>OZ004685.1:2698678-3898678 GCA_963924505.1 Agonopterix alstromeriana | reverse complement strand
CCATCTGCAGCATCAAAGAGACTGCCTACGAAAAAGACGAGAGCCACCTTCGTCCCTCCTCTCAGAACAGCAATTACAGTTTCAATGACGTGATAACTGCGAGCCAAAGTGGACTCTATACCAAGGAGATAGAGGAGGAAGAGAAATTTGATAATTATGAGCAGGGAAACTATGAAATGTATGAACAGTTGGCTATGGCTTATCAGAGTGATGTGGCTAGTCAGGTAAGCATTTCGACTCTATTACCAAAGTGCATAAATCATATACAGGTGTTAGAGGAGACAGTTGCATTATTTTAATGGGTGTTTGTACTGATACTGATAAACAACTTTCCCAAAGGAACAAATGGAAATTCGCAAAAAAAACAAAATTCAACTTTTCATACAAACACTCAATCAGCTGAATGAATAAGCGCAAAACCTCATACACCCCAACTGATTTAAAAATAATTCGATTGAAACAATAATTTCATAATTTTGATAGTTAACATTTAGTATTTCAAGTTTTCAGGTAAAATTGATTTGTTGTCATTTCAGCAATGAATGTCAGTCATGGATACATTTTAAGAATCTTGTTATGGTAGTAAGTAGGGTTAGAGTGCCCAAGTAGTGGGCTGAGATCGAGTTCAGTAAATTTTAAATTTTACAAATAAATTATTAATATTTTGAAAATAACCAATGTTGAAACCATGATAATTCGTTTCTGCTCTCGATTCTAAACAAACTACTTTCTAGTTTTGCGTTCATTCATTAACACGTTGTATATCACTATTATTATCCTACTATATATTTTGTGGTATTACAGCAAATCTCGCCCCCGTCGACGTCTGGCGAGCAGCGCATAGAGACGGTGGTGCGCGCGCGCAGCCGCGGCGAGATCAAGTGCGACTGGCGCGCCACCGACCCGCCTGCTTTGACCACCTCACATAGACCCTCCAGATGGGGTATGCACACTTTAGTTCATTGATTATACCTAAGAGGAAGGATCTCTCTTTAAGACTAGAGTGAGCCATACAAATTGTAAAGTGTCCACTTTTTTGACGTTTAGGTTTGAGTTTGTGGTGTCAAGTAGTAGACAAAAGGCACCAAGTGACATATGGCCTTATGTTTACGGTCACTTTTCACACACACTAGCTCAAAAAAAAGTGGACAGCTGCATAAACAAATATCTATAGTTCCATCTCCTTCTACTATTAAATGTACGTCATAATACAAAAGAGACCAACTACAATCGCAAATTTATGCGGACTCTATGGAGATCCTTCCTCTTAGGATTATACCCTTTATGCACTCCGTATAAGGTTTAATACAGGCTCCTCAATATACTGAACAACTTTCTCTTCGGGACCAAAATTATACAAGGTGTTACAAAAATTCACTACTACAAATCTACTCGAGCTAAATGTATGGCAAGACAACAGTTTTTTTTCGCGATTTCGATGTTGGTCCCATAGTGAATGTTGTTTAGTTTGGTGGTCTAAACAACCCCCTTAAAAGTTTTAAATATTTATTTTTACTTTTGTAACACCTTGTATAATTTAAAAAAAAGAATAAATAAACTTAGCAATACGTGTAGACTATAATAAAACTAACAAATAAGTAAATTTCTTAGTTTTTTGAGTGACTTGTTCAATGTACTAGTAATTTATACTTCTTTTAGAAATGTGGAATGTTTTTATTAAAAATTCTTAATTTTTTTCTGTTTTAAATAATTATAAGTACATGAATCGTACCAGTACGTCTAGTAGTTTTCGTAAAAAGACGCGAGGCGCCACCCCTCAATCGGCAGATTGACCCTGGAGACCAGGTCCACCAGGTTCCAGGAACGGAGCTTCGCTCCTACGCGGAGCTCGGCCTCTAATCTATTCCTCACTCGTCGACTATTTATAACACGTTGGTTCTCAATGTTGTTGTATGTTTTAGGTCTGAAGCCGGGCGACGTGAACATAGTTCTGACAGGCGGGTCGGAACAGTTCCCCATACGCAGCGTGGCTGACCCGGAGCCTGTCTACAGGATACAAACTGTGGCCAACAGGAATGATAGTAGGTGAGTCACTGTGGCATGCCACCTCCTTAAGAGGATATAATTCGGAGCGCGCTCCATACAAACTTACTATGGTGATATGTTCTATACTATCCAATTAAACTCAATGAAATTTTTCAGAATCAATCTAGAAACATATTTCTTTGTTTGTATAGAGTCAGATTTTCGTTAAAATGTATAGTTTTAAAGTTACAGTGCCTCAAAGATTTCCATACAAATCTTAAATTAAACCTAGCATTGAAACTGTTTATTATAACGAATATCTGACTCCATACAAGCATGAATATTAGTTTCAAGATTATTTCAGTAAAATTTCATTGACTTTCATTGATTAGTATTGAAAATATCACCATAGTACGTTTGTATGGAGCGCGCTCCGAATTATATCCCCTTAAAGCTTTATGCTGCGTCGACTTTTCTAATCATGCGGCGCCAGGACAATCTGTCCTGGGTTGTGTTAGCTTGATAATGCTGATCCACCAGGTAAATGCTGAGTCAGAACCTTTTTCATCGGCGCAATACAGGTCGCACGGTGTCATATTCCAACACCCTTACCTACAATATCGTGTTTGTTATTGACCGGTCCGTCGTGGGAGCTCCCTGTTGCTGTTGCAGCTTTGCACGGATCTCTTTCTACGGACTCCATAGTGTAATACTGCCTTTGTCTGCCACTGTTTATCCTGTGTTCTGATGAAATAAATGAGTTATCTATCTATGTATCTATATATCGGGTCCTCTTGTTAGTTTTATCTTAGTGAAAAAATCGTTTGAAGATAACGCTAAACTCGAATTTTCAGTTATACTTTGACTTGAATACTATTTTTAATCAGAGAATGAACTGTAAAACTTGTTATTATTTAGTAAAATTGTTCATACAAAGCACGCGAGCAGTATGAACGAGTGGCGACACCACGGACCCGATTCTCCAGAACTTATTGTTAATGTTACAAACTTATTGTTAAAATATACATATAAGATAACGGTATAGTGTGAGTTTGTGTGTATGTGTGTGAATGTGTGTGTAAGTAAAATAGGATGTCATTCAAAGATTTTTAAAACTATTTCTGTGGCGTCATAGCTAGGAGTGGATAACCAGGTTGCAATATCTTTTATAAATTTTCATGTTAAGAATTGCTAATTTAACTTTGATATTCTTATTTCATGTTTTTGTTGTGCAAATTGTATTGACAAGTTTTCATTGTTGTCTTATTTCTCGTATTATAAAGCTCAGTTTCACCGTTTTTTGAGGTAACAGCAGGTTTCTCATTTTTCCAGTTAGTCGTAACAGAACTGAGTTTGTTCTTTTGTACCTTTAACGTTTATGACTGCACGATACCACTGGTCCGGCACTTCAAACAACGCTTTGGATTTGACATGATGGCGTTCGCACATGCGCACTTGGTGCAAATTATCTTTGACATATATGTAGGGTTGACTTACCATGCATCGTATGAACATCATCTACATTTCGTTACTTTTTATTGTTCGTTCTGTTATTAAAAAATAGTTATTGAGCTAAAGAATTACTGAAAATGTGAATTAAGTGACATTGTTCAATCAAATCCAACGGGTGCGTGCGCCTGACTGCATTCCCTTGCTCGGTTTCCCTCAAGTTTTCAAGAAAGTGTGTGGTGAGGTGGGGTATCGGAAGTCAGAGGGGGGCGGGGAGTGGCCGTTCTGTATGTATAACTATATACTATTACATATTCTGTGAAGATACACAACTGAAAGGTTTTTATTGATTTTATTTCGCAGCTACGACGAGGCGTATATGGATATGTATGGCGCGTCGGACCGGCTACAGTACGGGGACTGCTTCGCTACCGAGGCGCGGGAACAAGCTCACAGCGCGAACTCTGAATTGAACCCTGCGCCCCCCGCCGAGCGCACAAGCTCGCTCGACGCCAGGATAGACCGAGCCCTAAGGAGTACTGGTTGGTCTTAGTTCTGGGGGCCTAGACAAAATACACACGCTACTTATTCTACAAACGTCAACGCCGCAGCGTTATCGACGATAGAAAATTGACAGAATGCTAGACAATGTCACAAATTATTGACGATCGCTTATTAGAGAAAAAAAGCTAAATCTGCTCTATGATTAGCGTTCAGTTCACTCAATCATTCACTCTTTTTTCTTTTTTTATATGCTGGATCGCGTTCGATTTTCAAAAGAATTTGAAATTGCTGTAAAATTTTCCGCCCGCCATTTTCTAGCGTTATCTACAAGGTCTTGTTGATCGACAAGAAGCGTTCAAAACGAAACGCTCACTGTCAAAAACTGCATGTTGTCTAGTCCTTTTCTATTCGTTTTCGTTCTTTTCTACAGTCCCATAAATTTTTTATGTTTTCTACTGTCGTTAACGCTAATCGAAAGGTACTTTGTCTTTTTGCCCCCTTATGTACTTTTTGTTTTCTAGCTTATGGTATAGTATACATTCTAAATCATTCATTCTCAATATTATATTTCAGTATGAATACTGAAAAAATATCGTAATCCATGAACAACAAACTGTAGGTTAGCGTTTCGTCTAAATGTGCGTTTTCACTTTATCCTTTTTTTTTTTGATGCCGTGGTGGTCCACTGGCGAGTAACCTTGCCTGCCGTGCAGGAGGCGATGGTTCGATCCCCGTCCAGGCCGACTCGTACCAATGAGTTTTTCGGAATTTATGTACGATTTGTAACACCACTGGCTTTTCGGTGAAGGAAAACATCGTGAGGAAACCTGCATGCTTCAATTACGAGGCATGGATTGTACCCACTGTCCATTATAAGTGGCGACGGGCTCATCCCCCGTCACACTGGGCAGAGTTTCGGTGCTACTGGTGAAACGTGGATGTTCTGAGATTTCAGAATATCTCTGACTACCCTCTCGGAGAATATAGTCGTGAGCATATGCATGCATGCATGCACTTTATCTACAGCATGAAACTGTTTTTAATCGAAATGATAACTCTTTTGACATTTGTCTGCTGTGGATTTCTAAGTGACAAACGAAGTTTACAAGCATCTGCTCATGTTTATTGAAATTATCCGATTCATTTTCTCACTGTGTAAAAATTGACTATTTAGGTCACGGAGATGTGTGGCTTTAACGCGGGTGTCCCTCCCACTGCTGTAGTGACTATTGAGTGAATGTGGTAATGTTTCAGTTCTCGGAGAGGTAGCTAAGGACAGCAGTGCAGACGCCGACAAAGATGGATCGGAGAAAGGAATATTAGTCTCGTAAGTGTATCATTTATTTACACACATTTCTCTTCTGTATTCACACATATACGCAGCTTGGATAGGTTCCCCACAAGGTGGACCGATTGATGAAGGCAGCGAAAACCTGTTGGATGGAGACAGCTCAGGACCTGTCGCTGTGGTGATCTTTATGGGGAGGCCTATATCCAGTGAACGTCAATCGGCCGAGATGATGATGATTATTAACACATATTGGCTGATTTAAACAAGAAGGGACTGTCAGTTGATGTCGCATCATAATATTGATAAATTCATCGACAAATCCTCAGTAAACAATTTTCGAGATATTGATATATGAAATTCGTGGAAATACTCACCATAGATCTGAATCGTAACCAACGATTCTGACGCACTTCTTACGCAACATCGACATTTATAAATCCTTTATACGTTACGAGTCCGGTACGGCGCCGTGCCGTGGAAATTCATGGTGCGGCGCCGTTAGGTGAAAAGTTACGGTTCGATCCAATTCTGGTTAGACTTCTCACTTTTGAGCTTCCTTCGAGGGAGGAAGGACGAAATTAGTCCAAAACCAAGTCCTGTTTAACCGAAGTTAAACGGGAAACGATCGCACCGGATCTTTTCCCGACATCGCGCCGCCGGCGCCGCGCCGCTCCGCGCCCTACGTTAGTTGCCTGTTAAAAATGTTGACCATTTTGCATACAATAATTTCAGTCTTGAAAAATATTCGAAATTTAATACGGTAATTTTTTCTTTTCTGTTTAAGTTGAGTGTCATGGAAAGTTAATTTCACTCTAGTGTTTAAGATAATCGTTAGCAATAAAGTAACAACAAAATGTTGTCATCATCATCCCTATTTCGTCCATTTGTAGAAAGTCAGTGGCGGTGAGTGACCCGCGCGGCGCTAAGCGTGTGAGCTTCGCGGATGGATACAAGCCTGGACAAGACTCCGACGTCGAGGAACCGCCCGCTAAGAAGGTAAATTAATATCATGGTCTATCTCCTTTTTTGCGGCTTTTAAAAAAATGAAATATTAAATATCTTGGACTTACACTCAGTTGCAGAAAAGCTCATTAAATTTAATCCTCAATTAAATCTCTTGCTAGCTTTTACAACGTCAACGAGACAAAAAGTAACAGCAAGAGATTTAATGGAGAATTAACTCTAATGAGCGTTTCTGCAACTGAGGGATTGTCGCACAGATTATCTAGTCACATTTAAAGTATCTGATTCTAGCCTGGACTTGTATTATGATGACTAGACAACGATATAGAATACATATAATAGATACAAACGTCCATGACTCGGGTACAAATATTCGTATACATCATACAAATATTAGTCCCTTACGGGATTTGAACCCGCGACCCTCGGCACAGAAGGCAGGTTCACTACCGACTGTGCTATCGAGCCGGCTTTACGTTGAATATTGGAACACCTGTTGAAAGATTTAGTAGCAATCGACTAGGGCGGGCGACGGGCTTCGGTTGTCCCCGGCCTGCAACGAAGCTCCAATCGTTTGGTGGCTCAAGAGCTTTTTTCTCGAAAAAAAAAAACCCTTGACGTTATCAAATAGCTACAATGTAAATTAATATACAGGGCGTAAGGGACAGCCCTGAATAGACAGAAACGGTTGCAAAACTGCTGTACCTACCGCACTCAAATGTATGAAACAGCAGATTTTTTTTTCGTTTCCTGAGATAGGCTCCATAGTGAAGTTGTTCAGTTTGATGGTCTGAATTCACCGTTTCAGACTGCGGAGGACACCTTACACCCTGTATAAACTAGACATTGGCAAAATTATTAAATACCAAGATGGATGCCACTATTTGAAAATTGGAATAGAAAGATAAACTAATATATTTTTTAACAAACTAAAATATATTTTATACATACATACAGAAACTCACGCCTTTATCCCAGAGGTGTAGGCAGAAACTATAGATCTTCACTTTGGGCGGTTCTGACACACCTCTCTTGCTTCCTTTAAGTCCATACATCTTGTCATACATTGAACACGAAACCAAGTATTCTCTTATGGTTGAGAAAATTCAAAATAAATACATAAGGTACATGTACTTCAAACAGTATGGGGTATATCCTTTCTATCTGCTGATGTACCCAACCCTCTGTGTGCTTGGTATGGTCGGTTACTACAAGCTGGAGGTTAGAAGAAACATTGCCCTCACTACATATGTTTTTAAAGTGTTTCGCGGCAAACTTAATAACCCGCAAATACTGGAAAGTATTGGACTGCGCGTGCCCAATACGAGAATGCGTAGAGGCCCCCGGGATCAGGTATTTGTGATGCCGAAGTGCAGGACCAATGTATTAAAGTACGCTCCATTAACCACGGCACTCAGAGTACTAAACGCGATATCTAAAGAGGTAGATATATTCCATTGTTCATTGACAAAATTCACAGAGGCCGCTTTAGATTATTTAAGTAAGGCAAGTTAATTAATAAGTTATTATATTATCAATTTGGGTGTAAACCTGTAAAGATAATGTATTTGTAGTAGAAATAAACGAATATGAATATGAATGATAATATAATGTCGGTCTCTAGCGCAAGAAGTCCCGCCGTACGGGCTGCGCGTGGCCCTGCCCGGCCTCGCACCCGGACCACGTGGCGCTCTGGGACGCGCTGCCGCCCCCGCCGCCGCCCCCCGGCTCCCCGCCGCCCCCGCACCGCGCGCCGCCCCCCCTGCACCTGCTGCGCCCCGCCGTGCAGTACCCCGCTCACGGCCAGCTGCTGCCGCCCGTGCCGCACGCCTTGCAACACAAGTTCGGTGAGTTACTCTCATTCCGTTTGCTTGGCGCCATTGCTCTTGCTGTGTTTCGTCGTATTTGAAATTAGTAAAAAATTGGTTTTAGTGATATTTGTGACATAATTTCGTGCGGATTGTGTACCAAACAGTTGCGTAAAGCGACCGACGTAACAGGAATCTCAAATAAATACGATAACTGATCATAAGTTTTGATTCAATTTAACTCGTACATGGTCATTTTGGCGGCAACGCGCGAGCTTACGAAACCGACCATAGATTCATCGTCATCTATCATCCCATCATCAAAATAAAGAATATAAAGAATAAAAATAACGAATGGCTCAAAAGGACTAGTATCCAGAGCCATTAAAGACATTTAAAAAAAAATTACTCTCATTCATCATACAGAGTGTAGGGCTGAATCGAAAACCATTTCGAGATAATTGTCTCAATAATAATATTTTCTATGTAAGAGATTATAAAATGAAAGGATTGCAGATCTTTTAAATAAAATAACGTCGTTTTTCGGTCCGTCCAGTGACGTCACTGGAAAACCTGTGAACTCCTTGGTAAACTTAAAATAATTGGCCGTTAAGAAACAAAATACATTCACAATGTCAGAATTTGACATTTGATATTGCCGTTGTTTTTATTAATAAGTTAGCAATTACTTATCAAACGGTCAACATTTATCTAAACTATTATAAAACTGTAACAGAACTATGTCTGTACATTGAAGATATTTACAATAAAAAGATGATTATATGGTTTTTAGGTATCCCTGACTCCAAATCAACCTTTTTAGAATTTATGTTTGTATGTTTTTAACAGCATTCATTACACAAAAACTACTGAACCGAATTCGATTGAACGTCTTTTGTTTGAAAGCTTATGATTTGACTTAAAATCTGGTATAATATTTTGTGCCGACGAAGTTACGGGTAAACTCTAGCTCATGGGTAAAATTTCAATGTACTCAATCAAGTTTTTATCTTTTAATCCATCTTTAATTTCTATCATTTAATGAAAACTTACAATATTTGTGTACAGGGTTCATGGAAAAGAATCATGAACCTTTAAACCACATACTCTACCCATCAAACTGAACAACTTTTACTATGGGTGCAAACAGATCAGAACAAAAAAAATATGTTCCATACTAAAACTACACGACTCAAATGCATGGGCCAGCTGTTTTATTTGTTCTGATTGGTTTGCTCCCATTGTAAAAGTTGTTCAGTTTGATGAGTAGAGTATGTGGTTTAAAGGTTAATGATACTTTTCCTAACACTCTGTATAATATGTTTGTCGACAGACCCGAGCGCCACGTTACCCAACTTCATGCCGCCGGAGCCTCCGCCTGGCCTCATCACCTTCCCGTAGAGATGGTCGCCATACCAGCGGCAGCGTCTCTCGATCTCGCCTCGCAGAGTGGCTTACGTTAAGTTTGAATTATTTTTATATATACTGACATTTACAATAAATATAGATTTGATCTGACCTTGATGTTTTGATTAGTTAGGTCACAGTAGAAGAAAGAGTATGGAGAAGAGTACAGTCACCATCAGATATATCGTAGCGAACAAGTTGGTCAAATATTTCTAAGCAGTTCTAATTTTCAATTAATTCTTTACACATAACCAGTTAAAAATATCTGAACGCCTAGAACATCAAATATCGCAGCCAGGGTGATCATAAACATCTGAGCAGTTTAGGAAAAAAGATCTCTCTCCGTTATACATACATCATACATATATGTATATATATATATATATACTCACGCCTGTGTCCCATTGGGGTAGGCAGAGACAATTGATCGCCTCTTCCACAGTCATAAGTCGTTTCATACACGCTCGTCGGTTTCGGGTACATTTGATCTGACCCTTCTTAAGTAGGCTGTCAATTTGGTCTGCATACTTACGTCTAGGGTGACCCCTTTCGACTGTCCCATTCACTCTCGCTTTATATATTTCATACGTCAGTCTACTATGACTCATCCTTTCCACATGACCAAACCATCTCAACATTCCCTTTTCAATCCTTGTCACTATATCCTCTTTCAGTCCACACTTTCCTCTAATTACACTGTTTCTTATTCTATCATTCAAAGTCAAACCACACATACTGCGCAAAGAACGCATTTCGATAGCATTTATCCTTGATTCATTTCTCTTCTGCCATACCCAACATTCGCTGCCATACATCAAAGTTGGTCGCTGCCATACATCAAAGTTGGCTGCCATACATCAAAGTTGGCTGCCATACATCAAAGTTAGTCTCCGTTATACATTTCAATTTTAAATAACATAGTAAAGAAATAATTGAAAATAAGTTGTTCCGATATTTATGACAAAATACATGTTTCGAATTGGTAACATTTACTGTATAGAATTGATTGAAAATTAGCACTGCTCATAAATATTTGAATACCTTGTATGCTACGATATATCTGATGGCGACTGTACTATTATACAATACGTATACCCCCAACAATGTTTACCTCACCTCTCCTCTCACTCGCACTAGGTCAGTATCGCACGTTCTTTCCTCATCCGGTCAGTGCGAGCACGTTTATGTGAAGTGACATTGAGGGGTCCGTGGTGTGGTTAGGTATTAATGGCTATACTTTCTAAGCTGTCACGATAATACATACTAGTTTGAGTACCTGAATTTAAGATTTTTTTTTAGGAGATTTTGTAAACACTCCGAATTTAAGGGTGGTTACCACCAAACTGAACAACTTTTACTATGGAAGCCAACTTGAAATCGCAAAAATAAAAGTCTGCAAAGTCAAAGTCAATATAATTTATTCAATATAGGAGCTTGCAGCACACTTATCAAACGTCAAATCTTTTTTAAAGCTACTACCGCGTCGGAACGTGTTGTCGCTGCAATGTCTACTCTACTCAAATGTATGAAAAATAAGATTTTTTACCAATTTCAAGTGTTCTCCCATATTAAAAATTGTTTAGTTTGATGATCTGAACCAACCCGGAAAATTTGGAATTGGTTTAAAAAATCACTTAGTACAGTATGTCGTATTCCGATCGTAGAATTAAGCAGATCTGCATGGGTATTTCACGATACGCCCCCATTTCATGATTTGGCTGATTATAGTGATTTTCTACTATACAGCAAAGCATATGCTGACGACTATATTCCCCTTGGTGGTAGTCAGAGATATAATGAAACCACAGAACATCCACGTTTCACTAAAACCGAAACTCTGTCCAGTGTGACGGGGAGTGAGCCCTTCTACTATACATGGTGTAAAAAAACCCTGTTGGAGCCTTTAGGGGGTGCTTCAGACCATCAAACTGAACAAATTTCACTATGGAGCAAACTTCGAAATCAAAATAAGTGTCCCATACATTTGAGTCGAGTTGGTACTGCAGTTTTGTATGGAACTGGTGTTTTATTTTTTAGATATTTCGATGTTGGCTCCCTAGTAAAAGTTGTTCAGTTTGGTGGTCTGAAGCACCCCCTAAAGGCTCCAACAGGGTTTTTTACACCCTGTATAGGGCACATCGTTAGATCGTCGCTTTCGCTACCTATTTGTATATATTCCCAGCTAATTATCTACTATCTCTATAATATTAAATTTTATCACGTATTCATACATATTTCCAACGTTCCCGAAAACATGTAATTGTAATAATAATCAACATAGATCGATAAATCATTGGAGTAATATTTCGGGAAAGTTAAATATACATAGATCAACGATCATCTAGGGAAGTTCTAAATGAAACTACAGTATTTAAAAACAATAAAATAGATTTTCATTTATTGTGAGACGAAAAATACAACAATGGGACTTATCACCTAAAATGGTTAGTGGCAGACAGTCGTGTCAAAACAATTGTTGTGCGCGTGGGGGCGGGGAGGTCAGCGCGGGGCGGGATGCCGCCGCTGCGCACGAGTCGCCCCGCCCGCACGCACACACTCCTAATTTATGTCTTTCATTGGGAAACTCGTGGTATAACGAATATCAACGAAAATAGCAATATAATACACAAAACGATACCATGACCTCTCTATCAAAATCATAACTAATTTTTATTTAAACATGTGAAGTTTCAATAGTTTTCATTTTTTTAACTAAGTTTTTAAAAAGGCTTTATTGATTCGAAGCTAATACTTAATTACTTACAAGATTGTTTAATAGTTTAATAGTTGTCGCGCCACTCGTCCGTCCGATGCGGTGTGACGCCCGGTGACGCCTGGTGACGCGCGGGCGCGGCCGTGGTACGGGACAAGCCTATCTCACAAATAAATAACAACTCTCAAATACCGCTACTATGAAACGTTCTATACAAAATTGAACATTGCCGATTCACTAAGTCGTTTTGATCTCATTTATTTTTTATTAATTTAATACTAAAAACATGTGGGCGGCGAGCGGTCGGCCGCTCCTGTGCGACTCGTCTCGTTTATTTCAACTCGTCACTAAGTCGATTAAGTACATGTCTTACGTTATAAGTTGAAAATGCCACTGTTGCGATGCTACGTCGCCTATGTTCGTGCGAGGCCGCCCGCGCAGCTCTCTCGCCCCTCGCACTGCGCGGGACCGACTCCCATATATTGCTCATAGAGAAAAAATTCCAAAATCAATTCGTTACACCGTAGACTATATTTTGTTTAATAAACTTGAAGTATTTATCAATAATCAATAAGTACATTATAATAATTGAATAATTAGTATTTTGTTTTCATAAGAGACTAGCATTACAAATAAATACCTTCAGCTATACAATTTTAATGTTTATTTTCTATTTAAACATTTTGAAGATGTTTAAAGTGGACTACGTCGGTTTTTACACAAGAATACAGTTTACGGTTCTTGTATAGAAACTTTTAGTTGATGCGTCTACGCTTCGAGATATGACTTAAATGTATACTTAGATTTAGGGGAAAAAGGTCGTAAAAACAAAAAAAAGTTATTGAAATTTATAACAAACACCTTAACTAATAGTTCAATAATTTAGTAGAAGTAGTACGAGTGTAGGGGCGTGCCGCGTGCCTCGAGGCGCGCGCCGGCCCTCGCTCGAAGGTACAAATACAAACTGACGCGGCGCTACAAATGAAACAACTTTATACAAAAGGACGAGACGACGGGCGCGCGCCGCCCTGCCCGGTGCCCCTCCTCCCACCACATGTCTTTGACAAAAGCAATATAAAACATTTCATTCCGTGTAAGAGATGACACGATGGTATGCGAACATTTTATTTGTTTATTTTCAAAAAACACACGTCCATTCGCTCGTCCTTGCGCTTAAATCTAAAATTAATAATTAGACAATATTTTTTTTATTTGTTCAACAGACGCGCGCGGTTCTTCGCGCGCGTATAATAATAAAATATTTTCAAAACAATCGAATAATTAAACACACTAGTTAACAATATAACTTATGCTCGAATACACTGGTGGGTGCGATGAGAGTAGCCTCTACGCACCGTGAACTGTTAGTCCCATACCCTCAACCATACTCGAAATCAAATACGAAACTTGATCACCCTCGTTATTTGTTTAAAAATATGATTTTATACACAATCGTTTTAGCATTAGATTATAATATAATTAGAGCGATGGCAGCGAAACGGTTCGAGAACGTCCGTGCTCGGGCGGTCACGCGAGGCGGCGGTAGTCCATGTTCATAATACTGATATTATCGCTAAATTATTGCATGTGTGAGCGGACCGCACGGGCGCGGGGTGTAGGCGGCGGTTACACGGCGGTCTCTGTGTGCGAGTGGCTGGAGAGCCGCTCCACGTCCAGGTCGTGCGGCGCGAGGGCGTGCGCGTCGGCGTAGTCGATGCTCGACGAGTGCGAGAACCGCTTCGACAGCGCCGTCTGCTTGCGCAGCGCCTCGGCCAGCGCCGCGTCCGCCAGCGAGCCGCGCGAGTCCAGCCCCTGCCGGAACGCGTTCACCACGCGGATCTGTGTCGCGGGGACACATACACACGTGTTATCATCTCACACTCATCATCGTAGCACACACGTGACGCTCTGACTGACTGTTACAAGTCTACGTTACATCTGTTTTATATTATTTATCATTCATATTTTATACAGAATCGTGGTACTAATCTTTCCTAGTTACCAAAGTTATGAAGTCTAACAGAACAAGTCTAGATCTGCGAGATATTTTTTTAATTTAATTCATATTTTTATACGGTAAACTCACGATCATATAAAAGGATGGTTATAATGGTGGTACTAATCTTTCCTGGTTACCAAAGTTATTAAGTCTAACAGAAAACTTGATCAATAACGATAACATGTATTTATGTTCTCCACAAGTGGAACCAATCAATGTGCCTGGCTTTAAACTAAGCAAAGCAACAGTTGAAAACATATTTCATTCCTTTACAATTTATTAAATATGGTGTAATTTTTGTTATATAGCAACTATTATAACGGAGTTTACTCAAAAAATTACCTAGATTATGTTGCAAATATAATTGTTATTCAAGAAGGAGACTTTTTGCTTTAACATCTATCTTGGCAGTCAGAGCTTCACGAATGCTATCCATTGACATCTCCATCTAATTCTGAACATTAAGAATTAAAGGGAGTGTCAATATTGTAGAATGTACAATTTGAAAAAGTAGAACATAAATTAGAAGCACACTGAGCCATAAAAAAGAGGCGAAGCGAGGTAAATTCAAAATCCCAGTCACAGCGGGTTTTACTAACGAAGTCTGTTTAATATAAGAGGATATTGATTTCAATTAAAAATGTTTTATGTCAAGAGGCATGAATTTTGACTCAACGTGGTAAAGTCTAAAATTCAATGCGTTCACACATCTCTCCATAATAACATTTTAAATCAAGGCATAATATTAAACCCAATTCAATAGTAAACCCGAAAACAAGGGCTTTTAGAGTTATGCCGATTACTGATGCGTATCAAAATACATTACAGTTACTAATAAATACCATATTTTCTAGAGGCGGTCACGGAAAACAAGTACATTCCGGTCACATTATCACTGCACCTCGTTGAAATGCGATGCCCATCGCTTCCCCCTACGGACTTCATAATCGCGTCCGTACGGTTAACATCTTCATTGGCGATACGGGATAGTGTAAATGGGTTGTAAACATAAGTATATGCTCACGACTATATTCCCCAATCGGGTAGTCAGTGATAGAATTAATAGGATATCCACGTCTCAGTTGCAGTGCTCTACTCTTCAGTGACGGGTAGTGAGCCTTTCGCCCCTTGGAGACAATGCCACATAAAAATTTAGGCAAATAAGTTTTCTTGAAAGTGTTAAAAATAGCGAGCGAGTCGAGCGCAGATATGCATAAATTTTTCGCACTTTGACATACAAAAATTTATTTTCTTTCATTAGAAAACACCTTGTGCATTAAAATCAACTGTTGCAATGTAAATTGATCCGTCTCAATTAATCTGCATGATTCCATAAACGCCTCAAAGGTCCAGCGCAATATGTCCGAAAGCAGATCAAAGCAATTTCCAACAACAAACAATCAACTCTGTTTACTTCTGTATTAGCTAGGATATAACTTGAAGCCAAATTCTGTTATTGATAAATTTGACAATTTCTATAGAAATAAAGTTGATTATCGATCCTCATTGAAAACTGATGTAATCTCTCTTCCACAAGGTCTGAGCAGAACAAGTTGGTAGTGCAGCCACGACCCCGAGCCACGCCATGCAGTGAGCTCGGAGTTTAGGGTAACACCACATCGATACCGACCTCTGAATACAGACATCTTGTCGGGTCTAGTGCCAATTATGTGTGTGAAGGGGTATTACAGGCGCGGATACAGTTTATACCTAATAAGAATCTAAAAGAGTACGACCGACCTCAAAAAATCTAATAAATGATGATAGAAATTGAAAATACACAGTGCTATTTACAGGAAAAAGATATCATCCGCGTGTCATAAATGTTTGGTCCAAATGTGAAAGTGCCGGCCAACAAAAAACAATGCTATAGAACTTGTCCGTCTAAGTATTTATTATTATGGCGTGAAAGCTGTAGCTGTAAGTATTATTTTATCAAAAAATATAAAAAGGCAGATTTTTCAAACCTTAGTACTACCAAGGACATTGGACCTCCAGCTTTGGTGCCATAATAATAAATATTAAGACGGACAAGACCTAACAGAATATCGCATAATTTTTGTTGGCCGGCACTTTCACATTTTGGACCAAATCGGATGGTCTCTTTTCGGTCTCTTATACTCTCACAGATTTTTCTTCAATAAGTAGTTTTACCTTCTGAATCCGCACTTGCTAAGTGTTCACATGCGACTCTGTGACTGTATTTGGACATATAACCTCTAATGCTACGCGATAAGCTTAAAGTCTTACACCCCACCAGTTGGCAAGTATCAACTAAAATTCAGTCTTAAAAGACACAATTTTACTCAAACTGCGCTTAGTGGTGACGTGTAAACTGCGATGCCTATTACATTTACGATACGAAGCAACATCGACCGCGTTCCCATTTCCTACCCGAATTTAGAAGCACAGCCAACATAAAAAATAATAACATTCACCATTAAATTTCAAGATATTAGCCACCGTCCTTTTTGATCAGAAGTGGGATTGATAACTAAAAATTTTGAAATATAAATATTCATCATTTGCTTCTTATGCTGTCTGTACAAGCCGACATTAACTGTTATATTACTAGCCTAAAACATTCTGAAAGCTATTTAAGAATTTCAAAAGATGACGAAATGCATTTAGACATGATATCAAAAGCTGACGAATCCCTGGCTTTTGTATGGAAATATTTTACCCCACGATAGTTTTCTTAGTGCAATTATGAAGGCAAAACATAAAGACGATCACTACTATGCTATGATAATGAAGCCAACTTAAATGTAAAAGCTATCTGTACGGTGTTCGTACCTTTTGACTTGGACATATTATCTAACGAATAAATTACCATACCAAATGAATATTAAAATATTCTGGATGATATTTGTAAGCAAAATAATCAATAGGAGAGTAATCATGTTTTTGCAATTCCTTTGATCTATGTAAAGCGAAAATAGAGTCGAATTATAGTAATATTGCATTGGCATGAATTTGTATAGACTTGACGCAAAAGCGATGCCTGATCTAAGAATTAATTAAATTATGGTAGACTAAGAACTATCTAATTAAATTTAATATTTTCGTGTTGTCCAACTACTGATTAAAATATGGTTGCGATTTAAATAAGTTATATAAAGATAAAAAATATGTTGATCTACTATTGTTCTAAATCTATGAAAATCTATCTTATTTAACTTGAATTTGTATAAAGCTCAGCCTATGTTTTTACCAAACCATCACAGCACAGGTTTTTACAACCTTACTTTTTTCGATTTAGTAATATTAGAAATGGACAAGATTCAACTTTCGACACTAAATCTTAACTAAATGTAAACAGCACATGCTCAGGATCCATGCAAATGTTTTGATTACGAAAAGCATGCATTCTACACTGACCGATCAATTTCCCAATGTATACTTCTGAAAACTTAGTTAGACTTAAAATATTAAAAATTTACAACAACCAACATTATTTACAGTAAAAAGACATATACAATAATCACAATAATTATACGTATGTACCTACAATAGAATTAAGAAACCAAATGGTCAGCGTATCGACACAGAGAGCCAGGACAGTTATAGATATGTAAGTATAAATAGAAAGAGTACAGTATAACGTATCAAAACAAAACAAAACTGTCAAACATAAAAATAGTTAAACAAGTGACGTGTGGAACAGCAGAACAAAAAAAATTCCCAAATTGTGTGTAATCTTACAGCCTGATCAGTAGATGTCTTGCTGTAGGGCACAGGTATCAGGCGCTCTTGTAATTCGCCACCTATGACCTTCCGGGTGCAATGGGGTATTCATGGAAAAGAAAATAAAAAGGAAAACATGAAGTAAAGAGTCACAGCACGGAAGAAAGCAGCCGGCAGCTGCTCGGTACCATACATACACGTACGGCGGTGCTATCGAACGCAATTCATTATTTACAAATATTACCGGAACGTACATATTGATTTATGATAGTTAGGGAAATATCACACAGGCGATTTATGAGCGTAGGCGTTGACGGAACGATATCTTCGCGATGTCGCCGCAATAACGCTCAATCAACGTCTGTGCTTCAAAATCGCGGCGATTAAGTTGCAACATCGCTTATGTTGTCTTTTAGAATTAATAGAAAATAAACGAAAGGTGTCAAAGAATTTTTTCAAGTGGAATCTTAAGTATTTAAGTGCAATATAATTTAAATAACTGCTGAAATTCCCTGACATCTTAATAAAGTTTTTATTTAAGAAAGAAGGTAACAGAATAGCGTTCGATACAGTAGCAGGTGAAGTTATCAAAATATTTTCACAAACAAGAGTGTAATATCAGAAGGTAGAAGTATTTCAGGGACTCCGAAGCGGTGCGCCTCGCGAAGCGATGAACATATCCAAGAAGAATATCAAATAAATACATGGTGAAACAAAATTATAACGCAGGGTTCTTCCTATAAAACCAAGAAGCACATTCATGGGGTGTGCACATAACACTATATTTTTACCAAATATACATTTTCCATCCAGGGCTCCGTTACATTTTTCAAAATAAAAAACCTTAACTTAAATAAAAAACTGAATAAACACAAAATAAAAAACATTGATCAATACATCGAACATTTAAATCCTAATTGATTTTTTTGTGTACCGTACATGTTGTCCTCGTACTTGTTTTTTTTTTCAAATATCTTTTTTTGTTTTTTGTGCGAGTGTTTGTGTGTGTCAGAGTTCGCACTCGTGTGTGTGTCAAATCAATCATGCGAACTATAATATCTAGTGAAGCACACATATTGTTATATAATCGTCGAATTTGCTCACATACCAGATAAATGTCTACCTCAATATGTACAGATGTTAAACAAGTTATTTACAAACTAACATCTAGAATAAACAAGCGCTGTGAAATTTGTGATATAGCAAATAAACATGACCTATTCTAATTGTGATGTAATATCTAATTGATCCCCTTTAGTTATTTAATCTAATACTATTTTTACACTATGTATTTATTAGCGTGGTTGCTAAGAAGTCGAAGCGTAGCATTGTATGTCTATTTACAAACTATTTACTTTACAGTCAGAGCATACATAGTAATTAAGATAATATATCCGTCAGCGCTGCATTCAAATAAAGTTTAATCCAATTTTTTAAATATTAACCTATTAAGTTAATGAAATTTTTGGAACACGTGTGGTATGTTAGATTTCCGTTAAAATGTATAGTTTCAATGCTAAGATTTATGTAGAAATCTTCGAGCCTCTGTAACATTGAATCTATATATTTTAACGAAAATCTAACAAACCACAGACACTGACATTAGTTTATTAAAAATTTCATTTAATGTATTTGGGTAACATTCAAAATAGAATTAAACTTCGTTTCGGTATATCCTCTTAACAACATGACGTATGCGGCGACAACTATTATTACCATGCTATAAGTGAAGGCAATTGCTTTGGTCTACGAGATGGGCGTGTAAGCGCTAAGCGAGTTCTAACATCGATCTAGACCGTACGACATCCATGCCGGGCCGTGTGGGCCACGGCCTGTGGCCACGACAACATTGGACCAACATCGAGACAACATCTCCCATCACGGCCAGTTACCTTATAAATGCAGCACTCCGCAACGTGGCAGTTGGGTGAAATGAAAGTTACTTTGGAGTATAGATACTTTATTACTAAAGTTTATTAAGAGACAAGAAGCGTTAGAAGTAACGAATTAATAGATAGTACCAGTTTACCAAGTAGGTAGAGCAGGAAATCATGCTTTACTATGGTTTTATTTTAGAGTGATTTAAGTTTCACTATTCGGCGTGTACGAAACCACTATAAGCGTAATTTATTAAATTTTTTGAAAATTTTTATACATCTAATTTTTGGTGTACACGAATCTTTAGATATATCATTTTTATAATAATAGTTGTATGTATATTAGTTCTAAATCTTAACATTCATGTAGCAGGCAATGATTTAAACTTAACTACACGAAGTGCAATAAACGATGAGTTTACGAATCAGTACATAATATTAATATATTTTATCATATATGCTTATATACTTAACATATAAATAAATTTAAGATCACTATCTCACAAGACAAAAGATAGTTAAATTTGCTTGAGATCGATACGCAAGTTTCAACTAAAAGAGAAAAGAAGAAAAGGTTGGAAGACGAGAGAGTAGTGGAAAGTGTGTAGTGTTGTGAAGATCACAGCGGTATCGAGGTAACCAACAATCTATTCAAGCTTTTAAACCAGTCTTGAATAAGAATCGCATCGAACAGTACCAACTGTTCAATATTACCACAATACCAGAAACAGAAAGACTAAAAGTTAAATTGTTTTTCCTTAATTACGTATTCTCATGCAATCCGGTGTCGATAGGTAACATTATAGAACCGTATGACGTCACTATTGCATTCAAAATTTGCAAATAACAGCACTACAGTTCAACTATTCATGAATGAATAAAAAATTAAGTAATGAAACAAAAAAAGGTAGCGTAACCATCGTATGTAGTTGTGGTTGACACATAGATAGGGATCAACTGCACGAACTACGGGGCTCAAACCACACAACGAGAACTAGAAAAAACATCCAGAGTAAAACTAACATTTAGAAAAAAAAAACATTTTAAAATCTTACGATGTTGACATAAAGTATAAAATCGCATTCTTGAAACAATAAAGTAAGAAACAATAACAAGCAAATTTAAATATCATCCTCGTTCAAAACGTTTATAAAAGCACTTGAGTAGCACAATATGTGTTTATTATTTTTTATAAAAATGGCACATGAATTTATCCGTATTATATAACTTTAATTTTAGTACAACACATAACAACATTAGTATATTTATTACAAAAAAGATGAGTTTATGAAGAATATTTACAAAAAAGTAACGGCTGAGATATATCTTTGGTAAAAAAATAAATAAATCAGAAAACTTTGTTTTGTATTCGGTATAAAACAGATACTTTTCGTTATTTTTATTCTAAATACTCAATCTAAATAATGGTGCACCATAGTTACATATAACTCTATTCATATATTTGCGAGTTAACTAATGTTTTTATTCTTAATCTAAAACTTTTAATAAACATTTAAATCAATTCTTAAGTAAACTATTTACTGCATTTACATTTTAGGAGATTTAAAAAACATTTTTTTTATCGTGAAAAGTTTAGCAAAAATCCACGGGCGATTATTATTTTTAGAATTACTATTATATTTTTAAATAGAACTTTATATTATATTGTTTTTAATGGCAGTAACTTTATTTTTTAACCAAATAAGATCTACCTGATCCATCTTTCCTGATATATTCATTTATATTTTCACAAAATTTTTTATTTTAATTTCTAAGTTTTGTCTAGTAAATTGCAAAATTGTTACTCCTAAGATTTAGTTTAGTTTTTTTTATTTTAGGGGGGGATAGTGGGGCATTTATTCATCGCTCTGATGCGATACGGGGCTCAGGGCGGGAATGGAGCTCCCTCCTGATTGCACGCTGATCCTTCGGTGCTCCGCCAAATAATTATTGACAAATATCCGGCGGCCGGCCAATATGTCCGCTTTTTGCTGTAAAACAACATGACGGACGCTTCAGTCCCACTGTGCGACCGGGCCGTGGTCACGCTACTACCAGACGCAACCAAACTGCTTTGTGTGGCCAAATTTAGAAAAAAAATATGTGGGATAGGGGCTGGCATTCCAAAACCAAATTATTGCCATAATTGAAAAAGAAAATTGATGATTAACTTTGGATTTAGAATACCACTACTAAGACAGAAGTGAGGAAGTAATAGCTATTAGAAAATGTTGAAGATAATTTGAGAAGCAGTTTCGTTAGTGCCTAACTCTAATATTAGGGGGCATTCACACTAGCTGGGTCGGGGTAGTCGAGGGCATCCAATAGCAAGTACTAGATATATAAAATAAGAAAAAAAATTATATACCGTGTTAGAAACTACTAACTACGCCAGATAATCCGGTATGTGAGCTAAATCGCGATGTATGCTAGTCTCGTTTTGCGTGAAAAGTGAATTTATTTCAGGTAAAAAAATAAAATATCCTTAAATTGAAATTAACTTTTATTAAAATGAGTTTTAATATTAAACTGGTCGTTTATAGTGCCGGTTAAGTATGTATGTTTAACAATAACGTAATCGTTACAACTCAAAAAAATAAATTATAAAGTTCACGAAACAAACTTAAAATAAGTACATACACAACCGAGTTAATGATTAAATAAAATAAGTGAAAATAAGCCATCTTTTTTTTAAGTTTTATAATGATTATACTAAGTTACTTATTTTTCTAGTTTTGGTGTAATAGTGGAGTTTATAAATTTATATGATTTTTTTTATACTTCTGCTTATAAACTATTGTTTTAGAAGTTTGGTAAGTGGTTTAAAAATATAAATACTTGTTTTTAGTTAATATTTCAACACATTAATGATAATAAAAAAATTCGGATGTAAAACCCTTTTGCATTTAAATGTTTCAACTCTATACCAAACATCTATTTGAAAACAAAGAAAAAAATACAAATTGTGCATACTCACATACATCTCTGTATACATGCATAAAACACTGTAACATAAGCATGATCACACTTTAAATGCGAAGCAAAAATAAAATAATAATTAAAAAAAAGGAAACAACATTTGTACCAAAAAATATACAATTATTTCCATCTACAAAATACTTACAAACTAAAACATTCAGCGGCCATTTTGTTCACGCGATGTTTCGCAAGATGGCCGCTGTGATCTCACCTTGTAGGTGATCGTGAATACTAAACTTGACTTATTGAACGATAAATCGATGTTGTCAGTTCAATATGCCAAAAGGGTGTAAGTTCCGGACGACGGGCAGTCAACGAGCAAACACATGTATCTCATGCTCTAATGTAAACTATATACCGACATAGTGTACCTATATCGCAGCGACGCGACGTCGTCGACCTTATACTTACAAACGTACTGCCTACTCGAGTCAGACCTAAACTTACCGTCAACATCTGAAATAGAGCGATTTTGCTAAAACTGGGCGGCCCCCACCATAACAATAACGTGGCGAAAGAAAATGCTATGGAATTTGCTTGAAAATTTATTCAATCAATGTAAATAGTTCTCGTAACATTCGCAAAAGTTTTTTTAAAGATTATACATCTTATGTTAGCGTCCCTCCGGTGTTAAGCGTTCGGTGTCTCATTCATACTAAACTTTAGGTAGCCGTATACATTTAACTTATTTAGAATTATATGTCAAGAAACACTTTAGAAGATTATCTGAATAAATATTATTTAGAACCGTAGACCTAATTGTATCCCAGTTTAAATAAGATTCGGGGTAAAGTGGTCCCAAAATTTACTATGAAACAAAACACAAGCGAGCATAGTTCTCAAGTTGTTTTATCGCCGTTCTTGTCATAACATACTACTTACATAAAAAGCTAGTGAGAGATGAAAATTCCAAAAAGATAATTTCTTCGTTAAATTTTTTAAGTTTTAAAGATTAAAAAGTTACAATTTTTAAAAGATTCATAATTTATTCTTTTTTTTTTCCATAAAGCTATACAAAATATCACTGCTCCGATATACACATAGACGTAGAAGAAAATTTCTAACTTATGTACAAATACTGTCCTCTTAAATAGCAGTGTTCATTCAAAATGGCAGAAAAACTTGGGTATTGAACCTCGATAATAAATAACCTACGTATTTAAGGGGTCCCGAGACTAAGATATATATGCGCTACCGTCGATTATTTAAAATATGCAAACACTTGTTGAAACATTAACATCATGAAACATCAACAGATACAAATATGGATTGAAAATGTACAGTTGGCGCAACGGGGCGCGGTAGCAGGCACAAATCGGTATAGGAGCCTAACAGGGCTGACTTCATCTAGTAGTTTATTGCTATCAACTACCTAGCTCTAAAAATTTCAACACTTAATAGAAAATTACTTAACGTACTAAAATTAAGACTCGAGAACGATTATTCGTTATTAAAGCATAAATATGAAGTCGAAAGTCGAAGTGTATTATATAATAATGGTGTTGTCGCGATGAGATTGCGCGGGAGATTATAGAAGCGTTAAGTACGATCGTTCGGATGGTTCGAGGGCCGAGCGCCACGTGTGGCGACTCTAACAAACTTAAGAAAAACAAAACATGTTTTAAACGGATCGTCCACTAACTGCATCGCTTCTTGGCACTTTAAAAACGTGTTTAGTACGTTCAAAATGTATTTTTCAACACACTTGCTCGTAATCTGGCTCTTATTGCACTGCTTTTCGGTTTATAATGCAGCTTATTAAACACGCGTGATTTTTTACTTTACATTACTGCACTAGTGCAGTAGTACAAAAAAGAAATCCACCTGTCATTTTTCACAAATATTTATGTAATCCAATTTGTGAAATTTATTATATTTTTTCTCGCAAGTATGTTGAAAAAGGTCGTATGACACGCGGAGAATTGGTAATTACAGTCTCGGCTGTTTACTGCTCTCGCCTTCGGCTCGAGCTTGCAATTCAGTCTCGACTTTAATGACCAACTTACCTTACTTGTACCATAATGTACTATTAAATAACTAATCACGTTTAAAGCGAATCTCTAAACACTAGTCTACTTAAGGTAGACGGGTGAGATATGAGCCGGCAGTTTGTGGACGAGGGCGGTGCGTCTCATGTGTCTGATAGTGTGTTGTGCGGATAGGGCGGCAGGCGTTCAGAATATGGTAGTTTCAGTGCGGTTGGCGGCGGGCACGTCGTCCGCGTCTATGTAGGCGATGTCGGAGGGCGGGGCGCGCAGGCGCGAGCGCAGCCCGGCCGCCGAGTGCGCAGACAGGCGCTCCTCGAGGTCCTCCAGCGTGGACTTGAACGCGCGCACCACGCGCAGCTGTAACCAACGTAACCCTCCAGTGCGCGCCGCTGACTCCGAACCCCGACACCCTCGCTTCCGAGCCCACCCGAGCGGAACTCCGCCGCTCCGCCACGCACGCACGCCACCGATAGCTTTTATATAAGAGTGTGGTGTGGATTGTTCTGTCGCATGGACAATTTGGCTGTATTCAGAGTTTATCTAACATCTGTGGAGGGTCTACACGGTGACTAACATGCGGCTAACGAGACCTGTGCTGACTAACGCACGAACGTGACGATAGAAAGTCCGGTGCGGGAGCCATGCTCGCACAGCTAAACAAAATAAAGTATCTAAAAAAATGTGCTAGCGAAAACTGCTATAAAACGGGCTCGCCGCCCACTAGATGACATCACAAAGCGGGACGATGGTAGAAGTAGGGGTTGACAATGAGTGGAACATCGAGATGTCGATAGTCGATAGTCGTCGAAACAGGGTGCTGACAGCTGGACGGTGCCAGGGTGGGGAGGGGGCAGGCTACAGCCGGAACAGACGTGGGAGATGCATTACAGACGAGAAAAACAGAACTAGTTTAGCTCACGGCGAGTACGACACTCATGATTTCACTTGTTCTTAACTAGATTCTAAATTTACACTTCTGTCACATTTTTATAATGAGTTTTGATTTTACAGAAGTTTCAGACTGATTGACTATTAATCAGCCTCGATCCCACTACAAATGGTGTAAGGAGACAGCTGCGAAATCTAAACCATATACGCCCCATCACGAATTAGGTATCACTTTATAAAATTTACAGTCATTTTGGTGTCCCATCAATCAAAATAACATTAGCGCTATATCGTAAATAAAATATCTGCTATTACGCTAGCGTAATAGCGCTACTGCTAGCAGTAGTTTTTCTAATTTTTTTACAATTTTAATCTGAGCTTCCCGTAGCTCTATCCCTTTCTGTAGATAAGAAACATAATTCGCTAGAAAGAGAAACGTTGCTTCCGAGCTCCAGGAAGGAGTAAAGCTACGAAAAGATCAGATTCGTTAACCAGTCATATTCGACCGTAACTCGAAGCCAATAAAGTTTAAATCCCCCAGCTGTCGTCTGAGTGTCGTAGCTCCCGTTCGGTGTGAGTGTACTACAGACACAAGGGTTGATGCAGACCGGTACCGTGATCCTTCGGCCGCGGCCGCAGCGTCGCCCGCGCCGCGCCCGCCACTACACTTCTGTTTCGAGCACCGGCCTCGGCTGCCAACAACATCGCTCAACGCCGCGCGGCTCCACGCCCCATTCAACGCCGTCCTACGTTAACGCCTAGCTTAACAACTGGCTTTATCGATATAGGGACACGACATCTCTAGTAATTTCTAAGTACATTTTTTGTTTATGATTTTGTGGTTTAAATTTAATCAGTTTGACGTCATCATAATGTAAAACAAATAACAATTATTTTTCTTTCTTTTAACAACAATGTAAATTTATGTTTAAATTTTTACTGTTTTTAGTAGTAGTAAAAGTAAGTAATAATGTAAGTAGGAAAAACTACTACTAAATTTTCAAATAATAATCGATATGTAATATGGTGTATCAATGACTTATGTTAAGATTAAAGAAGAAACACTGGACATAGTTTTGGTACTACTAGTGAAACGTGAATGTTCTTAGGTTTCCGAATATCTCTGACTATCACCTTGGGGAATATACTCGTAAGTATATGTTGATGTACAGAAGAAACTACTTTAGAATGTTTTCTAAAAGGTTCAATTTAACAATTTAACCTAATTAGGTTACTATTCTCATATTAGACAAGCTTTTACAATCAGAATCATATTTTCTGTGTATTGTTGGAATAATAAGCGAAAATGTGTAAGCTTTAGGAAATGAACATGACATTTCTATGAACTTAAAAGAAAATAAAAGTAACTAAACTTTGTTTTCTCTAATGATGACGTCAATATACGTTATTTTATCACGCACAACGACAACGTAAAGGCGGCCGTGAGCGTGGACAAAAATGACAATTTATAATAAAAATAAAAATTCGTGTCCCATATCTGTCTTCGCCACAAGCAGGCCAACACGGAAAATCAGACCCTTTTTTCATATTAATAAAACAAAAACAAAAAAACAAAAAAGGAAACAGAATAATGTGTAACGTGTCAATTTGATGCGTGTATTGTGGCCAAATAAGACCCGTGTCGCGTGATAAGAATATGACCCGAAAGAGTGCCGACAGAACTGAAAAAAAAAACAAAAAAAAAGAAGAAAGAGATGGTATCGAACCGCCGCTACCCTGAAGACTTCCGACTACTCTAAACCTTAGACAACGCAGAGGGAGAGACTTACAATGCTTGGAATAGGACCAGGGGTTCTAACACTTCATTAATAACACCTAATTTATATATATGCCGTCGTTTAAAGGCTTTAATTTTAATCAAATTCCTGGTTTTCTTCTCGCGATTAACTTTATATTTCATACTTTTAAAATACAAATGTGATATTAAAAGGTTCTTAATCTAAGGAACTACCATGCCATATTATTTTGTGTTAAACATTTAACTAGGGAGCCAAGGATGACTAACACTTTGGTTTTTTAGTAATATCTTTTGATAATATACAGTTGTGGAAATATAATGTACAGATAGATCTAGTTAGATAAACAATACTAACATACAGGTATTAGAATAGTATACTAAGATTTTGATTAAGACTAGTCAAGAATCTACTAAAAATAAATAAAATCATAATAATAAATATACAGGGGGTAAACATAAATGCTTTAATTAAGAGGATGCTTCCGACCATCAAACTGATCAACTTTCACTAAGGAACCAACATAGAAATTGCGATAAAAATTGCAGCTGTTCCATAGAAACTGTCTATGGCGACTCGACCCAAATGTATGAAACAACTGTTTTTTTTCGCGTATTCTGTATTGGTCCCTTGATTAAAGTTGCTCTGAGTTTATTGGTCTGGAGCACTTCCTTAAGTTTGTAACGCATTTAAGTTTACACCCTGTATATAGCTTCGAAGCAGATCAAACACAAAAATTATAAAAGAAAATCTACAATGATATTTCCACAACTGTACCATCAAAAGTTTTAGTAAGCTATACAGTTTCACTATTTTGTTATATTCGTATTAGTTAAGAATTTCTTCAAGGTTATGTCTACACACTATACTTACCCGCGTCGTCGCTCGTCTAGAAATACCACTAAATATACATTTACATAATATGGACACTACATCAAGCCTAACAAAACGCAAAATAACACAATAAGGCTTTCCAACGGCAAAGCACAAACTACTGATCACTACAGACCACAGGATGACCAGTTTGACGCTTGTCATAAACACCCACCTGAGTACACACCCGACAAGTCTAAGGGACAACATTCATAAACAAATATAAAACAAAACAAAATAAAACACTGACAACAACACAACGGCAAAGGAAAGAAGGTATCGACCGTATAACGGTTAGATGTTAGTAAGAGCACACTCGACATGCTCACGCCTCGATCTAATGTCTTTTTAAATCCACTCCACACTCAAATAAAAAACTATTTTAACAGCAGTAACTGAACACGACAAAAAATTATTCAATAATTAATTTAAAAAAAAATAAAAAAACTATATTTTTGTAAATAAATGAACATGTTACTGCTTATTTGATATCGGTATCGCTTGTTAGTGGCACGCCGTGCGGCCTTGTCTTAGGTACGTGTGCAAACGGCGTTTCATCTCAAACAGCGGGTTGCTTTGGATCAGTAGCGAGGATGTATCGGGGTTTGGCGTTTCACAAGCAAAAAAAAACACTATTCTTAAAAAAAAACAGACAAAAAATTAAAAATAGTAAAAAAAAATCAAACAGTCAGTATGACTAGAGTAAATAAAAGACAGATAGAGAAAGAGATAGTCATATTCATACCGCGATGTGGTTAATGTTTAGTGAATTATATTACTATCTAACTCTCTTACATATAATACGTACTGTTACCATTTCATCACTTTTGCTAATGACGAAATATTTTCAAACGGATCATCTAAATACGCATTATAAGTAAGAACCTAAGGGTAGTCATAGTCACTGTTTGAGGGTCATTAATTACGAGGGATAAGTAACATCGTCACAGCCTACAGAAAAAGAGCATGCCAATAGGGTTGTGGAACGAGGTGGGGCGAACTCTCAAATCATTATGAAAAAACCAAATAAAAGCGTCAGACTGTTTTTATTCATGTACTGCGGAGCATGCATCGTTATGCGCATGTTAATCTAGTGTAATACTAACGGGACGCCCGGTTTCATGACACGGAACATATAATTATATATAAATATATATTAGTGTAAATATCGTAGGACAGTATCGATTGAAGGTCGAAGGAAGAAGTCCAGATTTATTAAGGATCGAAACGAGTGTAAATGTCATGAAACCAGGTAAAAAAAAGTTGTTTTTTGAAAATTAAAATTTCTAATACCGTTATTCTGTCACTAATTTTAGTTAGACATATTTAGAAATTAAAAAAAGATTTTTGTTTAAAATTAGTGACCGAACAACAGATAAATTCTACGTTAATTATGGGCCAAAAAATATTATAGCTTCTAACTAACATTACTTTGTAAAGTGTTTCTCTGTGTTGGTATAAATTAAAACAAAAATTCGTCAACTAAAACAGAAGTATAGGAGAATGAAACGAAAATACGAGACAAAATAGAAATAAAAATATTAACACAAAATAAACGTATAGTCAATTTGATTGAATCTATCATCATAAAATAGTGTCGTTATATTTATATAAAACCGGCTTATAGTAAATCAAAATTTGTGTAATAAAATGATTCAGCGTAATCTCTATTGTTTATATGACGGTATAATTCTATATGGATGCATAGTATATTGAAAATGGTGGTATTATTCGGTTTGTATGCAAAAATAGTAATAAAAGTATATATAAATGGACAATATAATCGGAAACTTAGCGTTAGGATGCCCAAGGTATCCGTAGTGTTGACCTGTTGATTTTGCTGTATATTTTGATATTAATAGCTGTAAACTCAAAACTTATCCCTCTGTCGTATTAAATACACGAACATTTTATATTTCTGCCACTCCTATTTTTTTCATATATTCCACATGATTTTATAAATTTTTTATTCCATATTTCGTTGTTACTGTACCGTTTAGGAAATTTTATCAAAAACAGCACAGTAACAAATTCCCTTATAGCAATACATACTACGGAATAGCATCATGAATTGTATTTTTAAATAGCAATTGTAATTCATGATGACATTCCATAATTCCATATCCGACGGCCATATGCAAAAAGATCGATTATCAATACTTATATCGAAAACATAAATATTTAATTTAGTTTCAAAGCTTTTTAAGCGATAAGCTGCTAAATATGAGTACAAACTTTTTTTATGATATGTTCGCACATAGCCGTTAGCAAAATTATTGCTATGAATTGAAGTCATTTACATACAAATATTGTAGGTTTTTTTTTGTAATATAATAAAAATCGTATGTTTCAAATGTTAATAAAGTACTTTTTTTAACTGTTATTCATAGCAATTTTATTATTCAAATCTGAACCGATCCACCAACCAATTTTACCAATGTTTTTTTACTAAGTCACAGATTTGAATAATAAATAAACCCAGTTATTTAACGATAAATTGTCAAATATCGCTGAATAACTTATAAATAACGCGTATTCCCGACATTTATCCCAATAGCCGCTTTGCCCAACTTGAAGAGATCTATACCGAGTAATTTCTCATACAATTATAGTGATGGGCGAATAAGTGTCATTTAATAATGCATACAAATTACTTTTTTATTTCTCTTTTGTTTATATATTAAGCGTTTGCTTGTCTCTAGAACTGCATTTCGTCCAATGTCCAAGTTTTGGAAGTATCGTAAATTCAAGGATTGTTTTATGGACTGAAACACACACATTTGAGCACAAAATGGCGGAGCCACGTGACTACCTAACCCGCGCGCCGATAACGTTCGCCCGTAAATCCTCTAGCCACGCGACTCTGGTTTGATTGTGTTCCATTAAAGACTACATTTCCTAAAATTACATTCGGTCACAATATACCAAGTTTTGTAAAATAATTATCAGTCTTTAAAAATACACATTTCATGTAGTTAATTCATAGACAACTATGGCTCATTCGCGATTTTGATTCAATCAATGATTGTATTATATCCAATGACATGTATGTCTGTATTCCAAACTGGAATCAACAAGAGACCGACATATCATATACACCGTGTAATTTGGGTCGTTTTGAATTCGGAACAGGGTGCTTCAGACCATCAAACTGAACAACTTTTACTTCGGAGCCAATACCGAAGACGCGAAAAAAAATCGGCTGTTCCATAATAAAATGTCAAAAGCTTCTCGACAAAAATGTAATAAACAGCGATTTCAAAGTTGGCCCAGTAAAAGTTTTGTAACTTGATGGTCTGAAGCACCATATTCAGGCTTCAAAACGTCAATTCCACGGTATATCGTAAGGAAGAACTTAGGCAACATTTCGTTAATGATTAAACACATTATAGACACTTATCCGTCCATCCACCGCACCCCCAGCCCCCCACACATAAACAACAACACGCAGGTCATACCTGAGTCTGGAGCCGCGTCAGCCCCCGGATCCAGAGGATCTGGCCGGCGCGCGGCTTCTTGTCCAGGTCAGAGTCGTAGTCGGGGCCAGGTTGGATGGTCTCTTGGTCGGGCTGGCCTCGGCCCCAGCTGTGGGTGAACGGACTTGTTAGTTTGTTGCATGTATTGTATACATAACCTTAGCTTAAGAATTTATATTGTAATAGTTAATAAGTCGTGTTATAGTGTAGTTTCTGGCCGCATCTTCTCTACAGCGACAACACGTTCTGACGCGGTGGTAGCTTCAAAAAAAGAATGGGTCATACTCCACCACGCGGACCCAGTGATTAGACGCAAATTAAGTCAATTTTTATGTTACAAAAATCCCAACATGACACTCCCATTTCTAAATATCTATCTACATAAGTACGATCATCGCTCACAGATGATATCGCCATTTTCTCGTTCTCGATTCTTCTTCAAAACGATCGACCCAGTATATTTGTGCAGAAGAACTAAGCGCTTTCACTTCATCGTTAAGTATGCCAGATATTTGGCGAACTGGGCAGACCCACTCGTGGCGACGAGGACATACTCTGTGGAAGGATTAGGAAGGTAGGAGATTAAGGTAAAGGGAAGATAGAAAGGTAAGGAACGTGTTTATGGCGCAAATGACACTTTCCTGATTGATACTGTGACGTTGGGTTATTTCGCCACGTAGGGGGAAGTACAAATTAAGTCCACTCTGCGTCCTTGCCCCCACTACCGCTCATTTATTATAACAATACGTCACAGATACTGAATTGTTACCGTCTACGTATCGAGTCTGAGCTGTCAAAATTTTAGCAACAAAGGTGTTTTCTAATGTATCATAAGGCCGGGTGTAAATTTTAAATGCGAGACTATAATTTCAACTTCGGTCCCATTGTGAATGTTTTTCAGTTTGATGATCTGAAGCACCTCTTAAAACTAAGTTTACACCCTGTATTCATCCCTACCAAACCCTGGTCCCGCGTGGTGGACGTCAGTTAGCTTATTTTTCAAACCTCCCTAAAATCTTAAGACTTAACGAAAACGTACTGGTTTTCAAAACACGGAGGCGTTAGACATTAATCAAACTAAGGGGATGGCGGACGGTTTCCCATACTAAAAGTCATTTTTGTATGGGCCCGACGTCGGTCGCCGTCGGGTTATATGTCTCAACCGTAAAACATAGGAGTTGGTGCCAGTATTTCAGTACATTTTCTCGCAACAACTAAGTGTGTACTCACGACAGATTCTTGGGTATCTTCCTCGTGGGCATGGTTGTGACGAGCTGGCCCCACACGAGGGTGCCAGCGCCGAAGAACAGACACCAGAGCCACTGCTCTATCGTCAGACCCGCCGTGCTGAACGCCATGCCGCCGAACTGGATAATAACCACCTGCAACACGTCGGCAAGAGTTATCAGAACCACTGGGAAGGAAACTTGTCAATTGACAACATTTCAATTTAAGAAAGGTACCAAAATAAGAAAACCATTTGGAGATTTTGTGATTCAAAGCTTATATCAAAATTATCAGATTTTTCTATCCATTATTTCTCGAGTTATTTGAAAAATACTGAAAAATATAATAGAGGTTGAATGAGATTTTATTCCTTTGCCTGCTTGGCTTTTCTATTGTATTCGACAGTTTTTATTTTTAATGTTATTGCGGCCAAGGTATCTTAGCCATAAATCTTACGTTTTTCAGAAAATTCAAAAGTAAATTAAAAATAGAAATATCGGTCAAAAATAAAATCGGAAAAATACGTATCTCTTATTTTTTTAACCTATATTTCTATTTTTTTAAAACAGGTGGTTAAAAAAATGTAATGTTGTCAATTTAAGTTAACGTGAAGATTATTTGAAAAACAATAAAATCAAAGGCGAACTATTTTTAGATGGATTCTGGCATAGTAACTTTTTGCCGCTACCTGAAAATGTAGTCGAAATTATGATTGTTCAAGTTGCGTTATTTAGTATGTGTAAAGTTGTCTATATTCTACATGTAATACAATAGAGGTAGTCCAAAGCAAGAAAAAAGTCCTTTGGTAAAACATTTCTACAATGAGCGCCTAAAAACCGCGATAATCAATCTCGAATCATCGAACCATGAATATAATCGATCGAATCAATAGAAATCATTCAAGATGAAGGAAATCTTTTATTTTTACGAAAATATAAAAAGTGAGTGAGTGAGTGTTAATGTACGATTTGTAACACCACTGGCTTTTCGGTGAAGGAAAACATCGTGAGGAAAACCTGCATGCTTCAATTTCGAGGCATGTATTGTACCCACTGTCCATTCAAAGTGGCGACGGGCTCACTCCCCGTCACACTGGGCAGAGATTCGGTACTACTAGTGAATCGTGGATGTTCTGAGTTTTCTGAATATCTCTGACCCCCTCGGGGAATATAGTCGTGAGCATATGCTTATGATGTAAAAAGTGACATTTCAAAATGTGCGCTAAAACGCTTTTGTTGTGACAATGTGCTGAATTTTTCTTTAAAGTCTGACAGATTGCATACCTGCGACAAGGCAGTGCCGATCCATATAGAGTAGAATATGGGGTTAGTGAACAGTCCCTGGAACACGTTCCTCTGTCCGTGTATCTTGCGGGCGTTGATCTCGTTGAAGAGGGTCATCATGACGAACGTGTTGAAGATGATGGTGAAGTGCTGCGTCGGTTCCGTGCCGAGGGGCTGGTAGCGACCGGACGGGATGTTTAGCAGACGGTCACCTGGGGGAGTTCGTCACAATGGTTACCAAATCATGAGAAGAGCGATGTTAGTCCGTACGGAAGAGAACTAGCGACTCAATCATGAGGCGGCGAATCGATTCGTGGCCTATACCACTAAGTTCTACGGAATTTATGTACGGTTGTATTTATCACTAGAGTTTACCCGCGAATTCGTCCGCACAAATTACATAGGGTCCCACTTTCTTAAGCGGATGATCAGAACATCAAACTGAACAACTTTCTCTATGGGAACAACAATGAAATCGTGAATAAAAAATCAACTGTCCCATATTTACCTCAAGTAGGTTTGCAGTTTTGTATGGAACAGCAGTTTTTTTCGTGATTTCGATGTTGGTACCATAGAGAAAGTTGTTCAGTTTGATTGTCTGATCATCCCCTTAAAGAAGTGTCAGCATATTAAGAAGGGCCCTGTATACCAGATTTTAAGTCAAATCGTTAGCTATAAAAAAAAGGTTCATCAAAATCGGTAGTTTCCGTAGTTTTTGCGTGATATTCGAACAAACAGACAGACAAAATTTTTATAAAAGGGTGATTTGGATTCAGGTATACCTGAAAACCATATCATAATCTTTTTCTTGTAAATATCTTCTATGTCCAGACACACTTCTGGTACTTTTATAACAGGTTAGATATGATTCGGAAAATGAACAATCTATGATTAGAAAATAGTTAGATTTCAGAACTTACCAACGAATAGCAAGGAGAATATAATGAATAGCTGGTAGATGGCCTGTCCGAGGATGTTCTTCATCATGGTGCGGCTGATAAGCGGCTTGGTCCTGCCGTAGGGCTTGCGCTGCAGCAGATCCGGCGTGGGCATCTCGGTCGCCAGCGCGAGGGACGCCAGCGTGTCCATTATGAGGTTCACCCATAACATTTGTACGGCCTGTGGGGTACATGATCATGTTAGATTGAAAAGTAATACGATAAAGAAATTGGCTAACAATAGACCAGCAATGGTTGCATCCCAAAAAAATAACATATTTGGCATAGCATATCATATGCTCGCGACTATATACCTCGAGAGATAGAGATATTCATTATACACCATTATTTTTATTACTACAAAAATGGGTCGAAAAAAGAGAAAAATAGTTCGACCTTCTATACAAAAATGCGGATCAGCCGATCGATTTTCTATGAGAGGTTCAAAAACAGTTTCTCGCTTTTCGACCCATGTTCCTTAGGGAAAGTTGTTTAGTAAATCCACCCATCCAGAATGCACCCTTAATTTTTTTTTTTTAAATACACCTTAAGGCCAATGGGCAATGGAGATGTCTATGCTCGGAATTTCCCTGCGAGATCGAATAAGAAATGATGAGATTCACAGTAGAACCGGGCTAGCCGACTAGCCCAAATAATTCTAAACTAATGTGGCAATAGGCGGAGCACATTGCTCTCAGAACAGATGGCCGAATAGTTCTCGAGTGGCGACCGCGTACCAGAAAGCGCAGCGTGGTTAGGCCCCCCAAAAGGCGGACTGACCACCAACCGAAAGGAACAGCGTGGGTAGGTAGTAAGCCCAACGAATTGGTAAAAGTGGCGGAAACCCGTATGACGGCAGCGCAGGACCGATAGTTGTAGCGATCCTTTAGTTTTAGTGGACGTCTATTGGCCGAGATGAATATATCTTCTGACCTTGAGTGGACTGTCCTGTATCGCGCACGCTCCGATGAACGCGACGATGACGGCGACCACGTTGACGGTGAGCTGGAACTGCAGGAACTTGGCGATGGAGTCGTAAACGTTACGGCCCCACATCACCGCCTTCACTATCGACGAGAAGTTGTCGTCCGTCAGGATGATGTCCGACGCTTCTTTCGCCACGTCCGTACCCGCGATACCCTGCAAGAAATGGCATATTATTTAATTGTTGGGTTCTTATTTACTGTGTTATAACATTACAGAAAAATAGTCTCCTCTCTAGAATAAGAGTGAGAGATTGATGGAAGCAAGTTGGTGATATCTTGCTGTCAGAATTATCAATCTTTATAGGTTTCTTGATCCACTGTACCGATAAAATAAAAACGGTCACCCATCCAACAGCTGACTGAACTGAACATTGTCTAACAATCATTTTCAATATCTAATCGAAGCCCTACTATGCGCATAGAATGCCTGTCTATAATATTAGTAAGGATTTTTGGAAGCGATGTCGCATTTGGATGGAGGATTGCATCGTCTCGACTTCGCGAGTCAACATTTTACAAATGTGCGCGATTGACTGACCTTCCTAAGTATCCGCACTGATAAAATTATGTTTAAATTTAATTTATCCTATATAAGTTAATATAATCGATCTAGCATATACTACGTTAGATCGGAAATGCGAGAGAAAGGGCGTAGCATTAACGTATGTTCGAGCGAGATAGATAGACGAGACTAATTCTCGAACACACTATGAGCCTGTAATCTCAGGTTTTATTGGTCTCGCCTTGGATAATCCGTAGCTGATCTTACGTAGTATATGCTAAATCTATGGTTCACATTTTCTTCCCGAGTAACATGACCTATCGCACGTCAGCAAAACTCTTGGTAAAACATCATGCCATCCCTGCCATCCACTACATATCACGTCGAATGGCGTAACTTGGGCGTAACAATATTCTTACCATAGCGAAGCCGACGTCGGCCTTCTTGAGCGCAGGTCCGTCGTTGGTACCGTCTCCTGTGACGGCGACCACCTCGCGCGTGTCGAACGCCTTGGACTCGATCATGCCCTTCACGAGCGTGTACTTATCCGTGGGGGAGGAACGCGCCAGCACACGCAGCTTCGGCCACACCTTGTCTAGCAGGTGCTGTTGAACCTGTATTGAGATATACTTAGTTTAATTGGGTATTTCTTGGGGATACACGACATTATGTGGAATGAGTGGTTCTCCAAAGATCCACAGAGAAAAGGAAATGAAGGAAAGAGGAGATGAGGAGTGGATTAAATAAATATCTTGAACATTTTCACGCAGATTATCTAGTGCCATAATCTAGCCCGGACTTGTATAATGATGACTAGATAACGATATAGAATACATAAATAGATATAAACATCCATGACTCGGGAAAAAATATTCATATTTATCATACAAATATTTGCCCCTTACGGGATTCGAACCCCCAACCCTTGGCACAGCAGGTATGTTACCGACAGAGGTATCGATCCGTCAGCTGACGACGACATGGCTAGATTAATTTGGGGGTAAGCTTCAAAATGTTAACAAACCTCTCCGTTAGCATCCCTGACCCTAGTGTTGAACTCCTTGCCCTCGAGGATGAGGAAGTCGTCGGTGGGCTTGATGATGCCGCACTTGACGGCAATAGAGCGCGCTGTATTGACGTTGTCGCCGGTTACCATGCGGACTGTGATGCCCGCTTTCTGGCATTTCTTTATGGCTTCTGGTACCTGAAGATTTATTTTCGTTAATATTCAGCTGGATTGAAACGGCCTAGAGGGTTTACGGTATAAACCATCAAGGAGGTAAGGCCTTAGACTAGTTCCTAACATAAACTTTTCGATAAATATGAAATGAATCGATTTTAGGGCCGTTTAGGGATATCTCTATAATTTTTTTACATTTACTCTTCAAGAGACAACAACGTGAAAATTTCAGATGTTTTAGTAGACTTTTAGATTTTTTTTTTTTAAATATGAATTATTTCAGGACCTTTCATAAATATTTGGAATTAAAAGATGTATTGCTTAACTAAATAAGTGCACCAATCAGAAAGTTATTGAGGTGGGGCATACAGACAGAATGGACTAAACTATGTTAATCCGTGTTTGAATACGGAACCTTAAAAATTTCAGAGAATTGGGTCATTTTCTTGAGTGCACAAAAATGTTAACCAATTGACTCACAAAATGGTACGATAATTTTGTATGACTCACCTCTGGTCTGACAGGATCCTCGATACCGGTGACGCACAAGCAGGTAAGGTTGTTCACAATGTTGTCTTCATCATCCCAGTTCGGCTCTTGGTCTATGTGCACCTGTTAACAAACATTATTAGATGTTAACGGTCTCTTTGACTCGAAATTTAGTTTTAATTTGGGGAAGCTTAAACGCTACAGCTGCATTGGGCGGAGGTCTTGGTGTAGACGTGCCCCAAATTGCATAAATTTAGTCTGCAGTGACGAACAGGGTGTGGTAAAGGTAAGTTTACCTGGTTGATCTCGGCCTTGCCGGGCACGAAGTCCCGGAAGGCGACGGAGATGGTCCTGAGTCCGTCGCAGGCCATGGGCTCGATGACCTGCCTCACTAGCCGCTCCTGCATGTCTCGCGTGAACTTCTCCAGGCGACCCTCGTGACCGTAGATGAATGCGCATCTGTGGGGAAGTCACATCGTTTAGAAAAGTTCTGTGATGATTGTGACAGAAAGTAGAATTATAATAGGAGTTGGTTTAAACTTTAAAATTAATAAAGATTATTGATCGTTAAGCCAGGTCAGAGGCCTATTAAGGCGGCTTGGAAATTCTCTGACAGCAAGTTGACCACTAACTTGCCTCCACCAATACGCACTGGGCCCGCGTGGTGGAGTATGGCCCACTTCCTCTCACCATTCTTCGTGAGAGGAGGCCTTTGCCCTACAGTGGGATTCTACAGGCTATAACTTACTAACTTACTTACTAATTTATGCGTGCTACTCTGTTTTTCAATAAGTTAATACAGTTTTTCAGTAATTCAGATTTAATGGAGATTCTTCGATGAATTTGAAGGATCTTTTTTTCTTCGAAAGGATAATTCAGTAAACACTTTACTTGACTAGAATTTTGAAATCCCCTGTTTTAGACTATTGAATAGTCAATAGAATTTCAGAGAAAGCTCCGTCCTTCCTCGGTCTGTCAACTCTATCGGTATTGAAATAGGTATTATTTTACATTGTACCCTCTTCGCCCGTTCGCGCCCGCCCGTCGTAATGGGAATAGAGCTTTATGCGTATGGTTGCAAAATAAACAAGGAAAATTAAGCTTGTACATAACAAGTATAATTTTGATTTATCATCTTATTTTTTATGATGGACTTGCTTCTTGTCTTAGATATATTTCGTTAGGCGAGCAGCTCGCTCAGAAAATGCTAAAAATTCCCTGCGACAAATTTTAAGTGTCAACTTTAAACCAATTTATCAACTTACTTCTTCAGCACAATTTCGGAAGCGCCCTTAGTGTAGAGCCTATAGCCGCCTTTGTACGGTATAACGGTAGACATGCTCTTGCGCACGGAGTTGAACGTGTAGACGCGGGTCAGGGACTCCTCGGGGTGCCTCTCCCGCACTGCGTCGTAGCTCTGTCCGAGGGCTAGCACGAAGCCGAGGAGAGCGCACTCTGTCTTGTTGCCCACTTGCATCGTCGGGCCGTTCGGTTCTAGTGAAGGCTGTAATGAGAGATATTGTTGTAGAAAATGCACATTTTAGATTCTTTGATCCAATATTGTACACAAAACTATATAATTATGAAAAATCACAATAAGTCGTGTGTACAAACGCAAGCTTAACTGTAAAGGGATAATATTCTGGGTAAACGCCGGGGTTTAGCATAAACATAAGCTCACGACTAGGGGGTCGACAGAGATATTCTGAAAACTCAGAAAATACACGTTTCACTAACCTAATCTCCGTCCAGTGTGACGGAGAGTGAGCCCGTCGCGACTTATTATGTTCAGTAGGTACAATACATGCCTCGAAATTGAAGCAAGTAGGTTTCCTCATGATGTGTTCCTTCACCCAAAAGTCGTGTTACAAATCGTACATAAGTTCCGAAAAACTTAATGGTACGAGTCGGCCTGAACGGGGATTGAATCAGCGCCTCCTGCACGGCAGACATGATTACTCGCCACTGGACCACCGAGGCTTATTTTAGGGTCAGCGCAAAACAGACGAAAAACTGTTCGAATGTTTTCTTATTGATAAAGAAATGCTGTATTTATCCAGTCCAAATAAAGTTGTAATTGCAAGAGAAAACTAATTAAATTACTCGTTTCCTCATATCAAAAAGATTCGTGGAACTTCAGCTTAGGGAACGAAATACATTTTCTGGTATAGTCTAGTAATTTAAACTCTGACCAAAATTGTATTTGTAAACATCACAAAAAGCTCTAAATACCTCGTAAAAATTTAATAAAACAGGACTTCTTCAAACAGGTTGTAAACTTAAAAGCGTTACATATTTTAGGTTGTGCTTCAAGATCATCAAATTAAACAACTTTTACTTTGGCCAACACTGATATCGCTAAAAAAAAATTCGGCTAATCCATACATTTGGGTCAAATATCAGTCATTGACGTTTTCTATGGAACAACCAATTTCGATGTTTGCTCTATAGCCTGTTTCAGCGTGATGTTCTGAACCACCCCTTAAATTTATAACGCATTTAAGTTCAAAACATATCAGATACTGAAAATATAACTCACCATAATCCTAGAAGTAAACGCACTATTGACGGACATTCCTTCCACCAAGGTCTCGGCGACCTCGCTGGGCAGGTCCCTATAGTTAGGCGTGACCTTGCAAAGCTTCTCACAGATATACGACTGTACCACAGTCATCCGATTGGTCGTTAGAGTTCCAGTCTTATCGGAACAGATCGCGGTCGCGTTGCCCATGGTCTCGCAGGCGTCCAAGTGACGTACCAAGTTGTTGTCTTTCATCATTTTCTGGGGGAATAGAGGGGTGGAAATTAATACATGATAACCTGGATGCAACTGGTACAGGACCGAGAAGGATGACATAGGGAGGAGGCTTATGCCCTGCAGTAGGTAGATACAGGCTGAAAATGATGATGATGATGAACATGTTAATCTTCTCCGTGTCAGCATTCGGTATATCTCATAACTAATGCTGTAGAATAAATATGCAATGATTGGGTGCAAGAAAAAGCATCCCTGAGTGCCAAACTCTACCCAGTATGACAGGTAGTGAGCCCGTCCGAGTTTTAATTAATGGATAAATGACACACGCCTCGAAATGAAAGCATGTAGGTTTCCTCACGAAGTCTTCCTTCAACGAAAAACCTGAAACTTTTAATATAAAATGTTTGCCAAGAAACTAGGGGAACTTGCAGTTTTATATTTTTAGTGTATCATAAAGATGTAAGGCTTACATAAAAATACCAAAAACAAAAATGGTAATATATGCACAAATCATTTATTTATTGCAATTCAAAAGTTAACTTTTCAAATTCCGCGCCAAAACGCTCACTGCCATGACGTGACGTCACTCCTTTTCATGACGCGTAAAGCTCATCACAAATCATCCGCTATCATATGATGCTGTACTCTTCTAACGCACACAATTTGCTAATCGCTTCGTCACTTTGCGCTGATTTGTGTTTGGAATTACGTTCCGGTCCACGTACCTTACAATTGAAATATTTCGTAAGAGAATAAAACTTTAGAATAAATCTTTCAATAATGTTCTATTCATAACAATTATCATTGAATTATTAAGATAATTTCACATTATAATTTTGGTGCAAGTTCCCCATTCTGCTTCACGATCGAAATCATACCCTAGACATATAACCTTTGGAGTTATTTTACCACAACATCCAAATGCAAGACCCTTACCTTTACAGAGTAAGCCAATGATAACGTCACAGCGAGAGGCAATCCTTCAGGCACGGCCACCACTAGCACGGTGACACCGATGATGAGATGCTTCACCAGGTTGTTGATGTATGTCGCGCGCCATTCCTTCTCCTCTATCACGAACGTGTGCACACAGAACTGGATGACCAGGATGATCACGGTGAGCACTGCTATGGTCGAGCCGGCGTAACCGATCTGTTGAGTAACGGGTTTGTAAGCGTGGGTTTTGAGGAACTTATTAACAGGATAGACGGTCTGCAAGAAATTTGAAGTATAGGTGTTTAGTAGATCTATTGCTGTCGCGCTATTCCCGAGCAAATGAACCAGTGCGAAAGTGACAACTGCAGCGCGGCACTGATTTTAACCACTTACATAAAATGGACGTAATCACGGTTTTGTATTCCCCTGTTTGCTTCTCCAAAACTAAAGCGATTTTAATAATTCTTCCAAGAATAATATGAGAACGACTTTAGATGTCTGTATGTCTTCCTTTTTTTGTTTGTATTCGTCAAATCTGCTTGCTGGATGTGTGAACACAGCGGTAAATAAAATAGAGAAATTTTTCATTTTCGAAGGTTCCTAGATCTTATAGTAATTAATTTACAGATTATATATTTTTTTAATTTATAGATTGTGTGGGTACAATTTATTTGCTCTAGTGTCATTATCCAGGGAGGAAACAGGGGAATACGTTTGTATGGACTAAACAGTACCCGCCTAACTTCTTAAGGTTGTTGTAAATAACTTTATTGGTACGTTTCCATGATTATTTGTGGATGATTTCGTACTTTGACTTCCTTTCCTTTTGGAATACAATTTGTATGGAATTACAAAATTCCTTATATCAACGGATTTTAATTTTCCTATGCTGTTTTTCGGCTTGCTTGGAATTTTTCCCCAAACATGCATAGTATTTCGTGGAAACATACATGGCAGTCACGTCCCTTAAATAAGAAGGAAGTTAAAATGTTCAGAATTAATTGTGATTGGACGAAATCAAGGTTTTAGCAGGTTGCGGGTTCAAGCCCCATGGAATCCTGTTGTCTTTTTAATTTCCCGTAAAATAACACAACATTGCTATAATATTTTCATTTCAAATCATTTGGAAATCCATTTTCTTATATAATAATTTCAGCCTAGACGTCTAACTACACCCACTATACACCCTGTAGCCTTGACTCAATAATACAGGGTGTAAACTAACAACTTTCAGTATAGGACCAACATCGTGAAAAAATCTGCTGTTGCATTTGTGTCGAGTAGCCATCCACATCTTCTATTGGACAACACATTTTTATCGCTATTTCAATATTAGCCCCGTCGTGAATATTTTTCAGTTTGCTGTTCTGAATCACCCTATAAATTATGTAATGCAAAGTTTACACCCTGTATATTGCATGCTTCCTCGACTTCCAAGTACACTTACCTGTATAGCAAGCTTAGTAAGTTTTGCCTGTAGCACAGACTTCTCCTTCTTATGACTGGTCTCGACGGGTTTGGTCTCGGCTGCGGGCGCGGGCACGTGGTTGTCGTCGGGGCGGGCATGGTTGGCCCCGTGGCTGTTCCCGGATGCCGGCAGGGTAATGTCCTCGTCCCCTGTGTTTGCAGTTAAGTAAGTAGGTTGCGGGATTGGGTACAGTTCTAACGCGATTGCTTCTTGAGGAAAGTAGTCAATAATACGACAAGTCAAGGTAAATAGTTTGTTTTAAATGGAATTTAATTGATTTCATGTCATGGAAACCAATCCGACACATATTGACATGGTATATCCGGTTTTTTTTTTTTTTATAGCACAGAATAGATATCATACCAGAAAAACAGCTTCATACAAGCTCGATGCGTCCAGTAGGCCTACCATGAGTTCTTACTGTAGTTACGTCACCAATTCGTAAGGCAGAAATTAGTTCTCAACGTAACCACTAGGAGCGCTGTACGAAATTCAATATAAATTGGCGCCGCAACTACAGAAGTAACGTACAGTGAAAACTCATGGTAGGCGTACTGTACACTCCTACATGCGCAGCGATATTTCTACCAAGTTGTCGCTTATTCTCATACGTGAATGTTCACGTATTAATATCTTGGACATAGTCACACAAATTATCTAGTCAAACATTTTAAGTACACGAATCTAGCTTGGATTTGTTATATGATGACTAGACAACGATATAGAATGCATATACAGGGTGAAATTGACATCATTAGCGTCCTTTTAAACTAAGAGTCTATCCATAAAACTGAACAACTTTTACTATGGAGCCAACATCGAGAAAAAATAAAAAAGACCTTCTGTCCTATACATTTCAATCGAGTGGGTACTGCAGTTTTGTATGGGGCAGATTTTTTTATTTTTTCTCGAGGTCTCCTTAGTGAAAGTTGTTCAGTTTGATGGGCTGAAGCACCCCCTTAAGTATTACTAGGGTGTTTTGTTACACCCTGTATATGTTATCTTTGTCTATCCCTGATGCGATATGTGTTGTCTCTGAAAGGGAGAAGAACGCTATACAAAACTGAAGAGATCCGGTTCTTGCCGAAGTCTCGTCCCCGATGTACCACATCAATAATCGGACTCTTTTCGGTCATATATAAAGATATAAACTTACTTGCCATACAAGACAAGCTGTGTTTATTTCGACAATTTTAAACTGAAACATCCTCATAAAAATCGCGTTAAAACTGTAAAAAACTAAATTACACTCCAAGATCAAATTACTGGCCAACAATTTACTTTTAAAACTGTGCAAAAAATACTCAGTACTGTGTTTTTAATCAAACAATTCTGTAATCGAAATAACTATCTAAATAATTTACTGAAAATTTTAAACTCTTTCTCTAAATCTTTTACTTTTACTTATAATAATTAAAATCAAACTGTAAGTGAAAGAAAATCTTAAAATTAGATTTAATTAGTAAGGGTTAACTACAGTGAAAGATCACTACAAAAATTAGAATGCTATGTAAAAAGGAATAAAGATGCTTTACATGAATATGACTGTGTTATTTATTAGTGGTCTTTTAAGGGTAAGAAGTGGGAATTGTTTATTATTAAATCTACACTTTTAGTTAGTTACGATTGATAGTGATAACTACTGCATTACAATTACAATAGTTCTAAAGACACACTACTGTGAAATTAATTATAAATCTTGTAGTATGTCATTAGTATAGTACACTAAAGGGCAGATTAAATTGTCAATACGCAAAGCTACAATTGTAAGCTACGGTACGACATGACTTATTCAGGCGTATAAATATTTCTGGCCCTCAGTGTACGGGTCTAAAGCGGGGCATAGCAAAGGATGTTACTTACCGGCGAGGCTCTTGCGTTGGGCGTCCTTTCGTTGCTGCTTTTTAGCTTCTACTCGTGTCAAATGTTTCCATTTATCCATTTATATGTATAGGTCAAACAAGCATACACATTTATGGACAACGAGTTTTGTATTTTATTTGTCACCATGCAGTCAACACGACAGTTACACGATGCAGTTTCAAATGTGTATGTTTTTATTTATTTTTTAATTTATTTTCGTCGGCGACATGGAAGTGGGGCGTGCAGCGGGCCGGGGTCGGGGTGGAGAAAAAAAAAGTTGGATGTCATTGAATGGGTCACACTATAATGTTTGTGGCACTAAATCTAAAGGGATTTTTTTCTGTTCGAGCATTTGTGACTTCGGTGTATAGTTTTAGTGGCCGCAAGTGCTTGAACATAGCTAAAATTGCATTTACAAATGCTTTAAAGGATTTCTTTTGAAAATGTTTATTTTGTGGAGTGAGATTATTTTTTTTTATTGAAGAATTAACACCTAAACATCTATAGACTACGACAAAAACAAATAAATACCGAATTATGTCCATGCCCACACGACAAAGTTAGTCAAAAACATAAAACGTACGAACAACGTCAACAAGGCTTGGATGTCGATGTAACCTTGGAAAGGCGTTCTAATTTATCGTCAATAAACAAAATAATCTCATGTCGTGGGTGAAATTGGTAAAAAAAATTAAACTTTTGAGATTCAGGCACAAATAAGGTTTTTTCCAACAATTATATGCTCACGCCTAGCTCCCATCGGCATAGGCAGACACCACATTGCTAGGTCAACTAATTCTAGTTGTAATTCGTTGAAGTACATATATGATAATGAGACCAGCTGCATATTTTAATTAATACTTAATGGAAAAAATCTTTTACCAATTTCCCCATAAAAATTATTAACATCTCCAAATGGGAGGTGCGGTGGTACGAAAGATGGTATGGGTAAAAAGGGGGGGTAGTTTCAATATAAAGGGAATACTAAATGTAGGTAGTATGCAACTAAGCATAGGGGATGTACGATGCTCATTTAGAAGCTAAGCTTTTCTATATTGATTTTTAAGTCTATTTAATTTAGGTACATTTTAAAATGTTGGGATGATTATCGAAGGATAAATAATAATTTTTACGTTCATAGATTTTGCATTTAGTTTAACAAAAAATTCAACTCTGTCTACATTGAAATACAGCTCGAAATTGTTTGCCACGGTTTATACAGAAGAGACGTGTGGCGGTGGCGGATAATCTAAGTAACACAATATAAACCTTTTAGTACGTAGCATAGCGTCGTTTTTGTCGTAAAGGAGAATCGCGCCCGCGACTCCAGATGACGTCGCCTGGAGGCGCGGGCGTAATTCTCCAAACGACGCTATGCTACGTACTATAAGGTTTACATTGTGTTACTTAGATTATCCGCCACCGCCACACGTCTCTTCCGTATAAACCGTGGCTAAAGCATCTATACAAGTTTAAAATTACTATCGTGAAACATAGAAACGTTTTTTTATCACCATAACTAAATAAGTTAATGTTTTATTGCACAGCGCATATTTTCTTCGTAGAGTAAAATTGCGTTTTCGGGTAAATAACACCGGTAATAGCCACTAATCATGTTATGTCAATTATATTGAAATAGGTACGCACGATGACAGATCACCCTATGGGGTGGGTGAGTGGATAGATGGTTCAACTATGCTTGAACTGTATCTGTGTTCATGGACACAGATTTAATCTATGGGTAGGCCGCCGTGTGTACACACGGCGACACATCAAGCTACGCAAAACCAAAATAAGCCGGCCGCGCGTAGCGTGAATAACGTAACTTCGCGCGGCCAGCTTATTTTGGTTTTCCGTAGCTTGATGTGTCGCCGTGAGTACATCGTGATGCGAATGGAAAAAAAACATATTTCTGTTACGATTTCACGGCTACACCGCTGAACCCATTTCGATGAAATTTGGTATAGAGTTAGCTCGATCCCTGAGGAAAGAGACAGGAATACAATGTTTCCTTTACAGTAAAGATTTACTTAAATGTTTCTAAACTTCACAAAGGTAATCTTAGATTTGTATGGAGCATAACGGTTACTGGTCCACCTATATTGAAGCACAATGATATTCGGCTTACACATATAAGCTTTTTGTTAAGGTCTACTTCTAAATGAGCAGGGTAGTTGACAACACTAAACTATATAATTGCAGGGGATTGCTAGTGGTGCCCTCTTTGATTGCATCGTGTTAGTTTAATTGGTGTTACCATGTATTATATTCGTGAAGAAATGAAGTTTATTTGCTGGAATATGGTCAAAAATAAATTGTTATGAATTATGTCTTTAGTTAATCCTTATTTATTTATAATTTCGATATTAAACTTTTACCTGAACTAAGAACATAAGATACTAACTCCAGGTTAAGTTGGTAACCCATCATTTCTTAACAACTTTGAGAGCTATTTTACCCGGAGTTTATTCTTTACCCAGGTTGACGCTAGTGGGGTTCATTAATTTGGTTCTAATCTAAGAATGCGAATCTTTATTATTTATTTCCATACAAACTTAGCCACCCATGTCAACTCGTTAGGGGTTGATTTTCGCAAATTCCTTACTTAGTGCACAGACTGAAGAATATATATATAGAATATTCCTTTCCATACGTGTGAATCGAATAGGTATTGCAGTTTGGGACAACTGATATTTTTTTGTTCTGACAGGTTTGCTCCCATAGTAAAAGTTATTCTGTTTGATGGGTAGAGTATGTGGTTTAAGGTTAATGATACTTTTCCTTACAGCCTGTATAAGATATGACCTATAGAAGATATCTTCAGTGGTTCATGCTGTGTGTTGTCTGTCAGTCAGTCACGGAAATGTTTTATATGTATAGATAGGTGATCGATGTTTTATTACAAAAGTAACCAATGCAAAAAATATCTACTACCTAATTAAACTATACTTATAACCATGGTAACACCAACACCGCCCACCAGAAAGAGCATCCCAACTAAGGATCTAGTGCTACCGCAACCATAGGACTCAGAACAGAACTGACCTTTCTTCATCTGCTTGATCTCCTTGTCCTGGTTCTCAACGGCAGCCCCGAGCAGCGTGAAGATGATACCAGCTTGGGAGTTGACGCCCACGGCTGTCACCAACATTTTACCGGAGCCTGGAATTGGTTTAGTTATATGATTATGAGATCGAATCAGAAATGAAGAGATCCGCAGAAGAACCAGAGTAGCTGACGTAGCCCAAAGAATTGCTAAACTAAAGTGGCAGTGGGCGGGGTATATTGCTCGCAGAACTGATGGCCGATGGATCCGAAGAGTTCTCCAGTGGGGACCGCGTATCGATAAGCGCAGCGTGGGTATGCCCCACAAGGTGGACCGACGACCTGGTGAATGAGGGCAGCGCAGGACCGGTCGTTGTGGTCATCCTTGGGGGAGGCCTATGTCCAGCAGTGGACGTCTATCGGCTGAGATGATGATGGTGATATAATTATGTGGGAGGTTAATCATCATCATCATCATAAATATCCTATATACGTCCCATTGCAGAACTCATGCCTCCTTTCACGAATTAGAGTGAGAGATACTCCAATAAATGGTCCGAATACGTAATTATGTGGAGCTGAGTTAGTGACAATCTTTTTATTAACGTTTAAGCAACTAATATTTTCTTATTCCTCTACCAGAAAGTTGTCTAGAAGAAATCGATTTTTAGCGATAGGCCCGTCTTAATTGAGTCTATTTATAAATCCTTATTAAAATGTATTTTATAATTTCCTCGTCAGAAAATCTTCTTGATAAGTAAAAGTCTCTAATTGTTTGCCATCCATCATCAAAGAATATCTAAATGCATTTTCCAACAAACCCCTATCCCGCTGGATTGCAGCCAGTATACAGGATATGCTAAATAAGTTTTCAAATACAGTGATCAAACAATGACTGGCCCGTTAGACCAATGACTTGAGACTTTTTCTGGAAGCGACTGAGGAAGTCCGAGGAGATACTTTTTGGCTAGCCTCTCCCAAGAGAGGCTAAGTTCAGCAGTGGATAATGATGTGAAATGATGATATTGATCAAACAATATTGTATACAGATTACATGTAGCCTGTTTATAATTCACGGTCGTCGACTCACGTTGTTTTTACTTAATAATAATCTCTGCAAGTACAACCTTATTCGACTTGTCAGTAATGGAATAATCCTAGTTTAATCCTATTGTCCTCTATAAACAATTAAAACTTTCTGGTATCCAGTTAAAGCTGGGAACTCATTTGAATATGACTGCCGTGATTGCCAAGCTAAAACCGACTGTGTTATGAAGTGTTTAAATCGACTATTGTACAAATTGATCTGACTTTACAAATAGCACAAGGAAAGTTCATGGCGTAATGTTTTCCAGAAATATATACAACTTTTTTCAAACTAAAATAATCTTAATTTATAAGTTGTCAAAGCACTATATTGATAATCTTTCGTTTTCAGTTATTAGCGTTGTGAGTTTGAGTCCTTCTAGTTCCTAAACATTAATCACCAGCTTCCATTATGCCAATCTAAAACTGTCTTTATTCATTAGGTGTCAAACCACTGTATTGATAAACATTCGTTTTTAGTGTGGTGTTAAGAGTTTGAGACCGTCTTTCATAAATAGTAACCAACTTCCCACTACAAGAACACTGCTAAACATGAACTTCCCCCATAAAGAAATTGGAGAACCATAATCGCAAGACATAGCAGACGGGGATCAAAGTTAAATAGTAGAGCACATTTGACTGTCGCCCATTCTATCTTGACAATGACATTCTACACAGGGACTAACGTAAAATCAGAAACATCGACGACGGACACTTACGAAAGAAGGACGAACATTACCGACCGCCATGGGCAATTTTCGTGTTTCCATGCTTGTAAAGAGGTTATTGATCGGATCCATTAGTTTTAAATCCATGGCTTCAATTGTGTCATATATTCCCGTTGACATTCCCGTCCTTTCAAATGTCCTCGGTCACTAAGCAGTAAAACAATCAAGCACACTTTTGCCGTCCGGTTAAAAGAGCGCTGATGCGAAGTCCTTGTGTATAGAATATAATTGTTGACACCCAAAAGAAGTAGGTATATAACATGATGGTAAAATGTATTTAGTATGGAAAAAACAAACCTTCCATGACGTGTGTACCGGATAGCACCATGGGATCAAAAGCTTCACCCTTCTTGACATGATCCGATTCACCCGTGAGAGACGACTCGTCGATCTACAACAACATAACCAACAATATTAAAGTTTATCCATTTTTCTCGCATTCACATTCTTTAATGTTCAAATCGATTGACTTTGAGCTTTCCGTGCCTCAGTTTCATAATAATTTGAGGTATGTGGACTACCAATTCAAAAGAAACCTTTAGGTCGCCTTTAGGCAGTCAGGATCTGACAGAAATACTATGTAGAAGAATCTACTTAATCTGGAGCTATTGTCCCATATGAATGTGATCATATTGATATATAGGATCCAACTTAATATGGTGACGGTTTTTAGAGGATGATCAGACCATCAAACTGCATTTTATTTTCGCGATATGGATGTTGGTCCCATACTTAGATCAAAGAAAAATTAATGGACGCGTTACGCGAACATTTCAAACCAGAAAAATGAGGCCAAATAGATGAATGGTATACTTCAAATTTGTAACGAGATGACAGACAATTGTGCTAGTTTGTATGGACCATTTGCACTAGTTGTGCGCTTCAACTTAACGCGCTTTAGGCCTACCCATTAATTTTACTTTGATCTAAGGTCCCATAGAGAAATTGGTTCGGTTTGTGTCTGGTCATCCCCTCAAAAACCGTCAGCATATTAAGAAAGACCCTAAATACAGCTCAGTCCGTAGACCCATACCATGTTATAGCCCTTCCTTCTTAGTAGAATTTATATTTTTTTCTAAGCTATGTGAACAAGTTTCTGGCAGTTTTTTAATGTATATTTATAAAATACTGTATCGGAACCACATTGCACGAAAGCAGACCTTTCCTTGACTTATTATGTCGGTTTATAAGTGACTTCTATCACCTTATTAACGTGACAAGCTAATATTAAAACAATAAACGTAGATTTTTACATGCAGAATAATGGAAAAGCTAGCCTTAGCCGGCATGCAGAAACACGGAAACATATCATAATCTCTATGCATCTAAAAGTCATTTTGTGTGTCAAGGAAATGGGAAACAGAACACAATTATTTACATGACAAAAAGACCTGCTTGACATTCATAAACGTACCTAAACTTTTTTCACCTACATTATTTCGTAACAAGTACAAACATGGTAACACAATCTAGTAATTAAATAAAAGTGTAGATAAAAATACCGCATTCTAGTAGCGTAGCGTTTGTTTATCGAATTACTTCATTGCTATCTGCAGTTTGTGTTGACTTATCATCAATCTCGACTTCTAAATGACGCACGGCCAGGTATTTATTATCTGCCTACTTATTGTAGATGGTGAGCATTTTAAAATTATGTCCTGAATCCTTTTACTAATTATTATAAGCCTTGCAGTAGCATTTCTCCTCTGCCACGGTATAAGCACAATTGATCTTGTGCATTTACATTCAATTTTACACCTTATCACTAAACGAGACAGCCTATAATTGCGAAATAATAACTTCGAACTTAGGATGTTTGGGGTTCACACGAGACTACTTTTCATGATTTTTAACAATCAAAATTAGAATCTAAAGTTATGGGGAATAAAATCCAAAGTTGCGGATTTCATGTTACCTCGCCCCCCGCAAAAAGTGGCAGAAATGTTTGTTAGTAGAATTACACGCGTAACCAGTCCACATATAAATAGTCAAAGCCTGAATCTTATAAAGTCAAGTGGGATCTCACTCAACTCGAATAACAAATTTGTTACTAGCGCGTGCAAAGTGAAGAGTCAAAAATTACCCATGGTCTTTTTTCAATAGCCAGCGTCACGTGCGTGAGTAAAAATTCGAGTACCTAGTTTTTTCCCCTTAATCTAAAGTATATCGTGTTTCTGTCTAAAGTATAAGTTTTAACATACATTGATTATAATTAAAAAAAAAGTTATATTTATTACGAAAATAATTATGCGATTGAAGAAAAATAATTTTTTAAAAACGCGACTAGAATTATAATTTTTTTAACTTTTTACTAATGGAATAATTAACGCACGAAAACAAGTCTTTGGCCCCTTTGACCCTTATTCGTGAGACCCTGCTGCTACTGAGTGGCATCTTACAGGCTGTAACTAATTTTTATTACATATTCTAAACAGAGTTGAAAAGGATTTAATTTTCCCCTCATTTAGATTAAGTCATAAATACGGCAGCTGTAATCCATAACACCATATACAACACTAGCAGCCCGTCCCGGCTTCGCACGGGGTAGACAAATAAATTTTAAGACTCATTTTTCTACACCTTCGGTTACATTGTTCAAATTTTACCAAGGATCCCTAATTTTTTTCAAAATGAAATGTAGCCTATGTCAAATTGGAAGAATGTAGCATTCAATCGGTGAAAGAATTTTTTAAATCGGCCCAGTACTTTTTGAGCCTATTCATTACAAACATACAAACATACAAAAATAGGTACAAATCTTTCCTCTTTATAATATTAGTGTAGATTAAGGTAAAACTAGAACATAAACATAATAAAAACATCACCATTTATAAGCTTGCGCAAGCGTGACATTAAGTGGAAGACATTAAAGTATGAAGATAGCAGTCGACAAATAGGCGCTGTGTTTGATTTAAAAAACGTGCGTAAACTTTTTGTTCGAGGTTAAAACTAAATACGAGTTACCTTTAAAATACAACGAAAACCGGCATAAAGTTGTCGACAAAAATAAACGGTATTGATTTGTTGGTAGTTATGTAACACTGAGACCATCGCTGGTCCTTTGTGGCGCCCCAAGCTCACCCAGATAGCCAAAACGCCTCGATCTTAAAATGTACCCAAATAGTCATAAACGCGAAAAGCCCTGGTAGCAAAACGTCTGGATTGCTTTACGTCATCGAATGTATAGCCATGATATTAATAGATTTATTCACACTATCGGCACCACTTATAGTATAAGATCCTATCATACAACATACAAATTTGTAGCAGCATTCGAATTAAACATATTTGCGACAAGATTTTCTAAGCTGACCCGAGTATAGTGTACGCTTTTATGTAAAAAAATTTTATATTTAAATAAATTACAAGTTAGCGTGGATATCGTACAATGGGATCTTATACTAATATTAGAGCAGGCATTGTGCAGTTATTCTTTTCATGGTTTTCAATGCTCCCATTTTCCTTGACACTCAGTTGAACAATATAAACTGCTACGAAGATCTTGCTTCAAAGCGTTACTGTCAAAATAACATCTTTATTTTCACTACAAGTTCTAACAATGATGAAATTAGATCAACTGAAAACTGGATTCGAATTTAATATCAAGCTTGACTTGCAGTCAAAAACAATGCATTCTAGCTATTAAAACAAGAATCCACGACTATATTCCCAAAAGGGGTACTCCCATAGAGGGTCTTTTAATATGCCGACGGTTTCGTAAGGGGATTATCAGACCATCAAACTGTACAACTTTCTTTCTCGGAAGGTCGGTAACGCGAAAAAAATCAACTGTTCCATATAAAACTGCACTCCTACTCGACCAGACTCGGTATTGAACAGCAGATTTATTTTTTCACGTTTTCAGTGTTGCTCAAGCTAGATCTTGTTTTACACTTTTCAGTTTATTCAAATTAGAGATATACCTACCTGTGTAAAATGTATGTTTAATTTTAACTCAAAACCAACAGTCTCCTGCTGTTAACCCTCGCTCTTAGCAGATGTAATTTCAGAAGATACGAATTGAGCTAATATTATTATAATGTTGGGAATACTAAAATTTAGTTTGATAAATATTAGACACCTGTGGAACTATACTAACATTTGGGAGGAAATTTATTTGTATACTTACTTAAAATTATGACTTTTTAGAAGATTTTTACCTCTTGTAGCTTCTATCAAAGATGCTTTTCAATTGGGAAGTCAGAGAGCCTAGTACGCGAGAAGGCTGTCGCTCCTTTTATCCCGCTCGTATGTGCGCAAACAGAGAGAGAGCTGAGACGCGACAACGCCAGCACCCTTTTCAGCACAATGTCGCGCGCGCTGTCATTCTAGACCCTCTCCGGCTGTAGCATAGCAGCGCAATATACCGCGCCTTAGTTCTCCTTCTATTTGCGCACGAACGAACGCGTTTTACAAAACAGCATGGGCAAAATCTTGTCAGCACAACACAGATTTTTATTCTCGAATTCGACGAAGTCTCCATGTTGAAAGTTTTTCAGTTTGATGGTCTAAACCACCTCTTTAAATATTACTAGGGTGTTTTGTTACATCCTGTATAAAGACGTCGTATTTTCTACAGATAAAAATTTATGCTCAGGTAAAAATAATGCTAAAATCATTGTAATAGACAAATCAATATAATCAACATCAAAAATCAATTTCTAAACAGTCACCTCAAGAGAAATTTTCCCTTTCTAACAGGTAATACCTAAACAAATACTAAAGTAAGCAGGATGTATCAGATAACCCAATAACCCCCTATCTATCTGATTAAGACGCATAGTGTTTATCGAGTGACGCACGCCGTCAGTACTGGTGATAAGCGGCAAATACACAAATTATTGCTACCTGTTCCCCTATTAATATTGCGGGCGATAACGTTCTTTTACGATATCCGAAGGGCATTTTTGTTTGGCAGGTTGCAAATTTCTAACACTGTAACTGCTACCGACCTACGTATAGGCATATGAATAGATACGACTAGAAGTCAAGCTTTGAGGAGGCTTGGAAATGAGCTCAGCTATCACCTCATTTCCTTTGATCTATGACTTTAGGATCACCATGTATACTTCATAGCAAATAAATCCCAGATGTTGAAGATTGCTATATTTTTCATTAATTTGTATGTCTTCCAAATAACGAGAAGATAGCATCTATAAACAAGCAAAATTCGGCCCGGCCCAGCGTTTACCTATGGGGAGCGTCTTAAAGCGCGCATAACGGCGCTAGACTCGTGAAAAAAGTTGTAATCCATTGCTTTATGGATCAAAATGGCGTATATACGGGTCAAGCGGCGGTCTCCGGTGCGTTCCGTTTGTATGAAGCTTATCTTCTGGTCCGGCCTCTGCGAGATATCTATTCATGTGGCAATGTCCGGTCCACGGTGCGCACGACTCGCCCGGTGAGTCAGGGTTGTATGGCATTCCGCGGTGCTAACACACGCGGTGCGCATCACGTTTTGAGCTCAGCAAGGCTTACTGGTCTGTGGCAATGATATGCTATCTTCATAGAAAATGGCGCATAAAATTGTGCCACGCCACAGCCGTCTCGCTCGTAGCATTGCTTAACGCGGACTATTGAAAAAATACCTCATTGGGTCTTCACTTTGCGCGAGCTAGTAACATACTCGTATCTGCTTCATTTTGGTATAATATCATTGGCTACTAGTGTTTGAGTTAATGTTTCAAGGTGGATAAATTAATAACAGCTTTCTACTCTAGGATGAAAAACCGATGGTAGGATAAATCACCTCCAAAAGTATGTAATGCATTTTACACCCTGTATGAATCTATAGACAACTAATTTTCAATATTGAAGATGGTAACATACATAATCATTAATCATCCTGAAATCTACCTTATCCTATCTTATTATGGGTGCTGGCAAGCCAACAAAACTTCCACCCAGTGGGATCTTTTGTGTTAACCCTTACATATTTATTTCTTCATCTTTCAAAAACGTGCTAGATGAGAGAGGCAATTCCGTTCAGGGGATGAAACCTGTAATATGTAATAACCATCTCCCAGGAGGCACATGCGTTTAACCGCCAAGACATCCCCACCCTTCAGAAACCCGTCTTAAAGGTAAACTCTATTTCCTCTCACCTTAAGGTCGTTACTCTGCAGCAGGATACCGTCAGCAGGCAGCAGATCACCATACTTGATCTGACATACATCGCCGACGACGATCTCGCTGATCGAGACCTGGCTAACCTCGTTGCCTCGGATGACTGCGAACTTGTGTTCACCTTCTATCCGATTTTGTAGACCTCTGGAACGATTTATGAGATCATTAATATCATCATCATCCTTTACACACGAAAATTATTTTAATTAGTACGGAATCAATATCCGTGCTTTCTACTCGTCAAACTGAACAACTTTTGCTAAGAAGGCAACTTCAAATTGGCGAAATAGTTAAACAAAAATTATACAGAGTATGTCCTTTACGTAGTAAAATTTTTGTTGGGGGTAAATTGAAACGAATCCGTTCTATGTTTTGTATACAACGTGTTAATGAATTAACGCAAAACTAGAAAGTAGTTTGTTTGGAATCGAGAGCAGAATCGATTTATCATGTTTTCAATATAGGATTTTTTTTTCAAAATATTAAATAATTCGTTTTTAAAATTTAAAAGTTACTGAATTCGATCTTAACCCACCGCTCGGGCACTCTCACCATACTTACTACCAAAACAAGGTTCTTAAAATGTATCCATGAGCATGTTAGCGCTTTCATTTATTGCTGAAATGATAAAAAATCATTTTTGCCTCAAAACTTAAAATGCTAATAACTTTATATTTTAACTATCAAAATAATGAAATTATTGTTTCAATCTAATTATTATGTTATAAATCAGTTGGGGTGTATGAGGTTTTGCGCTTATTCATTAACACGTTGTATATCTGAAGTAAACCAATATTTTACTTTCTATTGACATTTTTCTTTAAACTGAAATGCAATTCTGTTTTGAATTATTATAGCGGGTCCTTAATATGCTGACACTTTTTTAAGGGGATGACCAAACCATCAAACTGAACAACTATCAATATGGGATCAATGTCGAAATCGCGAAACAAGAATCATCTGTTCCATACTAAACTGAAATCTTACTCGACCCAATTGTATGGGACAGCTGATTTTTTTTTTGCGATTTCGACATTGGTCCCATAGAGAAAGTTAAAAAACTGTCAGCATATTAAGTTGGACCCTGTATAGGTAGTTGGTTATTGAGCGATTAAATTATTTAGTCCCAGTGTTGGGCAAAGGCGTTCTTCCGTTCTTTCCATGCATCCCGGTTTTGCGCTTCGATAAGCCAATTTTTTAAGAAACCATCCATTTTGTCCCGCCACCTTTCAGGTCTGCTTCGACGCCGATTTCATATTGGTTCGAAATTAAAGTGAACAAAGAATTACACCCAAAAGTTATTTAGTTACGTTTCCACACACAAAAGTGTTGGCAAAAACACTAGAAATCAGAGTACTATATCTAAAAGCGACGCGTCTTCGATATCCGAGACGGGATAAAGTTGTAAAGTTTTAGTAAAGCAATCATTTAAGCCGCTACTTTCTTGGGAGAGATGCCAAAATATGTCAGTGGGTACAATTGTTTGACCCAGTTTGTTGAAGGTTGTAAGACAACGGGTTTCTTTGATATGATTTAAATTATCATCATCAGCAGCCACAGGACACTAGCCTTCTCTCACGAATAAGACACATACAGAGACAACGCTTATAAGGAGCTCATAAAATGATCATAAGACACGCTTTTTCTTTTCTTTTTTGGATTGAGAATTACAGCGTTGCTCAGGGAGCAGCTACTGTTTATTACTGCGGGCTATTGGAGGGCCCACGATGGGTCTACCGAGCCAGTGAATGAACATAAGCAACCGACCTAGGGATACCCAGAATGGGTACGGACCTTGGCGTAGGACGTTGCTGGGCCTATGCGGCGGATTGGGTATCGAGGATCGAAAAGACTCGTGAGACGCTTGCCCATAGACTGTCCACTGGCCGAGCAGGTTTTTCCACGGGCGACGTGTAGGTGAACTCGTCGCGCACACACCGCCGCGCTTTGTAGTGGCTTTGTCTCTTTGGGGTATTTACTCGTACGGTTTCTACTGAGAGCCCACTACGGATTGATAATTTTTTTGTCAGATCATTGTCTCCGACCTCGCACGACGAAACGAGAATACCGTCATGCGCTCTCATTTCTTTTCCGTTTTATTTATGATGGACAATTTTTAATGATGACGGCTGAACAATAAGAATCGTCTGTGACATCTGGCAACGCCCTACGACACACTTTTTCAACAAAAGTTTTGCAAACTGACAAGATTAACTGTCTACCTAATTATATGGGTCAGTGGACTCGATAAAAGTTCTGGTCTCAGTTTCTCACATAGATTTCGCGGTGATGGAAAAAAAATAGCTTCGTATTTTCATTTACAATGACAAGAGCAGTTGGAAACATTGCTCTCTAATTAAATTGACTTATGATTAGTTCGGGTGTCCCTTAAGTTACATAACTTTAATAATCATATTTTGAAAACCCATAACAGACATGACATAACGTTAATTCGTATAGCAATTAAAACATTTAATATGGAAATATATAGAGTTATTTGCCATAGTAATGAAAATCCATAATTTAAAAACCCATAGTACATGAAGTTTGTTGAGTTTCCAGTTTTCAACACTGTAGCACAGAATAAGAAATAGTATTTAGTACTACATACAGTACGGACACTCCCTGCCTCCCACTAATTTTAACTTCGCCCATTGGCATGAAGCGTGGCGGAAAATGTAGGCAATGACATATTCCTGTCTCGCTCGCAAACACACATGCTTGTAAATTTTTCCCATTTGTATATATAGGTATTTTGAGCTCCTAAGATTCTTTGTCTCTGTGGGCAATTTACTCATGTTCTATAGTTCAGAAACGTTTAAAAACCAGCACCTACTCAATTATAATTGAAAATTCAATAAAAAGATAATGGTGACATACCTAAATTGCCTTTCTTTCGTATAATCGTTGAACGCTGTTACTATGACGACGACTATGACAGATATTAAGATAGCCAGACCCTCGATCCATTGATAGTGGCCTTCTTCTTCGTCCAGGTGAGCTGAAACATACATTATTCACATTAGCATTAGGTCCAGTATTTATTAAATCTCTATTAAAAATTTGTGGGTACGAGTAGCTTGCCACAGTTGACATCACGTTGGGGTCAATATGGAGGAACTAATTGGAAGGTTCGTCCATTGGAAAGGGAAGATCTTCCGTCAGGCTATGCCAAGAACTGTTGGTCCAAGGCCGGTCCCCAGGCTACCTAGCCAGGCGGAAGATCTTCCCTTTTCAATGGAGGAACCTCCCAAGTAGTTCCTCCATACTGTCAAAATCAATAATGTAGAAAAAGTACATGTTTATAATTTTTTATGAAAATGTATCTTTTAGTGGGAATATTACTACATTAGAATCTTAGAATAAAGAACAAATCGAAAGGAAGTCGTAGGTTATAATTATAATGTACACAGAAAATCGTCTAATAGTAAAAAAAAAACAATATTAAAGCACCTTTTTACCGTTACTACAATACAGGGTGATCAGAAAGGTATATTTAAAGGAGTGCTCACATTGACCTCTTATGTAACAGAGAGGTCAATGGGGTGCTTCAGACCATCGGACTGAACAAGTTTCACTTTGGTTTGAAGTCAATATTGAAATCGCGGTAGAAAAAATCTTCTGGTCCTTTCAAAACCACTTTACCTACTCCACTCATGTAACAGCAGATTTTTTTTTCATGATTTCGGTGTTTCCTCCAAAGTAAAAGTTGGGCCTGAAGCAACCCTTTAAATATTACCACCCATTTAAACATTAACTTAAATGTAATTATGGAAAGGTTTGCGTCAAACTTAATTAATATTTAGATATATCCTAAGTGCCAAGAGGATCACGATCGTGGAAACTATAATAACATTTATCCTATAATGCAAACACACATCCAAGGAAACACAGGGGAGGTAAACACATATAAATATATACTAAGTAAATGTATTTAGTTAGCCGTTATTTAAACTAAGTTACATTTTAAAGGGGTTCTAATAGTTTTGTAATTATATTTCGTCATGATCTTAACCATATTTTGATACTGCAGAAATACAGAACATTAATATAATTACAAACCCGACAAGAATCTGTTAGAAATTGATTTAGAGTAGATTTTTAAGGTTATGGTAAGTAAGGTATACAGTGAAAATGAAATTAATAGGTGTAGATTTGTAATTAGATTACAGTTATACAGGGTGTCAGTGTAGAGATATTGCATTACTTTAATGGGTGATTGAACTAATCATTATGATACTGAACAAATTTCACCAAGGAACCTATTGGAAATAAGCTGAAAACAAAATTTTACTTTCCATATTAAATGCGATCAGCTGATCGAAGGTTTGTATCAAAAGTTGCTCAGTACCACACTTACACCCTGTATAAGGGTGTGATTACTATTTGTAATAATCCTAAGAATGATTAAATAAAAAAAATTCTTCTGGTTGGCTAGCCATAGCCATCTGTCATGGCATTCCATCCTGAAACCATCGACAAGGTGAACTGCTACAACTACAAGCTTAAAATACTGTTGGTAGTTGTAGCAAAGGTTCTTACCACCCTGAATGGTATTATAGTCATGAGTATAGTTATATATTTTTAAAACCTGCCAAGCTATACATGGTGAAATTGATATCATTAGCATCTTTTTGCTCCGATCGGTTTGCTCCCATAGTAAAAGTTGTTCAGTTTGATGGGTAGAATCTTAGTTTAAAAGGATAATAATGATATCAATTTCAACCTGTAGTAATAACATTAAATATCAAACCGAACTAAGTTCATAATAATGGGTATTATTAATTCAACCAGCACCGAAGCTTAATAGGATCAAAGCTATCCCTCTTACTCTTACAGGAGACGAACGTGAGCGATAGAGAGGTGGAATATCAAATGGCATTTAGCAGTCATATCGGTACGGGACAGTTGGCTGTTAAATGCGATATTGAATTTCATAGTTACGGTCATGTATTAATTGGTTAAGTGTCGAGTATGATATGAATAGTGTATGTTTAAGTGCCTATTAATGATATAGGATCCTATTATTTAGTTGCATATCATATTGAGATGCTTTTGAGTGAAAGAATTGCTCGATTACTATATAGGGTCCTTCTTAATATGCTGACACTTTTTAAGGGGATGTTCAGACCATCAAACTGAACAACTTTCTCTATGGGACCAATGTCGAAATCACAATCAATAATCTGTATCATAATTAATTAATAATTTAGTATTTGTTTAATACTAAACTGAAATCTTACTCGACCCAATTCTATGGGACGGCTGATTTTTTTTTCTCGATTTCGACATTGGTCTCATAGAGAAAGTTGTTCAGTTTGATGGTGTGATCATCCTCTTAAAAAACTGTTAGCATATTAAGTTGGACCCTGTATTACGTACGCATTATACAGGGAGCGCATTTAAGTTTACCTACACCCTTTCAAATCCAATTCAACCTAACAAATTCAACCTTTATTGTTATTCAAGGTATTTTAATGCGTTTTTGCATGTCCGTACCATTTTCACAGATATGGTCCGTCTTATATGCTGACACTTTTTTTATGTAACGACCACGACGGAATGTAACGACGATGATGTGTCTACTACCACCACAGATAGTAGCCGGGTCAAACGGCTTAACGTGCCATCCGAAGCACGGAATCATCTTTCTTTTCAGACAATCAGGTGATTCAGCCTGGAATGTCCTAACAAACTGAGGAAAACGCACAAAGTGACATTTTACTAGGTTATCCCCAAGGGAATCGAACCAACGACCTCCGCGTCAAGAGCCCAATGCTCTTAACCATTAGACCACGGAGGTAGTTTTCATGTACGGATTTCATGCTGGAATCTTATATTTAATAATAAAATGTGAACACCGTGTATAATTCGTTGTCTGTAACATAACGCTAACTGATTATGTGGATGAACAGATAGCAGTCGGCCCGATTAGTTATTCATTGAACTGTGTTGGATCACAACTGTATCTGTTATGTTTGTAGGTCTGTCGGTATGTGTCTAGCTTATACACCAGTTAGTTTTTAATTACTAACATAACTTTAAGGGTGTATTCAGACTATGAAACTAAACAACTTTCTCTAAGGAACATGGGTCGAAAAACGAGCATTTTTTTGGACCTTCCATACAAAAGTGCGGATCTGCCGATCAATTTTCTATGGGAGGTTCAGAAATTGTTTTGCTTTTTTCGACTTATGTTTCTTAGGGAATGTTTTACAGTTTCATTTTCTGAATACATCCTTAAAGATATGTTAGTAATTAAAACTAGTGGTGTATAACAATAGAACGTCTCAAAAACTAAATTCAATACAAAAACCATGAAAAAAACAGTATGCAAAAAACTGTACATTTAAATGATCAAAATGCTTGGGTCTGAGGTCACTAGCTTATAGTTTATTTACTTTACTGTATAGTATCAATTATTTTATTAAATAGACTATGTATTATTGTATACATAACTTTAGCTTAAGAATTTATATTGTAATAGTTATTAAGTCGTGTTATGTTGTAGAGTTTCTGGCCGCATCTTCTCTACAGCGACAACACGTTCCGACGCGGTGGTAGCTTTAAAAAAGATTTGACGTTTGATAAGTGTGCTGCAAGCTCCTACATTGAATAAATTATATTGACTTTGACTTGACTTTGTGTTTTTGGTATGGGACGGCCCTTATTTTTTAATTAGTGGTGGATTTATTATTTGTTAGCTAATCCGCCAATAACATCGCATATTATGTGACAATTTCATCCATCTAGGTATAGTTTAAAACAGACGAATTATGAGAAGGGCCCCGTTGGCACTCTCTAGGTTCGCAACTCCAAAAATTAAAAATATTATCATCTGATTCTGATTCAATCAATCTGATTTATGATATTTTTTACGATTTATTATCGTAAATTCTGAATGATATAATTATTTTTCTTTTGCATCAATCAGAATTTACGATATGATAATATTATCTTTCATATGAATTTACCATTAGCGTTAAAAAAAATCTAACTACAACTTTATATGAGAGTAAATAGGTATGTTTTATGTTTTGTATGTATTAATAATTAAAGCGGTTCTATTCTGAAGTTCATTATTTTTCTATTTTGAAGCTGATATTAAGTTACATAGGTACTAAACTAATATGTATTAGGTTGAAAATATATAGGTGAATAGTATAAGTACTTAACTACTTATGTAATGAAATATGTATAAGTACTATGCTGAAAGTATAGGTAGGTATAGATTATATTTTTACAATAATTTTTTTTGAAAAGTATTAGGACGTAGGAAATACCAATGAATAGCTAAAATCTCTCTCTAAAAATTTTGAGATTTAGCTATACTCCAGTACGTTGCCGTTGGTCCAACCATAATAGGTTATATAATTAATTTAGCCAATTTATTATTTATATTTATACCGTCGAGATTCAGAGACTTTTTTGTGTCGTAGTTCGAACTCCCGCATGTCAAAATCCATACATTTTCGACCCTACTATAGAAGCAAAAGATCTCTCTGAAACTCGACCTTAATAATTATTTAACAATTTCATTTATCACCAATTTCGACGACACCAAACTGAATTTCCTTTTGTTTATTCAAAAGTAAATTCTTCTACGTCATAACATAAGATACAATTTGAACTGGCACACAAGCATTCAGATAATAGTAACAAGGGTACATTGGGTGAAGGGTATAGCTAAGAGGAGAGAAGCTTTTCTTTACAATTAATATTCAACTTTATCTAACTAAGCAAACCGTTCAAAATTGCTTGAAAGAGCGCAGTAGAACCTGGAAAGTTAAGTACACTGCGCGCCAATTTATTCAGTCACTCAAAAATTATTTCGATGATTATAAAGTTGAATATCAATTGTTATAAAACAATTCTTCACCATTAAGATAAACACCGACGACTAAAAGTGGGCAGTCGAGTGCATCTCTATTTGGATAGTACTCAAGAGACATTGCAACTAAACCCATAGCATGCCTAGTAACCATGGTTACACGAATACTGAACACAAATCGATACAATTCAGGGACCTCGCGAAATAGACGACCACGACCAGTAGTCGCAACGACCAAGTAAACTATAGAACGCCATGACTACAACAAGTTTATATAGTTTACTTGGTCGGGTTGTGGTCGTAATTTATAGCCACTTAAAAATATTGGGATAAACGGTATTTATTGCCCTAGGTAAGTTGTGTTTAGCAAGAAATTATGATCTGATGATTTTTAAACAAATCTATCGATTTTATTTTGCCCTATCTGCTAATGCACGGCGAGAAAATTCTATCACTAATCGTTGCCAAATCATACAACATTATTGTTTTATATTTTTTCAAATATAGACATTGTAGGACTACTGTTGAAAGCGCTCACAAAAATTTTGCTCGTGTCAAATTTCTCAATAAACACATTTTATTCGTATATTTCGATAAAAATAAATAAACGTAGATTTAGCGAAGCAATAAAAAAAAAATTTCGATTTATATTTCGGCAACCATGGTATAGAAGAACAGACATTTAGACAGGGGGATAGACAAGATACTATATCGATAGACACACATTCACTACTGAAAATCACACATCGAATCGATTTAGTTGCACATTTAATTTCGACTTTTTGTTTCGTTTTGATAAAGATCGAAATCGTTTGATACGCCAATTAGCTTGAGTACGTTGCTAAGGAAACGAGCAGTAGTGATTATAAATTGTATTCCGTGTCTTACCAGGATCGTCTAACGATTTCCACATTGTTATTGAAAAGAGAAAATACATTTATTAATTATCTAAAATAATTAATATTTACATACCGCATTTCTGAACATTCACTGTACATGTCCTTTGTACAGTTCGATAGTAATTTCTAACACTTTATACAACGTGTTAATGAATAAGCGCAAAACCTCATACACCCAACTGATTTATAACAAAATATTTAGATACTTAAAATTTAAAGTTACTCGCATTTTAAATTTGCGGTAAAAATGATTTGTTATCATTGAAGCAATGAATGAAAGCGCTACCGTGCTCCTAGGTACGTTTTATGAATCTTGTTTTGGTAGTAAGTAGGGTGAGTATGCCCTTGCGGTGGGTTGAGATCGAGTTTAGTAAATTTTACAAACAAATTATTTAATATTTTGAAAAAAAAAACATCATAGGCTGAACCATAATAATTCGATTCTGCTCTCGATTCTAAACAAACTTCTTTCTAGTTTTGCGTTAATTCATTAAAACGCTGTATAACTAATCTGTGTTTTTATGATCACGATATGAACGTTCTAAATTGATATTTTGATTAAAAGCGGTCCAGATGATCTAGGGTACCTGGATACCATTACTTTTTTCCTATTAAAGTTATAATGAACTATTATCCCTAAAATCCTGAAATATTTAATGTTCTCCATCATGCGATGACAGTAACTTTACAGAAACGCAATATGTCATACCAATACCAACCTTTCTTTTTGAAATTAGTACTTTTAAACATTTCAACCAATGAAAAACGACGGCTCAAAAATGGTATCAATTTTAACATATAACAGCTAATTCACAATTGGTTGAATATCACGTGATCGCCAATCACAGCCGTCAACGGTCATCTCGTCGACGATTGGCCAGACAGTTCTAAATTCAAATTGAAACTGTATTTTCACTCACCAGTATCGTTTGGGTCTTCGGGCGGCTTGTAGAAACTCAACCCCAATGAGACGACAGCGGCCACTTCCAAGATGATCAGGGTAACGTCCTGCAGTGCTTCCCATACTAACGTTAGGAAGGTCTTGGGGGGTTTCGGGGGGATTAAGTTAGAACCGAACACCTCTCTCCTGTGCTGCAGGTCCGCTCTCGAACCGCTAAGACCTGAAGACAAAAGAATTTTATGGTTATTTATGATAGTGAAAGAATATAGAAACCATACGTTTCAATACTGGCTGGAATACTCGTATAAACATTGTATGAAACAATTATAATCCTTAGAGTAAGTAACACAGCGTCGTTTGAAAAATTACGCCCGCGCCTCCAGGCGACGTAACCTGGAGGCGCGGGCGCGGGCGCGATTCTCCTTTACGACAAAAACGATGCTATGCTACGTCCTATAAGGTTTATATTGTGTTACTTAGATTATCAGCTACCGACACACGTCTCTTCTGTATAAGCCATGGCTAATAGTACCTACCGAGAGACGGGACTGACTATAAGTTTTTTTTTTCCAATAGTTTTGTTAACGGAATAAGGTTCAAATCTAAGAACTGGTTTGTTTGATAGCAGCGGGATTTTGGGAAGTAGTCTTTTTCCATTCCAAATAACAATGTTGTAGCCTAAAGAAGCCTAAAGAAGAAACTTCTTATATTACTAGGATACGACTAGCTAGTAACGGATCATTTCCACTTATCCATTGTTTTATCATCCCCATCTCAAAGCACCATAAAACCTACAGTACTAAAGTTAATGCAGTTTTACCGACATTCTCCATCCCATTCATAATAGATGAGCAAGAACGAGCCAGTGATAAAATATCATGCGCCGCCGAGCGACGAACGTAATGGCGGAATAATAAAATTTAATGCAACGATGAAACTCGGGCAGGAGATGTAAGTGGCTTCGATATGGAGCTAAAAGATTCATCATACTTAGCGCAAGTCATTTTAATACCTATGATGGCGTCGGAAAAAAATAGAAAGAAATTTCATACAGTCTACAGCGTAAAGTTAGGCACTATAAGAATGAATGTCGTTTACTTGTCGTTAACTATACGGAATGTCGTTTACTTGTCGTTAACTTACTCTTCTTATCGTGTGGGCAGCTAGCCCTGGTGTCAGAGTTTTTTCAGACCGCCTTACGGCCTCTGATGTAGTTTTTATGTGTTTATCTTCCTCGAGTTTTCAGTCATCGTAGAGAGATTCATGATAAACCAGATTATAAATCTAATCATAAGTTTTCAGACACAAAAAGTTCATTCAAAATAGGTTCAGTGGTTTTTTAACAGTACACAGGGTGTAACAAAACACCTAATTAATACTTAAGGGGTTGCTTCAGACCATCAAACTGAACAACTATGGAGCCAACATCGAGAAAAATAAAAGAAATATCACCTGTCCGGTATTGCAGTTTTGTATTAGAGCGGATTATTTTTTCGGGATTTCGATGTTGGCTCCATAGTGAAAGTTGTTCAGTTTGAAGGTCTGAAGCACCCCCTTTAGTATTACTTAGGAGTTTAGTTACACCCTATACATACGCTTATAATAACATTTCAGTCAATAGTGGTAGTCAGTCTTAGTGGTTAATACCACTAAGTTGCCTCCACAAATCCATTATCCACCACAGGCCCAGTGAGTACCCGTGATGGTTGATAACGGACGTAACGCCCCCTCCAACTTCATGAGAGAAGACGCCTGATATACCGGCTGACGATGAAGCACGTACACAGCATAAGCAGCAGATTTAAGGGTATATTACTGTTGGCGCGCTCCATACAAACGAAGTCTGGTGATATTTCTAATACATTAAACTTAATGAAATTATGCACAATCTAGAAATAAATCTCTATGCTTGTATCGTGTCAGATTTTCCTTAAAACGTACAGTATTAAAGTTACAGTGCCTCAAAGATTTCCATACAAATCTTAAATTAATCCTAGCATTGAAACTGTATATTTTAACGAAAATCTGACTTCTTACAAGCATAGAGATTAGTTTCTAGATTGTTTCTGAAAATTTTCATTGACTTTATTTGGTTAGTATTGAAAATATCACCAGATTTCGTTTGTATGCAGCGCGCCTTTACGCATTCGGAATAAAGTTCTCTTAACGATATCTCCGGTATCACATCAAATCGATAGTTTGTTTCAGTATTGCAAAAACATTTACAAATTCTAATCAAATGCAACAGTAATAGAACTCAATTTATCTAAAAATAACAAGAAGAGTATTCTCTAACGATGCACAACATTAGCATCCATCACGACAAAATAGGACGCCGTAATTCAACGAATGACAAATGCCAAAACATTCTTAATGCGTTTAACAAAAGAGTCAGACCAGCTTGTAAATAAACCAGGTCTTTGAAAAGGAAAACTTTTAAGACAGAAATAAACAATTCAAATGGATTAAAAGCGAACATTTGTATGCTAGAATTTTACAATAACTGTCATACCAGTAAGTTATGTAATCTGTTATATATAATAGTTTTATTTTCTTTACATATTTTATTTTGTATTGCTATACTGACTGCCGTAATGGAAGAATGCAATCAGCAAACTGAAGTAAGTCTTAAGGGTGTATACAGCGTGTCGGCAACACCAACATAAAATGTAGTAACAAAAAAAGTTGTATCTAACTCAGGTGTAAAAATCACTAAAATAAACCTCCAGTGCTGCAAGTAAGACTTTCCTTTACATCGAACCACTCCTGCCACCAGAAAAACTACAGCCCACTAAAACCTCTCCAGCGGAGCCGAATAATACACCGGTAGGCCACGTTCCCTACACAGGGTGTTAGGGTAAACAGTTGCATTACTTTAAGGGGTGATTGTACCCATGATACTGAACAACATTACCTAAGATACCTATAGGAAATTAGCATCATCATATTCATCATATTATTATCGTGATCCGATTAGATTTCTGGAGAGTCGTCTACTTCTGGACATAGATCTCCACCAAGGATCGCCACAACGACCGGTCCTGCGCTGCCCTCACCAAACAGATTCCCCTAACCTTGGCCACCTTGGCCTACTGCAAAACACTGGCCCAATATTGAACAAATTCTGCATGTTTCTGATGACCAAAGTTCGTATGCAAAAGAGACATTATCAAACAAATTTTTACAGATCGGAGTATCATTCAATGCAAAACTTTGTGTATTCATGTATTTTAATCAGACAACAAAGATATTTTTCAACCTGCCGCGTCTGTCCTCTCCACTTTGCCCTGTTCCTGACGTCTTCTTCGGTAGTTATATTTCAGTCAGTGATGAGAAATATTCCATCTCTACAGGGTGCAAGGAAAAGTATCATTAACCTTTAAACCTCATGCTCTACCCATCAAACTGAACAACTTTTACTATGGGAGCAAACCTGTCAGAACAAAAGAAATATCAGCTGTCCCATACGTTTTAATCAAGTAGGTATGTAGTATGGTACAGTTGATTTTTTTTGTTTTGACAGGTTTGCTCCCATAGTAAAAGATGTTCAGTTTGATGGGTAGATTATGTGGTTTAAGGGTTAATGATACTTACCCTTACTGTATATGGAAACTCGTTAGTGGGCTTACAGTGGAATCTTAAAGGTGACTTCTTCAGTTGTTCTACTATTAAATTATATCAATGTTTTTGAAGACTTTTTTCGTTCACGAATTATGTATTTTCATTTTTGTTTTATTTAAACAAATTACCATTTCCTTTTTTAACGTACTTCGTTTCCTTCCCTTTGTGTACGTAGACGGTAGAATAAACCTACGAGAGCGCCTCTCGGTCGGGTCGCCCCTTTATGAATATTTATCATCGTAAAAAAAGTTATTTCGAGTTTCTCTTAACAGATCGGCCGATACTGATTTTTAATTCAAGCCAGGAAATGGGCATCGCTGTTTTTTAATCAAAATTGCGTAGATTTTTCGGCATATTAAAGAAAATATTTACGAAATCGTATTGTACAGGATGTAAAAAAGTTGTTCAATTTGATGGTCTGAAGCACACTGTTTAATGTGTATGACATTTAATTTTACACCCTGTATATAGGGTCCTTCTTAATATGCTGACAGTTTTTTAAGAGGATGATCAGATCATCAAAGTGAACAGCTTTCTCTATGGGACCAACATCGAAATCGCGATAAAAAGATTTCGATATTGGCGCCATAGCGAAAGTTCTTCAGTTTGATCTGATCTTCCCCTTAAAAAGTGTCAGCATATTAAGAAGGATATTTCAAAATAATACTTAAAAATAAAAACGATTTATTGTCTCTATTTAGCCTTACATAATGGTGATCAAGTGTCTGCCAACTTCAAAACGACATTGGCATGAGTACCTAATATAATGTATACAATTACGTATGTATGTAAACATAATTGCGTGACGATCAATCACTTACAAAATTTTATAGGTTCTAGATTTTGTTACAAATAATTTCTTACCATATTATACAGGGTGACTCATAAAACGAAGATTACCGATGCTGCACAACTATTTTGGTTAAAAGTTTTTTCTTTTTTTATTTGCTTCAAAAGAAAAATGAAAGAAAAGTTTATGCCTCACAGCATAATGCCAATAACCGCTGTTATTCAGTCATGAACTTAAAAAGTGACAAGTGTTATGGGACACGGTGGTAGAGTGAAAAATTACGTCAGAAAGCTACATGTGATATTATTTTGAATTTTGAGTTTTTTGAGGGGACACCTTAATTGAACTACGGATTAACTGATATTATAAAAAACCTATCAGCTATTTCTAAATTTTCTACTTACTATAATATTTTTGTACCCAGTAAATTTCAATATCGTTAAATCATCTCCCTTAATGAATCGCTTGTACCACTAGTCACCCTGTATACGCTATAATTTCAAAGCAATTTATCAAACATGACATTCTTTGCGCAGATTTACAGAAAATACCAACCTAAAAGGTACAACAAATAAAAAAGAAACATAAACCCTTCATAGTGGAGAAGCGAATTAAGCGAGGCTTACAAAAACGTCACATATATCCTATAAAAATACACGAAAGTAAGTAAGCTAATCTACCTTCCGAGCGCAACGAAATTTGAGAATTTGTCAAATAAATTCCTTGTTACTTGGAGAATAAGGAAAAGAAGCGTTTTTAATTTCGTGAAAGAGATAAAGAAAGCAGAGAATCGATGTAAAGGTAACAATCAATCAGTTAATCAAATCAGCCCACATCAACCCACTGCTGGGCGTAGGCCTCCTTTTTATTGCGCCACTCTTCACGGTCCTGTGACAATCTGATTCATGTCTGACCCGCGACCCTTATAATGTCGTCTGAATTTGGTCAGACCGACTGTGGCGAGTAGACCACAGATGCGTTGGCATCGGTGAACTACCCGCAGACGTCCTTTCTTCTCTTAACCACCATTCCTATATTGCCTTGGTCCAACGGCCGTCTTTCCTTCTAGTCAAATATCCTGCCCACTTCAACTTTGTAATCCGGTCTTCAACATCGTCGACCTTAGTTCTTCAACGGATTTCTACGTTGGGTACACGGTCCACAAGCAATATACCCAGCATGGTATGCTCCATGGCTCTTTGTGAGACTATTATTTGGTGCATGTTTTGCCTAGAGAGCGTTCATGCTTCCGCACCATAAGTATGGACTGAACACATTGGTTGTACACCTTGGTCTTTAGGCTAACGGTAACAATGTAGCGCCAAATCCACGTAATGGTAAAATACTCTTCAGGACCTTGGCCACACAATAGATATATACATAGGATATGTATATAGTATATACAGAAAAAAAAAGTAATAATAATTCGGTCACCTATTATTTTTGATATAAGCAAATGTATGTTTTACTTCTTAATTCTCTATAAGATATTTTAGGTCAATTAATGCGTAGGGGACCGCTATGAAATGAACATAGATTTTTTTACAATCACTTGCGGTCCCCGTCACATTAATTGACCTAAAATATCTTAAAGAGAGTTAAGAAGTAAAATATACATGTATTTACATCAAAAATAAATAGGTGACCGAATTATTTTTACTTTTAAAAGTATATTTTTGGCGTTGGGGGTTTTTTTTCAAATTTGTAATTTAATGGAATTTCATAATTTTTAAAGTTACATGAAAACTACTGAACCGATTTTCATGAAACAAAGCTAAGAACACTCTCGCAAAAATTAGCTTTCTATTTCAAAAAACCACATCGAAATTGGTCCACCCGTTTGGGAGATATAATGCCACAGACAGACAGACCGACATAGGCGTCAAACTTATAACACCCCTCTTTTCGTCGAGGGTTAAAAAATAGCATCAAACAAGCTCGCGGTACTTCCCTACATGCGCAGTGATATTTCTACGCCCACATCGCAGGCGACTCTGCCAGTTCAAAACCTATTTTGCGATCTGCTTCGATATATCCGATAAGTATTAATCACGAATCATGTGGCAATAAGTTAATTACTACTGTATCCACAATTAATGTCATGTCAATTTTCCAACTCATAACATACCGACGCGGCATGAAAACAGTTTATACAGAAACTAAATTTGATAGTAACTTTTTGGAATTGGCAAATGTTTACTAGAGCTTATTTTCACCACCAGGATAAGTTATAAAAATATAATCTGTATCAACCATCAAATTTTGTTCAGTAATTTTATAGACATATGAAATGAAAATTTTTCAGATTCTTAGGCAATAAAATTTCAAATAGCACTAAAACTTTCATCCGGCATGCTAAAGATTATTTTTCAATCTGCTATTCTATATCATGGCCTAGTGATAACTGGTATATTTTAGAGTATTTTGAACCAGCTTAGACCTCAGTACATGCTTAAAGTGCCTTAAGGGTATATTACCGTTGGCTCGCTCCATACAAATGAAGTCTGGTTATATTTTCAATACTAACCAATTAAAGTCAATGCAATTTTGCAAAAACAATCTAGAAACTAATCTACTCTATGCTTGTATGTTGTCAGATTTTCGTTAAAATTTATAGTTTTAAAGTTACAGTGCCTCAAAGATTTCCATACAAATCTTAAATTAATCCTAGCATTGGTGCATAATTTTGCGTTTGGATCTCGGTATATGCGGCTTTTATCTGTCTTGCGCCTAAGCCAGTCTCCGTAAGATGCACCTTGCTTTGAAGATCACCGCAAGATATATTGCACCATTAATAGATGTAAATACACAAAAGCAAGTAAACATAACAATTTTACAAGAGTTACGTAAGCGTTCGTTTCGCTAGGCACTGCCGTTGTGGGCAGGTAGGTGAACGTTATTTATGCAAAGCATTCCCACATGACTCACTCTAGTTGTAGTCTTTCTATGTTTACTACATAGTTCAATCAGACAAAGTCTGTCTAACTAATGTATACGGCGAAGGAATTCAGTACTCAATCTTAGCAACGGTTTATACAGAAGAGACGTGTGGCGGTGGCGGATAGTCAAAGTTACACAATTATAAACCTTATAGTACGTAGCATGGCGTCGTTTTTGTCGTAAAGGAGAATTGCGCCCGCGCCTCCAAGTCGTCTGGACGTCGCCTGGAGGCGCGGGTGTCATTCTCCAAGATGTTGGCTCAATAGTGAAAGTTGTTCAGTTTGATGGTCTGAAGCACCCCCTAAAGGCTCCAAAAGGGTTTTTTTACACCCTGTACATCATCATCAGCCTATAAACGTTCTACTACACACAGGCCTACCCTCAAGTATTGACGTTAGTCCACCAAGCGTTTCCAATGCGGATTCGTAGACTTCACATACCTACGCATCAGAATTTCTTCTGCAGCGTATGCAGGTTTCCTCACGATGTTTTACTGTTCATTCAATTTCAAACCTCATTGCATTTGTAATTCCATGTTCATCTATTGTTTATGGGATTATGGGAAACCTACAATCCAAAATCTCGTACCTTTTCCCAGACAACGTCACACTCAAGCTCCCCCCCCTGAAAAGATGTGGGGCACCCCATCCCGGCGAGCCCTGGAAAGTATGAGATGAGCCAAAATAAAATCCTGGACCTAGACCAAATTAGGTTCACATTTAAGAAATACTGGCTAAGCAATAAAGCTACACAGCCCCGTTCCTTGTCGTGCAAAAATGTGAGTAATTCTCAACCGTCGTGTTTTCTTTCCACCTTCCCTCCGCCTCCGGACGGAATGTAACTTAGAATGCTATTCAACACTTTGCGGAATTCGAAACTTTGCTCCTTTTAAAAATAGTCCTTACAGAAATCGTGTAAAGGATTATTTTAGCTTATTGCAAAGTATTTAAAGCTAAATCCACGGTACGGTTTACGGGAAACAATTAAGTACTAAAGCGTTTTTTTTATGTTGGAAGAGAAACTGAGAAAAAGGGAGATACGTAATAAGTTAAGGTTGCTGAACGAGTAACTTTCTTATTTACCTGATTTCTTTAATATTAAATAACTGGCACCGCTGCTCTCATAAGTTGAAGGAAAATATTGTTACTTGCATACGCTGAAGATGAAATTCTGATGCGTATGTGAAGTCTACCAATCAGCATTGTGCACGCGTGGTGGTCTACCGCCCATATACCGTCCCTGAGGGTAGGCCTGTGCCCTGCAGTGGGACGTAAAACTAAGCTGATGATGATGATATAACAGGCATGTTGTCCTCATAGTAGGCATTCCTCAAATGCTTTCAACAGCCATCGTTTTGACAAATTGCATTCATAATAATAACAAACACATCAAACGGTAAAACAATTTTGATTTCATCAAGTGTAACATATAAAGAGTAGTACAACTAAAAACGGAAGTACGTAAATAGTACAATAATCGTAAAGCGTGGAGAGCTCTTAGTTACAGATTAAAAATAAAAATCTGAATATGACTGGTCTTCATACTGCGTGTGAAATGATTTTATTTATTCACTAGTTCTTACACAACTGTTTCACCGAGTTTACTATACTCACATTAATTCATTTTTTGCGAATGGCCCATAAACATCATTTTTTTTCTGGATGAAATTATTTCTACATTAGATGTGTTTAGAATAATAGAAACAAATGGTTCTAACGAGCCATTTTCTTGGGAATGAATTTTCTAAACTAATTATTTTATTGATATATCAAGATGAGTGAACATATTTGAAATCCTACTAATATAATAAACGCGAAAGATTGTAAGTATGGATGGATGTTTGTTAATCTTTCACGTAAAATCTACTGAATGGATTTTAATGAAATTTGGCACACAGATTGAATATGATCTGGATTAACACATAGGATACTTTTTTAAGGTCTACGCAGACGGAGTCGCGGGCAACAGCTAGTATATCATTCTTTATCGACGCAAAAAGGACTACTCAGAATTATTGCAATGCATTGCTTTAAAAAGGGGTGATTGTACTCATAATACTGAACAACGTTCCCAAAGGAACCAATAGGGAATTAGCAATAAATATCGACTTCCCTAAATGCAATCAGCTAATCGAACTTTTGTATGAAAAGCAGGTTTTTTTCCCTTAAATTCCTTTGGGAAAGTTGCTCAGTGTCTTGAGCACAATTACTACATTAAAGTATTGCAACTGTCTACACTTACATCCCTGTATGTGATCAATGCCTCCGCGGTTTAAATATAATTGCATTATGCTAATTCCTCCATTGCAATAATTAAATCTTTTTTGCGTTGATAAATTATATCACCCTATAAAGTAATGAAGTGCTCGTTGGCGTAGTGGAGCTTCGGTATTGGAAACGATCACCGATGTTAAGCAACGTCAGGTCCGGTCAGTCTTTGGATGGGTGACCGTTTAGTCAGTTCATCTCGAGCGTTTCCGTGCTTCGGAAGGCACGTTAAGCAGTTGGTCTCGGATAGTTCCATCAGATGGCGTTGTAACTATTCGTTAAGCCAGGTCAGAGGCCTATTATTGAAAATTCTCTGATAGCAAGTTGACCACTAACTTGCCTCCACCAACACGCACTGGGCCCGCGTGGTGGAGTATGGCCTACTCTCTCTCACCCGTATTCGTGAGAGGAGGCCTTTGCCTGCAGTGGGATTTCTACAGGCTATAACTAACGTATAAAGTAATGGCAACTGTCTACTTTACACCCTGTATAGGAACTAGATGCAAACTTCACAGTATCATTTAAAATCTTAGGACATTTTTGATATGTTTACTGACAGCGAGAAAGTAATTTTGAATCTGCGAATTGGCTATGTGCAAAGTGGTGGTGGGAAGTGACAAATCGATCGCAGCGCCCGGGGTGGCAGAAATGTGTACTTTTGTTGGTCCAGCTCTGTAAAATATGCTTGAATCTATGCAAATCCACACACTAACTCAACACGAAATCTCCAAAACTGACTACGAACTTAAAATTTGGCATGGAAGTTTCTATTGGCATCTATAAAAAGGATTTTTGAAATTTTATCTCCAAAGGTGTGAAAACCGGGGTAAAAATTAGCACTGCAAATATCGTGGATTCTAGCAAATAGGTATTTTAACATTTTAAATATCGATAATGTTCCTAATTTGTTTAGTTTTTACATTATTTTATTATAAAGATAACAAAATTTTAACTAACATGTTACTTGAAATAATTCACGGCGATCCGACACCGCTAGGGGCGCTGGTGTCGTACACATAGCCAATAAAGAGCGTAGATTGTGTATCTAGATTTTATTCTTGATCACGGAGGTAAGAAATAAAAGCAGCCGCCTCTTTTAAACATCGTATATCTTTTTTTAACCTAAAACACAATGAAATTGAGTAAAGAACAATACGCGGAAGTCCCTAAATTACGCGTCCAGAATCTTGAAACGATCTGGCGCCAAATCTGCCTCAGGTTTCTGTGTTCGCTTATTTTAATTTCATTACTAACAGTAATTTTATAGCACATTTGTTCAGTCGCGAGAGTCTTCGAAATTCGAATCGGACTGTGCCACGGTCCGTTCAATTTATTGCCTATAAACCCATCCCTGATTCTTGTTTTATGCGTAAAGTGTACGTTGAAATAAATTTGTTTATCTCTAGTCGATAAAACGAACGCGAATGATGGACCTCGTATAAGAATACCGTGGTATAAAACTTTTCAAATGCAATAATTTTTTAAATTGTTCCTTGCTTCTCTCTTTTTTTGTTGTTATCTAAGTACAATTTTAAAAGAACTGTCACTATGAATGTACAAGGTGTTACAAAAATAAAAATAAACATTTAAGAGTGTGGTTTACAGATTGCTACACCGAAACTTTTAGTGCCTTTAACCCCCTTTTTTCACCACGTAAAGTGCAATTTGCTATTCCACATTATTCATAATTTCAATGTAAATACGATTCGTATTTGAATAAAACACGAATACAGCAGTGATATTTACATTCATTTTTAGTCACCAGTCACAACATAGCGTATGCTCTGAATTTTTTATTCGATTTAGATCGGTGTTCGCAACAATTCGATTTCCTTTGATGTTCGAGTCAATTTCGTTTGAAGTAATCGATAACATGGAAGTCAAGAACACGCATACACGACTGATATATTCGGAACTACATAACAAAGCTTTTATTTAGTTAGTAGACACGATAAGGTCACTGTTCTTTGACAAGGGAAATTCTCGCATTTACAGAAGGCCTAGCATGCCACCCCCGAGAAATCGACAAAAATCGAGACGTGCCTCTGTCTTTGTTACTTTGCGTATGAGAAAGCGAGCGCGCATCACAGTTTTCTCGTTTTGTCTGTTTGATTGTGTTAGGGTAGACAGTTGCATTACTTTAAGGGGTGACTGTACCCATAATACTGAACAACTTTCCATAAGAAACCTATAGGAAATTAGTAAAAACAAATGTTGGTTTTTCCTTACTAAATGCAATCAGCTGATCGAACTTTTGCTCTAATTTACTTTACGTTTCTTTGGGAAAGTTGTTCAGTAACATCTTTACAATCACCCCTTAAAGTTACTGTTTACCCTGTATAATTAGAAAAATATCTACCTGTTAATGATAAGTAGGTCTACATAGGTCAATTTTAGAAGAAACGCTGAAGTAAATCCACCTATTAACTTCACTTAACTTAGTTTTTATTAAATCTGCTGTTCCATAGAAAACGTCAGCCGCTTCTCGAACCAAATGTTTTTTCGGGGTTTTTATATTGGCTCCATAGTTAAAGTTACTTTGTTCGATGGTCTGAAGCACTCCCTTAGATATGTAACGAACGTATTTAATTTTACACCCTGTATAGGATACTACTTAAGTTATCGCACCCTAGGAATCTCATTCCAATAGGTAGGTACCTACTTACAAATGGTCTACTACGGGTTTCGACGAGTCAAAAAAAACAATGCATAACCCAATCATCAATAGGTATTATATAGGTAATCAATAGGTATTAAAAAGTACCTACTTATGTGGTCATCTTAAATGATAAATGATAAGCTACTTTTCACATACATTACATATTCTCACGCCTTTCTCCCACTGGGCTAGGTAGATACAACGGAACGCCACCTGCTACGATCTTGACAAACGGTTTTAGATTCATTAGTCCTTTCACGCATTCTCGTCGGTTTCGGGTAGATCTATCTGGTCCTTTTTTTAAGTAATTCGCCAATTTGGTCCGTATGTGTACGTCTAGGCCGTCCCCTTACAACATTTCCACTTACGCTTGCTTTATAATCTGCTCTCATCCATTCAAAGTCAAAGTCAATATAATTTATTCAATATAGGAGCTTGCAGCACACTTATCAAACGTCAAATCTTTTTTAAAGCTACTCCCGCGTCGGAACGTGTTGTCGCTGTAGAGAAGATGAGGCCAGAAACTCTACAACATAACACGACTTAATAACTATTACAATATAAATTCTTAAGCTAAAGTTATGTATACAATACATAGTCTACTTAATAAAATAAAATATTATTCATTCTTTCCATATGACCAAACCATCTCAACATACCTTTCTCTATCTTTGTCCCCACATCCTCTTTCAGACCACAACGTTCTCTAATTACAAAGATTTTTTTCTTCGTTTTCAAAAATGTGTAATAGAGGCAGTGTCCGTGACCTCGGCGAGGCACTAACACGTCACATTTCGGCCTTCGGCTAACAAAAGGCGCTCGAGGCCGACCCGCGAAGTGAACCAAAACGATCAATGTGGCCACACATATTGAATTATTTCAATATTAGTTTATGATAAGATACAGACAGGACAAGCAATAATGACAAGTAAATAGACAATAGACTCTACCACATGAATAAAATACCCCACAGAGAGAAAGCTTCAAACAATGAACAATCGCGCCAGTGGACAATCTATGGGAGACGTTAGGTGAGCGCGTCACGTGATAAATTTTTGGGCTCCTTGCCTTATAGAGACAGCTTTTAGGAGCACAAACTGATCACATGACGCGATCGCCCAACTCAATAGATTGTCAACTAGCGAGATTGTTCGAAGCTCTCTCCGTGGTGTATTTACTCATGTGACTCTACTTAGCTTTACTATGAACATTTTCTCCTTTTTTCAACATTGAATAGTCTAATTATCGCGCTAATTAAACAAAAGAACCTCTAAAAGTGTCATTAAACCTCTAAAGATTAACCTCATTTCCTACATCGTAATATCGTACGACACACATTCATAACTATAACATAAAACAGAAATAACATTCTTGGCATATATCCTCACGAGCGAGGGAAAATCCGCCCCATTTCACACAGGCTAAAGGCTTGAGAAATTCGCGAGCCGAAACAAAAGATAACATTTTTTATTTCACTCTCAGATCCACGAGTACCTTTACATCCTATCCTGAAAGCTATTCAAATTGAGCAGGCGAAAGTAAGATAGGAAATAGTTCTTTGATAAAATGTTAACTTTGATGTTGCCGATGTGATCAGAAGTGGGATCTAATTTAATAACTGATGGGCCAAAATATACAGAGTTTTGTTGTATGGACATTCACGAGATTAAGGGATTTAGAAGCTAAGATTAATGAAAAACACGTGCCGGAAGTTGACGAAACTTCTCAAGGCGGAGACTTTAAATTTCGGTAAATTAAATTTAATGATGATGTCCAAATCTCACGGTTAAGCTCCTATATATTTACTTACAAAGAACAATGTATATTGTATACACAGTGTGATGTAGCTGTGAAACGATTTTGACACAAAACTGGTGTTTAAATGTCAATTTGAGCGCAAGCAGGATGCTAACAATTATGTCAAAATTGACGTCAACGGAAAATGGATTCGATGGAACTATTTAGTTCCATATTATGATGTGTTATTTGAGTAGCAATGGTGCAATAGCTTTGTTATTTAGCCCATTGGCTATTTGATAGCATTTTAGGTAATTGGATAGAATGGGGAACTTGCACCAAAATTATAATGAGAAATATATGCTCACGACTAAATTCCCCGAGGGGGTAGTCAGAGATATTCTGTACCTCAGAACATCCACGTTCACCAGTAGTACCGAAACTCTGTCCAGTGTGACGTGGGTACAATACATGCCTCGAAATTGAAGCATGCAGGTTTCCTCACGATGTTTTCCTTCACCGAAAAGCCACTGGTGTTACAATAATGAGAAATTATCTTAATAATTCAATAATAATGGCTGTGAAAAGAAAATTACTGAAAGATTTATTCTAAAGTTTTTATTTTGTACGAAATGTTTTAAGTTACGTGGATCGGAACGTTATTTCAAACACCAAAGCGCAAAGTGATGAAGCGATTAGCAACTTGCGTGCGTTAGAAGAGTAAGACAACATATTGTAGCGGATGATTTGTGATGAGCTTCACGCGTCATGAAAAGGAGTGAGCGTTTTGGCGCGGAATTTGAAAAGTCAACTTTTGATTTGCAATAAATAAATGATTTGTGCATATTTACTATTATTGTTTTTGGAATTTTTATGTAAACCTTAAATCTTTATGATACACTAAAAATATAAAACTGCAAGTTCCCCATTTATAATTCAGGATTTGATTCGAACTACACGTTATTGCAATATGTTGTAGGGCTCACCCCCCGTCACACTGGACAAAGTTTCGGTACTACTAGTGAAACGTGAATGTTCTGTGTTTTCAGAATATCTCAGACTCCCTCGGGGAATATAGTCAGAAGCATGCATGCAATATGTTGTTCGATCTACAAACTGCATTATTTTCTAGGTAGCAACTAAATTGATAACTACTATCTTTAAATCTATAACCTAAATTTTGAAAACGAAAAATGAAGGTATTAATCTAATCGACAGATTAGTTTATATCAGGTTAGCAAGAATTAAAACGAATAATTTTGGGCGTTGTCGAACCTTATCTGTTTAGATAATCGAATGATTTTGATTTATTTTATTGATAACTGAATTATGCCAAGGAAATAATATGGCTATAGAATAAGCCATTTGACAGATATGACAACACAAAAAAGACCGAGATTTGACGTTTGATAAGTGTGCTGCAAGCTCCTATATTGAATAAATTATATTGACTTTGACCCAAAATAAAAAAATAATTTTTTTTTGTGAAACTTGTTGAAAATTAAGATGAACAAATTGTAGAAGAACTAATCTATGAATTATGCCAATGCTATAGACTAATCCATTGCAGAAATGACAATATGGAAACGCCCTAAAAAAAATCGTATTAATTGTTGAAAATTTGTATAAACAAATTTTACAAGAACTAATAAATCAGGTAACATTTTTGTTGTTCATAAGATAGAAACAGCTATAAAACTGATAGTTTTTTAGCTGATTAAGATTCATATTTTAAGATTTTTCAAACTCTCTAAAGTCTCCGTACCTATAACTTTATGCTATAAATAATAACACACCAATACTTATCGTTATACTATGTTCCTTGTCTTAAAGCTGTTGTACTATAATAGTTACGTCATTGCTTACCTGTAAAAAAGAAAAATAACGGTTAGCAAAAAAGCTATAAACATTTTTAGCGTCAACATTAATAGACTAAAGAATTAAAAGAATAGGAAATCATTAATGAACCTTTTATAAAATTGGCTTCTATCCAGAAAATTTATAACGCTTGAAGCTTGAACTTAATTCACTTCACATAAAGTGGATTGGATATTGTAAAATCATAATGTTAAAAAAATATATACTAGGTGTTAGGGTAAACAGTTGCATCACTTTAAGGGGTGATTGTACCCATGATACAGAACAACATTTCCTAAGAAACTTTAGGAAATCAGCAAAAAAATGTTAAGGATTTCCACACATGCAATTTATGCAATCAGCTAATCGTAGTACGTTTTTTGCATGTAAAATTGAAATTTTTGTTTGCAAATATCCCTTATGTTTGTTAGGGAAAGATGTTGTAACGTGAGTACAATCACCATTAAAGTAATGTAACTGTCTACCCTAACACCCTGTATAATATAAAGTAAATATATTACACACATAAACCTACCGGGAAAAGAGAAATTCTCTAAATTACAGTGAAAACTGTAAGGTTTAGAATAAGTAAACTGAGAGGCAGAAATGATGAGGACAGATGCGGATAGTGACTTTGTTTTATACTAACCCTGGTACAAAACTTGGTATAAAATGCTATACAAAGAATAAACTAAGAATATGCAAAATGTCTATTAATAAACCCGAAATAACTTAAACCTAGTATAACGTCGGCTTAACTGTTCTGTATCATAGACAAATTTCTGTTTTTTTTAATTTTTCGACTACTTTTATACAATTTACCGAAATCAAAGTCAAACCTCAGTATTCTTGGATAGTTTATCTAGTGAAATCATAAATTGAATACATGATTGGAATTACTTCACTCGATAGAAAATCGTCACAAAGATGGCGTATTGTCATGTATTTTTGAAATCATAAAATAAACTATAAAATTACTTTTGTTAATTCTTTTTAATCGAAAATACGGCACACGCACGCACTTTCCGAAGGGGTGGGCTGGGCTGTGTTTTTCATAGTAAATATTCATCTGAACCTATAGCCCCTTAAGATTATCTATGAACCGCGACGTTGCCACCAACGTCGTTTATAATTAAGAAATTATGATCTCCTTATTCTTAGCTTATTCTAATCATAACTATTCCTAATATAAAGTAAGTTTTTATTTGTACCAGTGTATTTATACATACATACATACATAAACTCACGCCACTTTCCCAGAGGGGTAGGCAGAAACTATAGATCTCCACTTTGGGCGGTTCTGACACACCTCTCTTGCTTCCTCTAAGTCCATACATCTTTTCATACATTCCCTTCGATTTCGGCTACTTTTAACCTTTATTTATAGATAACGGATATTCTATTTAGAAGGTAGCTTTAGCTAACAGCTACCATTTCAAGTGAGCAGCGTCAAAGATAACCACAGTTATTTATAATAAAAACTTAGTTCTTACTAGGACCAAAGCCTCCTAATCAAATTCAGTAATCTACTTTCGTTTCTAAGCAAAAAAAATAAATTGACAGCGTGCCAAAAGCCTACGTACTGGCGGAAAAAAAACGACCCCTAAAAATATCGATGACCTATTTACAATATCTACAGCTAGGAATTAATAATATGAGTTTAAGTGTTCCGTATTGTACGGGTGTCAGTCAAAGCGGGTTACCGGTCATTGAACTGTTGAGTTACGAAACCGAATACCTAACGTAATGAGTTTTAAGCTGAGGTTATATGTATAGGTAACAATTTTAGTGTTCCGTACGCATCCCTGTTTCACATTCCGTCTAACCATAAAGTCACTCACTAACACAAATAATGTGGTGTGTCACTTCACTATGCATTATTTAAGTAAGACAGGTTTATGAAATTCACAGGAGATAATTCACCCAGCTCCGCCTTACAAATGTAATCAATGATTTTATACTGGGTGATTTTTTACAGTTTGAAAATTTTCAGGGGTGCTTCAGACCGTCAAGCTGAACATCGTAAAAGTAAATCCGTAGTAAGAGTTGTTCAACTCCAATGATCTGACTGAACAACCCCTGAAAATTTCGAAACGGTAAAAAAAATTCTGTATCGTGTAAACCTTTAAAGATACTCCAAAAAAACTATCTATCCATCTGATCCGCGTTTCAATAGTAATACTGAAACTTTATCCAGTGTGACAGGCAGTGAGCTCGTCGCCACTTATAATGTACACACGGCGACACATCAAGCTACGCAAAACAAACATAAGCTGGCCGCGCGACGTTATACATTACTCTACCTACGCGCGGCCAAATTATTTTGGTTTTGCGTAGCTTGATGTGTCGCCGTGTTGTGTACAGTGGGTACAATCCACTCCTCGAAATTGAAGCATGCAGCTTTCCTCACGATCTACTTTATAGATGGCAGTATTATCGTCAGTAATCGGTTATCGTGGTATGGACATGTGATGAGAAGAGATGAGTGGCATATTACAAGACGAATGTTAAATATGAATGTGGATGGCTGCATGAAGAGAGGACGACCAAAGAAAAGATGGATGGATTGTGTGAAAGATGACATGTGTAAAAAAGGTGTGTGCGCTGAAATGACGGCTAAAAGAGATGAATGGAGGAAGACGACATATTGCGCCGACCCCAAATAATGGGATAAGGGCAGGAAGAAGAAGTATTATCGTCAGTAAGACTAAAAGCTAATATTGATACAAAAGAAATTAACATCCAACACACAAACAAATACGACTTTATTTAAAGCTCACAATCTAACCCGATTCGAATATAATCCTCTTCGGCCGTCTACTTTTAACTTTGCCGTTAGAATTGACATTCTATTTCAATTGGACAGAGTGCATTTTGCCGTGTAGTCCTAGGATCGCGGAAGCTTATCCCCAGTACTCTAAATATAAACGAGAAATTTGTTCTACATATTTATAACAGAGGTACATTAGTTTTACGTGCATTTGTGTTACAAATCTTTATGTTTATGTTACAGGTGAATTTATTACTTATATTTATTATTGAATGGTTTAAAATCGGGCATAGGCCCACCACATCCCACCACTGTAACTCGTGTGTAAACCAGCATAGGTAGCATGGCACCGTGATACAGCGCTATCACACCTTCGCTCTCTTTCTATTTGCGCGCGAACGAACGAGATAAAAGACGTGATACAGCCGTATCACGTGTAGCATGCTACGCATGCTTTATCAACAGCGGCGACCAATCACAACTAGGGTTGTCAGGTCCGATTTGTTTTTAGGGTAATTTTAGGGTATGGATTTAGGGTAATAGATACACACAAAAAAACAAGGTATATTAAAATTAATTGCGTTTCGCAACTTATATTAGTAGTGCTATATCTGAATGTAATCCTACATAATAATAGTCACTTTCTGGACTAGTAGAAATTAAGAAATGACGAATGATTGAATTGATTGAAAGAACGAAGAACGATTGATTGGGTGAACCTATATATAGCATTAGTGATGTCATGCGGGCTTTTTTGAGCGCATTGTCGCACTTTATATAGTGATGTGGTGCGTAATTTATTATTTTTTTCTAATAATTATGGTAATGGTTTTAATACATTTAGTGTCCCTATCAGGTGGCAAATCGGGACGCGTCCCCGGACCCTGAAAATCGGGAAATCCCGCGCAAACCGGGACACATGGCAACCTTGTTTGTTACAAAAGGACTTATAGTTAAAGCTTTGTTCATGACGTGAACTCTGCTAGAGCACTGCAACATTATCACTAAGTAGGTACATTAAACAATATCTTAAAGTTATTAAAATAGTTAAGCAAAATAGGTTTTGACTGCCCCGAAAGAGCATACAATCTTGAGTATATGTCTGTACATTTGAGTATCTAAATCACCCCTAGGACACCAGACTAACTTTCCCTAAAGATTAAACTTAGCTGATAAGGTTTGCTTGTTTAAATCGAGATTAGAATCGACATTGTCCGACCGATGTCCAGAGTCCACTAACTTTAGCTAGCTGTCCTATCTCACATTTATTACAAGACTCACGACCGACTTACCTTTTGGCGTGAGCTGAAACTTCGCAACAAACACCAAAGGATAATATGGCTTCTTATGCAGTGTCATTGTGGGGCGAAAGGCCTACCACCCCACGTAGATAAAATACGATATCATGGCCCGCTGTCATACTGATAATTATGAGCCAATTAGTGACGCCGCTAGTCGAACAACAAATTCGTGTATTCGATTTTGTATAAAGAAATTCTGATGACGGATGTGAAGTCTACCAAACCGCATTGTGCATGAATGGTAACTAAGACCCAAACACCCTCAACGACCTATGCACTGCAGTGGGACGCATAGTGGGACGGGAGGCTAATAATAACTTGAAAACTTTTTGAAGGGCGCTCTACAAGTAATTCCATTCTTCAGTATCATCCATAAGAGGTTGTTTCCTCAGCCCGAACTACACGACAAACAACATTAATAGGAACCTACATAAACATTAATTCATTCGTTCACCGTTCTTATTAAAAGCCTTGATGCAACCACGCCGTTCAATCCCATCTAGCAAACGCTAAAGTAACGTCTGATCCAATCTGAACGAACGATCGTAACTAGCTCTATATTCCTTCCTACGTAAGGTTTTTTAGAAGGCTAGGTTACGTGGGTTTTTGCCATATCTGGTGTGTTAGTTCAATAATCTGTTAGATTGGAAAAAGGATAGATATGAGCATACTAATATTATAAAACATCGTGAGGAAACCGGCATGCTTCAATTTCGGGGCATGTATTGTAGCCACTGTCCATTACAAATGGCGAAGGTCTCACTCCCCTTCACACTGGAAAGAGTTTCGGTACTAGTGAAACGTGGATTTTCTGAGGTTTCAGAATATATCTGACTACCCCCTCGGGGAATATAGCCGTGAGCATATGCTTTCGTACTTTTTAACGTATGTACAGATCGCGGCAGGAAACATGAGCGATGACCTTGATAGCGCATTAATCAAATTCGGGTTTATGCCCTACCTCTACTCCGACGTAATACCGACTGCTCTAAAACAGTGAAGGAACAACGTGAGGAAACCTACATACGTTTCATCAGTATTACCGAAACTCTGTCCAGTGTGACGGGGGGTGAGCCCGTCGCCACTTATAATGGACAGTGGGTACAACACATGCCTCGAAATTGAAGCATGCAGGTTTCCTCACGATGTTATCCTTCACCGAAAAGCCAGTGGTGTTACAAATCGTACATAAATTCCGAAAAACTCATTGGTACGAGTCGGTCTGGACGGGGATCGAACCATCGCCTCCTGCACGGCAGGCAAGGTTACTCGCCACTGGACCACCACGGCTTTTTTTAAAAAGCACGAAAAAAGTACGAAAGCCACAAGGAAATGACGCTTCGTCTAGAATGGAATATACCTAAGGTCAAACGACAGACAGAATCATTAAACAGATAGCAACCAAACTCCGATGACACGCGAAATAAACACGTTGCCCAACATTCGATAACGGGCACCGTTCCAAATAGGTAATAGTAATGACCACTTTTCAGACATTTTTCCGTTACCGTCTCGTCGGAAATACTCTAGTCTCTTACATCACTGTGTAATAGCACTGATATTTTAATTGTACTTGCTAGTCTGGAAGATTTAGCGTCATTTGAACGTCTTGACGTCATAGATACGTCATGGATCGTCACGAGATCAGGTGCGGGGATTATGTAAGGGCTTTCGAATTCTTGTTGATCACGAGAAGGTGCCAATTTTAGCTGTTTACGGAGACAATAACGCTACTATATGTGTTGATGATTGATTATTTCGTTACTTATTGTTTAGTTGTAATGTAAATTAAGAAATATAAACGATGTATTCTTGAGGGATTAGCAAAAACGCGGAGTACACGTTCAAATCGGATCTGCCAGGAAGTTTTGGAGTGCAGTCTTCTATTCGGACTGCTAAAACAGAGATCCTGGGTTCGAATTCCGGTCCGATCATGGATGTTATATGTTTGTATCGTTGTCCGCGATCTTCATCGGTATCCGAATAATGTGCCTTGCTTCGAAAAGCACCCACCCAGTCTGGTGTCGCAAGAGGCGAATAAATCATTCAGGCGTCATGCACATCTTTGACGCCCAAACCATGTGGCTGCCGGTTATAGCCACATCATCTGACCCCACCTCTATCAGACTTCGATCAGACCAATAGGAGGGTAAGGACGAGAGATTGCATCTGTGTTTAGCGCGTACACTTATGCATTTCTAAATATCCAATGTGACTGCTTTTCTATAAAGATTAGTCGCCGTAATAGAAATCGACAAGGAATCTATCTATGTGCCTGTAATCGTTTTTATCGAATATCATTAAGTCAATAATAACGACCATGACACAGCACATGAACCGTTAGGAGATCACAAATTCATATTATATTTTGGTTTAACTTTAGAAATATCTTCGTGTAGAAAGACAATTTTAATGTGGATGTTACATCTTCTGGAAGTCTTCATCAATCCCCGGAGACTAGAGACTTTATAAATGAGAGTATATTTATCCCTACAGCAACAATTTCTATTCCCGACTCTTCCTTGACGCATTTACTACCGACGCTAGGGTAAACGTCCCTTTTACGTGACACTCGGCACTCAACGAGCTCGACCTAATTAACACCGAGGTACGACTATAATTGACTTGTCATAGTCATTCCGATTCTAAGTACTCGTAAAATGTACAAATTGGACGGAGGGCGAGGCTATGAGTGCCAATTATTGTATCGTTTACCTTTGAATTGAAATTGGTTTTAACTTGACACGTAGTAGTTAAAAAGAATTTTCCGTGTGGCTCCTGATTCTTTAGACCGCACATTTCTTTCCGTGGTTCTCGGACGAGATAACAACGGGAAGGAGTTCATTTAGTAGTCTTTCTCTGAACTACCTGACACTTCATTCCATCCTGATACGTTGGCTGCCTTGCACCAAAAAGAATTTAGGCTTAAGAGAAGTTTACTCCGAAAGCGTAAATGCGCGCTCCATGCAAACTAAGTCTGATGGTATTTTCAATACTAACCAATTAAAGTCATGACATTTTTCAGAAACAATCTAGAAATTAATCTGTTTGTATGAAGTCAGATTTTCGTTAAAATATACAGTTTTAGTGCTAGGATTAATTTAAGATTTGTAAGGAAATGTTTGAGGCACTGTATCTTTAAAATTTTAACGTAAACGTAACGTTTCTAGATTGTTTCTGAAAAATATCATTGACTTCAATTGGTTAGTATTAAAAATATCACCAGACTTCGTTTGTTTAAATATATATTCCCTTAAACATGTTCCAATATGATGCTGTGACTGTCGTCAGTATGAGCAGAGTGAGAGATAGAGCGTTCACTAAATATGTTTAAGCCTAATGTTGTTGATGCAAGCCAGGCTTAAAGTTACTAAAGGTGAATCAAGTTCATGCTAAAATGCTTAAAAAGACAGTTGGTGTATTACAGAGTTTCTGACTAAGAAAGTGGATTACCTAGGTACATTTTGATAAACAGTTTCATGTAACATTTGAACTAGAACATTGGCAGATAAAATCTCGTGTGTAACCCGATGATAATCTCACAGTACTGTAAAATTTTTGGCATTACACCCCCGGGATGATATACGAACACAATTTATTTACCAACACACATACATACTTTTACATCTAGTACTGTAACAAAACATTAATCGAACGTGTGCCAACTGCACCCGACCAGGGTGAAGATCTCCCTCTCCCCCCTGACTACACCACAAACGTTCCTGTAGAAATGGAAGCCAATGAACTGTCAGGGATCTACGCAAGCTGGTCGCGGTATACTGGCAACAACGCTTGCCAAAGGGCGGGCGAATTTCTACTGAATGTACGATCAGTCTTACATTTAATATCAAACGGGAATTTATTGCGTGAACTCTACACCGTTACGATAAGGCTGAAATTTGAACTAAGATGGTTGAAACAGCTTGGCAAAGCGGTATACTGTAGATTTTTAGAATTACTCTCAGATTCTTGTTTCAAAGCCTTAACTAAAGCCATAAACATCAGATACGGTTGCAATATAGGAAAACTGAGTTTACCGCATGCATATGAAACCTTATAATATTCCACGTCAAAAAGTATTTTGAATCAATCCGTTTTCATACTTTTATCGTAGCTATAAAAGTTTAACGAGGTGGCTTCTAACGTAGAATAGATGGGTTTGAGACAACAAAATCCTCTGGCATGATGTTGGCATCCCCGTATTTAGAGCTTTGGCCTGAGCTTTAGCTATAAAGCAGTGGTGCCAACAGGACGACTCAATGACAACGCGTCCATGAATGTCATAAGACGTATTGACCTCAAAGTAATGTTTTATTTACTGCGACGCCTTCCATTTTATTTGTCGCAATATTATCAGACATAAAATTCAGTTTTAATCCACTAAAAATCTGCTACAAGTAAAGAAAATAATTTCGCTCGTCAATCTTCGTTTGCGCAGAGCAGACCCGAGTCCCCGTCAAAATCCGAAGTCATTTAGTAATCAAAGGGTGCAAAGTCGGAAAAGCGAAAAACAATGAGCCAATAGTGGCAAGGCATTGAAGGCACATCCTGATTGGTCAATATAATTTCGCGAGCTATTAAAATTTTACTTATAAACCTGGTACACTACCAACCTTCATCATTATCAGCCTGTACAGGGTCCTTTTTAATATGATGACACTTTTTTGAGGGGATGATCAGACCGTCAACCGTCAAACTGAACAACTTCCTCTGTGGCCCAACATCGAAATCGCGAAATAAAAATGTGCTGTTCAGCTGATTTTTTTTCGCGATTTTGATGTTGAAAATATGGAGAAAGTTGTTCAGTTTGACGGTCTGATCATCCTCTTAAAAAAGAGTCAGCATATTTAGGACCCTGTATACGTCCCACTGCAGGGCATAGCACAGGCCTAACCTCAAGGAGGATTTTATGGACGGTAGTCCACCACGCGTGCTCGATGCGGATTGATCTTTGGATTGATAGACTTCACATGTCATACGAATCACAATTTTCCTCACGATACCTTTTCAAATATACAGTTTTTTAAAACAAGGAATTTTTATTAGCACAGAGATTATAATAGTAGTAATTAACACAAGAACAGTATTTAGTAGGAATGAAACCGCTGTAATCATAATTTACGCTTACAGCCGACCGGGTTTAATAACATACGTAATGGGATGTAAGAGACATGTCATGCCAACAACGACCGAAATGAGATACAGAAAAATTAATATTCCAGAAACAGCGTTGGTAATAAGTAATTATTAAGAGCTAAAAGAAAGCAATAACTCCCCGAGTTTTCACAAAGGTTTGAGGAGTTGCAAATGAATAAGATAATGAAATAAGTGGCAGGCCGGGGTTAGCAGTAAAACAGGGCCGGACTGGCCATACGGGACATAGTAGGCAAGTCCCGGTGCCTCTCTGGTGGGCCAATCGGCCTGTCCGCAGACGACTGGTACGGCTCTATTAACATTTCGGCCATTCGCGTTTTATCAATTTTAGCGGTTCAAAAGGAAATACTTATTAAAAACAAGATAAATCTACAATAATCAACGTAAAAGACATATTTTTGATGTTTAACATCTATTGGCGCGCCATGGCAGTAAAACCGACTCGTATACCGTGACGGAAATTGATCTCACGCCATTTGACGGCTGAGGCATTTCTGTATTTACAGCTGCGATTGAAAAAAGTCAGCGAAATCGGGAGAGTGCGGTATTTGGTTGTTTCACATCTGCCGGGCGACCCGCAACTTTTTTTTTAAACGAATATGTTAAAGCGTATAATTCCACTTTTGTTTAAAGTGGTTTTTGTAAAGGATTCAAGTCAATTTCGGCATAAGCTCTCTCAAAATCTCGCTTCGCTTGCTCCTGCTTTCAGATCATATTCCTAATGCGATATATCTGGAACTCATTGGAGAGGTAGAGCCGACTCTTTCTAAAACGCCTGGGCCGATATCAGGTCTCAGTCCGGCCCTGCAGTAAAATATACTTCGTTTAGACGCTATAGCTCGCAAGACGCCAGATATATAGCCGGTCTGGGAGAAACAATGCCATTCCACTTCCGACTGCCAGTATTATCTCGAAGGCCAAGTGAACAGTTAATGAAATTAACTATCCCCGACTAGTGCTTTAGCAGATCCATCCAATAAAATCTGTTAGATTAACTAGATTGGTCTAATGTTTGAAAGGTCAAAAGATCGTGAATTATACTCGATTACATTTCACTCAATTACATTTTTAGGGTTCCTTACCCAAAGGACGAAAACGGGACCCTATTCATAAACCTACGCTGTCCGTCCGTCTGTCAGTTCGTCCTAGCTTCAGAGGGCTTTCTATTTCTATTTTCCGCGATATCGATTTTGGTGCCGTAGAGAGCATTTTTCAGTTTGATGGTCTGAATATCCTCTTAAAAACAGTCAGATTATTAGATTTGACCCTGTATTGTGTGATGGTACGGAACCCTCGATGCGAGAGTAGGACGACTCGCACCAGGTCGGTTTTTTAATCTTAAATACAGTCATTAATCTTGTTTTCGAGATTACCCCAAGGATTACAAAGGACTGAAAATTACGTACTAGGTCCGAGATCCGAAATAAATGACGTCATTACGTCTTTCTCGCCAGTCGGGTAAATGTGCTCGAATGCAATACCATAGTTAAATAAAAACTAGTAGTGGTGAAGCTCAGCGATCGCGGCGGCAGGCCTCCGTCACTCGGCAATAGGGACCGAGATAAGCACCTATACTTTGGTGCATCGTAAGCGATGCGCTTGCATGATTTATATCACTCGCTCTAGACGGCAACATCGCATACGGAGTGATAATAACGCTGTTGCAAACCTCACTAGGTTCATTTTTGCGCGTACCTACCGTCTGGCAGTAGGTAAGTAAAGCGTCAAAATGTATCGTTTTCTAAGAAAGTGATGTATCTGTTATGAAGTAACTAGTAATCTGTGGTGGCGGGTCTATGCTTTTACCTTTAATTAAACATTTCACACTTGATTCACCATAAGTTTATTTTCGCAAAGGGTCATCTAATTGAATATTGTTACAAGAATTAAATAACAAAAATGCATTTTGAAGAAATTGAGTTAACTTTAATGGTCGGTTATTTGTCTCTTGAGTGTTTATCTATGCGACCGCTGAGCTTCACCACTAATAGTTTTTATTACACTATGGCAATACTATTAGTTACATAACACGAACGGTATAGTTATGGAAACAATCGACTGATTGCTCACTGTAACAATGCTAGTGCTATTGCTCTATTTTCGGTTAATTATAATTAGTTATGAGTAGGTCTTGCCAGGATAAGTATACAGTTAATTGTGTGTGCTAAACTAATTGTGGTTATTTAAAGAGTGTGCTGTTGATATATCGATACTTAAGGAGGTGTTTCAGACCATCAAACTGAACGACTTTCACTATGGGACCAACAACGAAAAGTCGTAACAAAAATCTGCTCTTTCATACATTTGGGTCGAGACCTATTGACGTTTACGTTTTCTATGGAACAGAACAGAGAACAGCAGATTTTTTTCGCGATTTCGACTTTGGTCTCATTGAACAAGCTGTTCAGTTTGATGGTCTTAATCATCTCTTTAAAAACCATTAGCATATTGAGTTGATCTCCACAGGGTGAAATTGATATCATTAGCATCTTCAATCATATCATATTTACTAAGGGAGCAAACAGATCAGAGCAAAAAAAAAAATCTGCTGTTCCATACTAAACTGCGATGCCTACTCGACTCAAATGTATGAAACAGCAGATTTTTTTATGCCCCTATAGTAAAAGATTTTCAGTTTAAAAGGATACTAATGATATCAATTTCACCCTGTACACAAGGTCCAACTGACAACGGTTGGACCACGGTCCGTCCCCAGGCATCACACCTAGTCTGGCGGAAGATCTTCCCTTTTCAATGGAGGAACCTTTCACCTCGTTCCTCCATAAAGATAATAAATTAATCAGTCAGTAGTCTTTCTTCTGATTTTCCGGCAGTGACCTCGCATTGGTTCTCGATCGTCTGTTTCGGACGCTCCCGACCTATTTCAGGCCGCCGGCCAATCAGGGTTGCCAGATGGTCGGGATTCGTCTGGATTGTCCCGCTATTTCATATGATGTCCTGACGGAAATCCATCTTACACTTACAGTCCCAAAATATACTATGTCCCGACACGATATTATTTTTATTTGTAATTTTAATAGTTTTGATAGTTAGAAAAACTTTTGATTTAAATTACTTTTTGAGTTTAAAAATTCAAACAAAAGGTAAACTATTTAAATTTTTAAATTTTCTGTGTACTTCTCCAGGATCAAATTGGAGGATTAAGTGAAATCGGATGCTAAACCAAATACGTGCAGCAAATATAAAAAAATAAGTATATATTAGTTATTTATAACTTTACCCTAACCAACAATAATCGTATCCGCAACGCAAGCTTCGTGAAATCTTAATCAATATCGTTATTTATAATGGTATAAGTTACTCGTAACTATGCCATATAATGTTCATAATTGTATCCAGATATTTTCTTTCCCATCTGGCAACCCTACGACCAACGGAGATACGTTGAAACAATGAACCGACCGAGCAAGAACAGGAAAGGCATATGTCCAGGTTGTGAGACAGAGCGGGACGAGAACTCGAGCTGGCGTCACACAGGGAACTCGGGTACTGTGTTCTATTTCTGAACGTCGCAAAACATGTCTCGGAATTCGTTTCTGTATGTCTGGGAACATCAGAAATCATGTGACTAATGATCTTTAAGTGAAAATCTACTAGATTGAAAAAAGCGAAAAAAATTTATACAAAATAATCGTTTTTACCGCCGCTTCGAAAGGTGTTCCGTTGTGGAGAAGATGCGGCCAGAAACTCTACAACACATATCTTTTAAACAAAACAATGTACTTATACAAAGCACAATTTAAGAATAATATTAAATTACATAGCGTAACAGTGACATCGTCAAGATCAGGCATTTTGGTCATTTATACACCCCAATTTTTTTACCTATTTTTTGAATCATACAAAAGTGCAGATCTTTCGATCAATCGATAAAAATATAGTGATGTATGATCTTCGAGTTTACAGTAAGCTTTTAAAACTTGCTGAACATAGGACTTAATCTTGTTGATTATCTTCGGTAGATATAGTAGGTTTTACTGTTTATAGGCAGTTCTACTTTTAGGGTTACATCCTAGTTAAACTTACCAGCAACTATATCAACAGTTCCATATGAGCAATGACGTGTTAGTGAACTATAAAACCGCGATTAGCATGTCTGCTACTCCTATTAACCGTTATGACAAGACGTTAATGAATTCAGGGCAATTACCTTGAGTGACATCACGTTGTTGCGTAACGTTGTTAAAATAAGTGCTGTGCTAAATTGGATAAACGCATCGACATGTTTGTCAATCGCTCACTGCACTTTTTTGTAGTAGGTTATCAAGTTTTCACAGTAATTAATTCTTTATTTTTAGCAATTTAAATTAAAGATCGATTTGGAGTGTGTGATGTGAATGAAATTCGTGTTGAATATAATGTAATCAAATTGTTCAAAACAATATTGAAGAATGTAACGGTCCGTTCTATAAATCTTCTTCTTCTTATCATGTGGGCAGCAAGCCCTGGTGTCAGTGTTTTTTCAGACCGCCTTATGGCCTCTGGCGTGGTTCGTGGTTTTTATGTAACGACTTCTACCACGAGAAATAGTAGCCGGGACCAACGGCTTAACATGCCATCCGAAGCACGAAATCATCTTTCTTTTCAGACAATCAGGTGATTCAGCCTGTAATGTCCTAACGAACTGGAAAAAACGCACAAAGTGACATTTCACACGTGGGAATCGAACCCACGATCTCCGTGTCAAGAGCCCAATGCTCTTAACTATTGGACCACGGATGCAGTTCTATAAATAAAAGATACTTACAATTTTTTGTTCTTCCTTTTGCATTTACAGTCTTTTTACACGTATTTTGTATTTTACGCTAGTATAGTAATGACTACAGGTATAAATAGTGTAATCAAACTATTTTCAGTTACAAAACGGCTGCATCGCAGCTGCGGTTATAAAACTTTATAAACTTAGGCCTCGCCACCGCTCATATCAACTCTTCGTTATAAACATGACCAAAATATCTCGATTGTTTTGTACAGTTTACTGCACAGACCACATTAACCTGCAGCAGCTGTAAATAAAATGATGTAGCACCTCAACAACGAGCCGGTTAAACGTGTTGAGAACATATTGGTTATTTGTTTTAGACGTTTTCTGTAAGCCGACCGTTCGTCTTTCGTTAGTTGATCTTAGTATTAATATGAACGAAAATACCTGTGAGCGTTGAATCATAAAGATCTGGTACCTGGTTTGTTTCTGTTGCGAACGCGCTCGCTTTTAGAGTTGCGTTTTAGGTATACAGTTTACTCTCGATGTTTCCGTTAGCTCAACTGTTGCCTAATGGATGTGTGGCTCTATAAACTTCTCTTGTGCCGGTAAAAGGACCTACTTAATCCACGACTAAATTTAGACGCGCTCAATTTGAACAGAGGAATACAAATTGTAATGTAACGAGAGACTTAAAAGGGTACCGTGCCTATTGTGCTGAATAAAAATCAAATGCTAATGCTTTGTGCTAATCTTGTTTAATTGTTTAGAAATAAAAAAATACGATTGGGGGCAGCAAAATAGGCTCGTTGTCCCCTTAAAATGGTTGCAACAATCCTTTAAAAGTTACAATAACCAAGTCATAAACGTGATAAGAAATTCATGTACTTACTACAAATACCGCAGAAAAGAACTATTGCAAGAAAATATAAAGACATTGCTATGTAAGGAGAGGAAATAGCCGTATCCCTGTTCCTAGTGGGGTACGATGTAGGGGGTGAGACGGGCAGGGCGGGGGAGGGACAAGGCGAGTGACGTCATCGTGGAAATTGATTCTAGGGCGAAAAACGAGGCCGCTACAAAGCCGGCGCCGAGTCCACCGATATAACATAAATTACTGCTTTATTTGTTAAGTCCGATGGCAACCGTCTTTTATTCTGCGTAATGGATTTCTAGATCCATTACCACGATAGGCTTATTATGTCAATGCGTTGGGCAAGGACCTGGTGATGGGTGTAACCTTGGACTGTATCCAAGGATTAGATTTTGGGAGCATTTTCGCAGAAGAGCAGAAATAGATAAAATAGAATAATAAATGCAATTTGTATTCTAGCTATTTGATGTCGTATATTTATGTTTCTTTTTCTTATATACTGTCCTAATATACTGTAAAATCTGTTGACTTCAAGTCTCATACAAAATCTTAGCAAATTTCTGTCCGAATCTAACACATAACCCACACAAATCAAGTATGCATGCTGTTGGGAGGCACGAATATGATGTTTTTGATTCATAAACTTTGTCGTATTTGGCAGGTTTACTGTCAGCTAGTACAAAAAAGAACTCTTATGAGCTCTTTTGGTTCTGCCGTTTTTCGAACGTTGATTGTGAATCTAGTCCAGTTATATACAACGTGTTAATGAATTAACGCAAAACAAGAAAGTAGTTTGTTTAGAATCGAGAGCAGAATCGAATTATTATGTTTTCAACATAGGTAATATATTTCAAAATATTAAATAATTTGTTTGTACCATTTAAAATTTACTGAACTCGATCTCATCCCACCGCTCGGGCACTCTCACCCTACTTACTACCAAAACAAGATTCTTAAAATGTATCCATGAGCACGTTAGCGCTTTCATTTATTGCTGAAATGATAACAAATCACTTATGCCTCACAACTTAAAATGCGAATAACTTTAAATTTAAACTATGAAAATAATGAAATTATTGTTTCAATCTAATTATTTTGTTATAAATCAGTTGGGGTGTATGAGGTTTTGCGCTTATTCATTAACACGTTGTATAAGATATTAATATTATGCAAAAACTCATCTGCGCTAACATTGCAACGTATTCGATTCTAGAGAATGAGAAAAAATTTTAAAGTTTACTATTGTATTAATATATCGTCTGAAGTGAATCACATTTCAATTACGTACATTTGCACATAATGGAATTACTCATTTATGCGGTCTGTTACAATAACATGTTGGTACTGTATTAGCAGAACAATTTCAGGTTTCATAAATAAATGTAATTCGTTTAAAATTTGGTATTAATTAGAGTTTAAAACGTTGTTGTCGCTCGGGAGTCGTTTTGTTGAAACTAACGGTGCAATAATTTTGCGATAATGGGCAAAGCAGAGCAAAAGTTGAAACATTCTCGACATTTCAAAATTACACACAACAGTTTTACTTTGTTTAAAATATTTCGTAATTTTGATGCTTGCATGGATTTGCTTTTATTAAAGACCTTTTAACAGAAGTGAAATGTGTAACAAAATAACTAATAAAAATAAGGTCAGGTATGAAACAATAGAAAAATATCCACCACGGTGCAGGATGTCAACTGATATCATGTTGACGTCATTATTTAGCGTCCTAGTCACGCCACTGACCGTTTCGTCGTGAGGTGGAAACTTATTAAAATTAGTGATGTCACTTCTTATATTAAAAGTTATTGATTTCATGACATCATCCACTAGTTTTGTTAAAAACAAGAGGGATACATAAAATAGATGAATAAGCTTTAATATTTCCCAACTCTTCAAAACAGAATATTACTTTAGAAAATAATTAGGTACCGACGTAGTATTTTATGCATTGTTGATATTTCTAGTATCTTATCTGATTATTATCATATCTAATATGATTGGAATAGAAAGTAATTTTTTCATCGGAATAATGTCCTTCTGTCTAACTTTGTCAGTCACTGTATGTCTTGTATTATTCTGATGAAATAAATTAGTTATCTATATACGAGTAGCTTACAATTCTACTATTTTCAAGTTACTATGCTATTGTCATTCAATAATATCTACCCTTAGACTATTTATATGAGGACAAGTTACGCGTGTAACTCTACTAACAAAGTTTCCTGACACTTTTTGCGGGGGGCGAGGTAGCACGAGATACGCAACTTTGAATTTTATTCCATTAGTTTAGATTCTAATTTTGAACGTTAAAAATCATGAAAAACAGTGTCGTGTGAACCCCAAACGTGATAAGTTCGAAATTATTGTTCTGCTATTATAGGCTGTCGCGTTTAGTGATAAGGTATAAAATTATATGTAAATGCGTAAGATTTTTTGATCTTGTACGTTGGCAGAGGGGAAATGCTAAGGCGAGGCGGGTCCGTATATAAATCGTCTAAGTATCAACCTTACAATGTTTACTCTGATTAGTAAAAATTATGTACAGTGATATTATTTCGAGTATATATTTAACTAAGGAAGCACTCGCACTGGAATGCGGCTTTTATTATGCAGTTTTACGCAAAATGACATCACTTTACAATTTAATTTAAACAGTCCCCTGTCCAAACTCCTATGCCTTCAACATAAGTGTTAAAACGCCTTAATTCTCACGACTTCGTATTTGGACCATACTGTTTGTTTTTGCAACTTGAACACGCAACTTAAATGCCTGCGGTTACTCACAGATGACGTTATAAACAAGTTGGAATGATATCATTTTACTTTTGTAATTACAGTGACAAAGCCAGAGTTTTACTAAGAAACCTTAGCTGATGCATTCAGGTATTTAAGCCAATATACAAGGTGTTACAAAAGTAAAAATAAATATTTAAAACTTTTAAGGGGGTGGTTTAGACCATCAAACTGAACAACTTTCACTGTGGGAACAAATTCGAAATAGCGAAAAAAAATCTGTGAAAGTGGTTCAGTTTGATGGTCTATACCACCCCCTTAAATGTTTATTTGTATTTTTGTAACACCTTGTATACTTTGTGTAACGGTAATTACGTCTTTGTAACGGTGACTATTATGTTACAAAAAAATCGGGTAGACTGTATCGGGGACGAAGCCGCAGTGGAGTACGCGAAACGTCTTGTAAAGAGTAATTGCTTCTATCCTCTAAATAATGGTAATAAAATAATGTCGGTGGGTACTATACTTCCAAAGTAATAAGTGATCTTGTCATGTCATATTTTTTACGTAAATTGCTTTTGCAAGTGACCCCCTACTGACCGAAGTGAAATACGTTTCACGTCAAAACAACATGATTATAAAGAAAACGGAAGAATAATTATAGTTGTGTTGCAATATCTTTACCCTCTAGTCCTCTACACAGCCTTGCATTAAAAAGGAAACTAACCATCCAGCTCAATGCAAAACAAACAAAGTGGTACAAAGAACAATCGACTAGACATGCAAATTGTGTTAACGAAGAAAACCATAATTAAATACAAGTGCTAAGTTAATTAAACAATTAAAACTTGCAGCGATCAAGGGTATGAAGAAATCATTTGTCAGTTCTAAACTTTCAAAAGATTAATGATCAGTAGTGAAAGCTATTTTCTTTTCGTGCGCGTACCATACGTTCAATGACACCGTAGTTTTTTGTAATTCAGCTTTCGTTTTTCCTATATAAAAATTTGCGCACAAACATGACGATAGCATAGCACCAATTTCAAGTAGAGGGTATATCCATAAATTACTGATTGGATGAATATTTATAATTTAATGTTATTAACGTAAAGTCTTATTTTCTACGAAATGGTTGCTGAAATTCGGCACAGCAATCTGATGTAAATCTGACGCTATTATACTGGCTGTAAACTTAAATGCGATGCTTCAGACAATCAAATTAAACAACTTTCATTAAGCGAACAACACTGAACACTGAAATCGCGAAAAAAATACGAAGTTTCCGTACCTTTTGGTCGAGTCGCTTGTATTGACGTTTTGTATGTAAATCTTGAAACTGAAGTTGAACTGGGCGGGACATATCTGCCGCATGCATCCGGAGAGGTGAACCAAGATGGCTACAGAATTGGCTTCCCAAAAAATCCGTCACACGAAAAACAATTTCGTTACCAATAAAAAATCCATCAGCCCCAAAACAAAGGGCTTATGTGAATAGGTCGCGTTACGAGATAGACGTGACATAGCATCATTTGTATGAGCTGTCACCCTCAGACATGAAGGTACAATCTGATCGAAGTGCTGCAAATCAAGCCATTTTCATTCTTCTACGAAAGGAATAAGAGTTCTGTTAAGGTAGTTCTTGCGGAATAGACCAGCAGGGAGGAATGTCGTCATGGGTCCGACGGTCATGCCCGAATTGCACTATGCCATCAATGTTACTACACTAGTGATCTTTGCAGAAGTGATTAAGGAAGCTTTTTCGATGTTTAAAGAAGAATAAAATAAACAATGATCAGGACTATTAAAAAGGCCGGAATTGTTATATCAGAATCACACAGACTTTTCTAATTCGTCGGTAATTTCAAAAAACCTATTAAGTTTATGCATCCGATATCAAATTGAAAGAGTGAGATTCAAAAATAGCACTTAAGATAGGAAAACGGTCTTCAATCTATGTCTAGTAAAGTCAGGTTGATTGATTATGCAGATAAATGCATTTTGCACACAAGTAAGCCACTGTTTTTGCTGTTACTTGTAAAAGTTCCAAATGTATATTTTTCTAATAGCTTTATAGGGTAATAAGGCCTTCCATAAAGACGAATTTTAAATACTTTGACTGCATCGGGTTCCCACAACATTTACAATGGCATCAGAAACCTTTCAGGGATTTTATTGTGTGATGTGTTTGATCATAGAAGCAAAATATAATTTAAAAATTTCCTTTACAGTCATCTAGATCTCGTCAAATATATAAACCAATAGCCCTCATACCCCACTAGTACGATTTCTCTACTAGCGCGCGTCGCACCTTCGCTGCATAGAAAATGACTTCTTCCCACGCTTTTTAGATAGCGAACGTCGCACTTGCCGCGACAACTAAAAAAGTAAGTAAGTTATAGCCTGTAGAATCCCACTGCAGGGCAAAGGCCTCCTCTCACGAATAAGGGTGAGAGGGAAGTGGACCATAGTCTACCACGCGGGCCCAGTGCGTGTTGGTGGAGGCAAGTTAGTGGCCAACTTGCTGTCAGATAATTTTCAAGCCTCTGACCTGGCTTAACGAATAGTTACAACGCCATCTGACGGAACTATCCGAGACCAACTGCTTAACGTGCCTTCCGAAGCACGGAAACGCTCGAGATGAAATACCACTAAACGATCACCCATCCAAAGACTGACCGGGCCTGACGTTGCTTAACTTCGGTGATCGTTTCCAATACCGAAGCTCCATTACGCCAGCGAGCCGCGACAAGTAATAGGTGTGGAAAAAATACTGAGATCCGCGCAAGTAGAGAAATCATACGAAAGAGGCAGGATGATAACAGATTGCAAACCGGTGAAAATATCGTAATCGCATAAACCATTTTGACACGGAACACCACATTTGGGGGGATAGTGAAACTTAGATGTATAGATAGTTAAGTTAACTGCAGATAATGCAACCTTGAACAAGCGATAGAAAGTATCAGGAATAGTGCTGTCTGCAGCGACCCTCGATTACGGGTAATGCGATTTGAGTCGCCTCGCTCGCTATCCATTCCAGTTAAGTCTAGAATGAATTTACTATTGGAGGAATGGATAAAGATTACATCGAGGACAACTTTTATAGGATGTACCAGTAGTAAAAAACCAAAAAAATCTGCAGTAGGTTTGAGGTCAAAAAGGTACAAAGAGCGTCGTCGGTGTGCGTTTTGGAGAGGTATGAGGGTCGGGGTTCGAATCCGCACGGACGACATGCCATGTACCAATGAGTTTTTCTAACTTATATGTACGTAATACCGACTGCTCTCAAACGGTGAAGGACAACATCGTGAGGAAACCTGCATACACTGATGAAGAATTATGGGGCGTAAGTGAAGTCTATCAATCCGCATTGGGCACTCGTGGTAGACTACCATACACCCTTGAGGGTAGGCCTGTGCCCTGCAGTAGGACGAATATACGCTGATAATGATGATGCATTCTATGAGTACGTATTGCTCCATTTGAATCAAAGTTTCCGATAAATCCGAATGAGTTCTTCCGTCCTTGAGTTTATACTCTATAGAAGGCTTAGGGATTCCGAAGCCAACCTCCGTCTATCCCATTAATGACAATAAAATTCTTAGTAAGAGATAAACTATAATTCCAGCCAGACATCTTTCAATTGTAGTACAAGGTTTGTATAAATAGAGACGTGACGGCATCTAGCGGAATATATTAATGCAAAACAAAGTAGGAGTGTCATTATTACAGTCAGGGTCAATGATGCCATTGAGAAGAGAGAAATAACCAGACGGATTTAAAATAGAAATTGGAAAACTTTGGTTTAAATGAGGGCAAGACGTGAGTCGAATGTTGAAACAAATCTTGTGGTGCCATCTCCTTCTTAAGGCAGGTTTAGACGATGACAATTTTGCGGCGCCAATTTTCCGCGACAGGAAAAAAAGCACGGCACGCGGTCGTTTACAAGGTGCTAGTTTTCAGCGCCAGTCTTTCGCGCAGTCGTAAGATTATGCTTGAAAAAAAAAAACCGTGCGATTGGCACGGTGTGTTTACAAGAGCCCAAAAATTGGCGGGAGGTGCGAGACGCGGGCGGAGGTCACTGGCGCCAAAAAATAGACGAGTGCACTATTCCGTGCCAGCACTGGCATGCGGAGATTTACTGGCGCGGAAAGCGTTAATACGGTGCTTTTTCGCTGGCGCTTGAAAATTGGCGCCGCAAAATTGTCATCGTATAAAACCTACCTTTAAACGTTGGTTATCATTGGGACTATTTAGACCTTGGACACTACAGCTCCGAACAAAGAGGTATTCCGAATCACTCGCAAAGGACCTTGGTAGTGAGAAGAGACCTATGCCCTACAGTGGGATTCTTCAGACTACAACTTACTTTATACTCGCATACGATCTTAACTTTATCTACTTATATTAAATTAGTTGCCAAGGCAATAGTTAATTAACTTCACTTTCGAGAGGGCCAAGCATGTCACCTCCAAATAGACAGAAATCTAGACGTACCCCTGTCTTCGTTTCTTTGCGTATGTGAAGCCGTTTTTCTCGTTTTTTCGCTTTGTCATGCTTAGCATACTGTATTGTAAAAAGTCGCCGTTGCATCGTTAACCTTCTTTAGAAAGGAGATATGTACAGGAGTAGATAAAAAATAACAAGTAGGAAGTCCTTCCTCTATCAGGCATTTGTGTACACACACATGAATAGGGTTAAACTAATCACATCATCGTATCGAAAAGGTCGAACCGGAATAATGGATTTGGTTAATGTTCTGAACTAAAACTAATTTATACGCGAGGACGACTCTAGGGCTCTTAATTACATGCTTTGATAAATAGTTTAACACACCAGTACACTCCGCTAGCTGTGTACACACTAGCACCTGCAAATTGAACCTCGATACTAATTTCGTCATCAAAGTGAAAAATTTCGAATTATTAAAATGTAATATACCGATTTGGCAGTGTTCCACACGTTTTAAAATTCACGCTGGCCGTTTAATTTAGCTGAATAGCTAGAAGTGTTTTTAAGCTTGTATAAAAGATGAGTAATAAGACATTTTGTTGGATAAAGACGTTATTTTGCTAAAGCTTGAGGATCATTTTTCGTTGTAGAGCTTTCCTTGGCGGGCGGTTGACAGGGACTAACTATCAGCGACACAGAATCTGAAGGAAAAGCTAGTCGAAATTCAGCTCTAAAACATTTGCTATAAGAGCAAGATTCATTTGAGTGCCACGAGAGTAATCAACCTGAATATTTCTTGGAATAGCTTGGTTTAAAGGTTGTTCATAATTTCTGGTGCTTCAATATGTTTTCAATTCGTCGGATCCTAATTGTAATTAATGTTTTCACAACATTTGGGTATCATTGAAAATAAATACTGGGAGATCATTCAAAGTTTTATGACTCTAATAATTTTGTACATTACCTACGTTCAATCCAACTATTTATTTTTATTGAATCGAGTGCCGGTTAGTGAATGATTTGTAGACCTATTTAGAGCGAACATTTATTTGGTACAATTAGGTTTTTATCGTTTGCTATTAATGGTCAAGGATCAGAATGTATTAGCGATTGTAATAGCTGAAATACTAGGTTGTTGACTTCTAACTATTATTAGTTTTTAGTAACGGTTACGTTTTATCGGTAAAGTCATTAGGTTAGGGAGTTGTCGCGTGACTCTGTCGGATTTTCTGCGTTTTACTATTAATAAATAAAATATTTTCCTCGCTAATGCATAAATCTGTTTTTTACGACACGTTACCACTAAAGGTTCCAGAAACTGTAACAACAACGTGGAAAAATCAGGAAGACTTTGTTAGCGACGCAGCCGCAGAAAAGTACGTAAAAAAGTGTTGTACCGAGTAATGGCTTCTATCCTATAAATAATTCAAACTCAAAACTCAACTCAAAATGATTTATTCTAAATAATATCACATGGATAGCTTTCTGACGTCAATTTGGACTCTACCACCACGTCGGAAGGTGTTCCGTTGTAGAGAAGATGCGTCCTGAAACTCTACTGGTAATGGTATAAAAATGCCGGTAAATGATATACTTGTAAAGTAATACGCGATCTTGTTATAACATATTTCGTTACATGTGGTTTTTGCAAGTGACCCCCTACTGACCGAAATGAAAGACGTTTCACGTCAAAAACTGACCAATACTGCATTAGTTCCGGTTGAGTTCACTCAAGATAAAGCCGAATACGAAAAGAAAATCACCAACCAAAAGTCTACCTCAATACCAAATTATCAAAAAAATATTATCTAACGGGCGTAGAAGCAAAATTATACCTCAGTGTCAAAATATACAGTGATATAGACAAACAGAGACAAACAAATATCGTCTCGAGTTATGCGGTTACTATCTATACATATCATCATATGAAGTCAAATAACTATAAACGTCAAGAACAAATATTGCTTTGACATTTGAATGGAATTCCTGGTATCACAACTTTAAGCCTTCTTGTATTGATAAAGTCAGCCCATGACGTAACTGGATGGAACATAGCAAATTCTGAATATTTAACACTTCACTAACAATGCTCCAAACTGTCAGGCGTAGCGTGACTGGCAGTGAGACCGAAGCCACTTAGGACAGTCTATATTCATCATCATTATCATCAGGCTATTATCGTCCACTGTTGAACATAGACCTCTCCCAAGGCACGCCACAAAAATCCTCGGCCTTCCTGATCCAGCCGCTCCCCGATAACTTTTCAGGTCGTCTGCCCAGCGGGCTGCAGGGTGTCACACACTACGCCTCCCAGTTCGTCGTTTCCACTCTAGAACTCTGACTACATCGCTAGTCAGTTCTCCGGCAGTCTATATTGGAAATGTACCCGCATGGCCTCTAAAGCAACTCAACTACCAATTGAATTGTTCCGAAAGCGAATGAAAACGAATCCGCTGAAGCGATATGAAATTTTCGTAGGTTCACAGGGAAAGATCACAAAGACCTTCCGCGTATCGATCACAGTTCAACGAACCGCGGGGCTGAAAACGTATAGATTTTATATTCGGAACGAAATTACTTTGTGTTAACACGAAAATGTAATTGGCTGGGAACCGGCCTGTGAATAAATTATCAAGCGATGTCATACCTGCTGGGATTTGATTTCGACTCAATTTTTTGGTTATTTTTGTGCTATTTCAAGTTTTTCGGGCGCTTCGAAATACTTTTTGCTCCCCGTGGTGCAGTATGAAATGGTCTGCTGTTTTTCATCCTATAATTACATGTAATTGAGAATAAGCTTCTTCTTCTGATGCATGTAAATTCTATTGCAGTTTTGGCTTATTAGACGAACATTGTGCAAGCGAAAAGACAGTGTTTTATGCGAGAAACAACAAGTGTGAAAGGGAGAGAAAATAAAAATAGCGTTAATTTGTACACTCCTGAATGTAGCGTTGATTTGCTTTAGGGCAAGGTTCGAAGTAGTTCACAAAATTCCATGATTTCCACTCAAACAAAACTATTCTCATCTAATTACGTAATTAATAAGAAGTCTATGGGTGACTGCAAAAATGTTATAGTATTCTAATTACTGAACTACTCAATATTAAACCTAAATAAACAGTCTTCAAAGTGCAAATTCGCTACGCTATTACACGATTGCCCTAGTTCGCGTCCCTTAGTATCAAAACAATATACACCCAAGGGAGTAGGGTTGTCCGTTTTTGTATACGGGACAGGCCAATGCTATTCCCGAAAACTGGGACGGTTTTAGATTGGACATTGACGAAACAAATTAAAAGTCCGGCCGGTTTTTCCTAAGCGTTCTGTTGACTTTCAAAACAACCTTTTTTGTTTGGCTTCAGACCAATCAGTTTAGTCTTTGGTCCCCTTTTCAATACGTCTACAAGTGACGGTAAGTAAACAGATGTTGTCATGAACAATCGCGGCCGTTAATCACAATCATCATCATCAGCCTTTATAGGGTCCTTAATATGCAGATAGTTTTTAAGGGGATGATCAGACCATCAAAATGAAAAAATATATCTATGGGACCAAAGTTGAATTGGTGAAAAACAAATTTTGCAGTTCCATACAAAACGGACCATACAAGCAGATCCTACTTGATCCAAAGACAGCTGGTTTTTTTTCGCGATTTCGATGTTGGTCCCATATAGAAAGTTGTTCAGTTTGATGGTCAGATCATCCTTTTAAAAAAACCGTCAACATATTCAGTTGGACCCTGTATACGTCCCACTGTAGGGCACAGGCTTACCCTCAAAGAAGGTGTCTGGGCATAATCCCACAACGCGGCCTTAAATTCAAAAGCACGTTTGATTTTAACGTCTACCGTGAACTAATTATTACAGGCATTTACCAATAACTCTCCCAACGCTTTAAAACCTATACAATTCCTTAATTTATCTGTTTAGAATACTTAGGAATAAATATAAAAAGGAAATATATCAATTGAAAAAGTCCCAAGTACACATCACTCTGAGATTAAAAATGATTCTCATCACTCTCGTCAGATATCCTTTGGGAACTATACTGACAACCCTACATTTATCAAAGCTGTCGTAAAACAATGCTGAGCAAGGCCTGGCCTCATTAACGACCCGATAGGTGTTATGAGCGACATAAAATCCCTCCTAAATTCTAGTAAGTAGAGTGCTTGACATCCATTTATAAATTAGCCTCTGACCATAAGCGATGGAACACTGGCTAACACGAAATTTCTGGACGATTTTGTTACATTCGTACATGATTGCGTAACTGCAAAGGGCGGGGCGCTACTTCAGATGTGGAATTTAAAAGCTGAAATATTACGACTGATTAAAATGATAGGTAATCGTTTTAAGAGACATTGAGGACATTTGATATCAAGATCATGACTCATGACCCAATGATGATCATTACGGACGGACGGATTCACACCTTGGGCACTTAGCTGTCAATTTATAAAAATAGAAAAAAATACAAAACGGAACTGAGTGCAGGGGTGGGAACTGATTCCATGGACAAAAATACAGATTTTACTGACTAAAATCCTCTAAAATACTGACTAAATCTCTAGAATACTGACCCTTGGTCTGGTCAACGTGACATCGAAATACGAATGTATAAAGTATGTTAATAATATATGGAGCATGTTTCTGAATAAGTAAGGAATATCATTACTGGGGCACGTGGCCCACATTCTGGTTCTAAAGTGAAACAAATTCTTAGTTAAAGGTACGTTTAGGGACCTACCGAAAATAAAAATATATGTTAAGAGACTCCCGTTCCGAAACGGAATTTTTTTCTCCTCCATCTACTGAAACCAGACCACTTTTGTGGTAACGCAGCCAATGATCCTAAAATTGACTCTTACTGACTTTACTGACCATTTTCCAACCCTGTGAGTGAATACGAGACAGGAATACGCCATTGAATACTTTGTTTTGTATTTAGTGTCCAGATTGTGGCAGAAGTTGAAATGAGTGTCAAATCTATCAATGTCTATACGGACGGGTATCACTATCATTCTATTTTTAAACTCTACCCTATTATTTCCAGCCATAGTAGAGGGAAATTAAGCACAAGTCAAATGAAGTCTCTTAGATATAATCAGTCACAATGGATGGGTCTATGTACTACAACGCTTGACTCAGCGTATATTTTAGCTCTAATTACTTTCTGATGAGACGGGTGACTAACCACATTATCATGGGTTACTAAAGGACATGACACTTTCCTAGTTTCCGCGTTAAAACAGTTTTAGTTCTGAATTTATTATGAGCTACGTTGAGTGGAGTGAAAATGAGAGACTAACTATTTCTGCTAAGTAGAGCTTTTGCAAAAGATATAATATGCTGACGGTTTTAAAGTCCATGACATTTTATACACAATCTAGAAACCAATATCTGTGCCGGCACCTTGTCAGATTTCCGTTGAAATATTATAGTTTGTGTTAAGAACATTTTTTAAACTTTAATTAGGTACTAAATGTTCAAACTAGGACGCAACTTCGTTGTGTATGGTTTATAATATCCTTTTAACAAGCCAGGAAGAGAGAGAGAGAAAGCTATTGCAAAAGACGAAATTGTTCCTATGTAAACGAAATACCGGGAACCCAAAACCGCCCGGAGTTTAGTTTGAACAACGAAGCAACGATCAATAGAGAAGTCCGCTTCCGACTAAAGTTTACAAATGCTAATTTAGCTCCAACCCAGAGGTATTACGGAATTGTCTTGCAGTTCTACTAGTTTCATTCTGTCTGTTTACTTTGGCAGCCTTTTGATGAAATTTGACGTTCGGTTTCGTATCGGTCGACGTAGTTACATCTCAATTAGGGTTGTTTACATTTATTGTGGAAATAGTTACTTCATCGTCATCAGCCAAAGGTCTATGCCTCTCCAAAGGCGCGCCACAAAACTCTATCCTCGGGCCTTCCTTATAAAGTCGCTCCCCAATACCTTTTTAGGTCGTCAGTCCAGCGGGCCGCAGGACGTCCCACACTACGCCTGCCAGTTCGTGGACTCTGACTCCCTATCGGTTGTAGAAATACTTAGGGTTTTGAAATCGAAGCGTGACCTCTTTGGAGAAAAAATAATCGAGTAGACGACATTTATAGCACATTCATGATATTGCAACGACTCTGGTCCGCTTAGACTACAAATTGGTTCGACAAAAACCTCATTACAAACATCGTTGTTGAACGTCAAACGACCGAAACTTTTTTCTTCGTTAAGAGTTTGCCTCTTCTGTTTCTCGATATTTTAAAACAAGGCACAGAAAAAGGCAATTAAGTTTAATACAATACAGATCACCATAATCCTGAATGTATATTGGTTTTCGAATCGAAGCAAAGCAAATAAAATATCGAGATGGCTATCTCAGATACATATCGTAACGTTATGTTTTCCGAGGAGCTCGACGCGATTTCGCGATAGTGTCAGTTGGCTGCTGGCGGAACACGGAAGCAAGGAGAAATGTGTCTTACAACTACTCGTTTAGGGTGAAATTGGAAATATCAATATCTAGATTTTCAATCGTGTTTTGAGAGAAATAGACAGTAAATATTGTTAGATAATCGAAAGATCTTTCTAGCTGGTAAAATGACTTTATTCTCTAAATACGGGATCGAAGTTAATGTCCTGACGTTTTTTTTTAACTGAACAACTCTATGGGACCAACATCGAGATCACAAAAAAATCTGTCCCATACATTTGGATTGAGTGGGATTACAGTTTTGTATGAAACAGCGGATATTTTTTATGCGATTTCGACATTGGTCCCATAGTGAAATATGTTCAGTTTGATGGTCTAATTATCTCCTTAAAAAACCGTTAGCATATTAGAAAGGACTCTATATTCCAGATTCTTACACACTTCTTGAAAAGCTTTCATTTCTTAATGCAACGACGTCACGTCTTTAACATTTTGTCTCTAAAGTTCAACCGTCAGAGCAGTAGCATCTCACGTAAAACCGTACGATATCCATCACAAGAGTCACAGACAAAGCAGGGCAATGTTTTTCCCGGGAGCGTGCCGGTACGCGGACATCCCCAGGGATTTACCCACGTCAGATCCCGGACGATTGTGGCCATGTTATCCAATGTCGATGGGGAGATTGTGAGAAATTTTTCCCCAAACTTATTACCCTTTCAGCGTGAAGTTTTAGGGGAGAATTGTTGCGGAAAACTGGACGTGGGATTTTCGTTTTACATCTTCGATATGGGTATATATCGATGTCTGTAAATGAAGAAGAGGCCTTTACCTTTCGGGGAAAATGACTGCGTGGGGTAATTCTAACAGATTATTATTTGATCTATTTTAGGAACATCTTAAAGGAAAAGGCAAGACGGAAACTAGTTAGGCGAGCTCGCAGATAGACGGAGTTAAAAATAAATCCATTGACATTTCGCACAAAGGGATTTATCGGAAGCTGGTTGCACTCAAACGGAAAATTGTACCAGGAATAGATGACCGTACCTTAGAAGGAACTAGCCTGATTAGTTACTCTGAAAATCGTAATTAAAATGATATTTAGGTATATTAACATCAGAAGCCGTGGTGGTCCAGTGGCGAGTAACCTAGCCTGCCGTGCAGGAGGCGATGGTTCGATCCCCGTCCAAGCCGACTCGTACCAATAAGTTTTACGGATTTTATGTACGATTTGTAATACCACTGGCTTTTCGGTGAAGGAAAACATCGTGAGGAAACCTGTATGCTTCAATTTCGAGGCATGTATTGTACCCACTGTCCACTATGTGGCGACGGGCTCACCCCCCGTCACACTGGACAGAGTTTCGGTACTACTGGTAAAACGTGGATGTTCTGAGGTTTCAGAATATCTCTGACTACCCTCTCGGGGAATATAGTCGTGAGCATATGCTATGCTTATGCTTAACATTAGAACTTCTTATCGTGTGGGCAGCAAGCCCTGTTGTCAGAGTTTTTTCAGACCGCCTTACGGCTTCTGATGTGGTTTTTGTGTAACGACTACCAACCAGAGAAGAGTAGCCGGGACCAACGGCTTAAGGTTCCATCCGAAGCACGGAATCATCTTTCTTTTCAGACAATCAGGTGATTCACCCTGCAATGTCCTAACCAATTGGGGAAAAACGCACACAGTGACATATAATTAGATGTCCCCGTGAGAATCCACGACCTCCGTGTCAAGAGCGCAATGCTCTTAACCATTAGACCACGGAGGTAGTTAGAGTTATTAAAACTAATTTCAACTGAAATAGTACACGTAAATTATTCACAAGACAGTAGACAGGTAAAGCGAAAACAGAAGTCATCGAACCGAAAGTTTACGGAAGCAATTTATGATATGTCTTCATATTCCTAAATTACAAGTCGTTCATACAAATTTCGTCATTACGGCGGGGTAAATTGAGTTACATTTAAAAGGACAATGCACTAATGTCATCGACTGAGCCATTGTCCTCTAGAAAGGCGATGGCAAATGAATTGGTAATGAAATAACGGTGGTTACGGGGAACAAGGACCTCAATTATGTTGACTGCTTGTAAGAAACACGCACAACATGACGATAGCTCGACACTGAACAAAGTCGTTTATTTCAACATTAAAAGGTTCCCACTATGTAAGCGCTGGTCCGGGCCATCTTTTGGTTTTTAGAAGCTATCTTTTCGTTATTTGAAAGACATACAAATTATTGAAAAATATAGCAATGATCTTCAACATCTCGGCTTTATTTGCCATGAGTATATTTCTTATTTTTCTATAAAATACAGATGAAACCTGTGTTCAAAGGAAAGCCTAAATATTTGTAAAGGTCTGTATTATGTGCATCTACTTTATAAGTTGAAGTCACTTTTACTTGTGACACACACCATTGTGTAGACAATATCAAGTTCTAAAAATTCAATGAAGTAATTTTTTTAAGATCAATATTTAATGAGTTAATTAGATAATTAAAAAATTTGGTGCTAATTCTTATGATTTTCGAATTGGTTTCCTTGGATTAGAAGGCACCACAGCAGTGACATAATGAAGGACAAGCTAGTGAAAAATAGATATATCTACTGAAATGATGTAGTTTAGTAGAGGTGAGGTGGCTCTGAAAGGGTCAAGGTCGGTTGCTGAAACGTCTTAACCGAATTGAGTCAAAATTTTAATTACAAAGGATGATAACCTTAACTGTCCATCATATAGTCTTCTTGACCCTATTAAAGTAAAAATGCGTTAAAAGTTAAGGTAAACGAGGTAAAAGTTAACAAGTATTTAGCCTTTCTTGTCAGGGAAACAGGTCCGAGTCACGCGAAGGCCGCATTCGAATTCATTACGAACTTGGACATGAAATCTTGCCCTGTAATTTTGACAAAAAGTACAGCTAAGATAAGAAAACATCAACATTTCAGCCGATAGCTGGACATAAGCCTCCTGGATCGTCACAACGACCGGTCCTGCGCTGCCATCATCCAACTGGTTCCCGCCTTTACCAGATCGTTGGTCCACCTCGTGGGCCTACTACGCTGCACTTTCAGTTACGCGGTCGCCACTCAAGAACTCTTCGGCCCCATCGACCATCGGTTCTGCGAGGATCGATTGATGACGTAAAAACTATGGTTGTCTTGCTAATACTTCACAAAACATTCGATTGAGAAAGCATTGCAGCCTTATTCTTTAGTTGATTTCAGCTGATCTCAGTTTTGTCTTTGACCCAAAAGTTGACAAAGGTATTCACAAAAAGTTAAATCGTACTCGTATGGTTTCAAACTACAAAACAACCATCCTATAACTTCTCTATAGTCTATACCCATACTCACTAACTATACACGTCTATCTGCTGTCAAATCAATATCCCCCATTCCCTCAGTCTTCTATCTTTAATAGTACCTACATTTCTTGTGATAATTAAACACATTCAAAAGCATTAATCTCAAAGAAGCTTTCTACAACACTGTAGGTTATATGACAAGATTGTAGCCCTGTAACTTATAACCCATAGTGGATGACCTCTGATAAATGTCTCATAGGTATAATTCATTTATAAAACTATTAGCTTAGTCATAATCGATTCAGATTCTTAGAATAGACACAGAGTTACGTTAGTCACCGTTAATGGACTGATATCGAGTACTTGAAAAGTTAGGGAGTCTACGCGTCTAAGAGAATGAAACGCTGGTACCATGAAATATATTATTCTATTACTTGGGATTGGGGCCTTGACAGGCTTGCACCTGTGCCACTTCAACCATCGCTGGTCTTTTGTGATCGCCCCTTTTACATTTCCTGCTAATCCCTACTGGAGTCAAAATCGTAGTAGGTTTTTGATCGGGATGGTTTTTATCTAGACATGTATTAAAATCATATGAGGTCATCCGGTGTCAATACTTGTCTGCCTAGATGAGTACTGTAAACAAAACGTATGTACGTCCAATATATAAACGTACATCGGAGGGCCAGTCACATATAAGGTGTAGAGTAGTCTCTATCTCCTCCTTGCAAATCTGCAGCAGGCACGACCTGCTGCTCACTTAGTTTCAGTGTGTGCACATTATGCTAACATGAATCAATTGGCCATAGTATAACTTGGTATTATTCTGGTCTGAACTCGGCCTATGTGAACACCTCTAGTCCACCAACTCCGAACTAAAGCTAATAGGTTTAGCTGATTACTACAATTTCTAAACCATATCTCCATATTTAAATGACGCGGTTTATACTGATGTGGAATTTCGATGAAGATCAGGACTTCAGCAGATAGTACCTAATATTAGAATATAACAATTCCGTCGCGTTAATTTTCATTAAATTGATTAGGCGCTCCATAGGAGCGATTTGGTCTTACTTTGACACTGCTCATCGATAGAATGAGCTTATATAACTTTTGGCACATTAACATCATATTCGTATATAAATTAGACACAATGGATAATGTAGATAACGTTGGAGCTCCTAATATGTAAATTGTACTGTTACCTGATTTAAATAAATTAAAATCGAAATATACACCACAAGTTTTTAATTACTAACATAACTTTAAGCGTGTATTTAGACAATGAAACTAAAGGTTTTCTATGCGAAGTCCAACAATTTTTCTCGTTTCTCCACCCATGTTCCTTAGGGAAAGTTGTTTAGTTTCATTGTCTGAATACACATATTAAAGATATGTTAGTAATTAAAAACTAGTTGTGTATAGCCTTCAGTGGCCCTAGCATTCTAACCCCTGAGAAAACGACATGAATCGAGACGTGCCTCTGTCTGTTACTTTACGTATGCGAAAGCGAGTACACACGTTGTCGTGTCACTGAAAATTCTTGCTGTAAGAATCCTGTACATAAGCAAACGAGGTACGTACCATCTGTGGGTGAAGTGTAAAGCTTTTTGCATATTTCCTGCGGTCCGCCGAGTGCGTTGATCTTGGCCATCCCCTCGGCGCCGCGAGTCTCCATCAGCTCGCGGAGCTGTCGCAGCGAGACGCCATACTGCGCCGGACGCCCCTCCACGGTCGCCATGGTGCCGGGCCCGCGGCCTCCGCCCGCACCACGCCCGACAACCCTCTAGCTCTGCAACAATTACAAACACATAATTAGACACTGTACATACATAACAAGAATTGCACTTCGCTGCATAGTATCTTCAATGATAAATTAGACAAAAGTAGTATTCCTGATTCTCCGACCATTTGTACACGAATCTCAGAGCTAGATCAATAGATCAACCTCCAAGCAAAAAATCTCAAAAAAACGTCATGCTCATAGCAAAACCCTCTACCGTGGTCCGTTAATGCACTTCATATTCTTTTTCGTGTGGCCAAAGTTTACACGTTTTATTTTAACTGTGTTTCTTTCAATCCAAATATAACAGTTGATCTTCTTAAAGATTTTACAAAAGAATGCCGTCATAGCAAATGCCTGCGATTCAGAAAGAGCTACGGTGTTATTTTGACGCTTTTTAACTACCTAAATACTCAAAAAACACTAACTCATAAAGGATGCTAGTGCGATGTTAATTAGTAATGGTTTAGTCGTGTTAAAAAACGATTATAATGAAGAGATACCAATGCTGACTTTAAAACGGTAACTATGCAGATGCGTGACCACCGTTAATCAGATAACTAGGGTTAGTACGAGTAGAATAAGCAATTATATTACTTTCTATGACTTTGCAAAAGCCCCACCCCTACAGCAAAGACAAATACTGCAAATAGAATCCCCACTCACAAAGTAGTCCACAGTGAAACAAGTTTCTATGAAAAACACTCGTAATTATAATATTAAAACGACACATTTCCCTAGTAACTTGTCACCTTAGCCAAGCAAACGTGGGCACCATTTATTGGTCTGTAAACTTCCTGTCCAGTGCACTTTATATACAGCGGTGCATAATTAAACAGGGTAGGCGTTTGCACCTACTCGACGGGGGAAAAAGGCTATGGTGAGTATTTTGCGTGGGCATCTAAAGTGAACTAATGAAAATTGCAAAGGGATTAAACACATTAACAGGGTATTAGTTTAGTCGCAGTCTATTCATTGAATCGGCTTCTACGGATTTGTGAAGAATATAAGATGAGACACTCGAGAGCTGTGATCAGAAATTCTGCCCGGCAGTTATTTGTGCATACTTTGAGGGGCATAAAATCATTTACAATCGAACCCGAAGTATACTGGAAAAAGTTTTAAATAAATAAAAAAAAATGTTTTGTTAAATTTAACCGAATCTAATTTTGGTCAGGTATTATCTACATATAGGTTGATAGTCTCTAAAATTAGGTTATATTTAACAAAACGTTTGTTTAAATTAACAAAACATTTGGTTAAATTAACAAAACATTTCGTTATCTTTTACAAAACATTTCGTTAAATTAACAATACATTTGGATAAATTTAACACAGCATTTGGTTAAATTCCTTTAATCTTTTTTTCAGAGTACGTTTCCTAGTGACGTATGGAAAACAATCTTTAAGACGATGCCATCATAAGGAAACTTCTTGAATATTATCTCGGTCTGCTAAAAGAGTGAAAATCTCGATATCATTATGGCACGCCAGTCTCCATCGCCATCGATCGCTCGGGTACACTGTAGATTAGTATTCATTCTCCGTCCCGAAAAGGATAAAATGCTAAACCTAGATGATGGTATGGATGCGTTGCCGTATTTTCCGACTTATCGAAACGGATATTTGGGTTTGAAGGGCTTGGAACGGCTTATACAGCAGACTATCGTGCGAGCTTTTGATATAAAATCAACTGAACTGGAAGAAAATAGGGGTGAATGAATTCGTAATCGTTAGGGTATTTTGGGAGAAATTCGCTATGCCATAAGCCATGAGAGTGGCAAGGGCGTTTTCCTAATCAAAGCCGAAAAAATCTATTTTAATATTGGGTATTGAGATTTCTGGCCAGATAATTAATGCAAGAATAAATCATAGTGTTATTAAGTCGTTTTAAATTTAAAAAAAGTCACGAATCGGATTATACAGGGTGTAAACTTAAATGTGATTCAGACCATGTGAAATGTCTTGATTATCTTTTATACCTTTTATATTCGCACACGATAATGATTATTGTTTATCAATAAATAAAACCATCAAACTGAACAACCTTCACTATAGGACATTGAAATCGCGAAAAAAAAATCTGCTGTTCCATAGAAAACGTCAATGATGACACGACTCAAATGTATTAGGTACAGCAGATTTTTTTCGCGATTTCAAAGTTGCTCCGATGGTGACAGTTGTTCAGTTTGATGGTCTGAAGCATCTCCTACAGTATGTAACGCATTTAAACCCTTATAAACCAGTGACCACTGTTTCAATAAATTTTGGGTGACTAAGCTTGAGCATCGAGCAATCAGGTGGTGTTGGCCAGTCAATTCTGTGATTTGCAAGCGACCACTTAGTGTCCACACACACTTAGACCAGCGGTCAGTACCGCTAGAAAATGGCCACCGCGTCCTGGCCGCCCAGTGCGTAATTGCATATAGGCAAGCATAAAATGCAGGTTTTGCAATATCCAAATTCGCAGGTTACTGCTTAGAATGGACCGTCACAATTCTTCCCATGGGTGTCGTACGAGGCGACTAAGGGATTAAAGATTTCTTATGCAGCGTTTATGTGGGCGAAAGGCCACTTCTCAGCTCTCACCACTTGACACGTCATTCGGTCCTAAAACTTTAATTGATAAATGTGAACATTGTTACAACTACAATCTTAAACAGAAACTTGGTAGTTGTAGCAATGCCTGACCACCTCGAAAGGGATTACGGTCGTAAGTTTATGTACGTACGAGTATTCATGTAAAATTCGTACAAAATCACGGTGACAATTTTCAGTGCAAAACCTTTATAAACAACTACTTTAAATTCATTCCATGTTGTAAGAGTGTTGCCAGGAGAGAGTTACGACAAAGTTTATACCTGCAAGTCCCGTTTATGACCCAATAAAGTCATCTGACGCTTTACTGCACGGTCATACATAATTTAAACTTATGTCAGGGTATAATAAAACATATGTTTCGGAGCTCCGCTTGTTTGTTACAACGATTGTTTTAACTTTGGAATGAGGTCATAAAGTACATTTTGTAACAAAATCTGATGAATAACTAAACACATGAATATGTTTAAAACAAGCTTCATACAGCGGCCGCTGTCGATGCACTACTGCACTCACACATCACACACGCTGGAGGACGTACGAATAGCTGGCTGAGTGTGTGCACCTATTTGTAAGTTCTCTAACGCGCGCTATGTGAGCTTGTTTTCTGTTGGGATATTTATTCATGTGACTTAATTAAATACAGCTTTGGATGGACTAAGCTCTGTAGCTTGTAGAGGTGACGACCTAGATTTTTACTGTCTGAACTGCTCTCGGTGGTTCATTACCTCACTTGATCTTACGAGTAGAATATTTATGACTTAAGTCAGTGTTGAAAGGTTACAATACAATAAAATCGGTCAAGTGCGAGTCGGGCTACACGCGCACCGAGGGTTCCGTACCACACAACATATTAACTTTTAAAATTTTTTTTTTCTTCTTGACCTTTAGCGGGAGACCGACTCACACTTGGCCGGTTTTTATTAATTGTTGTTGTACTGTAGAGTTTGCTCTATAATCACACCAAGTTTGACGCTCGTACTCCCGTTTTTTACCCTTTGGGTAATGAAACACTAAAAATGAGTTATATTAGGTTTTAAATGACCTGAAATGTAACAATATTGACAGGAAATTGCCGCACTATAACCGTTCTAAGAAATACTAAAATTAGAAACGCATTAGCATGAATGGATCGGATTTAGGGCTGAATCATATAAAATTGTAATCTGGAACCAGACATAATACATTACACGGTTGATTGACAATTAAATAAACATTACCTAACCCACATTCCCGACAGACGCAATGGAAAGAGTTCTAGGAAAAAAGACAAAAGAGATGTAGGAAACGTAATGTAATGTTGAACAGTAGACGAATGAAATTGCAAATCACATGTTTCAATTTACATGAAAAGTACTTTATGGCGCTGTTTGGTAACGTTTTTCGGCACCTCTGTATGTGAGAAAGACCTAGCACAGGAGACATTTACACCATCCGAGTTCAATCCTAATCCAATTTCAGTTCTAATCATATTGCAATCCAATTAATATTCAACTGTGCAGAATTCCGCATCGCGCTAAACTCTATGTGACTGACAGCCTTTAACTTCTGAGCGATCTGTAAAAATGGCTCTAACGCTAAAAGTTAAAAGTTATGGTTCGCACGCGGTTTAATCATGGTTCAATTGAGATTCATTTAGCGCGATTGCTCTCCAGAAACCGTAACATGTTACACGTGATACGGCTGTATCACGTCTTTTATCTCGTTCGTTCGTACGCAAATAGAAAGAGAGCGAAGGTGTGATAGCGCTATATCACGGTGCCATGCTACTTATGCTGGTTGGTGTGTCGTATCACGCAGGACCTCAAGGCACTTGCAGAAAAGTGTCGTATACCAACAAGAGCGTAGCTTCAATGAGATCACCGTGTCAATCTTATTCATCAAGATGATGAATAAGATGCTACATACCACCCCCCAAATGGGGGTGCTTCAGATCAACTTGGTTCTATAATCAACAACTTTCACTGTGGAGCCAAAGTCAAAAGTCAAAGTCAAAGTCAAAAAAAAGCTGTTCCATAAATTTGGGTCGAACGAGTAGTCGCTTGGCGTTTTTTTTGGAACAATTGAGGTTTTTTCGCGATTTCGATGTTGGTTCCATTGTGAAAGTTGTTTTTTAGTATGTGTAGAGCGTAGGTCCTTAAAAAAGACAGTAGTGAAATAACGTCGTAATCGATGTGCCCTGATGACCAGGCGTAAGGTATCTTTTTGCAACGACTGACTTAATTAAATTTGCTTATTAACAATAAATTATTATCTATCAAAAATGATCTTAATTACCGTCATAATCCAGGACTAATATTTTTGAAAGTCACACGCTCAAATCAGCAGCAGATTGCCGCAGAAGCACCAGGGTTTGCTGCCCACACGATAAGAAAAAGCAGCAGAAAATGACAAGCCTAGCTGATTCCGACATGTGATTTTCGAAAATCGCACTCCAGCAGCGAGCTTCAAAAATTCACCTATCTAAAACCCGACTACCAGGCTAGCAGAAAAAACAAAGAGTTTTCCTAAAGAATATGGTTAAGTAACACTCATAAACCGAAAGAATAAACAAAGCAAGGCTATCTCAATGTTTTACGAACATTCGGCGCCGCGGGGATCTCATGCGGAAATTATGCTGCCAACACAACTCCACTCACCGAATAGTATTCCGTTGTTTGTCATGTAATTACATTGTTACGATCAATATATCATGTTTGTCTAGAACAGGAGCTTTGAAAGTCATTATTTTAGGGTTATTTCGCAAATATCTTGTTAAAGTAGGTAACTAATTGATGTACGTACGATTAAGACTCGAACGTAAAGTGAAAGTTAAAAATAAATACTTTATTACAACTATATATAGATTTATAATAACAAGAAACTTTCTAGTAAAGTTTACTAAAATAAAATAGATGTCACAGAAATTTTTATAGTACTAGAAAGTTTCTCGAACCAAAAGTGTATTAAATAAAAAAGTTGTCTTACTACTTATAAACGGCTGAACGGATTTAAATGAAATCTGGCATATAGATAGAATATCTTCTGGATTAACATAATCTTTTTTGAAATCAACGCAGACGAAGCCTTGGGCAAAAGCTAGTCATTAATAAAATTTCTATCCAAATTCCTCACTAACCAAAACGTCAATCAATCTCACCCAACCGTACACTCAATAACAAAAACATTATTAAACAGTATCTCAAGTACGTGTCCGCTATTAACCCTTAGTAAAGAGCGGTAGAGGATGAGCTTAAGAGGGTTAGCCCCCGCAGCGAGGTTGGCAACGGCATCCGGGTTGAGTGCCGTTGAACGGCCGGCAATTAGGTCGACCGAGTAGTGTTCTACGCTGTTCTGCTAGCCTGGTAGTCTCAAGCTAAATCTTCGCAGATTTATCTACGGTTAATCCTAGTTTTATTAAGCTAGAATAAGAATTATTGAAAAGCTGACTTTTCTCTGTTGACTGGATTTCGACAAACCTTACATTTCTGTAGGTCTACCACGTTTTGACACTGCTATTAGAGTTAAGTACCAAAATTGGCTTATGGAAAGAAAACCTCATGGAAAGTTCTGAGAAAGACCATAAGCATATGCTCACGACTATATTGCCCGAGAGGATAGTAAAAGATATTTTGAAACCTCAGAACATCCACGTTTCACAAGTAGACAATGAAAGACAGGAAGCTGAAACTTGGCATAGTTGTAACCAATAACTTTTTATTGTATTTTGCAGCGCTTCTAGAACTAATTTTGACAACAAGTAATTTCCACGACTACTTACATGTCATGTCAACTTTTGGCTAGGATATGTTGACCGTAATTTTGATCCTTACAATTTTCATAAAGAAATCTTCGCGGAGTTTTGTACTCGTATGGTTTGTAGATAGAAAACTAAACTACATAATTTTAATAGGTATACCTATTAATAAAAAATAAAGGTCTTAAAAAAATTTACTTCATAGCATTTTTAGATCTTAATATTGTCTAAACAATGATGTATGTCGCAAGTAAAAGTGACTTCAACTTATAAAGTTGATGCACATAATACAGATTTTTTCCAATATTTAGGATGTCCTTTGAACACAGGTTTCATATGTATTTTATAGAAAAATAAGTAATATAATTCATAGCAAATAAAGCCCAGATGTTGAAGATTATTGCTATATTTTTCGTTAATTTGTATGTCATTCGAATAACGAGAATATAGCTTCTAAAAACCAGCAAAATATGGTCCGGCCCAGCGTTTACCTATGGGGAGCGTCTTAAGTTTTATTAGGGATCGAGTATCGACATACCTTTTGCCAGTTTTATTTAAGACGCTGTAAAACTTGCTTTTATAAAAAGATTCAAAATTTAATCTCCCCCTTTTGATTTAAAGAACCAAAGCAGCATATTTTATTAGTAAGACTACAGAAACTACAAAAGGCTAAGTAGGTCAATCATCGCATTTCGAACAAACTTGGCACAGGCGGGCAAACAATCTTGATTGAAAGTGCCCCTAACTAATCGGCTACGGGGGATCGATGTGTGCGTACTAACCAAACTGAGTGATTAATTACTATACAGCTGTGATATATTTTTAGTTAACGATTCATGACACCTAATATTTAATTAACAGGGGTCATATTGTGTAGCTATTCGATTCGATCGGTATGAATCGACATGTGTTTGACAGTTCTTGGCTATTCTGCTTAATATTTTAGAAGGGTTCGAAAGGATAATTATCTTGGTACGTTAATTTATACTCAAAACTAAGAATCGGCTTGGATGAATATCATGACTATTGTCAAATAAAATCTTGTTAATTTCGAACGATTTTTCGATTTTCTTTCTTCAATATATTTAGTTAGGGTTGAGACACATTACCCGACAGCGACGCCGGTGTCGCCGCGTCGACGGTTGGTCGGTCGCCGTCGGGTAATGTGTCTCTAGCCTTCATCAATTTCAGACGGTGGATATATGATGATCAAAGAAACACAATTGTTACAAGAAAATTGCCAAGTAGTTATAGTGTATTTATTATCGATCTTGGATTGAAATAATCCAACACATTAGCCCCACTGATTTAGAATCAAACTTTATTCTTTATTACAGATCAATTCAGTTGTTTAATAAAAATCATCAATGATAATTACGTTTATCAACGTGATTGGTTATTTATCGTACGATACTGGTTACATAATAGCATGTTTGCTGGACATACCTATTTTAAAAAACCGGCCAAGAGTTCCGTACAGACATATTAAAGAGGATTCTTCATATCGTATGGGCAGCAAGCGCTGGTGTCAAGAGTTTTTTCAGACCGCCTTACGGCCTCTGATGTGGTTTTTAAGTAACGACTACTACCACCAAAGATAGTAGCCGGGACATACGGGTTAACGTGCCATCCGAAGCACGGAATCATCGTATGCTTATGAATAGGGTCCTGTTGGCACCCTTTGGGTACGGAATAATAAAAATTATTACCTGAAAGCTACTTTAACTAATCTACCATGGAATTTAGTTTACATTAACCTGTTGTTAGGTGGAGAATAAACGAAATCCAAAACATTATCATAAATCGCTCACTATTGAGTGGTGTTATACAAAACATTATTAGTTCCGAAGGTCAAACCGAAGATAGTTCCGATAAATTATAACGGAATGCCTTCAATAGTTGTGATGTACGATCGAATCGCGTGAGTTTGCAGTCTTTATCTCTGCCACACCCGGCATTCGTTACTTCTGCTAGTTAGCAGTTAAAAGCTAGACTAATTTCTTAAGGCATGAAGGCTGGATTGTCTGAGAGCGGTGTGCAATTATGTAGCTACACCATTAGTCCTTTTCCGCCTACTATGGGTTATAAGAGACCTCTTTCTAACGGTGAACGGCCCTTAAGAGCTGAGCTAGAAAGAAAAGTCTTCAACTACAAAAAATCTACCAATATGATGACTTACCGGTATAGCAACACATTATGAAGAAACCAATTGTCCCTTAAAAAGAATGAAAAGACTTTACCTATGAAATAAATCTACCAATAGGATGACCTGCCGTTACAGGAACACATTGTGAAGAAACCAATTATCCCTTAAAAAGACAGAAAAGACTTCACCCATGAAATAAATCTACCAATATGATGACCTACCGGTATAGGAATACATTGTGAAGAAACTAATTGTCCCTTAAAAAGAGAGAAAAGACTTCACCTACGACATAGATCTACCAATAATATGACCTACTGGTATAGGAACACATTGTGAAGAAACCAATTGTCCCTTAAAAAAGAAAGAAAAGACCTACGAAATAAATCTACTAGTAGGATGACTTACCTGTAAAGGAAATCATCGTGGACAAACCCATTGTCCTTTAAAAAAGAAAGAAGAGACTTTACCTTTGAAATAATTCTAGCAATAAGATGAAGACATCACCTACGAAATAAATCTACCAATAGGAAGACTTGTCTGTAAAGGAAAACATCGTGAAGAAATCTACCCATTGTCCCTTAAAAGTAGCGACGGGCGTACTACTTATTGAGGGTATATAGTATAAGAAACGTCTTTACAATATCTTACAGATAAATCGATTCGGAATCACAAAAAGAAAACTTTCTTCAACATTTTCAACACCAAAGTCAGTTGTCGTTCTGTCAATAAATCTTCCCAAGTAATCAAATAAGGATTGAAAATACGATCCAAATGAGAACAGCTTTAGAAATGCAACATGAATTTTCAGACAGAGAATTTTTTTTTCGCAAGTCTCTCCGCAATATTTTTCAATCTTGCTACGCTTAGGTTGGTACTGTTTGAAAGTGCATACAGTTTTTTCAAACGGAATCGTAGTTGGGACTATTGTGAAAAGTGGCTCGGATTTTTTACTGCACGTAGTATGTAGTTAGTTAAAAACGTTTCAGAGTTTATTTTATTCATGTTACTGGTAAATGCTGTATTCAATTAATTGGAACCAGATATGCGTTGACAACTTGCTAACACCATGTTTGTTCTCAAAGGGGGTTTGATTGTAATCGAGATTTCCAATGCAGTAAACCTCTGATAATAAATAGGAAAAACTTTTCGTGCGCACTTTTAAAAACGTTATTGGTAACGTCAACTTTTCGAGGAGGCTTAAAAATACTTCGACAGCGAACCTACTACCATCTTTCCTTTACCTATACGTAATGTAGTAGTGCCTCAAAGATTTATTAACAATCAAACTCTACATTATGTCTCTTTAATTCCACCACTATCCCTAGTGCCATGCAGTACGAAATTATTATACAGAGTGTAAACTTAAATGCTTTCCGTATTTTAGAGGTTGATGGTCGTTAAACTGAACTGACTAATATTGAAACCGTGAAAAAAAAAATTGGTAGTTTTATAAAACGTTATGGAAACTCGACCCAAATGAATGGAACAGCTGGTTTTTTTTCGCTATTTCAATGTTGGTCCATAGAGCGAAAGATGTTAATTTTGAGAGTCTGTAGCACCGCCTAAGTATGTAACTCATTTAAGTTTAAACCCTGTATAGGCTGATGTTGATAAATATGATAAAAACAACTTTATGTAATCCTCGGAGTGAAAATAAATTGAGATTTTCTAGAGAGAGCTAAGAAAATTCCACAAGTCGATAATACAGTTAAACATAAAACGTAGTCAAGAACTGTATGTTATCTGCTGTACTAGATTCAAGAGAACCGATGCAATGCCGACAAGGATCGTCGGTGAACTAAGAGGAAACCCTAGGAGGCTAAACTTTAAAATAAATGATCTCGCACTAATGCCGGAGCGTTAAACTGAGTTTAGCTTAGTTCCGAACAGTTAACGTTGAATATTAAAGCATTTATCTTGTCTGGAGTAGTTTGGTTTAAACGATTGTGGATCTTAATGTGGAGGCACTAAGGTATAGGTGGTAACGAGAGGAGTTCCTGGAAATGAACTGTGGTAAATACAAAGCTAATAGACACCTAGAACAAGATATTAAAGAAAATAAAAAAAATCGTGTAGGCTGTATCTGGGACGCAGCCGCAGTGGAGTACGTGAAACGTCTTGTACCGAGTAAGGGCTTCTATCCTCTAAATAATGGTAATAAAATAATGCCGATAGGTTATATACTTCTAAAGTAATAAACGATCTTGTCATAACATATTTAGTTACATAATATGGTTTTTGCAAGTGACCGAAATGAAAGACGTTTCATGTCAAAAATATGTACTTTTAATTTAAAAGTTAGTTTTCGAGAGCGCCACAGCTTGGACATTACATTATAAATGGTAAAAACTGACAAGAAATATGTGAATGAGAGACTTAGACAATATAACTATGGACGAGTTAATCTCTGTCGTGTAGTTCTACTAACAAACTTTTCTACCACTTTTTGCGGGGGACGAGGTAACATGAAATATGAAACTTTGGATTTTATTACATTACTTTAGATTCTAAGATTGTTAAAATAGTTTCGTGTGAACCCCGAACGCGACTAGTTTGAAGTTATAGTTCCGCAATTATAGGCTGTCTCGTCTAGTGATAAGGTATAAAATTGTGTGTAAATGCACATGATCAATTGATCTTGTAACGTGGCAGAGGGGAAATGCTACCGCAAGGCTGGTCCTTAGTTACCTATAAGGTCTAAGGTGAGAGAGGACTATACTGTCAAAGAAAAATATAATCTATCGCCTACTATCGTCTTCCCCCGTCTTCCACGAGGGGGTGAGGTAAAAATTTGGTGAGGAGGAAGGAATATCCGTGCTGTATTCAGTGCAACACTCTATCTTATACTGTAGTAACGCGGTCACAATTAAAATATGTAATTTAATACGCGAAACATCTTTTTACAGTATATAGAAAAAAGTTTAATCTGTATGAGACTCACAGAATATTATAAGAGGGGTTAGAAACACAAAGTAGCGCTTTTGCTTCGGAGACGACTGTCGCCACTTGTCTTCCCGCTCACGCTGCTACAACTACTCATTCCCTCTCACTCGCACCACGCCGCAAGCCTTATGGTGTTATGCAAATCATTGCATAACATGTAGCACGCGTTCCACGCCTACTTTGCACTTCTAACCCCTCATATAATGTTCTGTGATGAGACTGGTGAGAAGTAAGTAATGATTGAATTACACCTCAAAAATTACAGGAAACGTAAAGGAAACTAAATAAAATATTACATAAGAAAACCAAAGTAAAAATGTACGGATAAAAACCTTATTTGTTTCCCGAGCAATATACGTGGTGTCACCGAAATGTCCAATTCCTGTGGCAGAGAGCAAAACGTGTGGAAAATTTGTTATTCCGACCACGTACCGCACCAACACTTTATCTTCAGAATTGTACGCTAAAAGACTTTTATATGTTCTTTATAATGCATATAAATATTAATGTTGCAATTTTTTTTTTAAGTTGTTTGAAACACCGCCTAGTCACAGCAACGCGTTTAAGATACTGACGAACGATACTAATTTTGTTCTGATAACACTTCTTTTTGCAGATTTTTGATAAGAATTATGACATCTAAGGCATGATAATAAAAACTGTATTTAATTATCAGTATTTATCTAGAATTGTAGATAAAGAAAGTCAGTGTAAAAGACCAAAATACCTATACAGCGCTTATCAAGTGCAGACTTAACGTATGTAAGTATTTTTGGCAAAATTAAGCCACATTACATTTACGGAATCCTTGTAACGAGCTCTACTAGGATCGACCATACTTACTATACTAGTTTTATAATTGGTGATCATCAAAAGAATTCCGGAAACATTTCCAACTCACATCCGCCAAAAAAATAATTACTGCAGTCTAAGCACGGCTAACTTGCCTCCACCAACCCGCACAGCGCCCGCGATGTGGCGTATGGCCCACTCCCTCTCACCCTAATTCGTGAGAGGAGGCCTTTGCCCTGCAGTGGGATTATACAGTCTATAACTTAGTTACTTCTAAGCACGGCAATATAGTAGTCCTTAGAAACTACTAAGTTAATTCTGGACAAGGGAAAAGTAAACCGAAAATTATAAACTAACTTTTTAAACTGTCGTTAAAAATTCTAAAGGATTGCAGCAAAGTCTAAACTGAACGTTGGCAAGTTGACACAACTACAGAGCCATTAGGAATTCAGTTCACGCCTGAGGCGATGCCGGAGCTCCTGGATTCCAGATTAAGAATGCGTCTACCTGACTATAGCACAGGCAATATAAAATATTCAAAGGATAATAGAAATATTTTATCGCTGCAAATATCTTAAATAGAAGCCGACGTAGAAAGCAAATATTTATTGCAAAGTTCCAGTGAATGCACTTGCAATCAGTCTTTAGTGTCGTGTACATAAAACCTTAAAGGGACATGTGAATTACGCCAGTTTACATTGACACGGTTTTCGAAAAAAGGTTTTCCTCGAAGTTACGTGAATAAATCAAAGATCAACATAGTGCAATTTATGCATTTAAGAGCGACGCTCTTGACAGTTGAGGCCTATAGTATAACAAATAATAATAATGAATAAAAGAGAGGCTTACCAGCTGGATGAAGAGTGAAGAAATTAAAAATCTAACGGCCAGTTGCACGTACGTTCATTAAAGTTAATCCTCCATTAAATCTCTTGCTAGCTTCTACTACGTCAACATGACAAACAGTGACAGCAAGAGATTTAATGGAGGATTAACATTAAGAGAAGTTTATTCCGTAAGCGCTAATGCGCGCTGCATACAAAGGAAGTCTGGCGATATTTTCAATACTAACCAATTAAAGACAATGAAATTTTTCAGATACAACCTAGAAACTAATCTCTATATTTTCGTTACAATATACAGTGTTAATGCTGGCATCAATTTAAAATTTGTATGAAAATCTTTGAGGCACTGTAACTTTAAAACTATACATTTTAACGAAAATCTGACTTCATACAAGCATATCTATGCTTGTATGAAGTCAGATTGTTCCTGTAAAATGTCATATTGTTCCTGTAAAATGTCATTGACTTAAATTGGTTAGTATTGAAAATATCACCAGATTTCGTTTGTATGGAGCGCGCTCCGAATTATATTCCCTTAATGAACGTACGAGCAACTGGCAGTAAATCTAGTAGAAATGCAATTTCAAAAAAAGACAATGACACCATTAAGGCCAATAAATACCAGTAAATTAATATCACCTATCCATCCACTAATCAAGAGTACCAGGACACCATGAGCCAGAAGTAGGTCGATCGCGTATTCAACGCACGTAGATCGGATGGCGTCACCGCTAATCATGCTATCTCGTGACCTGCGGCTGTGTGCTGAGGTAATAGGTGAGATGGGGGTTCAAATTGCCTGATCTGAATTTTGAGCTTACTACGCTAAGTTGTTTTAAACTGTTTCAGTTTAGTTAGAAGATACGCTATACAACGCAGGCTAATTTAGTTATCTATTAAGTCGTTATAGGGTACAATAGTTACTATGAGTCTATACAACGTGTTAATGAATTAACGCAAAACTAGAAAGTAGTTTGTTTAGAATCGGGAGCAGAATCGAATTATCATGGTTTCAACATAGGTAATTTATTTCAATATATTAAATAGTTAGATTGTAAAATTTTAAATTTACTGAACTCGATTTCAACCCACCGCTCGTGCACTCTCACCCTACTTACTACCAAAACAAGATTCTTAAAATGTGTCCATGAGCATGTTAGCGCTTTCATTCATTGCTGAAATGATTGACAAATCATTTTTGCCTCGAAACTTAAAATGCGAATAACTTAAAATTATAACTTTCAAAATAATGATATTATTGTTTCAATCTAATTATTTTGTTATAAATCAGTTAGGGTGTATGAGGTTTTGCGCTTATTAATTAACACGTTGTATATCCCACTTCTGATCTTGACGGATCATTTAGCTAGAATGTTATATCCTAGGTTGGATTGATTGATAAGTAGTTCAAAACTATGCCATTTCGTTTCTACCATTAAGTAAGCTGAGATCACGGAGAAATTGTTGTTATAATTCTAGTCTGAGAAAATAACAATGTTAGTCACATCTACTAGAATTATATTAGCAACAAATATACTGATTGAATACTTGTCACATACAACAAAATTCTAGTAAAATCGATTAGATTTCTCTAGGCTTCGCTTTCTTCAGTAAGCAAACATTTGGCAAAATCATTATATTCATCTATTGTTTTATCTACCATTGTCTTCCGCGTCAATATCAGATCCCAATTACCTGTGCAGTGTTAATTTCTTCCCCCTTTCCCACAGACAAGCTTTTAATATGCCCGGAACGTTTTCCACGGTAAGGTGCAGACATAAGTTTTCTAAACACGTACCATTGGAACAAAGTCCGTCTTATACGGAGTCCTGCCTTGTGATTATAGTTAGACAGGAAGTTTGTCTGATTAGAGTTATTAAGTTGGTCCGTATTGGCAGGATATTGTCGTCATATTAGCTTAATAGTTTAACCGTCCTTTTTGTAGTTTAGAAACCGACATAAACGAAAAAACAGTTTAAAAAGCAAGCTAGTGGCCAGTTGACATCAAGGACATGCCATCGATTTGAAGTAAATCCAGGACATCTGATAGGTAAAAAACATACACCTTCTAAACAGTAAATACATTGCGATCTTTTGGACATTGTTATAAACATTAATCATCATCATCTCAGCCGATAAACGACCACTGCTGAACATAGGCCTCCCCCAAGGATCGCCACAACGACCACCGGTCCCTCGCTGCCCTCATCCAACACCTTGTGGGCATAACCACGCTGCGCTTTCCGGTACGCGGTTGCCGCTCGAGAACTCAGGAATTAGAAGTACCAGAATAGAGTTCAGACTTGTATTAATGACGTGGAAGGGGTAAGCACTACCAAGGGTGCCCTACTGGAAGTAAAAGTTTCCATTTTGCAAAACAAAATAGAAGCAGTTAGAAAAATAGTAGATGCGCTCAAAAAGGTGCTTGATATTTTTCTGCTCAACACCGTAACTGGAAATACGGTAGCGATTTTTCGTGTAGTAATGTAATATTTTAACAATAACAGCTAATTCCAACCTTCCACATCCCGAAAGCTGTCTCCGTCTACATCCAGACCTTTTAATTAATTATCCCGAAACTAAACTGGGCTTAACTCTAAAATTGAATCCAGCATCACTTTTACTCTTTAACGGCGAGAAACTCCATTAAAAGTTATACCTTCAGCTTTTTGCTTACGTAACTGAAATAATGTGAAAAAGTTTGTACTAACTGGCCTCCTCGAGGTTATTCTACATTAGATTTAATAACCATTCTTCTTCATCTACACTATTATATGAAACTGTAACAGAAGTTTATCAAGATATTGACGGAAAAAAAAGTTTACTGATATGGTGTTTAGTAGGTACTAGATACTCTTTCCTTTACTATGGTTCAGGTTCTGACTCCAAATCATTGATTTTTTATTTTCTTTCTGTATTTTTTCGAGCATCACGCAAAAACTACTTTGATGAAACTTTTTGTGTTAAAAAGCGTGTGATTAATCTTAAAAACTGGAATATAGGGTGTTAGGGTAAACAGTTGCATTACTTTAAGTGGTAGTTGTACCCATGATACTGAACAACTTTCCCTAAGAAACCTATACGAAATTCGTAAAAACATTTTGGACTTTCCATACTAAATTCAATCTGCTGATAATAATGAATGTCGAAAACTTCTTTTGCGAATTTCCTATAGGTATCTTAGGGAAAGTTGTTCAGTATCATGGGTACAATAACCTCTTGGAGTAGTGCAACTGTTTACCCGAACACCCCGTATATTTTATCACGCTACGATGACGATAGCCGGTGCGGACGAGGTCGCAGGCAAAATTTAATCAGGTAAATAAAGCCATCACACACATACACTCACAACCGTGTCATTTAGTATGTTCAAAGCATTTGCAACAATTACTTCATGTTCACACACTCAAAGTTCATTACGTGTTCATCACACTTTAGTAATGTTAGGGGTTTTAGCCTGGAATGACAGAGATACACAACAAAATCGCGGCAATTCAGTTGCGAAATCGACTACACCCAAAAATAAATTGTATGGTATTGGCTCTAAAGGATTTTCAAGGCGTTGTCTATTCCCGATGACCTAAAAACCTCCATTCCCAATTTTAATTGTTTTCTTCCCTTCCATTGGGTTCTAATTTTTAAAAAAACAGGGTCCTTCTTAGTATGCTGACAGATTTTTTAGGGGATGACCAGACCATCAAACTGAACAACTTTCTCTATGGGACCAACATTGCGTTATCGTGACCATACGTCGTGCAATGTGCAGTTTATTTATTTCATGTTCACATCGATTTTATTGCATTTATTAATTAATTTAATCAAAAAACGTTTCATTATTTCGCATTAATTAAGATAAGGTACAAACACGATCTAAAAATATTTAAATATGCAGAGGTTTTTACAGAGAAATAAAAGAAAATTCTATAAAATGAGGTCATCGGGTATAGTCAGTTAGTAAGTAATTAGTTTTACGTAACTTTTAATTAACGTTGTAAAGTTTGTCAAAGTTCTCGTTAGTTTGACAAACCTGCTTGAAGTAAACAATACAGAGAGCAGTCAATATTGGTTTCTTGTACTTTGATAAGAGAAATTATTTTATGAAAATTATACAGGGTTAGAACATAAATGCGTTAAAAACTTTAGGGGTGCTTCAGTTCATCAAACTGAACAACTTTCACTACGGAATCACAAAAATTGACAATTTTTGTTTATTTTTGTTCATAGTGAAAATTGTTCAGATTGATGGTCTAAACCCTTTCTAAATCACCCCTTTGAATAAAAGAGCCTTATTCAATAAAAATCAGTGTTTATCCTGTCTTTCTGTTTGTTATTCCCTTATGCTAAGCTGTCAGTCCGATTGCGATGAAACATTGGTACCGGGTAGTTATGCGCAAGCGAAAGTTTCTGACAAAAAAACGCATTGCAACGCATGCAGAGCACAGCTAGTTTTCAAAAGTTTTTGAGTATCAGCTTACAGCTGTCAGTCCCGACATTCTATTCAATACAGTTGAAAACACTGAATCATCCAGTCTATCCATATACATTATACATAGTTTCATACAATTCGTCAGTCCGTTTCAACCAGCGTGCGCCCCAGTTTTTCTTCTACACATTGACAAACATTACAGTCCTGTTCAGCTAAACAAATTGCATAGCTGACCTTTCGATGGCGAAGAGCGACTCTCAATCTATTTCGAGAGTTGAATGTGCAATAAAGTATAGTAGAAGCTTTGCGTTCGATTCATTCAAACGAACTATTAATTCATAGACTGGGTTGCTGTTAGCCAGTTTGCTAGCTATCAGCTAGCCGCATGCCACGCAAAACAGAGCGACGGAATGAAAAATCCGTCATGCTCGTTCATTTTGGCATACGCGAAATAACGAAGATGGAGACAGATTTCGATTTTTGTCTTTTTATAGCGTGCCAACTAAGGCGCTACGCAGACGATGGTAAATTTTTCACGCGGGCACGTTGTCTGCACGATGGTCTTGACGGATATGTGCGTAGGTAACGCATACATCTGTGGTAAATTCCATACTGAGGCGGCGTGAACGCGAGTGCCTGTGGGCAAAATGTCCATCGTCCGCGTAGCGCCAACAAGTATTTAACGAAAATTTATCGTAAGGCCTTAGTATAAGGATGACCACTTGAACTGAGAGGTTAGAAGAGCTAGAAGAGACTAATGGATAAAGCTATCCTATTGGCAGTTTTTGTCTTAGCTCTATTCTTTGCTTTCCAGCTCTGTTTTGGTGGATGTGGTGGACCTGTCTTGTGCAGGCCAAATAAATATGAAGGCTGAAGTTTTCTAAGTGCACTCTTCTTCGTTTTTGCACAGTCATTATATGAAAAACAAGACAGTAAGCTATATATACGACCATTTGCTGAATGGCTAATCTTCCACAAAAGTGATTGTCAAGGAAGAAAAGAGTGAAAGAAGAAGATATTCGATTTCCTTCGTAAAATTAAAAACCGTGTCAAAATCAAAATTTTCAAAAGGGTAAATATTGTATGGACGGAATCGAGGTAGATAGTCGAATGGTTAATTAAGCCTCTTTCGTAACAAAAACTGCTGCGCTTTAATTATATTAAATCCTGAATAAATCGGGCACAAAGGGATTTTCGGGACCATTTCGTGGGCGGAAATTGCATTCATAAATTCGTTGTTTGCCTTTTTAATCGGCGTATTTTAGTTTCTGTCTGACTATTGAATAAAACGTGTTTATTTCCGCATTTTGTAAAGGTTACGGCTTATATTTTTAAGACAGAAAGAAAATAACAAAAACTTAAAGACAACAGAAAAGGGTATGAAAATCCTTATGATTATTATTTGGCAGGGCTATTATAGCAAGCCGAGGCTTATAACACAGCGGCCATGGCTGGTCTATTGTGTTCGCCCAATGCTCGCCCATATTTTTACACTATACCTCCGAGATGAATGACCAAAATGTCTGGTCTTGACTATGTTACACTATGTAATTCAATATTGTATTTTGTAAGTGTACTTTGTATATTTTGTTTTTATTTAAAAGATGTGTGTTGTAGAGTTTCTGGCCGCATCTTCTCTACAACGGAACACCTTCCGACGCGGTGGTAGAGTCAAAAATGACGTTAGAAAGCTATCTATGTGATATTATTTTGAATAAAACATTTTGAATTTTGAGTCCAAACTTATGCTATTTTTTTCTGGTATGCAGGGTTCATCACATCCAAACTTTCACATTTATCATATTAGGAAGGATTTCCATATCAACCAAACAAAAGCAATAATTATATTGTGGTTGACCGTTAACTCTATATCATGCAGTTGTAATAACAAAGCTTTATCCAAATATGTATGATACCTCACGATATTTTATTATATGATTTTATTAAATGATCACAAATTACAGCCTTGCATTTCAACAAACTCACACTAACAATTATTGTTACTAAACGTCACATTTAGCAAAATCATTAAGCGTTTGATTTAATATGAAAATTATACTTCGGCAACATATTGATTTTCTTTGTTATAATTACTAGTTTAAAGTTGACATGTTCTTGTAATTAAAAGAGACAAGTGTAAAGTGAGCACGGATATGACAGCTAATAGTTATTGATGGAGGGTAATGGATGTCATAATTGCGCCGCCAAATAATGGGATAAAGAAAGGATGATATTCTTCTTATCGTGTGGGCAGCAAGCCCTGGTGTCAGAGTTTTTTCAGACCGCCTTACGGCCTGTGACGTGGTTTTTATGTATCGACTACTACCATCAGAGATAGTATCCAGGACCAACGGCTTAACGTGCCATCCGAAGCACGAATCATCTTTCTTTTCAGACAATCAGGTGATTCCGCCTGCAATGTCCTAACCAACTGGGGAAAATTGCACAAAGTGACATATCACTAGGTGTCCTCCGTGGGAATCGAACCCATTACCTCCGTATCAAGAGCCCAATGCTCTTAACCATTAGACCACGAAGGCAGTAGAAAGGATGATGATGTGCTGGTAATGGAGTTGTTAGAATCATTTTCATTGATAATCTGCATTTCTCGGTATCGTAGGAAATTGTAGGTTCGTAATACAAAGGATATCGAGGAGCTGGAGGTGCCCAACTGGACTGAGAAGGCATAGAAAAGAGATGAATGGCGTGTTTTGATGTTGGAGGCCAAGACCAACTTAGGGTCCCTGCGCCAGCGCAGTAAGTAATACTAAACTGCGAGAAAACAGTAGGGTCATAACTATACCGGGAGGATGGCACGACGGCACTTGGACGAAGCCGAAGTAAAATGTTAGGTACATAGAAGATAAACAGTGAAGGTGATTTCAAGCCAAGATCGATCACAAGGTGAAGGTGGCGGAAACCAGATCCAGGACCTGGACCGCGAGTTGTGGCCATCCTTGGCCTATGTCCAGCAGTGGACATCTATCGGCTGATATGCTGATGAGACTAAGATCCAATTTAGATTTAAAAACCTGTCGCATGTCATCGGATTTCATTTTGAGGGGCATAAAACGCTCACGAAGCATTTTACGACCTGATAACTCAAGTGATCGAAGCATCTATATTTTAGCACTTAAGTACAAGTTCTTAGAGTCGTAAAAAAATGAGATCAACGAACTGACTGGAGGATCTGTGAAGCGTAACGTTCGCCTTAACAATGAAGAAAGAAATACCAATTTTAGACGAGTTTTTGTCAATTTTCTTGACGATTGTAATGGAAAGAACAGTTTGTTAGAAAAAAAGACTTCCAGGCTGATTTAAGGTTCATTTTAATGTGTGCTTGAATTTGAATAGCTGTTCAGTGGAAGTATGAGAAGGGTAACTATTATACAGGGTGTTAGGGTGAACAGTTGCATTACTTTAAGGGGTGATTGTACCCATGATACTGAACTGCTTTCCTAAAGAAACCTATTGATAATTTGCAAAAAATTTTACTAAATGCAATCAGATTTTTTTAGTTATTATTTTTTTCTTAGGCAAAGTTGTTCAGTATCATGGGTACAGTCACCCCTTAAAGTAATGCAACTGTTTACCCTAACACCCTGTATACTAATGTTTTGCCACCCTACATCCCTGCATCCTCAACATAACAACATCATAACATATACTCACGCCTGTGTCCTATTGGGGTAGGCAGAGATGATTGATAGCCATCGGCTACGATCCTGATACACTCTTGTCGGTTTTTCGTTACATTTGATCTTAGTGTAGGAACACACCTGCTGAACGTTCGGCACCGAATGTTCGGTTTAATACGCGGGCAATGCTTTTCCCTATACCGGCGACACACCAGTACGCGCCATTTTTGCTAGTAGACGCGTATTCAACATTCGGCGCCGAACGTTGAGCAGTTGTGTTGTTGAGCTACACTTACTTATGCTGCCAATATGGTCTGCATGCGTATGTCTAGGGCGACACCTTTCGACTGTTCCAATCACACTAGTTTTATGTCCTGTTCACTACTGTATTTTTAAAGCATATTCGGCTCTTCAAAATTTTACTTTACGTTATGTTCGTCTAAATAATTCGATGAGTATCTGAATTAAAAGTAATACAATTCAAACAGAACAACAATTCAAAATGCAAATGGCCTGCTTTTTATATTCATTATGTAAATTGAAAAGATGAAACAGTTTTGTTTTTAAGCAGCCCTTATGAATCTTATGCTAATTTTATTTAAAAAACCTTTAAACACGTTGAAAGTGTAGATGCTTAACTTTTGCATAAAACACTTTACATTTTAGGTACTTACACTGGTCGGAACAGAAAATAATGCATGCGTGCATGCATATGCTCACGACTATATTCCCCGAGGGGGTAGTCAGATATATTCTGAAACCTTCACGGTTCCCTAGTAGTACCGAAACTCTGTCCAGTGTGACGGGGGGTGAGCCCGTCGCCACTTATAATGGACAGTGGGTACAATACATGCCTCGAAATTGAAGCATGCAGGTTTCCTCGCGATGTTTTCCTTCACCGAAAAGCCAGTGGTGTTACAAATCGTACATAAATTCCCATAAAATTGGTACGATTAGGCCTGGACGGCGATCGAATCATCGCCTTCTGCACGGAAGGTTACTCGCCACTGGACCACCACGGCGGAAAGAAAATAATAGAAAAAATAAAAATAAATAACGCTCACAGGTACATCCATTGTAATGATCCCAAATGTAAGATACAACGCTTTTTATTATGGAAACCATACAAAATTTACGACATAAACATGTAACATCCTTGACGAAACCGGGTTTCAAACCCAGGACCTCTGATTTGGCAATACGGTGCGGCGCGGTAACCATTACTTACACCAAGTGGTGTGTGAAAAAACAAGATATATGTTATTAATAATAACCCTTTACATAATAGGTACTGTACTATTGATGTATTTAATCAAACTCTCTTTGTATAGAACACGCTTGTGATGCATTTCTCTAATATTGAAAACGTTATTCGGAAAAAAAGAAATTAGGATTTGCGTTTATAATAAAGCTTTAAAAAAGGTGACTCATTCATAAAAAGGTTACCTTTACTTTATAAAAATAATTTCAATAGTATCATAGTATTTTCTAGAGAATGAAGAATCAATGATCTTTTCCGAAAAGGACAAGTACGTAGCACCCTCAATCGATGTAAGTACATGAAAGGATGTATGAATGTGAATGACGCTAAAGAGGTGTGTAGAGTCGTAGCGTGTGGCGGTCCGTGGTCTCTGCCTACCCCATGGCTATGGCGTAAGCTTATGTATGTTTGTATCTTCTTTATATCGTGTGGGCAGCAAGCCCTGGTGACAGAGTTTTTTCAGACCGCCTTACGGCCTTTGACATGGTTTTTATGTAACGACTACTACCACCAAAGACAGTAGCCGGAATCAAAGGCTTAACGTGCCATCCGAAGCACGGAATCATTTTTCTTTTCAGACAATCAGGTGATTCAGCCTGCAATGTCCTAACCTACAGGGCATAAAGTGGCATATCACTAGGTGTCCCCCATTTGAACCACGACCTCCGTGTCAAGAGCCCAATGCTCTTAACCATTAGAGCACGGAGGCAGTATGTTTGTATGATAAATAACTATAAGCAAAGAATATTGTCTCGTTAGACAACAACAATATAATCAGATAAAATATAATACTTGCATCATAACATACATTATGTTATGACTATGAGGAAAAGTACAATGTTATTAACGATAACACTTGTAGTTAAATAATATACATTGCATATACATAAGTACCACATAAGGCGTGATTGAATCAATGTTAAAAATTACATGAGACCAGAAAATCATTTAAATGGAAATAGTAAAAAGTGTTCTATGTTCATCATAAACACGTCATAGAATATAGGTACATAAACTAACGCAGAAAAAGCTCTGAAAGCCGTTCATCATCATCAGCTTCAGATCCACTGTAAAGCATAATAATTAAGAACGAACATTATAATACAGAAAATTTTTCATCATCATCATATCAGCCGATAGACGTTACCAGCTCCGCCAAGGATCGCCACAACGACTGGTCCTGTGCTGCTCTCATCCAACGGGTTCCCGCCGCCTTCACCAGTTCGTCGGTCCACCTTGTGAAGGGCCACTATCTACCCACGCTGCGCTTTGCGGTACGCGGTCGCCACTCGAGAACACTTCGGCCCCATCATCGGTCATCGATGATGATAATATCGCAGTTAATTGGTCATTTTCGTTATCTGGTAAATATGAAAGTTTATAACGATGTTTGTAACTAATAATTACGTATAAACAAACGAAAAGATTTTGATAAAATATTGCAAACAGAATATGTCCTTATAAAGCTAAAACTCACTGCTAAAACCAGAACACCAACTACATTAGGTACGAAAACCCTCTATAATCTCACAAAGTTTACCATACTACGTGAATACATATCACAAACTCAGATACTACCCGTCTAATCGATTGCATTCGACTTAGTGCAGACTGCAGGAGCATTTCGTATTCACGTGTTGCAAATCCTCTTGGTGATTTGTGTTTCAATGGCTTCTAATACATTTCGTTCGTTCATTCATTCATGACTTCTCACTCAGACTTAATTAGAGAATCTAGATAGTTAATCCAACGTCGTGATAAGGATCAGTCTTCCGCGTCTTTTCTCAACCCACATCGTCCTTTAATCCTGAATTGGGATGACTGATCTTGGAAATTCATATCTTATAACGAATTCCAAAAAAAGGCTCAATTTAATAACAAAATGTTAAAACGAAATTTCAATCGAATAGAAAACAAAAAAGTTATAAGCGAATACGTTTTTTATAGTCTTCTATCTCTTTCATGCAAAACAGATGTTTGTAATGACACTTCGTTATTATTTGCATTAAAATAAGAGGTTATGACGTCACTTCTTTTTCACTTATATTTCGGACATTTTTAAAGACATTAAAAATTAATTTCACTTTAGTGTTTAAGATATCATACAGTTATTAAAAAATAAATTAAAAGAAATTGTCATCATCCCCATTATGTTCAAATAAATAAACAACATTTTTTCTTTTCGAAATTACTATTATAGCTTGAGTTCTTGCTTATTACTACGGACTATGGGGAGATCACACCAGTAACGACGAAGCGCTCTGGTAAACTGAGGCTATTAGTTTATTTATTGTGGGATAGATACAAAAACGACATAACAATAACATTCAAAACTGAACTGCGACTCGAACCCGGATTTGGTAGTATCACGAAACATCACAAAGCGGACCGGATAATTTTTATTTAATAAAGAAAACATGATCTTGTTTCAAGATAGATAAAACTAACCATTGTTTTTCAAATAAAACATATTTTATTTATCAGAAACGTAAACTCAAAACAACTCTAACGAAGTAAAAGGAGAACCGCAATACCAGACAACAATTATGAAATTAAATAACAAAAGAATAACATTTAAAACTATATTTACAGAAGCTCGACGTGCTCCAATTACGTTGCAGCTCATAATCCTCAACAACCAATAGGTACTTGGGCACAAACACGTTCGGTACAGGGCACTACAAGTTTAATTGATAGTCGTTCGGTTTGGGACACTGGTCGCTTTCAGACTACATTTTTCGGCATTTTCAGAATCGAGAGAGATTTTTAAACAAATGTTTTGGACTGAATTTGAATCAAAATTTATGTTTTCTCTCCTTTAAGTGGTACAAAAATGGGAACAAAAATTTTTGCGGGAGACTGATGACCGTGGAAAGTCAGCCACTAAGAAAAGCTGGTTTATAGGAAATCTCACAAAGCTCATTGTTATGATTTGATTACCAAGCTAGTTGTGCTTGAATAGCACCAACTCAGACTGGTCTCGTAAGAGGCTACTGAGGGTTGAACCAGTCATCGGCAGCACGGAATCGTATTTTTTGACGCTCCATCCTTTATTGTCGCTCAGGAACGTCATTTGCTAGAGCGAGAAAGATAGCGGGAATGCGATCGCTTACTGCGACCTTTCTCGCTCTAGCAAATGACGTTTCTGAGCGACAGAAAAGAATAGAGCGTGAAACAATGCGATTCCGTTATGCCAGGTGAGGCTCAATTCTAATTCCTTCAGGCGTCTTATACATCTTTGACGCTCAAACATCCAATGCCTCTGACCTCACATCTGTTCGTATCTGTCTCCCGTTCCATCAGACAGGAGGGTAAGGACGACAGAGTGCATCTGTGTTGAGCGCGTGCTTATCTATAAAGATTAGCAGTCGCCATAGTCGAAATCAAGTAGGAATCCTCCATCATTTGGACAAGGAAGGCCTTCCCGAGTACTGAAACCTGAGTTCATTTAGCGCATGGGCAGTAAGCCTCGATAAGACTATTGCTGCCTGACTAATCTTTGCACTTAGTGCAGTAGAATTAGCACGAAATAAAGCATCATTTCACATTAATTGTGGTACTAATGATAATTTCCCCATCAACAGAGTTATGTATGGATATGATTACCTTAAATTTGCAACCGATTTGGAATTACGGAAAATGGTGAAAATTGGGAAAAACCTTAATTATTTAATAACTGCAAAACAAAAATTGTGGTACTAGTTGCGATTATACCATTTATTTAGAGAACCAGTACCTACCTTCTCAGGAAATTTGGAGCGGTTGCGACATACGGAACCTACCTAAACTTGTAAAACAGATTTTTCGTCTTTAACTCCTAGGCAAAATTTGTGGTACTAGTTGCGAACTCTTTGACAACTTGTATTAGCCTTCGACATTTAGTTTTAAGTTCGCAACCGGTTGCGACCTACGGAACCCTAAAAAAATACTTTTTTCGAAATTCTACTTCGGGCAAAATTCGCGTAGTCTGGATTATTGCTTCTATCATATTTATAAGTCAAATTCTATCTACCTTGTAATCGCAACTTAAGAAAACATTACGGAACATTGTCTATTTCATAAATAAAAACCGCGGGTGATGCGAGGGGAATGCGTTGCGGCGCGCGAGGGCGGGTCGCAGCTTGTGCGTGTACGCGGGTGTTGTGAGACGCGCGGGATGTCGCGGGGGTTCACGGCTCGTTACTACTACTCGTTATTACCTATTCTGTGACTTTACTAGACTTACCTTATACTACACATGGACGGATTAAAACCGTTATTGTACACAGCCAGCACACATCGTTCGTACGTATAGTCAGTTACAGAAAACGTATACATAGTCACATTATACAACGTGTTAATGAATTAACGCAGAACGAAAGTAGTTTGTTTAGAATCGAGAGCAGAATCGAAATATCATGTTTTTAACTTTTCAATTTTATCAAAATATTAAATAAAATGTTTGTAAAATTTAAAATTTACTGAACTCGATCTCAACCCACCGCTCAAGATCTTCAGAGCAAGCTATGCCTGCGGTCACATACCGGAACAGTGGAGTAAGGTTATATTCATACCTAAGGCTGGAAAAAAAGACTTCTCATTGCCGAAGTCATTTAGACCAATAAGCCTCTCCTCTTTTCTTTTGAAAACAATGGAAAAGGTACTGGACAGACACATCAGAGATGGGGTCCTAATTAGCAGACCCATCCACCCCAACCAACATGCCCACCGCAGAGGTAAATCTACGGAATCTGCTCTGCTCGACCTGACCGACAGAATAGAAAGGGCACTGGAGGACAAACAAATTGCACTGTGTGCATTCCTAGATATTGAGGGAGCTTTTGACAATACACCGATCAGAACACTGGTCAGGGGACTCGAACTGAAACAGGTAGACCCGATCACGATCAGATGGGTCAATGCTCTCAAACCGAAGAGTAAAACTTACTCTTCATTCTACCACGGTGGAAGTGGCCACGACAAGGGGCTGTCCGCAAGGTGGGGTGTTATCGCCCCTATTATGGACCCTTGCTGTGGACCAGCTGTTGCATAAGATGGCTGACCTCAGAATTGACACTCAAGGCTACGCTGATGACTTAGTGATCACAGTAAGGGGCAATAGCCAATACATGATATCAACCATTATACAAAGAGCTTCTCAATACCATAAGTGCATGGTGTAGAGAAAACTAATTATCGGTTAATCCTGGTAAAACTGTTATAGTGCCGTTTACGAACAAGTGAAAGCTTGACAGGCTTGTGCAGCCTACACTGAATGGCAATCAAATACAATTTTCCACGGAAGTTAAATATCTGGGCGTAACCTTTGACCAGAAGCTTTCCTGGAACCCTCACTTAGAAAATGTACTGCAGAAGGCCAAAATTGCCTTGGGCACATGCAGTCGTATGGCAGGGCTGAACTGGGGACTAAGACCCAGAACAACCTTGTGGCTGTACACCGCCATTGTGAGGCCGGTAGTAACATACGCCTCTGTGGTATGGTGGAGGAAGACCAAACAGCGGACTGCAATCACCCAGCTAAGCAGTCTACAAAGAACCGCCTGCTTAATAGCAACCAGAGCCATGTCCACCTCGCCTGGGGAGGCGCTAAATGCACTGTTGGGGCTGCCGCCCTTGCATTTACACGTGCAAAGAGTGGCAATGGCCAGTATGCACAGAATCGCCTCTCAGACCACAGCGAACTGGCTTTCCGAAGGATTGAGATCTTTTAAAGACTCAGTCATGGCAATTCCTATTCTAGGCATGATAACAGATGTTATGCAGCCTAAGAACGTATGTATATAACGCTTTACTGTGGAGCTACCATCCAGAACTGACTGGCTAAGTGACAATGTGCACTGGAAAGCCGGCAGTCTTATATGGTTCACTGATGGCTCCAAGTCTAGAAATGACGTAGGCTGTGGAGTATATGGAGAGCGTCCGAGGTTTATGAAAAGAACAAATCTCGGAAAGTACGCCTCAATATTCCAGGCAGAGGTATATGCCATCCTAGAATGTGCGGAGGCAAATCTGCAAAAGCGCTACGTCAACCATACTATCTACATAAACTCCGATAGTCAAGCAGCTCTATTAGCGCTGGCTTCCGACACAATAAGTTCGAAGCTAGTGGAAAACTGCTTGACTCTCCTCAATACCTTGGGTGCATTGAACAAGGTAATTTTAAGATGGGTTCCTGGGCACTCGGGCATCGTAGGCAATGAAAGGGCCGAAGAGCTAGCGAGAGATGGTGCTGGTGGCACGCAGTATGGACCAGAGCCGTTCTGTGGGGTCCCTAAAAGCCTATTCAATTTAACGCTTAGGAACTTATGTCTTAAAAAATCGACTGATCACTGGATGGATACGCCAGGACTAAACCATTCCAAGGCACTAATTGCGGCATACGACTGCAAAATGGCAAAGGAGAGAATCGCGCTCAGCACGACAAACTTGCGCATTATAGTGAGGGCGCTGACGGGGCACTGTAGGCTGAACAAACACCTTACAATCCTAGGCATCAGGGACACGAAACTCTGCAGATTATGTCTGGAGGAGGACGAACCCCCCATTCACATCCTTTGTGAATGTGGCCCACTAATGCACAAACGATATGCACACTTGGGTAAACACTTTGTTCATCCGAGTGAAGTAAAATCTTTCACTGCTAAAGAAATCCTACAATTCCTAAAGGAAGTGGGTATTAGCAGTGAACTGTAACTATTGTGGCGATCACAAAAGATCTAAATAAGGTCGAAGTGATACTAGTCTGTAGAAGACTCAAATAGCCGCTTTACAAGAATAAAAAAAAAAAAAAAAAAAAAAACCCACCGCTCGGGCACTCTCACCCAGAGGTGGGCGCCGACCTGAAATTTGCCGGCGGCGGCGCGGCGGCTCTACGCCGTGGCGACAATTCTTTTTTTGTTGAAAATTCACACTATAGGTGTTAAATGTTTATCTAGAAGCTCCAGGAGCCAGAAATATAACGAGAACAAAAAGAAAAAAACGTGCTCATGTTATTACAACTACAAACGCGATCTCTCAGCATTCAAAAAAACCAATCTGACTGTAAAAAAAAAATAACGGGGTTCGTATTAGCAGGAATCGCTAGACTAATCCCGGTATGTGTAGAAACCCCGCTCTACAGTTTAAACCGGTAATAAGCGCTGGCTTGGCTTGGCTGTCAGCGCTGGCAGCCAGCTCGGCAACCCGCGCCGCCGGCACTTAACTCGGCAACCGGGGCGCTGCCAGCATTTAGCTTGGCAAGCAGCGCCGGCACTGATATGGAAAACCAGCGTCGGCAACCAAATGAGCGACTAGCGCTGTCAGCGGAGAGTGGCCCTTATAAAGTAGTTTAGGCCTGTAAGCAGCCAACTTGGCTGTCGGCGCTAGCAGTAATCTCGGCAACCAGCGACACCTGCACCTAACTCGGCAACCAGGGTGCTGCCGGCAGCTAGCTTGGCAAGCAGCACCGGCACTGATATGGATAACCAGCGTCGGCAAGAAAATGAGTGACTCGCGCCGTCAGCGAAGGAGTAGCCCTTGTAAAGTAGTTTAGGCCTGTAACGAACTTGGCTGTTGGCGCCGGCAGGTATCTCGGCAACCGGCGCCGCCGGCACCTAACTTGGCAACCGGGGCGCTGCCGCCAGCTAGCTTGGCAAGCTAGCTATATGGATAACCAGCGCCGCACACTGTTTTCAAATGGATAAAAAGTGGACTTAGGGATTTTGAACCTTTTTTTGGCTGGCATCCTATGCAATTTATCATTTCCTACAACGTTTGTATGGCACACTTTTCAAAAAAGCTACAGTTTCAAAGATATTATAACTTATAGGATTTTTTTGTATTAAACGTGAACTATTTATTACATTTCAGAAAAACTGATTCATTTGGGACGCCTCTCTCTTGAAGTAGTTTATAGACGGACTTTTCCAGAATCTATCACAATAAGAACTAAATCCCAACTCGTCCCGGTTCTCGTGATATGGGGCGAAGAAACATACAACAATTAAAGTTTCACAATTTCAATTTGAAATGATAAGTTTTCGCATGTGGAGTAGCCCATGTAAAGTACTGGAGCCCGATTGCGCTAAGTTAAAACATCGAAGTTCTATTCTTATCCAATTTCAGTTCTAATCACATTGCAATCCAATTACTATTCAACTGTGCTGAATTTCGCATCGTGCTAAACTCTATGTAACTGACAGCCTTTAACGTCTGAGCGATCTGTCAAAACGGCTATAACGGCTGCCATGAGCTGAGATGATGAGATGTACCGCGATTAGCGCAATACCAAATGTGTCAAAAGTTATGGTTCGTACGTTGTCCAGTCACGGTTCAATCACCGAATATTTCCTGCGATTGCAGCCCAGTTTAGCCATGTAACTGTTATATGATTTAAATTGGAGATAATTATTAAAACACCATTGACATGTTTGAAGTCCAGTTCCAGAAGACCTTTATTCATTTTAAAAACATAAAACCTCATTTAACATTATGACAGTAACTAGCACCGACACCCAACCTGGCTGCCGGCAGCAAGCTTGGCAACCAGCGCCGGCAGCTAGCTTGGCAACCAGCGCCGGCAACCAAATGAGCGACTGGCGCCGTCAGCGGAGAGCCCATGTAAAGTACAGTTTAGCCCGGCAACTAACGCCGGCAGTACCTTAACTCGGCGGAGGCGGCGGCGGCGGCACGGGTAACCCGGCGCGGCGCCCACCTCTACCCTCACCCGACTTACTACCAAAACAAGATTCTTAAAATGTATCTATGAGCACGCTTTCATTCATTGCTGAAATGATAATAAATCGTTTTTGCCTCAAAACTTAAAATGCGAATAACTTTAAATGTTAAGTATCAAAATAATGAAATTATTATTCATTCTAATTATTTTGTTATTAATCAGATGGGGTGTATGAGGTTTTGCGCTTATTCATTAACACGTTGAAAAAGTGCGCACGTACAAAATGTATATACGCACATACATACATAATAACATACGCGTACGTATACATAATTAATTAATTACATTGTGTTTATACGTACATAATGTATACATGGTGTCCCAAAATTCAACGTCAAGCCGAATACAGAAGATAGGTGAGTTTATAACTGTTCAGGGAAAAATACAATAAAAAAATCAAAGTTTAATAGTTTTCGAGATTTTGAATAATTTTTTACATTTGAAAATTTCGCCACCCCGCGCTCAACTTTTAGATGTAATTACTACAAATTTGTAAATTTTTTCATGAAAATACTTGTTACGCATTTGACAACATTTAATTTTAAGAAAGGTATTAAAATAAGGAAACCGTTTGGAGATTAAGTGATTCAAAGCTTGTATCAAAATTATCAGATTTTTCTATCCATTATTTTACTTAATTATTTTAGAGGTTGAATGAGATTTTATTCCTTTGCCTGCTGGGCTTTTCTATTGTATTTGACAGTTTTTATTTTTAATGTTATTGCGGCCAAGGTATCTTAGGCATAATTCCTACGTTTTTCATAAAATTCAAAAGTAAATTAAAAATAGAAATATCGGTCAAAAATAAAATCAGAAAAATACGTATCTCTTATTTTTTAACCTATTTTATATTTTTATTAAAATTAAGTGGTTAAAAAAAATTATATTGTCAATTCTGAATAAACTTTACAGTCGACAATTCAAAAATAAAGAATTAGTTCCATACTTTTTACAGAAAACACCGTTTTCCATCAGACCTCTGCGGTGCATTTTGTTTTCTATGTCAACTTTGAGTTTACACCCTGTATAAAAATGTATCGTCCTAACCTGGCAAGTTATTTTAAAAGTTGGCCAATTGCGTCGAGCGCTCGAATCGAGAAATTTTTGTTAGAAATCGAACGAAAATCAGTAGAAACACCCGCGCAACAACGCACAAGCTGCAACCCGCCCCCGCGCGCCGCAACGCATTCCCCTCGCATCACCCGCGGTTTTTATTTATGAAATAGACAATGTTCCGTAATGTTTTCTTAAGTTGCGATTACAAGGTAGATAGAATTCGACTTATAAATATGATAGAAGCAATAATCCAGACTACGCGAATTTTGCCCGAAGTAGAATTTCGAAAAAAGTATTTTTTTAGGGTTCCGTAGGTCGCAACCGGTTGCGAACTTAAAACTAAATGTCGAAGGCTAATACAAGTTGTCAAAGAGTTCGCAACTAGTACCACAAATTATGCCTAGGAGTTAAAGACGAAAAATCTGTTTTACAAGTTTAGGTAGGTTCCGTATGTCGCAACCGCTCCAAATTTCCTGAGAAGGTAGGTACTGGTTCTCTAAATAAATGGTATAATCGCAACTAGTACCACAATTTTTGTTTTGCAGTTATTAAATAATTAAGGTTTTTCCCAATTTTCACCATTTTCCGTAATTCCAAATCGGTTGCAAATTTAAGGTAATCATATCCATACATAACTCTGTTGATGGGGAAATTATCATTAGTACCACAATTTATGCAAATTGATAATTTAATTCTACTGCACTAACTACAGCATGAATAATTGTCATGTGACTGATATTGCTCATGTTGACAGGATAGAATTAGACGCAGAAAATTTGTTAATACATTTCCCTCTTATTCGTAAAAAAGGTCGCTCAGTAAGTAGCTAGTTCAGCTACTCAACACATAACACATCAAATAAAAATAGTTAATAATAAATGTAGTGTCAGGTAATTTATCATTTCCATCGCGAGTCCCAGTTAATTTAATATTAAGGTAAAATCGTCTGCGGACCGTCTATTCTGAAGATCTCGCCACACCCAAACAGATGTGTTTTGAGTTCAGTAAATTGCTGTTTGTAATTGTATTTTGGATTTAAATTGATTGCGTGCTATGTTGTGATGTACAGTCGACCATACAGGGAGCAAGATTGATGAGGAGTGTTAATCTTAATAGGATGTGCGAAAGGCACAAAACCTTGCGAGATATAAGGTAGAAAAGGGTTTATTGTTGCTTAGGACTGTATAAACAGAACGTGAAAAAAGTACGAGTATTTTGCCAGTTACAAAACTAAGGCAGGTCACTCGGCCGTAGGTACAGAGATAATCCTATAAATAATAATAGAAACCTACACTTTCGCGCATCGCAAGCGATGCACTTGCTTGATTTCTGCCACTCGCGCCATTTGAAAATGTCGTCGCAAACATCGCGCGCTGTACGAAGCAACAAAAACGCATTATCAAGTTTCGTTATATACATTTTCGCGCGTACAGTTTGGCAGTAAGGAATTTATAATATTCTAATGAAGTTATATATCTGTTACGTATTAACCAGTTACCAAGATTTGAGCTTTACCAATAGACGTTTGCAGTGAAGAGCACAAAATGGCGCCAATCAACTAGAATTCACAACATACCAAAAAAGGCATGCAGCACTTTAGTAATCGAAATTGAATTCGAATCGCATGGCAGTGGCAGCGCAACGTAAATAGAACCTTCTATCAACCGTTCAGAGATCGTAATTGGATTTGCGTGAACCTTGCTACCCATAGTGTCGGCGTCACTAGTACCGGCCTTGGTTATAGGTCAATAAAAGGGGTGGCAGACAGGAATGTGAGGTTAATTAATAGATAACTAGTTCACGAAAACGTATAAAGCATATTGCCCGTTGACTTACCGATTACTGGACGTAGGAATGACGTGCTGACATGCCCGCTATGTGCTAGGATCTTCTCCAAGAAGATTGGCTATGTTAGCCACATGAGGGCCCATAAACGCCAACAATGTAGTTGAAGCAGTCGCCATGACCGATATCGGTCAAAGCAATACATACACTAGACGTAGAGTCCGCGTTCAAAAGTGTCCGAACCAAAACCTATAAAGAGATCCAATTACGCGACAGTCTTCGTTTCGCGATGGGGTGAAAACTCCGCAAGCAAAATGAAAAAGAATTTTAGCATTTTCAATGTTTATATTACTCTATACTCGTCCTTATTATGATACTTTTCCTTACACTCTGTAGAATGCACTCATTTATAAACCAGGACAAATCCGCCTACCTATTTTTTCGATTGTTAATTTCTCTACCCTAAGGTTGTCTGGAAGAAACCGCTTTTTAGTGATAAGACCGCCTTATTTGTTCCTACTTTTAATTCTTTATCTGTATTTAAATGTATGTTCTGTTTTGGTGTGCAATAAAGTATAATTGAATTGAATTGCAGATTAAATTATCTCAATTTAATCTGGAGTTGATCGATGCGATTTAAAACACCTCAACAAAAAGAAAATAAAGAAACATGAAAGTACGTCAAAGCCTGGCCTCGGTTCGAAAAAAATATTCGAAAAAGGTGTGAAAAGAATTGAATGCGTATTGAAAACGTTTCGAGTGTACGAGTACCTATTGCAAAAACTCTGACAGCCAGTCATAATGTTGGTCGGATTGGAGAAGCGAAAACGGATTTTTGGATACGGATTTTGTGAACCTCAATGATAGTGATGGCAGTAGTGTGAGTGAATATTTTTAACCGATTTCAAAAAAGGAGGAGTTTCTCAATTCCTCTGCATTTTTTTGGTATGAGTTCTGAAGGAGTTATCCCCGAATCGGACCTGTTTTAATTTGGTGAAGATATAATATTAAGAAGCCCGTCAGCATACTAAGAAGGACCTTATCACCACTAAAAATCGTGGAATTAACAAAATTTAAACAGACTTTACAACTAAAAAGCCGGTACGATTCGGAACTGGGCTTGGAATAAGTTCTTGGGCTTGGCTTGACACCGACTCCTCTAAAACAAAGTAATATTTTGATAGATATGAAAGTAAAGCACATTGGCTGCAATATAATTTTTTAAATTTGCAGTAGATTTTAATTCGAGATAGTTAACCGTTTGATTACAAAACCTTTACTACTCGTACGTCAAATATTTTTGCCGCGAGACGAGAAAAGATATGAAGTCTGTGTCATGAAAAATGTAGCGGAAAAAATGTTCGATGCGGGAATGTGGAGGCGGGTATTATTGACATCTCACACTCAGACGGCCATATACGTTTCCAGCTAGACGGCTGTATCCGTAACGTGATCATTTACGGATTTTTTACAATAAATATGACATTATAAATAGATGTAGCGCCTGTTTTATATAAATCTATTTTGAAAAAATACGATCCTGCAACAGAGGAGATAGAGTAGAAAGGCTTGTCAGGCTGGTTTCAGAGTCACGCTGACCGCAAGCGCGGGTGGTCAGCACGCTGGCCACGAGCTAGGTGTTGCCTTCTACCGTTTCACAGTGAAAACTGACCCGCGTTGTTCAATTTCATAGTGCGAACCGCGCGCTGACCACCCGCGCTGGCGGTCAGCGTGGCTCTGAAACCAGCCTTAGAGGTCAGGAACTAATGTAAGAGTAAGTGGGAGGCCTTTGCCCAGCAGTCAGATAATATAGGCCATTAATTTATTTTTAAAATGGTAATAAAACTACTTCCAAGATTATTTGGTTTGTTAGTTACAAGCTAATCAAAGCGTCCTTTAGCACATCGAAGCTTTAAATAAATAGATCTGATTTCCAAAATATGACTACGTATCTGATTATATTAATGAACACTACAACAATTAATAAGTACATCAAACTTGTTTATTCAACTAAACGTTATAAATGGCAAGGTTCATGTAAAATTAACAAACTAAATCGAGGCGACACCCGCTGTCGATATGATTTCACTCAAAGTTCGATGTTCTGGAAACAGGCCCGAGGTTTACGTTCTATAGTCCGATAATAACTTTATTCTGAACTGCATTCAGCCAACAAATGGAAACTAAAGCGGCTATTTACAACCTATCAATGTTTAGAGAACTTTATACATTTTGGTTGGTGTTGTTGGTTCCTTTGATTGTACAGAATGTAATCTTTAATTAATTAATGAGGTGCTTCTGACCATCAAACTGAACAACTTTCACTATGGGAGTAACATTGATATCGCAAAAAAAAAACTAGTCGAGTACTCAGATGTAGATGAACGGATTTTTTTTCGCGGTTTCAATGTTGGACTCATATAGAGAAACTTGTGCAGTTTAAAAGTCCAACAGCAAACTAAGAAAGGTCATAGATGTATAAGGTGTAAAATTAACGTTACATATTAAACAGGGTGCTCTAGACCATCAAACTGAACAACTTTCACTATAGACCAACTGTGGCGTAGTTCGAAAAATCGGTAAAATCACCTCACGTAATTAATGGACGCCTTAACTTACCATCAGATGCGTGAGACCGAGACTAATCAGAAGTACTTTATTAATTAAAACTAATCAGCATTCCGCAAATTTAGCTTCGGGCAACGTTACTGCTAACTTTGACCTACGGCATTCATAACTAACTTTGCGCTAGAAAAGCATCTCACGCCGCAGTTAGCATAGACCGAGTTCAAGTCAACTATTTCAAGCTGAAATGTTTAAATATGGATAAGGCGTTACACGTGTTAAACTTCCTCACGAGATACACATAAAGTTCAATATACAGGGTGTTAGGGTAAACAGTTGAATTAGGTACTTTAATGGATGATTTTACTCATGATACTGAACAACTTTCCCAAAGGGACATACAATCAACCATTAAGGGAATATAATTCGGAGCGCGCTCCATACAAACGAAGTCTGGTGATATTTTCAATGCTAACAAATTAAAGTCAATGAAATTTTTCAGAAACAATCTAGAAACTAATCTCTATGTTTGTATGAAGTCCGATTTTCGTTAAAATCACGCGTATGGACAAACGACTAGTGTAGAGATGCATTTACGTGATTGACCCACGTGCGTTTATTAGCTGCAAAAAGTCTCAGTTTGTAAATGGCCTACTTTTATGTGACAGTTTGACACTACCATGTGAAAATCTCTTAGAATATTTATATGAGGACAAGTTACGCGTGTAATTCTACTAACAACCTTTTCTGCCACTTTTTGCGGGGGGTGAGGTAGCACGAGACACGCAACTTTGAATTTTATTTCATTAGTTTAGATTCTAATTTTGAATGTTAAAAATCATGAAAAACAGTGTCGTGTGCGGTTCACACGATAACGTCATAGGTTCGAAATTATTGTTCCGCAATTATAGGCTGTCGCGTTTAGTGATAACGTATAAAATTGTATGTACATGCGTAAGATTTTTTGATCTTGTACGTTGGCAGAGGGGAAATGCTAAGGCGGAGCGGGTCCGTATATAAATCGTCTAAGGAAAATCTGTATATATTTATACTCTTTTTTATGCCATGATATTTTGGAGGGTGATTCTAAAATTACACGCAGTAGTAGCTACAAAAATAATTATAAAATATTTTATTGGTTTTCTTCAAAGATGATAAAAGTAATGACCAAAGATATATTGTAGCCAGATGAACTGCAGATCTCTTCCAAGAACATACTTAGATTTCAGACGTTGCTAGTAACAGGAAACGCCGAGATAAGAGCACTCAAGACAGCTCGTAGTTCTAAAACTTATGTCTTACAATAGCCATACATACGCATCCAGCAAACGGGGTCATACAGAAATGTTTTTAGGGTTCCGTACCCTAAGGGTGCCAACCCTATTATAAAGCCTATCACTGTTCGTCCGGTTGCCTATATCTTAAGGGCTGTAAGCATAGATTTAGTATATACTGCGTTAGATCGACTACGGATTATCCGAGGCGAGACCAAAAAACCTGAGATTTTGGAAAAAAAAGCGGGGTTTGTTCCGTTGACAACTGACGCTAGGTCCATACAGGCTCATAGCGAGTTCGTGAATGGTCTTGTCTGTCTATCTCGCTCTAACATACGTTAATGCTATGCCCGTTCTCTTTCGCATTTCCGATCTAACGTAGTATACACTAAATCTATGGCTTTAACTTAACCGTGTTACGGTAGAGCGTTGAAACTTGATATGATTATAGAATAGAGCATACTCTAATCTAAAGTAAAACAAAAAACAATAAAAACTGGCTAAGAGTGTGTCGTGCTCGCGCTGAAAATGCCGGCGACAATTTTTTTTTTTTAATTTTGTGGTAGCACCTTCGAGAAATCATACTAGGCGTGCTGATATTACCGCCTCCCCGGCTATAAGCTTTCGTCACATATAACTGTAAATTGCATAACATATGCTCACGACTATATTCCCCGAGGGGGTAGTCAGAGATATTCTGAAACCTCAGAACATCCACATTTCACCAGTAGAACCGAAACTGTCCAGTGTGACTTGTAATGGACAGTGGGTACAATACATGCCTCGAAATTGAAGCATGCAGGTTTCCTCACGATGTTTTCCTTCACCGAAAAGCCAGTGGTGTTACAAATCGTACATAAATTCCGAAAAACTCATTGGTACGAGTCGGTCTGGACGGGGATCGAACCATCGCCTCCTGCACGCCACTGGACCACCATGGCTTTTTAGCTGCAAATTGTTTGCTTTGATATTCATGCAAAAGTTAATGGTCTGATGATGGAAGTAAAAACAAGGTAAGTTACCTACCACGAGTGCGTGTCGCACCCGTTTTTCCGCCGCGGCGTATGGCTCCCTATTATGCTGCACCTGGCGACCTGGAACAACAATTAATATCTTTAAGTATACTGCTAACAGGAAAACACTTAGGGTACCTGAATAATAACAGGTTTTGACGGCCCGATATCACAGTCGGTAATGAACCTGCCTGCTGTGCCGAGAGTCGTGAGGTATTCTGAAACCTCAGAACATCCACGTTTCACCAGTAGTACCGAAACTCTGTCCAGTGTGACGGGGGTGAGCCCGTCGCCACATAATGGACAGTGGTTACAATACATGCCTCGAAATTGAAGCATGCAGGTTTTCTCACGATGTTTTCGAATCCCGAAGGACAAATATTTGTATGATGAATATGAATATTTGTACCCGTACCATGGATGTTTCTATCTATATATGTATGTATTCTATATCGTTGTCTAGTCATCATGATACAAGTCCAGGCTAGATTCTGGTACTTTAAATGTGACTAGATAATTTGTGTGACAATGTCCAAGATATTCATTTATTTATTTATTTGAATGTTAAATTGCCAAGAAAATAAGTTTTTTATAGCCGAGCTTCGGGGGTACAAACTACAAAGTCGACATAATTCGGAGCGCGCTCCATATAACCGAAGTCTGGTTATATTTTGAATACTAACCAATTAAAGTCAATAAAATTTTGCAGAAACGATGTATAAACAAATATATATGCCTATATGTTGTCCGATTTTCGTTAAAATATACAGTTTCAATGCTAGGATTAATTTAAAATGTGTATAGAAATCTTTGTAGCACTGTAACTTTCGAAAATCTGACAACATAAAAGCATGGCGATTAGTTTCTAGATTGTTTCTGAAAATTTTCATTAACTTTAATTGGTTATTATTGAAAATATAAAAAATACCCACAGTACCAGACTTCGTTTGTATGGAGCGCGCCAACGGTAATATACCCTTAATTGATAAACGTAAAGATTGTTGAAAACCCACATACTAATGAAAGATTTATTTTTGGTGCTGATTTTATTGAAGGTCTTTAAGGTTTGAAAGTATCAGCTAGGTTGACGAGAAATATCAAAGACCATGATGGCGAAGTGTTTAGGCATATCATGATATGGCTAGTCATATCATAAAATGGCGGCGTATTACGAACTGCCTAGACTGATGATGACCTGGCTAATTCTACGGTCGGACTACGACATTAATATACACCCTCATTTGATATCTTGAAAATGCACAATTTTTAAAAAGGTCGCAACGTAATACGAAACTATCACCGCTAAGTAGGCTTTACAAGTTTAACGTGTAATAGTCGACCAACTTGCAAAATGTACTTTTTAGACTTTATTAGCCGTTAAACCGCTCATAAAGCAAAAGCCCCCTTCTGAGTCCGTATATTGAGACGAGCAACTGCGAAACCCTACCCTGCGCGTGGCCCGACACCCACTTGGCCGGTTTTGATTTCTTAGTCACGAATTTAAATGCCGTCAGAACAAAAAGATCATCCACCATTCCAAATTGGTACAATACGATACAAGTGAATAATAAATATTTCGATCAAGTTAGTTCGTTTGAATTCGAGGTTTCAGCCGTCTCGATTCTCTCAGAATTTCCTTGAGTTTTGAAGTGAATTCAGTGCGAAGTTTTAAGTAACTTTGGACGGAGTAAGCTGTTACTTGCTTCATAAAAGCTTCGTACTTCGGGCTAATTAATCTCATCAGGCTGGAGTAATTTGGTTTGACGTTTGAAATTAGTAATTTTTAATAAGTTATTCTTCGGTAGCGAAATCATTTACTACACAAGAGTTATTAATATAATTTTCTTCATCAGATTTCTATTTCAAGGGTATGATTTCGTTCCAGCCGCTTTTGAGATTGGAGGCCCTTGGGGGGTCGATGCCAAGGACTTTGTTAGGGAGATATGGCAGCGAATGCGGACTAAATGGGGACCCTCGCTCGGGAGCCTCTCTGGTACGGAGAATTTCTCTGTCCATCCAGAGGGGCAATGCGGCCAGCATCTTAGGGACATTTGAGCCGGGGTTGCAGGGCAGTGCCTTTAGATTAGTGAGTGATAGTCTGACGAAGCTTGCTTGCGGATTTTATCGTGTGTGCTGCCATTGACGACGCTTGTAGCGGATGTAGATGAATGTGATTAAGGTTTGACGAAGCCTGCGTTGCGGATTAGTTTTTTTTTGTATATTGTTTTTAATTTGAATCTAATTAAAATATATATTTTGTGGTTACTCACTGTATCAGATTTTATTTTAGCTAGATCATTTGGTGCCATAGAGAAAGTTATTCAGTTTGACGGTCTGATCATCCCCTTAAAAAAGTGTCAGCATATTAAAAAGGACCCTGTATACGTCTCACTGCAATGTACAGGCCTACCTTCAGGGATAAAGGATTTTACGAAGAAACATAATCTGGATAATAAAACTTTTTCGCCACACAGTAAATTGATTAAAACGAAGGCCTTTCCCCAACAGTAGTACAATAAACAGGCAACGAAACTTTAAGAAATCTTGATCCAACTCTACAAGGACAACATTGTCCTCGAAAGCTCGTATTCGCACCGGACGCAGTTCCCAGTACCGTCTGTTAACGGGAACCAGTAACTGTAAAGGCACAGTAGAATGAGTACTATACGCAGTACACCGGTTACTGTGAGTGTAAAGAGAGTGGTTACAGACTGCCTTTATTTAATTTTATGGGGTCAATTTAGTAAAGGACTTATAACACTAATTGCGCAACCATGAACATAGTTTGCTTGGCGCCATTGCTCTTGCTGTATTTCTTCGTATTTGAAATTCGTAAAAAATTGGTTTTAGTGATATTTGTGACATAATTTCGTGCGGATTGTGTACCAAACAGTTGCGTAAAGCGACAGACGTAACAGGAATCTCAAATAAATACGATAACAGAACATAAGTTTTGGTTCAAGTTAACTAGTACATGGTCATTTTGGCGGCAACGCGCGAGCTTACGAAATCGACCACAGATTCATCGTCATCTATCATCCCATCATCAAAATGAAGAATATAAAGAAAAAAATTACGAATGGCTCAAAGGACTAATATCCAGAGCCGTTAAAGACATTATTTAAAAAAAACATGAACATAGGTAACATCTTATATTAATAAGATGTTAAAGGATATCTTGTATACCCTTCAAATGTTTATTTTTACTTTTTTAACACATTGCCCTTCACTGCCCAAAACAGAAACTAGTAGAAGAGCAAGGGAGAGGCCGTGGAGTGGGATGAAGTAGACTAATAAAAACGGTATTTTTTTTGTTGTACACAAAACCATGATAATTAATATGTTATTCGTTGAACATAGGTTAATATAATGTTATAAGTTTTTGTTTTTTTGATGTTATAAGGGATATATCAAGCCTCGGATTCGCCAATATGGGAAACAAAGTGGAATGTTCTTCAATTTAAGAATCAAGAGTAATTCTCCCAAAGAATTCGAATAACTTAACTCGTCCGTCCAACGATGGAAGAACAATTTAGATCGGGTGCTATGTAGTCCTCATGAAATTAGTCAGTATCTCAGCATCAAAAGTTTATATTGAAAGATTTTCTTCAAAGCCCAAGTAAAACAATAACCATAATAACTTAAACACTGCACAAGCAACCCTAAACCCAAATATTAAGGTTGAAAACCATTGTACACCGTACAGAGCTTATACGAGCTCAAATCTATTTAGGGCGTCCTGGCTTATGTATGGTTTGCGTTACCGAGGATTAATTTATGCGTTCCCTTTGTTCTGGGCTGTACCCGTGTATTAATGACGCTATAAATCGAACTAGGAACACGGAGGTGGTAGGTAAGTGGTAAAAGGTTGTGATTTAAGTTCAAACTTATTTGTATTTAGCACGCATTGGGTCATTGTACTTTGTATTTTTTAGACATCTGGCCGCAATTTAAGAACAGAACAGACTTATACCAATTATAAACGCAAAAGAGTGTTTCTATGTGTTTATGTTTATATCCTTTTCACGGCTAAAACGTAGAACCGATCATCAAGGGGATATAATTCGGAGCGCGCTCCATACAAACGTACTATGGTGATATTTTCAATACTAACCAATTAAAGTCAACAAAATGTTGCTGAAACAATCTTGATACAAATATCTATGCTTGCATGGAGTCAGATTTTCAATAAAATATACAGTTTCAGTGCTAGGATTAATTTAAGATTTGTATGAAAATCTTTGAGGCACTGTAACTTTAAAACTAAACATTTTAACGAAAATCTGACTCTATACAAGCATAGAAATTTGTTTGTAGATTGATTCTGAAAATTTTATTGAGTTTAATTGGTTAGTATTTAAAATATCACCAGACTTCGTTTGTGTGGAGCGCGCTAACAGTAATAAACCCTTAAAGGGAGATATCTTGAAGACGGACATTCACATGAAAATTTCAGACAAAGTCGTCTGTCGTTCATCTAGTAATAGCGCTTTCCCTTTAATCATCCCATCATAAACACAACTATCATATAGATAGAAAATCTAAACATTAAAACTAAGTCTTAAACAGTCTTAAAAAGCTTCCCGAAGGCTTATCAAGACATTTTATCTTCGTAACAACCACTTGTCTTGACCTCCAAAGTTAAGAGAGTTAAGCCTCGTTGATGTTATCTTAACTCAATATCTGTGAGAGTAACAAGAGAGGTAGTTCAAATAATCAATTAGGGTTAGGGCTTAGGGACGACGGTAAATACGTGTACAAATATTTGATTCGACTCGCCCGGTGACGCATGAGCGGCTGTGTGTCTAGAAATATTTCAACATACCTTCGTTATTTGACTAGAACAGCCAGCTAACAGCTTTATTATGGAAGCTATACAGTTATACAGGGTGTAAGTGACAGCAAATACTGAAACGGTGAATTTTTTTCCGCGTTTCCTGAGGTTGGCTCCATAGTGAAAGTTGTTCAGTTTGATGGTCTGAATGCACCGTTTCAGTATTTGCTAGGCTGTCACTTACACCCTGTATGTCAAATATACTCACTAACAGACACATTTACTTTCCAGCTTCCACTCAGTCACATCTTGGACACTTGGCTGTTACTTCATACAAATGGGAAAAACTGACAAGAGGTAAGCATGTGCGATACTGAGTGAGTGCGAATGAGACAGGAATACACCGTTGCCTGTATTTTCTGCCACGCAAGAGGAGTTGAAGTTAAAATATGGGGTGGGTAGTGTCCGTACTGTATGTAGAACCATACTATTATATTGTGACTCAGTACACTGGTACTTACGTAAATTTTGCAGGAAATTTAATAATTATCACGACATTACATTGCATTTTTTTCGGTACGTGTTAATGAGTATCTTGCAGATATTACGTAACGTTTTGTATGGAGCTATTTAAAATATGATAAGATATTTTTATACCTAGTTTAAAAAGAGATAAGTATCACCTTTTTCATATCTATAGGATTAAAAATTAATATCGCATGCACTTGAATCTTACATAAACTTTCGACTGTATTTCCTTCCAGTGTGACCAGAACCTTTTCTAAAAGAATCGTCTACTCTAAAAAATATCATGTTTTGCCTTTGACTATTTATATGTGGACTGGTTACGCGTGTGATTCTACTAACAAACATTTCTGCCACTTTTTGCGGGGGGCGAGGTAACATGAAATTCGCAACTTTGGATTTTATTCCCCATAACTTTAGATTCTAATTTTGAATGTTAAAAATCATGAAAAGTAGTCTCGTGTGATCCTCAAACGTTTTAAGATCGAAGATATTATTTCGCAATTATAGGCTGTCTCGTTTAGTGATAAGGTGTAAAATTGAATGTACAAGATCAATTGTGCTTATACCGTGGCAGAGGGGAAATGCTACCGCAAGGCTAGTCCTTATAATAATTACTCAAAGTGTTTTGCGTATTTTATGCAATAACATTCTATGCACCATGTCATACAATGAAAAAACCCAAAAATGACACATGTCTCTAATGTCACCTTAGTAGACTTCAGTTGTGCTTGGCTGTCATACATTGCCGCTGACATTCCACACAATTCCAGTCCTTATAAATGTCCTCGGTCACTAAGCAGTAATGTAAAACTATTAAGCACTTTTGCGGTCCCGTTAACAGCGCGTTGATGCGAAGTCCTTGTTTATGGAATGTCATTGATTTTATGGTATCAGGAACAGGATATAATGACTTGTCCAGTGATAATAGAAGCCTTTTACTCACAAAAACGTGGAAAAAGAAATCTAGAATAAAAATAACTAAATACATTTGAAAATAATTTCCATTTTCTATCGGTCTATAAAGTCACGCCTTTTTCCCAGTGGGGTAGTAATCTACTACGATCCTCACCTATTTCGTTTCATTCATATCCAAAGATCATCAATTATAATAACTATACTCCATTCAAAATAGCAACGAAATTTCAAGTCTATTTAGCATTACAGAAACAGAGATTTGAAACACTTACTCTCAATTATTCTTAGAACAGCTTTTGTACCGTCAAAGATATGTCGGATAGTAGGTATATGTATCCAATAAATAAATTACATTTGGTAATCAGAATTGGCCAGAAAGCTAAATAGGAATCGGAAAATCTTGTCGTCCTTATTTGGAATGAAGTATATATCCATCATAATAAACTAATATTCGATGTAAGCTTGTGCTACTAACAATATATGGACAATTCTATCTATAACGTCACGCCTCTTTCCCAGTGGGGTAGGCAGAGACCAGAGCGCGCCATATACTACGATCCTTACATACCTCTTTTGCCTCATTCACATCCATACATCTCTTCATACATGCCCGTCGGTTTCGAGTATTCCGCACCTCCCCTTTTTTAGGACGCAACCGATTTGATCAGAATACGTCCTACGAGGGCGCCCTCTGCCGACACTTCCACTCATATGGACAATTGTAGTCAGAAATAAAGAATTTTTTGTTTTTTTTGTTTTATTATAATTAAAATTATGTAATACCAGGAGACCAAGCTGAAGATTTATGCCAATAAGTTTAACCACAGTAAAATTTTAACCTTGGGACAATTTTTTTAATGAAAACCTTGGGACAATTTTCTTTATCTAGTCGATCTTAATATTTGTCAGTGTTAAGATATGAAACAGTAATTAGTTAGATAAATTTTGATTCCGCATAAGGCAACAAAATGGCATTGAAGATAATTTAATAACTGTACAAACATCGTACCTGTCTGCTACAATAAAATAAAACTATTTGCACTTCTTAATGTAGTTAAGGGTATATTACTGTTGACGCGCTCCATACAAACGAAGTCTGGTGATATTTTTAATACTAACCAATTAAACTTAATGAAATTTTGCAGAAACATTCTAGAAACAAATTTCTATGCTTCTATCAGATTTTCCTTAAAATGTACAGTTTTAAAGTTACAGTGCCTAGCATTGAAAATGTATAATTATTTTAACGAAAATCTTTTTAAGATTTATTCCTAGATTGTTTCTGCATCATTTCATTGAGTTTAATAGGTTAGTATTGAAAGTATCACCAGACTTCGTTTGTATGCAGCGCGCATTTACGCATTAGGAATAAACTTCTCTTAAATATGTTACTATTTGGGCACTGGTTACTGGTGTCACATCACTGGGGAAAAATAAACCGTAAAATGAAGAATAAAGTTTCCATAAGAGATAAAAGTAATAGTACTATAGCCCCGGGACTATTTAATTACCAAAAAGGTTACCGATTGCCGCTTTGAAATTGTTGTACATAAGGTTAACATTACTCATATAAAAAGCCAAGTCTTAAAGATCACAACAGGTCGTAACAAAAAAATCTGAGTACATTTTTTTGTTACGACGTACCTAACGCCTACGTTAACGCTAGTACCTAATTTTATTCTTAAATTAAGTCAGTCCTTGTCATCTCACTTGTGTTGATTTGATTTTAAAACCACAAGTGACGTATAAACCTAACAAATTAAACATGTAGGTATATCACATGCAATAATTACGGATACAACGACCTTTTTTAGGTATTATTCCTTGTATAAATGAAAGTTTATTCGAATCCGGCCTAAGACTTTTAATTTCGAGTTTCCCGCTCTATTTCTCTACCGTCATGTTCTCCACCATTGTTCAAAACTTATACTCATACGTAAGTATTAAGACTAAAGATCATATCAAATCGGACGTTTATTGACTATTTTCATGAACTTCGTTAGATAGTTTTACTATTACGGTTAGAAAGTTTTACTATTACGTAAGGGCAACCAAGGTGTAGAACATGAAAGTAGAGAAATAAAGCGGGAATATCTAAATTTTAAATTCTTAGACAATTTCGATTCTTTTTGTTCGTTGCATATAATTACGGCGGATTGTGATCTTTAAGACTAGGGTTTTATTTCAGTACACCTTACAAAAATTTCAAAACGGCAATCGGTAACCTTTTTGGTAATTAAATAGTCTTTGGGCTACAGTACTACAACTGAAATTTAAATAAATAAAGCGCTCTATTAGCAAAATGGCGGAAATGAATCAGACATGATAAATTCTGTTTCAACAGTGACTTTGTGGTGACTTCACTTCGCTTCACATGTGTCCTGTTATTTAAAAATACCGAAAGCACTTAGCTCACTGCACCGAGAATATAAATCAGGAGGAACGTGTCGAAAATAATATTCTTTTCCAGTAGAAAATAGGGCGCCTATATAACCGTCTAAATGTACTGTAACAAAGATAGTTACTCAAAATGTAGATGTAACGAAAGAATCTCTTCTAAAAATGCAGTGTTGCGTTTCGAAATATTCTGAATTTATATTCTAATAGCTTATGTCCGCGACTCCGTCCGCGTGGATTTTGTAAAACTTTGAAAACCCCGGTGTACCCCTTTAGGGGTTCTTCCTTCCTTTCTTAGTGCATCCATTCGTCCTCTGAAGAATATAATTAATATCCAAATTTCAAGTTCATATCTTCAGCGGTTTAGGCTGCGCGTTTTCAGACAATTAATATAAGTATAAAGACATATTTTACAAAAGTGGGGGAACATCACAGACTAATGGTAATTTGTAATTACCCTAACTACTCTATAACGGAAGGGGTAATTTGAGCTCTATTTCAAATCAATAACTAACCCACGCGTATGATTATGAGACTGCTGCCAGATGACCAACTTTCATCAAACAAAACCGAGCTATTCCATCAAAACGCCGTTTGAAAACCGCGTCTATTTCCAAATGGCCGCGTTTGTACGTTTTATCTGAACAATGTGTTGATGTCGGTTGCGCAAATTACGTCCGTGGCGTCATGACTGTCATGATTACATCTCACGTTTTGTCATTAAAACTTGGCTTTATGGAGACGTGATTCAGCCTCTATCTCCGGGAGGAACTCGTAGGGAAAATGATGTCATTGTTACTACGTCCACTATCTGCAGAAGTCTGAGTCAGATTTCTTGGATCGATTTAATTAAGCTTGCTACCGTTTGCGATTGAAAGTTAACTAAAGATAGGAACCCAAATCGATGTTTCCAAAAACCTCGACGTATCAGGTGTCTACGATTGTTTCAATAGCTTTTACCGCAAACAATAGGCCGTATTCGATTACTGCGACCTTCTCGGCAAATAGAATGAGATACGATCGATGCTGAAGACAAATTCGGGTGAGTCACATCTTCAGAAAACGCCCTTGTTGGCTCTATGTATAATTATTATGTGTCTAGACTCCCGGCGACAGCCAGGCGACGTCTATGGAAATATAATGACTCTGGCACATTTTTTTCTGGAAACTAGTAAAGGGAATTGGGAGGGATTGAAGATTATTAGTATATTTGCTTCATATAGTATAGTTTATTGAAGTTTTTTGGAAATTCTTAGGGCACCGCGTAATGGCGTCTAGCCTTTCTGGGGACTTTGTTAAAAGGGTAATGAGACATACCTGAAGATATAACGTAGGCAGTAACAAGGCGAGAGAGCACACAGGACGAAAAACACGAAGAGGTGGCGTTTCCAAAGCTCCTTATCTCCATATCACTTCACCGGGGCACCTAATTGTCCTCGAACGCGGTGATCCCCACTCATCGCTAAAAGCGACTTCGGAATTCCTTTCAGGCATAAAATTTGTCACCTAATTTATCAGGCACTTGACTCATAATTGGTTGTGAATTTTCGCGCGGTACCAGGGGGGCACACATTATATTATGAAATAGTAACGGAGACACGTGCTCTCGCGGCAGAGAGGGACGGATTCACTGAACGTCCTTGGCGAGGGGGCGCGCGGGGCGCCTGCGGCATCAGACGTTTCAATCATCCCCGGGGGGATAGGGACGTGGATATGGCTGCGTGGGGAGTGCGAGCGAGAGGCGCGATACCGTGCTATTGACCGGCCTGGAGACCACGCCCACCCGGGCGAGACACGGCCGCGCTGATGCTCCAAGTGAAAATCGAACGTCGGCCCGGGCAGACGCGGCGGTAGGCCGGCTCAGCTGCATCCCCAAGGTTACCCTACGTACACTTCTTGCATTTCCTACACCTCCGGAGCAAGCTTATATCTAACTCTCCTGACTCATGCACGATACAACTAAATCCCAATCAATACATCGCAAACGATCAGAGCTTTGAGAGTACGCCGTTTAGGCCGCGATATGAAAATCTATACAGCTGGCTAGCTCATACGGTTCGATATACAGACTTGGCACGCGAACAATATAGGTTGCCAGAAAAGGACGTCAGCCGGCATGAAAGAGAGGAGTCGAGACAAATAGCCTACGTAATATTTGATTTTTTATCGGAATCCAAAAGGATTGATGGAATCTGTCAAATCAAATTAATCCTTCAGGTATTGTCAATCGTTCCGCATTTCCATAATTGTTTTCCATGGATCACTCATCGCTTACGAGTGGATTTTCCGACTAATTTAATTTCTCTACATAACATATAACAATAGGGCAGGTACTAGTGAAAGAGGTAAAAAGCTGCTCTAAAGGTTACGTAACATCGACCTACCTCACATGCCTGTGCTGGATTTCACGTAGGGGTAGGTAAGCAAGAAAATGCCGGCAATTCAGGCCAAATTAAACTTTATAACCGATCCTTAAGGGCCATCAGATCTGGCTTCATGCATGACTGGTTGTATTAAACCACAAAGAACTGGGAGTAAGTTAAGTACATCGCATAAGGGACGATCCTTCCCAACTTAAGTCCCTTCCGCGATATTTAAATTCTATTTTCGGTTCAAAAGCGAAAATGAGTTTAGGTCACGACATCTGACATTTTGACGTTACGATTGTTTGTCACGTTAAGACATTTTAGTAGAAAAGTAAGATGGCGAATAAAGTTGAAAGAAACTTAAAGATCAATGAAAACGAATACATAACCCACAAGTTATTTCCCCACGTATGGTAAATGAAAGGGTTTTATAATGAGCATGGTAAATTAATTATAATACTCATAACACGTAACCTAAAAACGGAATTCTTAAAATTGTAATTTCACCTTTCTACTGAACAAAATCCACGCAACCATTTGACATTTACACGACACAATTTGTTCCCGCTGAAACGAGCCTTACCGTCTGTTCTATATTTAACTCTGCTCTGCAAATGGAAACGGAGTCGAATGCCTATAGTTATGCAGGTCTGATCGACCCCATAAAAGGTAGGGCAGGTAAGCATCGCCTTGACCTGTTCGAGTTATTTTCGCACTTTTACAAGCCGGTCACCAATATAAGTTTGCGTTACCGCAGAATTGCATATTCGCAATGTGTTCGAATAAATAAACTTCGCATTTTCCGAGAACTGCGAGGTAAAATGTGGAAGTTGGAAAAAGGCTGACTGCGATCAATGGAGCTTTGACGTTGGCCGACTTTATAGATGTTGGAAAAGGTTGCCTTCACTTTGGCTTCGTTCGATAAAGGCCGACCAGAAATATGAAAATGCTATCTGACATTTTAAAATCAGTAAGCATGAATTACAGTTTTAGATATATGGCAACTCATTAATAACGGAGTTACCTCTCGTAAACAATCTGCCCTGCGTTGCTAAGCAATAAGGTGCCCGTAAAACAACAAATTTAGTTAGTAAATAGTTATTTAATGATTGTAAACTTGGCAACGGTTGGATAGCTGATTGTTTTACTGTGAAATAGAGATTGTTATTCGCATTGCCTCTTTGTATTTTATTTCATACGGGTCATTTATTGCAAGCGACACCTAAACTGGGTCAGGAATTTGTTTAAAATATTTTACAAGTTTTTCCAGATATATTTTCTCCGTTCCTAGTGTTTCCGCAAGACAGTAAAGCGTCGAAAACACAGTTTATTTCGATAAAACCCGAATCTAGCTCCAGAAAGCTTACTTGAGGTGTTGTGTAAGAAGCGAGAACGGTGTCAAATAAATAAGAATTATGTCTAACCATTGTAACCCGGTCCACCTTGGACCGGCAACTTTCAATTCGGCGTGAACCCGTTGGATGAGGGCAGCGCACGACCGGTCGTTGTAGCGATCCTTGGGGGAGGACTATGTCCAGAAGTGGACGTCTATCTGCTGATATGATGATGACGATGAATGTAGTCCGGTACAGAGAAGGATGGGACAAGGGGCTTTTCGCATCAATCTCGTCTTGTGTTTAATTTTTTAGTATTGTCATAAAATCTTATTACCGCCTCATAGAGAACCAAGCTATTGTTTGCCAGAAACGATTCCGCATCACAATTACTTTAAACGCATAGTAGACATATGTAATTTCTTTGTCTACTCAATATAGTACCTAATGTCGTAATTTTATTAGATCTATGGAATGGCATAGACGTAATATCTAGTCCGTCGCTAAGTTATTCAAGAGCGTTGCCAAAAAGGATTTCACAAGGAAAAGTTTCCGGCCAAAAATAAGAGGTCTTTTAGTTTCAAAATGGCAGATCCCTAGCAAGATACTGGAACGAATTGAGCTGTACTCAAGTATGATTAAACAGTAAGTTATAGCCTGTAGGATCCCAATGCAGGGCAAAGGCCTCTCTCTCGAATAAGGGTGAGAGGGAGTGAGCCATACTCCACCACGCGGGCCCAGTGCGGATTTGTGGAGGCAAGTTAGTGGTCAACTTGCTGTCAGAGAATTTTCAAGCCGCCTTAATAGACCTCTAACCTGGCTTAACGAATGCACCGCCATCTGACGGAACTATCCCGGACTGTGCCTTCTGCCGGAGAACCTCGAGATGAAATACCACTAGTACCCTCATTAGTTACTCAAGACTATGGCGAACCCATTTTAAACTGTTGAAAGAACTAATAAATATTAGTATGTTTTTTTTATTAATTAATGTCGTGGGTGGGATTCTTTTTGTCCCAAAGGAAGTCGATTCTCGGAGCAATTTTGCCGAGTTTCAATCTAAATTCAGATTTAGCGTTCAGCCGGTTTCGGTATTTTGTTTATATCATGGCCAGGTGTGAAAATCCACTCTCACATAAGTAAGTTGTCACGAAGGGCAAAATGAATTTCATCGCTTTACGTGAAAGCTTCGGATATTCTTGTGTTGCTACCCAAAAATCTACTAAAGAGATCTTTTTTAAGTCTGCTTGAAGAGTTTGATCTGCGGACATTTCCAGCATGTTGGCTGCCATTACGTAAATTTTGTCGCGTACCCACTACAATTAACAGGCGTACCCCAAGTGTTACGCGTACCCCACTTGGAGAAAAACTGGATTACGCCAACGAGCGCCTCAATAACAGTAGCATGTTTTAAAACATCTTAAAATTTACGTACGCTGCACCCAAAGGTGACATAATTAAGCATAGTAAACACAACTATTACGTGGCTTTCATGACAGAAATAGAATTGCATGAAGCCGTAACTCGAGGGCGATTGGTGTTTGGATTAGCTTGCAGGTCGCTAGGCTAGGCTGCTCCAAAACTATTCTATACATTCCTTTCAGGCGGAAACATGGCGGATTTTTACATTGCTTTTTTACACGTTTTTTAGGATTAACGTACAAGATCGTAGCTGACCGCACGCAGCAGCAACAGACGAAAAGTCATGATTTTGAACCCGACTGCAGGCGGTAGCGGCAGAGGACAGCGCGGTATTTATTCCTCTGTCAACTCAATCGGTACTGAAATAGGTATTATTTTACATTTCACCCTCCGCGCCCGCCCGTCGTAATGTGAATAGAGCTTATGAGAATACTGATCTGCGGTCGGGCGACAGTGTCGTCGGACGACGTGTCGCTAGCTACGCAGGGTATTTCATAGAAATACATACAAACCAGTAGTGTCGCTGCGATAAGTCGCCTGCTGCTGCTGCGTGCAGTCGGCTACGAATTTGCCCCTTTACGTACCTGAAAAAAAAAATCAAAAATTTAACTCTTGCCATCACTTTGTCGTCCGTCCGTCTGTTCGTTTTTCACAGGAACTCAGTCCCTTGGAGGAATAAAAAATTCAAGCTTCTAAGTCAACGCAATGAAAAGATACGGCAATTTATGTCACATATTTTGATACTCGCAAACTCACTCATCAAAAACCAAAGGTACTTATCGTGAAAGGCAAGAAGCTAGATCTCACAGCAGAAAAAGAAAAAATTTCGACAATCGTTAATTATAACATTTTCTAATATTAAGCATCAGAATCGCTCTGAACTGCCAAATTACGCCATGACAATTTTTTACAGAACGAATAAGGTTTTCAGATTCAAGACCTTAGTTTAGACAATATGTGCTGTAATTATTCCATTATTCATGCTGGTTTTCATTCAACATTTCCTTTTAAGAAACTCGCCTTCTCCATCAAAATTAGGTGTCTCAGAGTCTCACAGCAAATACACCAACATTTCCATTTATAATTGATCTAGAGCGTGCACTGTACAAGACATGTTTGCAGTATGTGCCTGTACATAATTAAGCGGTCACAGCAAGTGCGCTGCCGCTGCTGCATTTCCCAAACCCACAATTTGGTTAATTTGGCTTTCGAAATGTGCTGTTTAATTTTTAAATTGGTTTCGCTTTAAGGTTTAAAATACCTACTTGATGGACAATATTTGAACCCTTATAGTTTCGCCATGTCCGTCCGTCTGTCCGCGGCTTAGCTCAGCGACGCTTAGTACTAGAAAGCTGTAATTTGATATGGGTATACATATTAATCACGCCGACAGTGTTAAAATAAAATCTTGAAAAATATTTTTTTTAAGGGTACCTCTCCTACACGAAAAGTGGGGATGCAATTTTTTTTCTCGTCTATCCCATGGTGTGGGGTATCATTAGGTCTTTTAAAAATATTGTAAGTATGCACTTGGCCGGTTTTTTTTTTCAATTGTTTTCGCTTTAAGGTTTAAAACACCTACTTGATGGACAATATTTGTTCTTTTAGTTAAGTTTTTTAAACGACAATTCGAACATTGTCATGAGAATGGAATTCTCTGTATTATAAAACGAGAGGTGACTGACATACATTGTTGATACAAGGGTTGTCAGTCACCTGTCAAAACCTTTCGAAAATTAGCATGCTCTTTTCAATTCTCTCTTAAAGAAAACCTTAGAGAATAGGTCCAATAGCAGACAGCAAAACACGAAAATGAATCAAATTATGTACATTTATTACAGTGAAAACCATTTATAATGCAAACAAGACTCAACTTTATTGAATCAGGTGTTAGTTGAAATCCATAAATTAAAATTCGTTGAGTTAACTTACTTATTTACTACGGGTTTCTAATATTGTTGATAATGCTTCTCTCCCAACAATTAAAGTAAGTAATTATACATACATATAAGGTCCTTCTTAATATGCTGTCGGTTTTTTAAGGGGGTGGTCGCACCATCAAATAAAAATGTTTATTTCACGCACTTAGCCTTACATACATTTTATAATGCTTAAAATGTTAGGTATTTTTATAAGAATGCTGTGACACTAATTAGGGGAACTCTGACTCTCAAACAAAGAAAATCTGATCTATGAGAGTCAACTGAACAACTTTTTATGGAACCATCGTACTCGAACCAAATGTATGAGTAGATTTTTTCGCGATTTCGATGTCTGGCCCATAGAGAAAGTGGTTCAGTATGATGGTTCGCTCATACCCTTAAAAAACCGTAGGCATATTAAGTTCGACTGCATACAAATAGATATTTTTCTCCGTGTACAGTCGCCATCAGATATATCGTAGCATACAAGGTGGTCAAATATTTCTGAGCAGTGCTAATTTTCAATAAATTCTTTACAGTAAATTTTACCAATTATATCTAAACGTGTATTGTGTCATAAATATCTAATTTTCAATAATTTCTCTACAATGTTATTTTAAATTGTAATGTATAATAACGGAATGAGGTCTTTTTTTCTAAGCTGCTCGGATGTTTATCACCCTGACTGCGTAGATATATTTGATGTTCTAGGCGTTCAGATATCTTTGAGTGGAAATTATTAAAAATAAGAACTGCTTAGAAATATTTGATCATCCTTTTTGCTAGTTACCTAGAAGGAATCCCTGTGTATATTTTAGGAGTACGTTTTTTGATGTGCAATAAAATATTGATAGACAGAAACCTCAAAACGCCAGTAATATCAAAACACATCAAGAAGCTCTAAAACTAAACAACCAAACAATTCAACTTCTTTATAAGAACATCACCACACATCACTCAGTAAGTTTGCGTGTCACACAATTCAATAAACTGAGACATCGCAAACTATTTGGCCCCATTCATATCCAGTTAGCCGGAGAGGGGACGTCAATACAACACTATTATGTATTACTTGGGGGATTTAACTATACTGTCTGTAGGAGCATTCAACTGACAATAAAAGAGGAACGTGTTTAAGGAAATGCCAAAAGGATTTTAGAATTTTACATAGGTGTTAGTGGCTTTTCGGTGAAGGAAAATATAAGGTCTAACAAAATTAGCTGAAACTATTTTAAGGAGATGATCAGACCATCAAAATAAAATCGAAGATAAAATATCAGCTGGCCCACATATTTGGGTCGAGTGACTTTTGTATGGAACAGCAGATTTCTTTCGCGATTTCGATGTTGGTGCCATGGTGAAAGTTGTTCCTACCCTACCCTATAATACAGGGTCCAACTTAATATGATGATACTTTTTAAGAGGATAATCAGACCATCAAACTGAACAACTTTCTCTATAGGACCAACATCGACACCGCGAAAAAAAATCTGCTGTCCCATACATTTGGCTCAAGCAGGTTTGTACGGAACAGCAATTTTTTTCGCGATTTCGATGTTGGTCCCATAGAGAAAGTTATTCAATTTGACGGTCTGATCATCCCCTCAAAAAAGTGTCAGCATATTAAGAAGGACCCTTTATATTAAGTATTCTAATAGTAACAATCTACCAATCATAATAGAAAAATTCCAAGAAACTACAATCATCTAGTTTACTATTTTATGCAAAGTAAACCTGGCCTTGTCTTTCATTTAGCCTCGCGATAACATTGTTTCACTTTTATGCATCTACTGTAATTATGTAACACATAGGACGTGTTGGAAACATTATATATACGTTTTATTGCTTACTTCACGACTACTTTATCGTCTCTGTCTTAACTAAATACTAAAAATAAAATGTTGCTTCAAGTAAAAATACATGTCTGTACATTTTAACTTCAATCAATCAATCAAATCAGCCCACATCAACCCAATGCTGGGCATAGGACTCCCTTTTATTGCGCCATTCTTCACGGTCCTGTGCTAATCTGATCCAATGCGAACCCGTCACCCTCACAATGTCATCAGACCAATGTGCTGGTGGTCTGCCTACTGACCTCCGTCCCTCTTGCCGACCCCACTCTGATATTGCCTTGGTCCACCGGCCGTCTTCCCGTCTAGCATTTTTTTCTTATTTTTTTTTAAGTGACTTATACAGTGTTGCTCAGGGAGCATTTACTGCTTTTTACTGCGGACTATTGGAGGGACCAGAAGGGTCACCGAGCCAATTGAATGATCTTAAGCAACCGACCTAGGGGCACCCCAGGGGGGTACGGACCTCGGCATAGGACGTTGCTGGGGCTACGCGGCGGATTGGGTAGCTGGGATCGGTGAGAATCGGCCTGGTATGTGCCTGTAGCGTCTGTAGACGCCAGAAGTGAGAGGAGTGGGCAGAGGTCGCGACTGTCCCCGCCGGCGGGGACGTTAGGCCCTCTAGCAATACATACAATACAACATTTTAACATACCCCTAGCTAATTCCCTCCCTGCTCATGAAAATACATTTTTTCTTAACAGGATATTGCTGATAAAACGCTCCATACAAAACGATGTTACGTCCTAGTATGAACATTAAGTAAAAATTTTGTTAACAGTCTAAAAACCGATATCTGTATCGGTACCTTGTCAGTTTCCCGTTAAAATATACAGGGTGTAAGGGACAGCCCTCCGCAAACTGAAACGGTGAACTCAGACCATCCAACTGAACAACTTTCACTATGGAGACTACATCAGGAAACGTGAAAAAAATCTGCTGTCCCATACAAAACTGCTGTACCTACCCGAATCAAATGCGTAGGACAGCAGATTTTTTTTCGTTTTCGTTCCTGTTTAGTTTCAAAGTTACAGTGGCTCAAAGATTTCCATAGAAAACTTAAATAAATTCTAGCATTGAAACTAAATCATTTTAACGGTAATCTGACAAAGTACAAACACAGAGATTCGATTAATAGATCGGGTTTAAAAATGTAATTTAAATGTTAATAAATACTTAATATTGAAAATAGGACGAAACTTCGTTTGTACATTCCTTAATAAACTTTCGTTAGTAACTTTTGACGTAAATTGAGAATAAAAATGAAATATCCTAAAACATCTCTGTGAAGTTTAAACAATTCACATGTAAAGTCGAGTGGAGTGTTAAAAATCTGTTACGATCCATTAGGAGCTTATTAAATGCCGTATGGCCCGTGTCGTTTTATGCATGGCGGCGATGGACGGCGTTATAAAAAGCGTGCAATGTGTCCGAGAGTAACACGGCCCGGTTATTTTCGGCGGAGACGAGTCTCGCGTCTGGTGCGATTGCTCAGTGTTTGAAATTCGAATCGAGTGTCGCTTCGAACTAGGCGTGTCCATTAAAAAAACATAGTAAGGGTTGAGACACATCACCCGAGGCGACCGACGGCCGGCCCATACAAAAATTTCATTTAGTATGGGAAGCCGTCCGCAGTCGTCTCCGCGTCGACGGCAGACGGCTATTTAAAATTTAATATTGCCATCTATAGATTTTTTGTGTTCCATACCCAAAGTGTGAAAACGGGACCCTATTACTAAATCTATTTTGTTCGTCCGCCTGTCTGTCTGTCTGCATGTCCTACCTATTTAGGGCAGTAACTTTTGAACCGTAACAGCTAGACAGTTGACATTTTTACAGAATGTGCGTTATTATGATGGATTTGCTAACAAATAATAAGAATTCTAAAAGATAAAATTTAAGGGGGGTACTCATACAAGAAACTAGTTTTTATCAACGTTTTTTCTTCTCTCTCTATCGTAAAAACGGTCATACACACAAGCGTCTAAACTTGTTGTGATTATAGATCCAAACTCTACAGTATAACAACAAATAATAAAAACCGGCCAAGTGTGAGTCGGTCTCGCGCTAAAGTGCCCGGAGTAAAATTTTATTTCCCTATATCATTATAACTTTATATTATAGGTAATAATTATAAAGTTTTACTTACTACTTTTTTATTTATTTTATAAGGTACCTAATTCTACAATTATTTTGTATATATTTATACTTTGTGTAAATTATAATATTATGTATCAATTAGTACACCGCCATAGCATTTATCTCATGTAAGACTTCTTCCATCCACTGGTTGTCTGGAAGAAATCACTTGTAGTGATAAGGCCGCCTTTTGTACCCTTCTTGTTCGTGTATATTGTTGTTGTTTTTTGTGTATTTTGGTGTGCAAATAAAGAATATTTATCTTATCTTAATTATAACTTCGACATTTCTTGAACGTGTTGGATAATTATTTTTTGGTCTGAAGGAGTTACTCCCTTCTTGGTCCTAGTTTATTGAAGTCGATGTCACGTCAAACCCAAACATTACACCAAGCCCAATCCCGAATCGTGCCGGCATTTTATATCAGTCGTTATACAAGGTGTTACAAAAGTAAAAATAAATATTTAAAACTTTTAAGGGTGTTGTTTAGACCATCAAACTAAACAACTTTCACTATGTGACCAACATCGAAATCGCGAAAAAAAAATCATCTGTTCCATACATTTAGCTCGAGTAGATTTGTAGCTTAGTATGGAACATAAGATTTTTTTTTCGCGTTTTCGATATTGGTCCCATAGTGAAAGTTTTTCAGTTTGATGGTCTAAACCACCCTCTTAAATGTTTATATGTATTTTTGAACACCTTGTATTAAGTTGAAATTTTTTAGTTGGCTTTAATTTTTTTAATGTCAAGTAGAAATATATTTTTTTAGAAACTAATAAAAAACTCTGAGGTAAATTAAGTAATTCTGAAAAAGTGTCTACTAAAAAGCAATATAAATGCGAACACTCATCACATTGGAAAAGGGTCTAAACTCTAGGTTTAGGCAAATGTTAATGGTACCTTTTAACATCCCTTCGCAGGATAACGGTCGTTCTTGTATTTTACACCCCTATTTTCTTTTGTGTTATACGAAATCCTAAATACAAATCAAATCATCATAGACCTCTACATTTAGATAGTCTTGCAGGCCATACTATAATAACATTTGTATGGAAATCTTTGAGCCACGGTAACTTTTAAACTATACAATTTATTGGAAATCCAATCCAAGGTTTATACAGAAGAGACGTGTGGCGGTGGCGGATAATCTATGTAACACAATATAAACTTTATAGTACGTAGCATAGCGTCGTCTTTGTCGTAAAGGAGAATCGCGCCCGCGCCTCCAGGCGTGACGTCGCCGGGAGGCGCGGGCGTAATTCTTCAAACGACGCTATGCTACGTACTATAAGGTTTATAATTGTGTTACTTTGACTATCCGCCACCACCACACGTCTCTTCTGTATACCGCGCCTAAGAGGAAGATAAGAAGATCCATACATTTGGCTCGAGTAGGTTTGCAGTTTTGTTTCGGTGTTGGTGCCATACAGAAAGTTTGACGGTCTGATCATCCCCTTAAAAACGTGTCAGCATATTAAGAAGGATCCTATACAGGCTTTGAAGAAAAGTATCATTAACCTTTAAACCACATAGGTACTGTACCCATCAAACTGAACAACTTTTACTATGGGAGCAAACCTGTCAGAACAAAAAAAATCTGCTGTCTCATACATTTTAGTCGAGTAGGTATTCCAGTTTAGTATGAACAGCAGTTTTTTTTTGCGCTGACACGTTACTCCCATAGTAAATGTTGTTCAGTTTGATGAGTAGAGTATTTGGTCTAAAGGGTAATGATACTTTTCCTTACACCCTGTATTGTATGGGATGAAATTTATCTGGAATATCCTCTTAGGCAAAAGTGAGAGAAAACTAAGATTACAACGTAAGGTAAAGGCGGAGGATTAAAGACGCTCTTGTTCTGAAGTTGGGGAATAATTCGGCCGCTCTCCAAGTAATTGGGCCAGCATTTACGAGTTACTACGAACGAGGAAGCAACCGGCATTTGAAATTACTGTTAGTCGGATGTGCTATTACAAGCACGCGAGTCCCGAAGTTTCGTGTGGGGCACCCCTTATAGACCCGTCGTTTAATCGTCACATTTACCCCACATACGTGCGATTACGACATTGTGTAACTCATGATTGCGCTGAAATTTGTGTTAGTTGTTTTTCCACCTGCAAGATTATACAGGGTATGTCTTTCAAGGTGTGCAAAATTAACGGAGGTGATTATGTCCCTTAGGTTACGAATCTATAAAAAATAGGCTCCAAAAAACTTTTATTTATAATAAATTTAATTTGTATCATGATTTTTATTAATTATTAATAAATAAATAAATGATCATATGTCATCTCTACAAATAACACCTTGAAAGTTACACTCTGTAAGTATAATAAACAATAAACGATTAATTATAAATGTGAAGATGTTTGGATGTTTGTGACTCGATTTTTTATGGCTCACACATGTTTTAGATTAACACATACAAACATAGGATACTTTTTTGAAGTCCAACGCAGACTAAATTGCGGGTAACAACTAATAAGGAACATATCAAATCGCGACTCCGCGTGTTAGATGGAAACCGGCATGCGATGTGCAAAGATTAATGTAGACGGTTGAAGATTTCAATTAATGCCAATAAACATATAGCGACAGACAACTTAACAACTTCCGACTAGGCTACGCTATGTGAAACGAGGTACGATTTGAAACCAACGGGTTTTGATACATTAAAATAGGAAATTTGGAATTTTGCTGAATAGTGAATACCAGAGACGTGTTACAAAAAAGTTAGGCCTTTAACAAGTAACACTTTGTAGAATAAGAGGATAGTTTCTGCTGCGCGCTCCATACAAACGAAGTTTGGTTATATTTTCAATACTAACCAATTAAAATTTAAAGTCAATGAAATTTTTCAGAAACCGATCAATCAATCATACTTTATTTTACACCAAAAAACATAGTATATAGAGAGTAAATAAACAGGAAATACAGACGGTACAAAAATAGGCAGTCTTATCGATAAAAAGCGATTTCTTCCAGACAACCTTAGGGTAGAGGAAAAGGTAAAAGAAGATTGGTAGGCGGTGTAGATAACAATAACAGTATAGGTACATAACATACACAAATAAAGAAACATACACAGAAACAATCTAGAAACTAATCTCTATGCTTGTATGTTGTCAGATTTTCGTTGTACTACTAAACTGCAATGCCTACTCGACTCAAATGTATGCAACAGCTGATTTAATTTGCTCCGATTGGTTTGTAAAAATTGTTCAGTTTGGTGGGTAGACTCGTAGTTTAAAAGGATGCTAATGATATCAATTTCACCCTGTATATATGACTCACAACATTATTTAGAGCCCACTCCATCAAAAAGGTACCAATACCAATCCAGAGCTTCTCAATTTTGTGAGATTTTTAAATATCTGTTCGTGCCCACGATTGGGACAATAATACTGCCAAATGCCGATCTGACTCCGTGTGAGGCAGCCCTAACTCATCACGCTGAAATTTGTGTTGGCCCGATACTAACTTGTTTTGCCCAACGCTCTTGTTTGGACAACCGACTGATGTGTAGCTTGGATGTTGATGAAATGTTTACGTGTTTTAATGTTCAACAGTGGGTGCTCGATTAATCGTGCTTTTGTTCTATTAAAAGTGTCGGAAACGATAAAATACGGTCGCAAACTTCTTAATTAAGTGTCGATGATTCATCGGTTTTAATATCGGGAGTTTAACGGTGCAGGCGATTTTGTACAGAACTTCAATAATAAAATAAAAGATTCCTTTGTAACTTGTAAAATATACTGCAACATATTAACATTGCATTGCACCGTGTGGTAATCAGAATATTTAAAACATATTGTTTTCTCTCCTTTCATCGTCTTCCTAGCTGTCTGCTTTCCTAGTCTGTTTCTTCTACTTCGCTCTATCCTAAAAACCGTCGATCGAGAACTCGCAGCTGTCTAGGTATTTCTTGAAGTATTTCCTTTTTTTTAAAACATCAGACCATCTGAGTTTTGGCCTGCCTATGCTACGTTGACCAGGTAGGGTAAAGTCCATTGCTATTTTGCCTATGTAGGGTCCTTTTTAATATGCTGACACTTTTTTGAGGGGATGATCAGACCACCAAACTGAACATCTTTCTCTATAGAACCAACATCGAAATCACGAAAAAAATCAGCTGTCCCATACAAATGGAAACCTAGTCGAGCAAAATGTCGATGACATGAATGTGACAGCAGATTGTTTTTTCGCGATTTCGATTTTGGTCCCATAGAGAAAGTTCGTCAGTTTAATGGTCTGATCTTCCCCTTAAAAAAGTGTCAGCATAGAAAGACCCTGTATACTCAGTATACATAAATACATACTGTTTTGCCTCTTCTAAAAACAAATAAATTGTTACCTTCTCAAAGTGTATACGGGTCGTCATAGTCAGGTTTGGATGCATTTTATTTGCCTCATTTAACTCCAATCTAATGGAACTACATATGTTTAGGACAACTTATGTCGGTAACAGATAATATAAATAACTCGCAAAATAAAAAGAATCGACAAACTACCTACCTATTTAACTTTTTACATCGCATCGTCTACTAAAGGCTAGAACGTTTCATCCAAATCGTTGTAGGTTAAAGTCCATCAACATTGATGACATAACGAGTTAAGTATGTTAAAACAAAATACACAAATCTCTTGCAAAGTTAATGTAAAATGTGACCGCTTCAACGAAGGTCAAAGTTAATGTTAAGTGCACTGAAGTTGTTAAAAGAATTGCCGATGGCATTTTAACAAGTGTTCAGAAGTTATATAAGACATCTGAGTGCATCTTGCTACTTTTGCGGAAGCAATGCTTGCAATACTGAAGTTTAGTTTTATTATAGTATTACAGATAAGATCATTTCAATTTGAATGTTGTTGCCGAGGAATTAAGGGTGGATTTTGAATGCGCGCTTCATATTCATATTCTTTATTGCTTAATATGTGTACATAAGTTGATACATTGGGGTACGTTAAACAACAGTAACAAGCAACAGCAACAGTTGATTATTTCATCCTTTTCTATCATCATCATCAGCCTATATAGGCCCACGGTAGGGCACAGGCCTACCCTCAGAGAAGGTTGCTTTTCTGTCATGTTTTGATAAAATGTGCTAAAATGAAACGAACTTTAAACTCGAATACTTATATCATTACCATGGTTTCTATATAGACCTTTGAATATTTATCATGTGGACTGGTTACGCGTTTAATTCTACTAACAAACATTTCTGCCACTTTTTGCGGGGGGCGAGGTAACATGAAATCCGCAACTTTAGATTTTATTCCCTATAACTTTAGATTCTAATTTTGAATGTCAAAAATCATGAAAAGTAGTCTCGTGTGAACCCCAAACGTTCTAAGTTCGAAGTTATTATTTTGCAATTATAGGCTGTCTCGTTTAGTGATAAGGTGTAAAATTGAATGTAAATGCACAAGATCAATTGTGCTTATACCGTGGCAGAGGGGAAATGCTACCGCAAGGCTAGTCCTTATAATAATTAGTCAAAGATATAGACTAATAAGACATTCAGCAGACAAAACAACATGTGTTTTCTTTTTAAACAACAAACCACGAAGTGACATTGAAATTAGAAAGGTGCAAACTTTGTGCAAAGTAAGATATTTTCACACTTTGTTAGTGCTAACTAATTTCTGAAGGTAAGAACGCTTTTTGCACATACACGCGATGTCCATTCACTTTTGTTAATTGTAGAATGCATTTTAGGTTAACAAAACTCTTCGTTCGCAAATAATTACGTTTTGAATCGCGTCAAAAGAATTTCGTCTAAAAATTTCAGCTGTCTCGAAACAAATAACAACTTTAAACGAATACCAGTAAATGTGCATTTCAAAAGACTTTGGGAACGCCATCGGACCGGAGCTCAAAGCAAATTTTTCAATATTCGATATTCGAAATCTCCAGTAAAGCTGCGAAACGATCGTTTGGAAGCGATTTAGCATCAAATGAAGCCAATACTTGGAGACAATCGGTGTAAAACTGAAGCGTTTGTTTGTTTTGCAAACTTGCGTTTACTAGAACCATTTAAAATGGAACAAACTAAACATACTACACTTCTCAATGGAATGAATTCCCATTGGAATAGAAGTAAAAATTGAATACCTATTCATAAAAGTTTGCTCACAAAACCGGTTCGTCATATTGACGTCATATCATATACTATAGCAGGAGTAAATGACCATCTCGAACTAAAATCAAGGTATGATGTAATGTTAGTGGCCTCGAAGATGGCGGGCCTCTAGATCCACGTGGGATGAATGACGAGGCGACAAAATCACAGATTACAATTCCATGCACGAGGTCTTCACTGACTGTATTGTCATGTCACACCTTAAAAAGTTATTCGCAGTTTAAATAAAGGAGAATAAAGGTGGTCTTTCTTTACAATGTTTGATGTAAATAACCCTAAAAATAAAGCGATTAGCTTCTAAAAGCTACTATGAAAACGAATAACTTGTAACATAAAATGAAACAAGTACAAGGTGTGGTTTAGTTAGAATATAACATTTTACAGCCTGTTAGAAATAAACTCAGAATTAAAATCAGCCCGATTTACCTATACCCATTTAATATAGGGTCCAACTTAGTATGCTGACACTTGTTTGAGGAGATGATCAGACCATCAAACTGAATAACTTTCTCTATGGGACCAACATAGAAATCGCGAAAAAAAATTATTCTGTCCCATACATTTGGCTCGAGTAGGTTTACAGTTTTGTATGGGAAAGCAGATTATTTTTTCGCGATTTCGATGTTGGGCCCATAGAGAAAGTTGTTCAGTTTGATGGTCATCCCTTTAAGTATCAGCATATTAAGAAGGACCCTGTATAATACAGTCAAACCTGGATAAGCGAGAGTTCAAGGGAGCACAATCTCATTCTCGCTTATAGAGGTTTCTCACTAACCCGAGTTTCTCGCTAATGCAGGTACAAGGGTAGCGTTTCTCCCTTATAGAGTTACGCAGCAATAACAAGTCACAGCAAGTACGAATGCGATAAAATAAGTATGTTATTTAGTTCCACGAAATATAATAGGTACAATATTGACGAGAAAACAATATAAAAACAATGGTAGGAAGTTCCACGAAAGTTAAGAAAGAGCCATAAAATAGCAGATGTTAAATTTGTAATTTGTTTTGTCATTTGTATTGTAGCTATAGTTCCTCCTAAATAATATAAATAAATGAAGCTAGACTGTCGCTTATAGAGGTATAGATAAGTAGCAGTCTCACTTACGGAGGTCCATGAGGGAAAAACGACTCTCTCTTACAGAGGTTTCTGTTTCTCGCTAATAGAGGTTTTGGGAGCTTAAAATGACGGGTCCTGGCTATTACTCTCACTTATAGAGTTTTCTCACTTATCCAGTTCTCACTTACCCAGGTTTGACTGTATACGATTTTTTTTTTATATGCATATCTTTATTATGGTTGTCAATTAGGTATACTATAAAAGGACTAGATCTAGAACGATTTGACCACTGGTCCAGTAATGTCGCAACCAAGCTATTAGATTGATTCTAATAAAATTGCCACACAATTTTGTATCATATGACCAAGATTGATACAAAATTCAAAATAACATACCCACGCGGGCTATTTTCTGGGCAAAAGCTGCACAGTGGTAAGATCTGAGTTTAATATTCTTGCGAGTTTGCTTCGAAGTAAAACAGGTTTGCATTATATGGTAATGTCTGCTTATAGTATACCTATATCTACCTATAATAATGGTGAGGTGCGGTGTACTTGAAACTGGCGGTCATGTATGAAGAGATGTATGGAAGTAAATGAGGCGAGATAGGTGTATACAGGGTGTAAAAAAAACCTTGTTGAAGAGTTTAGGGGGTGCTTCAGACCATGAAACTGAACAACTTTCACTATGGAGCCAACATCGAAATCTCGAAAAAAAAACACCAGTTTCATACAAAACTAGCAGATTTTTTTTCTCGCGATTTATAAGTTAGCTCCATAGTGAAAGTTGTTTAGTTTGATGGTCTGAAGAACCCCCTAAAGGCTCATTCAATTCAACCTCTAAGGCTGGCTTGCACCAAAAAGTATTCAGGCTTAAACATGTTTAAATATGATGCTGTCACTGTCATTTGTATGAGCAGTGTGAAAGACAGAACTATCACTAAAGTACCAAAAATAATTCGCAACACTCACTTACCTACATTGTTATACCAGAAAACCCCGATAACACGCTGTTATAAAATAAAAATTTAAAAAAAACAAAGGAAGTTGATAATCAGTAATGGTTATAAAATACCAACAAGTTTTGACAGAGTATAAAACAAACGGTGCTAGCCTGTTTCCCGATAATTACTTATTGTTGGTCGGCCATTTTTGCGCTGCGCATACGCATGATATGAGTCATCGGCTCGGCGCAGCACTCCTACACAGGCCAGATCAGCATCGAACAGTATATCAAAATTATACGATTCAATCTCAGTTACGTTCGAGTAAAAAAGATTTAAGATAATGTACGTTTTACTTATAAATATACGATTAGAATTGGAAGCTATCGGTTAATGTGGAAGATAGTTAGTATAAGAATGTCCAATGATGATCGCACACTGGTCCGCGCCGAACGAAACGAAGTTCTTTTAGGCGCGGTTTATACAGAAGAGACATGTGGCGGTGGCGGATAATCTAAGTAACACAATATAAACCTTATAGTACGTAGCATAGCGTCGTTTTTGTCGTAAAGGAGAATCGCGCCCGCGCCTCCAGATGCCGTCTCGCCGCGTAATTCTCCCAAACGACGCTATGCTACGTACTATAAGGTTTATAATTGTGTTACTTTGACTATCCGCCACCGCCACACGTCTCTTCTGTATAAACCGCGCCTTAGGCCCCATCGAATCGCTGGAACAATAACCTACTCATTTCTGAAGTGGAGGGAGGGTGGTACTACCGAATTCGGCGCGGATAAGTGTTGGCACACTTCAGTGTACATTGTCCTATATTAACTTTAGCATGAATGATACAAAAAAAAACATTTCGGTTTGTGTTCGCATTTCATCAACGAATTCTAAAATCACCTTAACATCGATATAATGAATATGTAAGTAGGTATATTGACACGAAAAGAAGAACATTTTCTTACAAAATATTATCAGTCAATAGTTAAACAATTTATTTGCCACTTTCTGCAAACAGGATTGGTGTTATGAATTCAGGTGTTTAATTCTGTTGATGTCGGTCTAAAAGGTAATTTATAGTTTCGTTGCCATTATGTACATTCGAACGGTTAACGACCGCACGATAATGCGATGATTGGCTGACTGTACATTAATTTCTTTTACAATCTTTCACGATCACAGCAACAATCTATTCATCATTTCAAATAGCAACGAAATTTGAAGGCTATTTTGAATAACAGAAACATAAAACACTTCCTCTCATTTATTCTTAGAACAGCTTTAGTAACGTCCAAGATATGTCAGATAGTATATCATTCTGATAAATAAATTATATTTGCAAAACAGAATTGGCCAGAAAGCTATATAGGAATCGAACAATCTTTTCGTCCTTATTTGAAATGAAAAGTAAAGTTAATTTATATTGTAAAGCCTACTGTATCCTTAAACAGAAGACAGCATTTCCTCTTCATCTAATAACAATGCATTGTTAACTTTAAGTAACAATAACTTGCAACTTAAATACGTAACTATGCAAGCGTGACGTCACAAGGGGCTGTAAAGTAATTAAGTGCCTCCCCCAGTGCCAAGAAGTTGGCAGTTGGCACTTGCTATTTTGCCAACCTCGTTATACATCGCATCGTTAACTTACCCAAATTTCACTTCTGCTGCGACGGAATGTGGCTTTAATTTGATTAAAAATTGCGAATCAAGTTTCTCCAGCGTCTAGATCATAATCTCGTCTCTCATAGTACGACGAGGAAAATAATGAACCTCGTCAATCTTCGTTTGCGCAGAGTCCCAGACAAGACCCGACGTAGTTCAGTAATCAAAATGCGAAGTCGGAAAAAAATTAGTCAATCGTATCAAGGGATTGAAGATGGCACAGCCTGATTGGTCAATATAATTTCGAGCGCTATTAAAATTTGTCAACTGCACAGGTACATCGGGGGACTTATAAATCTGGTGCTAATGTTCTACTCTCGTAGAATGGACGTGATTTAATATTCTAAGAGAAAACCAACCAACATCCAGAACCAGTCAGAACAAAATTGTTACTTAGGTCAGGAAAAAACGGACACATCTGCAAACCAGTAACATTTTTATACACAATACAAACAAGAACATTTGTCAAACAGGAATCTAACCAGTACTAAAAACGGATTCAGAATCAATTAAAACAAAACTAAAGGTCAACAAACTTAACATTTATACCAGTTCACCTTCCGATAACCTAGTTGATGTCAAATAAAGTAGAATTTAGACTGAAATACAGTGGAAATGCGCTCCTTGCAAAGTCTTACAGTAAACAGTGACCGACCGAATCCAGAACAGTGCAGTGTTGCAAAAGCTACCGATATATCGGTAGCTTTTTCGTTAGCTTTAACTTTACAGCAGATGTTTTAGCCAAATCTTGAAGTATTTTGCCTTTTTGTGTGGCAGATGCTTAGTAATTAGGCTTAGTTATCTTATACCTTGTATTAGAAAGTTGGGATTTTCCCTTGAAAGATATGGAATAGAGTTCATGCTTTTCGCACACTGTTCATCAGTGTGATAAGGGATCGGTGTAAGTTAAAGGATGATGTGGTAACCAGGACTGAAAGAGGCACGGAACATTATAAGATGTGTTAGAAGTGCAAAGTAGGCGTGGAACGTGTCGCCACAGGTTATGCTATGATTTGCATAACACCATAAAGCGCGCGGCGTGGTGCGAGCGAGAGGGCATGAGTAATTGTAGCAGCGGGAAGACAAGTGGCGACAGCCATCTCCGAAGCAAAAGCGCTACTTTGCATTTCTAACCCCTCTTATAATGTTCTGTGGAAAGAGGTATGCTTAGATGGTTCGGTCACATACAGAGGATGAATGAGAGTAGACTTACTAGGGAGATTTATCAATCCAATGTGAACGGAACAGTCGAGAGAGGGCGTCCGAAGAGAACTAACCACGACCAAATGTTGGTCTTCTCCGAAAAGGGCAAGTGCGTGGCACCCTCAACCAACGGAACTGCATGAAGTGATGAATGAAAGTGGATGAGGCGAGAGAAGTATGTCAGAATCGTAGGGTGTAGTCTCTGCCTACCCCTGTAGGATAATGGCGAGAGTATATGTATGTAAGAATGTATGTATCTCAACGGTGAAGGAAGACATCATGAGGAAACCTGCATACGCTGAAGAAGAAATTTCTGATGCGTATGACGTGACGTGGTGTACTGACGCCCAATACACCCTCACTGAGAGTAGGCCTTGCCGTGGGACGTAAATGTATCGGCCCATGATGATGATGATGTATGTATCTAGACTAAACAAGGTCCGTCCTAAATAGGTAGCAGTTTGACCTTTTAATTGTCGCACCATTTTATCTCCTGACCAGAGTAGATGAGATGGTAAGTAATAAAATGAACCTATGACCCTAGATCTTGGTCGACTGAGTCATTAAGTGACATTGTGATAAAAGAATGACACACTGCTTTAAATAGATAATTAAATCAAGTTCGAATAAAAGTCTACGTCATTCATAGACCTGTTTTTTAAGAGTTATTCGTAACAGTGTCTGCATAACAATTTGTGGCCTACCATGAGTTTTCACTGTACATTACTACTTTAGTAGTTACGTCACCAATTTTGTATTTAATTTCGTACAGCGCTCCTAGTGGTTACGTTGAGAACTAATTTCTGCCATACGAAATTGGCGACGTAACTACAATAGTAAAGTATAGTGAAAACTTATGGTAGGTCATTCAGATAATTTCTTCCGGAAGGTAAGTATAATATATATTTACTTATTATACTTCACACAAGCTCGCGGCGGCCAATACAAGCGCAGCGATGTTTCTACCAAAACTTACTGGCTGTCGCCGCTGTTTTTCTGGAAGAATATCTATTCGGTGGTAGTATGAACCACTCGATCTCACCCCCTGTAAGAAGGCCTTCAGCCTGCAGTGGGAATAGTTCAAAACTGACCGTCTATCTTGTAAATAAAAATCAAAACGTTAAGGAATTTGATATGAAAAACTAATTTAAAGATATCCGAATATCGCAGAGAGTACGTGTAGTTCTCAAATCTTGCACAAAGGATATCTAACAACATGAAACGAGGATTCTAAAGATGAAGGGTCCCTTTGAAGGTTTCGCGATAAAAGCGGAACGTTTTTCACTAAACCAGTTTTATGTTGAGACGAAAGATGTCATTTGTCACTGGTCCCTTTCTTTCTCGACCGAAGGGCATTCGTTATCCACTTTAGTTCTCGGACATATGAATTTCGTATGTTTCGCGATGGAACATCTTATACTGATAATGGAAGGACCTTAATTTTATTTGGATGATATATTACTTTATTTCACGATCGTTTTAACATAGAATATGTTTGTATGTTGTATGAAACTTGTCTGAGAATTTTAATCTTCCTACACACATTCTTATAAGTAATATACCTGTGTCTGTCTCAGCTTTCTGGTTAAGTCATCAGGTTGGAACTATACTGAATCGAGTGAGGTAGCATGCAGCGTGAATGACATACTAAAATTCATTTGCGAGATAAAAAGTATCCAAACCAGAATGCATAATTTAACGAAAAACTTTGACTTAACTGACCTATGAAAGGATAGATTCGAGGTAGGTAACTTCAGATAGATAATCTGAAGTTACCTACCTCAAAATTGGTCGTCGAATGATTTCCAGTTTAGCAACTTATTTTTATCTTCAACACGAAACGTTCCCTAGGCGGGAGATTATACTAGAGACCGAATACGTGGCATAAGCGTTGCCCATGCGTTGCATGTGCTTTAGTCTGCGAAAACCTTTATAATACTAATTAGCTTCACAGTGCATCCAAATTTAAGTTTCTATCTTCAACGGTTTAGTCTGTGCGTTGTCTGTCAGTCACGGAACTGTTTCCTAACTATAGATTTAGATCCAACAAAAGAACCCGAATGTGACCTCGATTATTTTTCGCTTCTACATTGCTCCACATTTGCCGTCATAACTCAAATCAAAGCCCGGGAATCACTCACTACTTTCACTAGCAAGTAACGCGATTCCGTCACGTCTCACGCGCACCCCGCGTCACCCACGAGGGTCACCAGTTTTCTATTCGCGTTGTGCTATGACGCACGCGCCGATGACGACTATTCTCGCACGCTTTAAATACACGGCATCACCAGTAAAGTCAACTGCAAACCGCAATGTAATTAAAAACATCTGGTTCGTCACGGAGTAACGGCCGTCTAGTCACCACATTTCGTCCGAAATCACCGCCATACTGCCCCTCTTTCCCCCACACACTTCGCAGTATATATGCACCGTTGCATTGCCAAATGGCTTGCACGGAATAATATTACAAAGGGAATCGAGACGCCTTATGGGAGACATAAGGCGTCTCGATGGTCTGCTTATGGTTATGTTCCAAGTAGGGCGAAGAATGAGGGCATTCTGTACCAGCAATTCTACCGTTTATGAATTAGACGGGAAAGATTTATGACCATGAATGAATACTTAATTCCGGCTGCAAATTCAGATTCCATATTACATGCTGGCAGATCGCCAAGTAAAATATCAATACAATTACGTACAGGAATAAAGACATAGGCTCAGATCGAGCAATGTTTTATTTTATGCTTGATAATCCTACTTCCTCATTGTATTATATACTGCATACTGGAACGAACACCGACAGGCAAACGCCGTGCACCGCATGAGGGTACTACGATTGCAGGCGGGTGAAAAAGCGCATTCGCCATTTACTATGAAAATGTGGCGATATCGCCACAAAGAATGGGACAGTTGTGACGTGCAGTGTTATTTCTAGTAGAACTATGTGCTAATATAATAGGTCAATGTACCTCCTACTAATATATTACATCTTCCTGATAAATAAATTTTATTTGTAAATCAAAATTGGCCAGAAAGCGGTATAGGAATCGGAAAATGTTTTCGTCCTTATTTGAAATGAAGTATATATAAAATGGAAACCACATCAGTATTAGACTGTAAGGATATACTTTTGCTAAAGAATTTGAGGTTTTCTAGAACAGAGGTAATGACAAGTTAACAGAAAATGTTATGCATTTTTTAAATGGATATAACAATAAATAGCACATTATAGTACCCAATAGTCATCAAATCATTCTTGGCTTCTAATCAGGTATAGCATTAAATGCTACAGATTTTCAATCCAGTTCTACAAGATGATTTTAGACAGTAAATATAATATTTAAAACATTTTCATGTAAGTCACCTCCTTTTTTGTTGCGTCAACATACTGGGTCCTTGTGGCATATTTCATAAAGATTACCAAGTCATTTACAATGAAAATTCAGGGTACATTGCTGATTACCTATGGTCTTAACAATGTTGTGCCCTAACATTTTTGGTAATGTATCTTAAATTTTCATAGTTAATTTCAATTATCATGTAATTATAAAATAGGACCCTGGTTAATTGTGTATCCCAGGAACCCAGTATGTTGTAAGTAATAATAAATTTTTCATGTGTATAAAACTCAGTGGCGTGCACTCAGGGTAGACACAAATACAGTTAAACCCAAATAATTTCTAAACCAAATGCATTTTGTTCAATAAATGACTTTTAATTGTTTAATTAACCTGTTTTTAAAAGTCATTTGTTAAACAAAATGCTTTTAGTTTAGAAATTATTAGGGTTTCTGCACTCCGTGTAGGCAAAAAGACAGATTAAATAGTGGAAAACTCGCCACTATTAAATCTGGAAAATGTTGGTTAATTAAGTAGTAAAAAGTGATTTTCTTCACTTATTGAGTTAACTAAAATCTTTATACCAGTTTGATTTCACGTACCTTAGTGTCAAGACATTTATTCCCAGACCAGTATCTTAAAGCTTTTCAAAACAAAATTAGCAGTCCTCCAGTAGCAATAAATGTCAGTCAGTGAGTCTGTATTTACGGACACTAAAAAAAAAACTCCCATACTGTGTTCATCAACACATTTTATTCCCACATAAAAACTCGAAAAGTAATCAGCGTGGAATCTTTCCAAATTATTTTAGGACTCACCTTGTGTTGAATTAAGTACTTAGATTAGATATAAAGGTACTTCAATAAACTACTGGGTCCTTCATACGAAAACAGTTTTTTAAGTATGTGTCTATGGGAGCAATGTCTGCTGTCCCATACATTTAGCTCGAGTAGATTTGTAGTTTAGTATAGAACAATTTTTTTTTTTCGCAATTTCGTTATTGGTCCCATAGTGAAAGTTGTTCAGTTTGATAGTCTAAACCACCCCCTTAATTGTTTATTTGTAACGTCACGCCTCTTTCCCAGTGGGGTAGGCAGAGACCAGGATGCGCCATCTACTACGATCCTTACATTCCTCTTTCGCCTCATTCAAGTCTATACATCTCGTCATACATGCCCATCGTTTTAGAGTACTCTGTATCTTACCGTTTTTGTACGACGTAACCAATTTGATCAGAGTACGTCGTACTAGGTCCTACATCCTAATTATTACATAATTATTCTGTTTTTTTCTTTCTTCTTCTTCTTCCTGCCTTTATCCCATTACTTGGGGTCGGCGTAATATGTAATCTTCCTCCATTCTCTTTTAGCTGTCACTTCAGCGTTCACTCCTTTTCTACGCATGTCATCTTTCACACAATCGATCCATCTTTTCTTTGGTCGTCCTCTCTTCATGCAGCCTTCCACGTTCATAAACACTCATCTTGTAATATTTATTTATTTAAAATACTGTTTGTAAAACTGTGCAAATTAAAATTTCTGCTGCAATGCAAATTATCCTTGTGTTTTATTTCACAAGACATAATACAGAATGAAAGAGACGTCATACATTTATCTGAATGAGTTTAGTGACACTTATTTCATTGATAAACAATACTGGTTATATTGCATGGTTATTTACAGACAAAACCAGTTTGCATAAATTTCTTTTTGTACTAGCATGTATAAAATTTTCTTATATTATTAACATTTGGTATTATGTATGTATAACCAAATCTACTCGAGCTAAATGTATGGGACAGCAGATCTTCTTATTCGCGATTTCGATGTTGGTCCCGTAGTTAACGTAGTTCAGTTTGATGGTCTAAACAACCCCCTTAAAAGTTTTAAATTTTTATTTTTACTTTTGTAACACCTTGTATATGTATGTCCCACTGTATGGCACAGGCCTATCCTCAAGTAGGGCTGATAGCTGACCTTTCATACAAATAGGAAAAATTGAAAAGAAGAGTTAAGCATGTGCGATATTGAGGAGTGCGAGCGAGACAGGAATACGCATTACTTTAAGAGGTAACCACGAAGTAACCAGAGGGGGTAAAAAGTTGGGAGGCAGGGAGTGTCCATACTGTATGTAATACTAGATACTCTTTCCTATACTTGGGCTATGTCAAGCACTTTAATTCTATGATGTAACTCAATTTATCAGGCGTAGATAGATGGTTAGCCTTGCTACAACTACACGCTTGAAATGGTAGTTGTAGTAAAGTTATTGACCTCCCCAATGGTGTTATGGTTGTGTTTATACAGGGTGTAACAAAACACCCTAGTAATACTTATGGGTATGGGTTAGTCCAAAGTGATCAGAAATGCTGTAATGTAGTAAATCAAACTAAGCATTTTAAAGAATTTAAAAATGTTAAATGGCATGTCAAGTTGTGGTTAGTATGCAAAAATATTGCAAAAGATGCCTACCATAAAAATAGGAATAGAATCTGATATCATGGAACAATACATTGGTCTGAGTAATATTTCAATGTTTATGCATAACTCTTGAATACCTATGTTTTACATATACATATCTAGTAGGTACATCATTTGCATTTTAGTTTTGCTCCAGTAAATACGAAAATATTGTTTATAATACAATGTTCTTCTATTGAGTTGATAGTTTTAATATATTTTTCCTCTTCAAGTCTTGTAATTAACTTACATTAAAGAGGAAGGTAATTTATATTACTATTGATTATTTATTCATTCCTTCCTGTACGGCCAAGCTAGTGACATACCTAAATTAAGAGCATTAATTATGATCATCATAATCACCACTAGTCTTAGTGGGTGTAAACTTAAATGCATTCCGAATTTTATTGGGTGCTTTATTAAATAATTTTACTGTCAGGTTAAACTGATAATTTGTGTTATTATATAAGGTCCTTAATATGCTGACACTTTTTAAGAGGAGGTGCCATAGAGAAAGTTTGATAGACAAACTGAACAACTTTCTATATGGCACCAACATCGAAATTTCCATACAAAACTGCAATCCTACTGACCCGAATGTATAGGACAGCTGATTTTTTTTCGCGAGTTCGTATTTGGTCCCTTAGGGAAAGTTGTTCAGTTTGACGGTCTGATCATCCCCTTAAAAAGTGTCAGCATATTAAGAGGACCCTTTCGCAATTTGAAATGAAAATTATTACATGCTTATGTACCCATAATTTCACCAAGTTTACAAATGACGGATGGAGCTAACCTCCAGCAAAACATAAAGCTTGGCTGGAGCTGGTCCAGCTATTCAATTCCTCAACCAATGGTTGTCAGCAAAGTGTGGAAATCTTATAACAAAACTATTAAAACTGCTGTTGCCTCAATTTTACTGTTGACATTACTAGCACATAGTCTGACTTAAACTTAACAACTCTTACTATAGAGCCAAAATAGATATCACAAAAATGACTTCTGCTTTTAAATACTGTGTTGAAATTTGACTAAAAATGCTTGATATTTCAAAAGCTGCAGACTCAATTATTCCAACATCTGGTCCAAAGCTATACCCAAAGTAGACTGCTGGACGCTGGAGTGGACTTATGTAGTCCTTTGTAAGGTGTGTTTCAAATTAAATACTTTGTAAAAAACCTTTAGATTTCTTTTACATACAATAGGTATTTTCTGATAAGAGTCTTATTGACTGGTTTGTGTGTTGAAAACAAAATAATCAGTTTTACTGTGATGTGAAAATCATGATACTGTTTTTCCATTGACCTTGAATACAATACTCTTACACTATATACACACACACACACCAGTCTATACTCTAGTCTTATAATTATAAATCTTATTAAATTTTTGTCTGAATCGACACCATAACCCAAACAAATCAAGTATGCATGCTGTTGGTTGGCACTAATATGTTGTATTTGATTAATAAACATAGTCATAAATGGTATGATTACTGTCAGCTATTTGGCAAAAGAGCTCTTTAGGAGCTCTTTTGGCCCTGTCATTTTTGGAGCGTTGATTAAACATTCAAGGTTAGATAAACATGTAGGGTTAAACCGCGAAGTAAGATGTTAAATAAGTCCAACTAAACACAACCATAATACTGTTTGGGGAGGTCAGTAACTTTGCTACAACTACCATTTCCGCCTGACATTTGTCACCTACATCAACATTTAATCAAATTAGTTACATCAGAGAACTAAAGTGGTTGACATAGCTCAAAAAATTAGCAAGCTAAAGTGACAGTGAGCTGGTCTTAATATGCCAAATAACAGAATACCAATTTTGAATCAGAGTTCTAGAGTGGAGACCACAAACTGGAAAAAAGGTAGCGGGTAGCGACTGGATGAGGAAGGCCGTGGATAGAGTTTTGAGTCGCACCTTGGGAGGCGCCTATGTTCAGCAGTGTACGATGACAGGCTGATGATGATGATGATTTCACCTAAAGCATATTGAAGGTTTTTGGGACATAAATGTTATGACGAGCAATTATAGGTGGCTAATGTGGTATCAAGTGGTTGGTAGGTAAGTATCGTTCCACCCCCAAAAATACTGCATAAGTCAATTAATTAATAAAATAATTCAATTCATGACATCTCATGACACCTCATGACTGAAATCGGCAATCTTAAGCTAAAAGTACTGGAAAGAAAATTGATGAACAGGTACACAGTTAACAATCTAATAAGATATTAGATTCTAATTTGTTATCAGTTCTTTTAAATCACTTTATAGATACCGTTTTTAAGCTATGAAAAATATGCAAGTACTTAGAAAAAGACATCATCGGCGTTTCATAAATTTTTGGTCCAAATGTGAAAGTGCCGGCCAACAAAAACTAATGCTATATTCTGTAAGAACTTGTTCATCTAAGCATTTATTGTTATGGCATGAAAGCTGTAGCTGTAAGTTTTTATTTCATCAAAAATGTATGAAAAGGCAGATTTTTCAAACCTTAATAAAAACCAAGGAAAATGGTCCCATAGCTTTGGTGCCATACTAAAATATGCTGCGACGGACTAGTTCTGACAGAATATAGCCTTAGTTAATTTAATCGAAAATGTATGAAAAGGTCGGTTTTTCAAACCCATATAAAACCAAGGACAACAGACCTACAGCTTTGGTGCAATAATAATAAATGTATACACGGACAAGACCTTACAGAATATCACATTATTTCTTTTTAGCCGGCACTTTCACATTTTGGACCAAATCCGATGATTTCTTTTCCAATGACATTATAAAATTGATAAATGTTCATGGTTAAAGGTTTGATCATATAAGTAGGTCAAGCGAAAACGATCATTTTCTTCGCATAACCTAACTTAACCTAGCATTCCGTTGTATAATATGCACTAATAATACCGCGTTGCCCTCAGCAAAGCCGGTTTGTCTACCGGCCGATAATGCCAGAGTATTTATTTTTACCTCTTACGTATCCACAGCTGTCTGTATGCCTCACCGCATCTCGCCCGGCCAAGGGAAATCTCTACATTACTTATTAGAAAATACCGACCTAACTTCACTCAAATAACGCACTAACTTTTGTACCAGCGCTGCCATGAAACCCGATTCGCTATATTTGGAATCTACAGCGCGCAGCAGGAGAAATTGCCTGCCCCAAATTGATATTCAAGTACCGAGTATTACATTCGTTAGAAAGTACTTTTGCATCGATATTCTTGGTAGCTAATGACGTGATATGATCGTATTTACCTTTGTAGTTCCCACCAAGTGACGCAGCAAGTCCACAAAACAATTCCTTCGAAGAGAAATCACAAAATTCTCCACTCAAACACGGCGAATGTTCACAGCGCGTGCGATCACTCAATACACAGCCGGCGTACTAAAATTCACAAATGACTAGTCGTACACACGAGATAGGTAAATAGAAAAAACACAGATTACACTAACTTAAAATCTATGATTTCCACAAAAAATATCTAGTTGAACGGAAACGAAAAACGCGCCAACTGTCAAAACTAAAAAACTACAAGCACCGACGCGCCGCGCGACCGCGCGGTCTGAGTCCGCTTTACTGACTGGTGAGAGCACTACACTACACACGACCCGACTGATGCACGATTTCCGTGCACCTCGATCCCAACCCGACAACACGCTACTCGGCAGGCCTCTGACACCATTTAATTTTCGTCTATGTATTAAATACATAAGCAGCAATGCTACTATCTGATAATTGACAACATATTATACTAACGTCGTCGGTGTTATCTATATCGCGATGCGACAAAATGAGATAACCGTTCGAACGTGAATTCTGGCGATAAAGTAAGGCGGCCGTGTTGAAAAGATCTCGGCGGACTATGAAAATACGTATAAGCCAATACTCATCTATATTTGTTCGGGATAGACGTTAGCCAGACGCGCATGCGTCAGTCGAGCAGCGGGCACGACGTCAGTGAATGACAAGCCCTGTGCTTATATTAACCGATCGATTTCAGAAGAAATACGAAATCTTTATGAGTATGGCTGTATGTAGGCTAAGCACACATTTTAACATGGTTTGACTACATTATTAGCCTGGTTATTCTACATAAGAACTCTACTCGATCCCACAATTTAGCGAGACACTACCCACCACATAACCATGATGTCATAATTGCACTAAGGCCTGTCTGACCTCGATTAATTTACTAACTATAAATTAATAACGGTATAAATTACATCACTATTAATGCCACTTTTGCTAAAAGGCAATTGGATGTATATGGCTATAGTTACAATTTTTGTTTCATCATCATCATCTTAAGCTTATTATAAATTTGTCACTTTGCTGGGCATAGACCTCTTCTAAACATTAAGGCTGAGATTCAGAGACGTTTTTTTAGTCATAGTTCGAACTCCCGTATGTCAAAAACCCATACATTTTCGCCCAACTTAGTTAGAACTAAGACTACAAAAATCGTCTCTGAATCTCGGCCTAAATGTGGAAGGGAAAGAGGCGTTCTCCACCACGCGGGCCCACCCAGATTGGTTGTTCAGGCAATGATGTAGTCAACTTGCTTGGCTTAATGAATACAAGCCTCTCCAATATCGAGAAACAAAGTAGGTACGATCGCTTACTTGAAAATAATCGAAGAAGCTCGAAAATTATATTATAATTAAAGTTAAAGCATACATTTAAAGGTAAATTTTAAATATTCAGAAACTAGTACCCCAATCTGTCACGTTTTGGTACAACTTTGGTGAGTAAATACCTATTCAAATCGAATCATTTAATGTGTAGGTATGATATTCAGGTACATTATGCTGTCCACATTGCAATATAAAGCAAGTAGTATGGTTCATCGAACCCGGTCTTTCCATACTTGCACAAATATATTTGTATATTTGTAATATTATGTATTTATTGGTTAGTCGACGGCTATTATATTACAGAGGCAGGATGTCAGAGGTCGAACTATTAAGAGCGACGTCACTTCACATCGACCCCAATGCGAGGATGCTAGAGGTAGATACTTATATAAATTAATTAAAATTTGATTCCGAGGTTAAAATAATGTTTTAATAAATAATGATTAAACGACATTATTTAAAACAATTGTTTTATCGCGTGCTCTTACAAGGCACTGGATGTGTTTATTTATTATTTAGCAGTACTTATCCATGATCCTTTCTAATAAATAGAGTTTTTGGTATCCATAAGGATTGTGATAGACTAAAATTATAGAAAAGGTCACGGCCAGACCGATAAATTGTATCTAATTAAGAAAGTATTTACTTAAATTATTGCAGTTAGCTGATTTTCTGTTAAGTTAATTATTGTGTTATAAAATGTCTCCAGAGGCGACCCCCTATAGACAAAAGACGCAGAAAGTTTGTAGTGGTATCAGTTTTTACTGACTGAAATCAAAATGGGAAGGAAAGCTTAATGGAAAATTATGATAATTCAACATATTGAAACGCCTCGTGCATATCTTATCGTTGTCAACCGCATTCCGAACAACGTAATAACTGCAGTTATTTTTAATGAAAATTCTTTACAACGAGTTAATATCATGCGATATCTAGTAAAATTAGATTGTGCATCTCGACTTGTAATGGCAACCTTATTAATAAATAAAACTGCAATGAACATCGAAACATAGGTTACATGATTCAATTTAGCGGCGTTTATTGTGTCCACTGTCAATAAAAGTTGAAATGGGCATCGTTTAGGCAGTGAAATGTGAATATTCTGGCACTGCTAATGCATTGTGGATATTCCGAATGCTAAATTTAGAATAACTCTGAATAGCACATCAGGGATTCTAGTCAAGAGTATTATGCTGCTGTTTTTATTAAACTTTCTTTCCCAAATAAGAGAAAAAGGTCATTATCGTCTTTAAATTGGTTTAAGGTGATAAAGCAGTGTCACTACACTGAATTTTTATTTAATTATTTAGTGTCCTCGTTAAAATGTACAAAATAGTGAATTAAGGCGTTACAGTAGGATCCATCTATAAATTGATTTGGACCTATATTTTTTATTTAAAGAAATTCTTATTTATGTGGAGCTGAACGTAAGTAGGTAGAAACATAAAATATACAACGAATGCTTCTCGAGCTGAACAGAATTTATGCCCAAACGGACCAAAACTGCCCAAACTCATCTTCATAATGTACCAACAATTGTGTAAATGGTTTCTTGATTTTACGTTCATTAGTACGTGACTCTTTGTAAGCACCTAGATAGTTATGAAACAGTTTCACTTTGTGAATAGTTTCGATCTCATTAAATCACTGTTAATCTGTAGTAACGACTTTTTATCTAAGCAACAGAAGATTGTTAATGAATCATATTCACGCAGATTAGAAGACAAAACAGTTGCAAAGAGAGAAAATATAACTTTATCTGACACTCAAATTCAAGTGCAAATAATGGCAATACAATTATATGTTGACAATGTCTTGATAAGCTTCAACGTACAGTTGCCGCATAATCTATTAATGACGGACCTTGAAACGATTAGCGATCAAACACTATTATCTAGTGTTGTTTCAGTATGCTGTCGCCTTGCGGAGTGGAGATAGGTGTTGTGTGCGTCAATCCTTATCTTAATCAAATTGTAATATGAGGCTTTACAATCCTTCATGGTATAACTCTTATTACTGAAAGTTAAGACTGGTATTTAAATGGCACATGGAAACGATGAGGAAATCAACTAGTTTTCGTGCTGCAGTACCTACTTGTTTTCTTGTTTGCTATGTATCTTGAAGAAATATAAATTTTGTTAAAGTATTAAACTACATTTGATGAGTTTTTATTATCTTTGCATTGTAGAACTCAATCTGAACAATTAATTTAGTGGAACTTGCTATGTTTGTTATAAGTCAGATTCTGTTAGACATGGCTATAATCTGTTTCCTTAACTAGAATAATAACAACATAACCATAGCTAACATAGCAACACAATTTTATTTCGCTATGACACAACTATGGTAATATTGTTACCAATTTTGTTTTATCTTACCTATAAAGCTAAAAATATAGTAAAACAAAGCCCAAGGTAATGCCGGCCGTTAGACAAAAAGCAGCATGATCTAAAAACCAGTAAACGTCGATACAACCTAAAAATACACGTGAACGCTAAATAGATCGGGTGATTATTTCATTGTCTGCTAATGTATAACGGAATCTTGGGCAGACAAGACAAGGTAGTAAATAACTTAGCACATCTACCATTATAAACGTCACTAGGTAGGTAACTGAATTTATCCGTGTTTTAATGTTGTTGATGAAAAATGTTACTTCTTTTTTTCTCCAAAGACATAGACCATACAGCTATCTTAAATTTTCTACTGTCATCGAGGAACGTGTATAGGATACATATTTCGCGGCTGCACCCTAATGAGGTCAATGAGCGTTCTTTTTTTTGTTTTCTAGGGGATCGATAGATTTCGCTACGGTCTGTGCGAATAAAGGTCAAAATTTCAAAATGTATTTCTTTAAAATAAGAAAGAGGGAAAAGATGATCAAATTTGATCAAACAAACGCCAAAACGTCTTTAATTATTTACGAAATTGAAATTTGAAAGTGTTTACGTCTGACATGGCTGTATGGGCACGATCCCTTGGCCTTAAAAAAAGTCAGGCACACTCTTGAAATGATTTTGACGTGATCTCGCGAACGTCTCTATGAAGCGATAAACATGCCACCTGTTGCTTTTTTAGGAACTAAATATCAAAAAGAAAAGAAAAACGCTCATTGTGCAGGTTTCGACGGCAGTTGGTTGAAAGATTTAAGTTTCTATTCAATTAAAATAATTTACTATTAACAACAAAATGAATTACCTATACTAACATACCTATTGTACAATGTAGATCTTAAATAATCAGTAGGTATCTTTCAGTACATTGATAAAACCAAATCATTGACGCAGATCGTAATATTTTACTTTAGTAAGAATCCGATAAAGATAAAATTTTGTTGCATTGGATTGACGTATTTACCTGTCTACAAGATAAAAATTCCACTTTCAACCTATCAATCAAGTAGGTTTTTATCGTACGGTACTTTTTTTGAACGGTCTTGAAATTTGGAGTGGCCACTTACCTAATGATCAAGGACAAACTGACTTTGTACTGGGCCTGGCTTGGATTGGGTCTGGCTTGGACTGGACCTGGCATGAACTAAGCCTGGCTTGGTGTCAGCCTCTGACGTAGGTATACCTAAACACTACACAGGTGTAAACTTAAATGCGTTACATACTTTATGGTGTGCTTTAGACCATCAAACTGAACAACTTTCACAATGGGACCAACAAAAAAATAAAAAAATACGCTGTTCCATGGAAAATGTCAATAACCACTCGACCAAAATGTGTGAAACAGCAGGACTTCGCATCAGTTTTTGGTCTTCATTTTATATTTTTTATCGAATGAAGACATAATTTTAAGAAACCAATTTAATTTTTATTGCGATTCGTTGAGTTTATCAATATACATTTAATTTTTAAATTACTTTGATCTGTAATCTCCAAATGCAAAAATGGTGGAGAGAAAATAATTCGATTCGAAGTTCTTGGCGAAAAATTACTTACTGCTTTATTAAAAAAAAACTGCCTTCTCTTTCTAACTCTATGCAGGAAACAGAAACGGCAACATCAAATGTCAAATTCTGACATCGTGAATGTAATTTTTTCCATAATGGCCAGTTATTTTAAGTTGATTTTAAGTTTACGAAGGAGTTAACAGGTTTTCCAGTGACGGACCGAAAAACGACGTTATTTTATTAAAAATATCTGTAATCCTTTCATTTTAAAATCTATGACATAGAAAATATTATTGTTGAGACGATTATCTTGAAATGGTTTTCGATACAGCCCTCAAAAAAACAACTTCAAATAGCGAATTAACTTTAGCTTAATGAAATTAAAATATAAAGTTGTTATCGTGTCATAGTTTTTTTTAGTTCGTCTCATCCGTTTTGAAGCACCACTTCTAGAACACCCTGTTTATTATTAAGAATTTTAATAGTATAAATATCTAAGAATAATAATAATCAAATAAGATTACTGGCTGGTTTCAAAAGCATTCTGTCGGCCCGCCTGACGACGATGACGTCACCCGCGGCGCGCGCACCGCCCGCATCGATCCGCCCTGCCATTTCCAGCGCTGCAGCGAACTCCGCTCTAGACCATTGTCTTCTTACAACTATCTTCAAGCGGCTTAAGCGCTGTATTGAAACTTTTTTTAAAACGAAATTGGATCGCGGTAAAAGGTTACAAGTGCTTAATACCTAGAAAAAAAAAGAAATTAAAATGTTATTTTAGGTATGTGTTTTTCCTATTTCTATTTGTAGCGGTAAATGTTATGGATAAAAGTATGATAATGAGTTTAATTTAATTCAATGCCGTTGATGTTACCTAAGACTAAAAATCTCGTGCCTCCATTACTGAAGCTTATTTGGACTATTTTGGACCTTAGTTGGTAAAATGTCGTTGTTCGCTGCGAAAAAACCAACGGGGCACGGGGCGGCAGCTTAAAATAAAATTAACTTTTAATAACTTAATTTAAATTATCCACATCATTATAATTCCTTTCAGAAATAATTTCCCGCGTTTTCTAAATTAAATATGGCTGCCAAGCGGGCTTGGCGGAGTTCGTTACTTAGGGTAGGTACCTACCTACCGAGCCTACAATATGCTGCCTTACACTGTGACATTGTTGTTTTTTGGAAATTTTGAATAATTGTTACTAAACTACTACTATTAGACTAATAAATTTAAAAAACGATTTACGGCTCGGTAAGGATTTATAACTTCTTGAACACCCGGAGGCGACATCTAGCGTTGTGTTCTTATTAATAGAATTTAAAAAAAAAATCATGTTTCATTCATTGAATATATTGTTTTTTTTCTTTTTTTTTCCTCGTCTTTTTTTATGAGTGCATTTAGCACACTATTTTTTTTTTAAATGGCTTCGCCATCGCATTTGCCATCATAGCACACTAACCGAAGAATTGTATGAAAAGGAAGAAATGTGGTTGAGACGAGAGATATATGTCAGATGTCATCCATGCTAGTAGATACTCTGATTGAGCATGGAACATAATAGGTATTATTGTAACTATACAGGGTGTAAAATCGTGAAAAAAATACTGTTCCATAGGTACAATTGGTCCGAGTAGCGGTTGACGTTTTCTACGGGACAGCAGAATTATCCGCGTTTTCTTTTTTGTTCCCATAGTGAAAGTGGTTCAGTTTTATGGTCTGAAGTGCCCCTTTAAGTACTTAACCCATTAAAGTTTAGATCCTGTAGGTAGGACATACATATAATATTGCATCCATGGCCTGCCCGAATTCTAAATTAAAAAGTTATCTAAGTTAGCCCGGACTTAAGACGCTCCCCATATCTTCTCGTTATTTGAAAGACATACAAATTAATGAAGCAGTCGGGTAAATAGCAATGATCTTCAACATCTCGGCTTTATTTGCTAGCTTTTCTTTTTCTATAATATACACATGAAACCTGTGCTCAAAGTAAAGTCTAAATATTGGAAAACATTTGTATTTCGTGCATCTACTTTATAAGTTCAAGTCATAGTCGGTGAAATCTACGAATTTTTGTATGGAGTAGGTTGCATTAATTGCACTTTTGGTGAAAATTTGGAATATAGTAGATACGAGTACATACCTGAAAAACATAAATTCTCAATAATCCCCGATTTTTTATGTTGTATTATTGAATAATTAAGACATTTACAAAACATTAAATTTAGGTATGAACAAAAAATGGAAAACTGGTGATTTTGTACAGGATGGCTTCGTTCAATACGTTTTACTTATAACAATAATAATCCCCGGTTAACATCGTTAATTTGGGTAGATATTTAATATTTTGTAAGTCTTCAAAAATTATAACCTCTAAACAAAATTATTTACTGTTTGTTTTACACATTAAATTTGCCAATTGATAATTAACTGTCTCTATTGCTGGTACGCTGGTCGAAATATTTTTAGAAATAAGCTTGCCATTTGTACATTAAAATCGATTTTAAGATATTTCTCAGGTTCTTGAGCCTATATAATTATAAACTAACAGTAATATTATTTCAAACACAATTTACTAAAGTGTCTTTAATGCAATCTCAAACCTTATTTTTCCTAGACTATCACTTTTACTTGCGACACACACCATTATGTAGATACTATTAAGATCTAAAAATGCTATGAAGTAAATTTTTTTGAAACCCAATATTTGATGACTTAATTAGATGATTTTTGAATTTGATTTCCTTGGATTAGAAGGCACCATAGTGACATTATGAAGTACAAGCCAGTCAAAAATAGGTATACCTACTAAAATGACGTAGTTTAGTCGGGGTGAAGCGGCTCTGAAAGGGTCAAGGTCGTTCGGTCAGGGAAACCTCTTAAGAGAAGTTTATTCCGAATGCGTAAATGCGCGCTGCATACAAACGAAGTCTGGTGATATTTTCAATACTAACCAATTAAACTCAATGAAATTTTGCAAAAACAATCTAGAAACAAATCTCTATGCTTGTATCGTCTCCGATTTTTGTTAAAATATACCTACAGTTTCAATGCTAGGATTAATTTAAGATTTGAAGAAATCTTAAAGGCACTGTAACTTTAAAACTGTACATTTTAAGGAAAATCTGGCACGATCTGGAATCTGGCATATAGATTTGTTTCTAGACTTTTTCTGCAAAATTTCATTGAGTTTAATCTTAGACTACTTATATGAGGACAAGTTACGCGTGTAATTCTACTAACTAACTTTTCTGCCACTTTTTGCGGGGGGCGAGGTAGCACGAGATACGCATATTGAATGTTAAAAATCATGAAAAACAGTGTGGTGTGAACTCGAAACGTCATAAGTTCGAAATTATTGTTCCGCAATTATAGGCTGTCGCGTTTAGTGATAAGGTATAAAAAAGTATGTAAAAGCGTAAGATCTTTTGATCTTGCACGTTGGCAGAGGGGAAATGCTAAGGCGAGGCGGGTCCGTATATAATTCGTCTAAGAGTTTAATTGGTTAGTATTGAAAATGTCACCAGACTTTGTTTGTATGGCAAAACAAATTGCATGACAAATCATTGATTTACTTTTCTTCTACTTCAGCTTGTTTCGAAAGCACCATCTTGATCTTTACGAGCTAAGCGTATTTGTTTATGTCGTGAACATGTGTTGGCTAAATTTATTTTATTAATGTCTTTTTTATTTAGAAAGTTGTTTAACAACTCCTGATGTTGAAGTTTGTTTTCAGGATATTGAGGCCTACTTTTTAAAGATAGGTACTTAAGCATATAGGGTCCTTCTTAATATGCTGACCCTTTTTTAAGGGGATGATCAGACCGTCAAAATGAACAACTTTCTCTATGGGACCAACATCGAAATCGCGAAAAGAAAATCTGCTGTCCCATACATCTGGCTCAAGTAGGTTTGCAGTTTTGTATAGAAGATATTTTTTTCGCGATATCGATGTTGGTGCCATAGAGAAAGTTGTTCAGTTGGATGGTCTGATCATCCCTTTAAAAAGTGTCAGCATGTTAAGAAGGACCCTGTATAAATTATCGGGACCATATTTTGAGTCACGAGCGCCATCTTCGGCACTAATAGAATATAAAACGTGTTAATGAATTAACACAAAACTAGAAAGCAGTTTCTTTAGAATCAAGAGCAGAATCGAATAATCATATTTTCAAAATAGGTAATTTTTTTCAAATTATTAAATTATTATTTCGTAAAATTAAAAATTTACTGAACTCGATCTCAACCTCACCGCACGGGCATACACACTCACCCTACTTACTACCAAAACGAGATTCTTAAAATCTATATTCCCCGAGGGGGTAGTCAGAGATATTCTGAAACCACAGAACATCCACGTTTCACTAGTACCGAAACTGTGTCCAGCGTAACGGGGAGTGAGCCCGTCGCCACTTGTAATGGACAGTGGGTACAATACATGCCTCGATATTGAAGCATGCAGGTTCCCTCACGATGTTTTCCTTCACCGAAAAGCCAGTGGTGTTACAAATCGTACATAAATTCCGGAACCTCATTGGTACGAGTCGGCCTGGACGGGGATCGAAACATCTCCTCCCGCACGGCAGGCAAGTTTACCCGCCACTGGACCACCACGGCTTTTTATAACGGCCTCAGTCATAACTTCTATAAATTTTTTCGTATTTTGTATTGACAAAATTAAAATTCTACTGGTTCATTACAATCTCAGGATTATGAAAGATGTAATATCCTATTCTAAGTGTGTACGTACGTGTATGAACACGTACAATACTACATACAATCACGCCCATGACCCTTTAAGGTAGGCAGATACTATCGATCACAATTCACCACCTGCATGAACCATTATTAACAAAAACGAAAATGTTAACAAAAATAATTCTATAATTAATCTAGCTAAAGATTAGTGAGAAATTGTCCATCAATTGACATCCCACGATTGATGTTGGCCAAGTCTGACCTAAATCGTGTAGCAACCGAAGTATCTATATCCGACGCTCTCTAGCGCGTAATGGGCAGCCAAGAGTGACAGAGATGGATCGTTATTAGCAATTTTTATCCTGTTTCTGCGATTAGCGCGGTTTTCGGCTGGTTTAGTTAACGAGGAAAGAAATATATCTTTTTTTTTCAGGGTAATGTACCTAATTTGTTTGATAAAGCTTTTTAATCTTAACTTTTTATTTGAGTTAAGATAATTTAATCACGGTCTTGGGATGGACCTTGATAGCTATTTTCCTGAAATATTTACTTGCAGATTAACATTAATTTAATAATGAGGCGTTTTCCGAGACTAGTAATACGAAAAATCACTAGATGGCAATAATAAAAAGTTCAGAAAAACCTGTCACATTGACAGCAAAAAGTGTTGTTTGTCTGTGGTTTGAATATTGTCAGGAGTCGCGCTGCAAGTCTGGCGGAGGGCAGACGCATGCGTGTTGGCCTCTCTTAGGCTTGCACGTGGCTCCGCCATTTTGTGAAACTCTTTTGTGTTTTAACCATAAAACAATCACTTGAGATTATAAACTACTTGACATTGGCAGAATTGCCGCGCTAGACGCAAGCAACCGGCCATTAATAAAGGAAAAAAAGAATATTGTCTTTTTTTTTTAAATGTCTTTAACGGCTCTGGATACTAGTCCTTTTGAGCCATTCGTTATTTTTTCTTTATATTCTTTATTTGGATGATGGGATGACAGATGACGAATCTATGGTCGATTTGTAAGCTCGCGCGTTGCCGCCAAAATGACCATGTACGAGTTAACTTGAACCAAAACTTATGTTCTGTTATCGTATTTATTTGAGATTCCTGTTACGTCGGTCGCTTTACGCAACTGTTTGGTACACAATCCGCACGAAATTATGTCACAAATATCACTAAAACCAACTTTTTACGAATTTCAAATAACACGAAACACAACAAGAGCAATGGCGCCAAGCAAGCTCTCAAGAATATTGTCTGACAGGTGGTGTTGTCAATGGATAAATTGTTCACTAGCAATAAATACGCAATAACACCGAAAATTTTAGTTTGGTTGTAACATTAACTATACAAAAACTCAATGAATTCAAAGTACCACAACATCTTTCATATAAAAACCAACTTAATCTTATTAATAAATAAAAAAATTTCTCCCTTAAAATAGGGAATCGAGAAAAACACTGAACACTTTCGAGTTGACAGGGGCGCGTTCAGAGCCTACGCCCAGAGTGCACTCTGGGTGCAACTTTTCGCACTAACGCCGTTCAGAGCCTCGGTGAAAAAACGCCCTTTGCTGTAACAACTCAACCGTTCCGTACCTCTGACGCGTTGCAACTTTTAACCATCAAATTAGATGGTTAAAAAACACTCTGACGTTTTGATTATCTGTGGTTACTTGACTTTTTGCTCATTTTGAATAAAAGTTAGTTTTTTCAATTTATTTTTATTCACTCTTTGATTTTTTAGCATGGAAGATGAGTTTTTATTGTATTTGGAAATGATGGAAGCCCTGGAAGCCCATATTACTGTCAATGTCAAAATTTGAGGTTATAAAACAACCGGGATCGTTCCGTACCTTTTGGCGAGTTGAAAAACAACTGTTCGTTCCGGACCTTCGATTGAAAAACAACCAAACCACCGCACCCATAGGTTCTGAACGCAGCCCAGCTCAATGAGCACGATTGTAACGCCATCATACCAGTGTCATTCAACTATTTTTTTTTAGTGAAAATGCTTCATTATCCCAAGAAGATACTTCATTATCACAATTTACAAAGAATTGAACACAAACAGCGCATGGTTAAATAAAATAATAGTGTACCATTAGACCATAAGTGTACCTCACATTTTTAGGGGTGCTTAAGACCTTCAACTACTTATCTTTCACTAAGGAGCCAACAACATCGAAATCACCAACAAATTTTGTTTCATAAAAGACGAGGCTATTCACTCAAATACAACGTGTTAATGAATTAACGAAAACTAGAAAGTAGTTTGTTAAGAATCGAGAGTAGAATCGAATTATCATAGTTTCAACATAGGTAATTTTTTTCAAAATATTAAATAATTTGTTTGTAAAATTTAAAATTTACTGAACTCGATCTCAACCCACCGCTCGGGCACTCTCACCCTACTTGCTACCAAAACAAGATTCTTAAAAATGTATCCATTTTCCATCCACGTTGTATATGAAAAGCCGATTTAGATTTTTCGATTTCGATGTAGGCTCCATAAAGAAAGATATTTAGTTTTATGTTCTGAAACAAGCACCTCCTAAAATATCGCATTTTGTAACGCAATTTTAGGTAATTTAATTCCAAAAATTGCGTTACAAAATGCGGTATTTCAGAAGGTACTTGTTTCAGACCTAGAAACAACTACCTCCCCGAACCGACCAGCTCCTACGAAGTTAAATGCCCTTTAGACTTGCAATTGATCGCAGGCTTACGCCTTACGATTGAGGCCAAATCGCAAACGTGGAGGGGAGGGAGGAGTACGCGCTCCTTATGGGCTGGATTTGCGATCGTACGATCTGTCTTTACACTTGCGATTTGACTAACGAGCGATTTGGCCCTTAGGAAAAAGTCTGCGATCAGTTGTAGGTCTAAGTGCTTTTATATCTCTAACACTTTGTTTTAACTAAAATGAATTTTATTTTGTTTATTGTTAAGAATACCCAATCGTTTAGACATTGCGTATCGATCATGCCTCGTTTTTGGTCTACCTTTTTCTGTAATAAGTTTAAAGCAAAAGTTAAAAATTAATATTTATCTATCTTACCTTAACGGTTTCGTCAGACCAGCGTGCAAGGCTGCTTTCCTAGTAGCCGAAGGTCCCTTCGCCGCGGCCGCCGCCGCATATCATAAGCCGCCGTCCACTAAGTTTATACACCCACACACCGTCCCCACCGCCTTTATCTCTATTACTTATTTATACTACACCTATTAAACACTGCCACCTATACAGCGAGAAACATTTTAAGAAAAAAACAATTAAAATTTTTAAATTAAGGCAAGTCCGTACTGTAAAGCACCCAAAATGTTCAAGGAAGTTAGGCGATACTAAAGTCTCCTTTAGGCGTTCGAATTTTAAATTTGGCTTTTTTTTTGTCAATTTGAAAAGCTAGCTCCCGCGCTATTATCTACATTCGAGGTTTTCGTATGTTTTAATACGCGGCGTAGCTCGCGTCGTATACCCGTCTCGCTCCATATAAGGCGTTTTAGAGGGAGTGTCGGGATCGAAGGTCTCTTTCACTCGTCTCGTGGCACATTAACCTGGAACAAGAGAGGGTCTGATTAGAGCTTGGTCGGTTTTAATTCCAAGAAAGTGTAGATGAAGTACTTTTCTAATTGCGAGAAAGTTGCGAGAATAGTTAACTATAGTCTACTAAAAAACTATATAATGTACCTTAAATGCGTTACATAACTACTTAAATATGCTTTACACAATCATATCATACTGAACAAGTTTCACTAGAGAGCCAACATCGGAATCAATGCTGGTCCCAGCATTGAAATGGCGAAAAAATCAGCGATTGAGTGAAAGTTGTTCAGTTTGATGATCTGAAGCAACCCCCCCAAGCAAGTATCATGCATGTAACACATTTATGTGTACCTACCTACACCACAGATTAATAATAATGCCGTGTCCCCGGCTAAAAAAAAAAACAGCTTCACTTTTTGTCTTCCGCCATCTTGTTTTGAGACTAAAATTGTATGGGGCGGCGCCATTTTGTATTATGTTTTTGTGCAATGTCTGCTCAAAAACAAGCGCTGGAGACACGCCTTAGTTACAAACCCTTTATAAGACTAAGGCCGAGATTCAGAGACGATTTTTAAGTCATAGTTCGAACTAAGTAGAGTCAAAAATGTATGGATTTTGACATAAGGGAGTTCGAATTAAGACTTAAAAAACGTCTCTGAATCTCGACCTTAAACAGACATCGGGAAAAGAAATAAAAATATGCTTGCTTTCACATAATATTTAGTATTTATAAAATTTCAGTGAGATAGACAAAGGTTACAAACCATACCACCAAAATGTTAGAATTGGAGGTATTCAGAGTGTAAAATTAATTGCGTGAACAGCGTTTAACACACCATCAAATTGAACAATTTTCACTTCAAATGCCAATATACTGAAAAACAGATTTTCCATTACAGTAGTAGGTACTCGACCAAAATTTATGAAACAGCAGATTTGTTTTTGGCGATTTCATTGTTGGTCCCATAACTATAATACAAGTTGTTCAGTTTTATGGTCTGAAGCATCCCCACCGAGTATATAACTCTTTAAGAGAAGTTTATTCCGAATGCGTAAATGCTCGCTGCATTCAAACGAAGTCTGGTGATATTTTCAATAACATTTTTCAGAAACAATCTAGAAACTAATCTCTATGTTTGTATGAAGTCAGATTCTCGTTAAAATATACAGTTTTAGTGCTAGGATTAATTTAAGATTTGTATGGAAATCTTTGAGGCACTGTAACTTTAAAACTATACATTTGAACGAAACTCTGCCTTCATACAAACATAGAGATTAGTTTCTAGATTGTTTCTGAAAAGTTTCATTGACTTTAATTGGTTAATATTGAAAATATCACCAGACTTCGTTTGTATGGAGCGCGCCCTATCACGACAGTATAGACGTATTTAACTCAATAAAAATACAAGTCAATAAATAATCATAAATTCGTCCTGACGCTGACCTTTTAATTTTAAGGCTCGATGCCTACCCGGCTACGTTAACGCTACGCGGCGGCTACGCTCCGTAGACATTTACGATACCCTTTATGGCTTGCTACGAGGTGAAATAACGTTTTGAACATAAAAAATATATCGTAAACGCGTGTATTTGTAATGTTTACAGAATCACACGGTAGTTGGATAAGTAAATGCATTAATTTTTTGCATACTGAGCGAGTTTTTAATAACATGCCAAAAGCCAACGACTAAAAATGGCGCCTTTTCTCTTTTCGCCTGTTTTTTTAGCGCCGCCATCAATCAAACTTGAAGATTATAGTTTAGAATAAAATTTCAAACAAAACTTGTTATGACAAGTATATGTCTAAACTCAGTCCGAACGGAGATATAAAGGCTTGAAGTAAATATCGTGAATACAGGATGTAAGTAACAGCCTAGCAAGTACAGAAACAGTGAACTGAGACGATCAAACTGAACAACTTTCACTATGGAGCCTACCTCAGGAAACGCGAAAAAAATCAGCTGTTTTTGACACTTTTGTCAGGTAGGTACAGGACAGCTGATTTTTTTTTGCGTTTCCTGAGGTAGGCTCCATAGTGAAAGTTGTGCAGTTTGATGGTCTCAGTTCACCGTTTCAGTATTTGCTAGGCTGTCACTTACACTCTGTATATTTGTAGTTCGCGATTTTGATGTTGGTGCCATAGAGAAAGTTGATCAGTACCCTATACAAGTACCCTATACTATATGTCAAATAAAGACGAAAAAAAGAAGTTGACAGAAGCAGGACCACGAAACCTTTTCAGACCGTGATTATTTTATAAAATTCGAGACATTTATGTCAGTGTTTGATGACAGAATGATTTTAAAGTCGAACCACACCACTGCTTCTTTAGGTCTTTCAACATCGCTATTTTGTTGTTTGATACAATATTCGTATTTCTTTAAACTTGTGTACTATAAAGAACCCTTTTCACTTTCTTTTCGCCCCTATTCGGAATGGAGTATATACAACGTGTTAATGAATTAACGCAAAACTAGAAAGCAGTTTGTTTAGAATCAGAGCAGAATCGAATTATCAAGGTTTCAACATAGGTAATTTTTTTCAAAATAATAAATATTTTTTTCGTAAAATTTAAAATTTACTGAACTCGATCTCAACCCACCGCAAGGGCATACTCACCCTACTTACTACCAAAACCAGATTCTTAAAATGTATCCATGAGCACGTTAGCGCTTTTATTCATTGCTGAAATGATAACAAATCATATTTTCTTCAAAACTTAAAATGCGAATAACTTTAAATTTCAACTACCAAAATAATGAAATTATTGTATCAATCTAATTATTTTGTTATAAATCAGTTGGGGTGTATGAGGTTTTGCACTTATTCATTAACACGTTGTATAATACTGTACTTGTGGAAGTGTGAAATCGGGCTTAGACCAGCGTGAGCTTACAATGTTATGCTTGTATACCTTTGGAAGAAAGCAACTCCTTTATAAGCCCACAGTCACAGATGTTATTAATGATATATCAATACAAATACAGCACGGTTCAAACCACTTAGCCTTAGCCTGATATTGTTGTCTGTAAAACATATTTACACACTATGTATTGTATATAAGATACATTAAAGTAGAATCCTTTCACTAACATAATGGATGAAAGGGTAAGGGTTTCTGTGTTGTTTACCTACTGAAGATATACTCATAAACATAGCTATATTTAAGGCCCTTCTTAATATGCTGACGGTTTATTAAGGGGATGATCAGACCATCAAACTAAACAACTTTCTTTATGGGACTAAAAAGGAAATTGAAAGAAAAAATCTCCTGGCGCAGAAATTTTGGTCGAACCCCAACAGCACAAATGTCTACAAAATATCTAATAGATATATATCTAGTAGATATTCTGTGCTATGTGGGAATAGGTTAGGAAAAAATTTAAAGATCTCTGCCATAAATTAAGATTATGTATTTATTATACTTATGTATATATCTATGTTTGTAATATAATATATTATGACGACGGGCTCACCCCCCTTCACACTGGACAGAGTTTCGGTACTACTGGTGAAACGTGGATGTTCTGAGGTTTCAGAACATCTCTGACTATATGATGTAATATAATATGTATTTTTTATAGTTTATTTTCTTTTGTAGTTTAACAATTAATAAGTTTTTGTTCAGATTGTGTGTTTTAGTTTGTTTATTTCTTTGATTTGTGTACACCTAGCCTGCCTCACTTAGTAAACTTTCTCTTTATCATGGGTCTGCTGGAAGAAATCTCTTCAGAGATAAGCTCGCCCTTTTTACTTGTCTATTATGCTGTATTCATCTGTATTTCCGTGTGTACAATAAAGTGTTAAATAAATAAAATAAACAGGTTTGCAGATTTGTGTGGAACAGAGAGCAGATTTTTTTAGGTTTGTTTGACAACATTTGCCGTTTTTAGGACGATAGCGATTTTTTTATTTGTGTCAACAATAGTATTGCTGTTGAAAATAGTATTTCTGACAAAAAGTATGTCTTCATGACAGAAATTAAGTGGAGTTTGCGAAAACGAATGTCTTCCTGATATTCGCCGAATACCAATATTCGGTAATTGGCGGTTATTCGGCTAGTACTAATATTTCGTATTCGTTGCATCACTAGTAGAAATGAGAATTGTTAAAAAAAATTGTGCCTTGAATGTCAAATTGAAACCTATATTCAATCCTATGCACTGAATCAAATGATACCAAAACTATTAATTAATATATTCCACATTGCTGGGCCTTCCTTTGCATGTGTAACTATAGTTAAAAGTACCGAAAACACACTTACATAGTTTGGTCAAGAATCAAGATATTTCACAACACTCACGTCACAGTCAAAAAAAACTTTCTACACTAAAAACAATCATTTTTCAAGTCACAAAAACTACTCAACGGTCCCATTTAAAGTGGGTATGAAGTAACAAAACTCGTAAAGTTTAATAACTGCAGTCCTTGAGTTAAGTTTGTTTACCACAAGGTCAGTTTTGGAGTGGCTAGCGTGAGGGTAGGAAGGGAAATATTTCATCAACGGTCAGCGCACTGCAGGTGGCTATTTTTGGTACTTAATGTGGTAATGTGGTTTTTGGTAATAGATTAGATAACTATTCATCTTTATTAGGTAGGTACTTTGAATTTAGTTTATTCTCATGATGTAGGATCGAAGATAGGAGTTTAATACTAATGTCTTTAACTGCAGATGTAATAGAGCACCCTAGTAATATTTAAAGGGGTCGTTTAGACCATCAAACTGAACAACGTTCACTATGGAGCTAACAACTAGAAAAATAAAATCTGATGTTTCATACAAAACTGCACTCCCTACCCGACAAAAAATTTAAAATCTGCTGTCCCATACATTTGAGTCGAGTCGGTACTACCAGTTTTGGACAGCTGATTTGGCTCCATAGAGATAGTTGTTTAGTCTGAACCACCCCATCAAATGTTGCAGGTTCTGACCTGAGCACTTGTCTCGCGTGGTTTTCGCGCGTCGCGTTTTGCTCAATTGATATTTTGTAACATAGCTTCTGACCACCTCAAATTGTTTAATATGAGTTTATGACAAAAAAACATTAATCCAGGTACAACCTTCGTTTTTACCAAAAAAAGATGATCGACATTTCTACATCAGTGGTGTTGAGATAATCTCTAAACGGTCAAGTGCCTGTATTTTTTTTTTACATTTCGGATGGTTTTTCGAACACATATAGAAAGACAAAGTGTTGTATAGAATACATAGGCGTCGTGGATTTAGCTCAGCTCCCCGAAACACTGACTTACTGTGTAGAATGGGATCACCCGGACGGTTATCTCAAATTTTAACATATAAAATCTAAAGTTTACGAAATTTCTATAGCGCGATGTAGGTTTTTCCGTCTAAAAATAGCTGTAATAACAAGGAATCTATTTAAAACGTCGATTTTATCAAACATCAATTAATTAACCTTATCAAAGTGGCAAAGAAACACCAAAATCACAGCCGAAATTTGATATTTTTATTTTTATCGTGTTAATAGATCTTCAAATGGCACAGTAACGCCATCTGTTATGATAATTGAGAAGCATTTTAACTAGTAGCGTACCGGATTTAATTGAACAACTTTCTCTATGGCACCAACATCGAAATCGCGAAAAAAAATCAGCTGTTCTATACTAAACTGCAAACCTATTACAGCCAAATGTATGGGACAGCAGATTTTTTTTCGCGTTTTCGATATTGGTCCCATAGAAAAAGTTGTTCAACTTGACGGTCTGATTATCCCCTTAAAAAAGTGTCAGCATACTAAGAAGGACCTTGTAATGAGTTAGTTTTGTTTATTTATTCTTTTTATTGTTACATTACGACTAGTAGTTGCTAAAAGTGTAGGTCTCATTCATTATCTGTAAATGGTTGAATAAAATAAATATTAACAATATCAAACATTGACCAAGAATATTTCTCTACGCTGTCTAAATGTAGACAGTGATCTTGATCAGTTATCAATTACAACAAAAACTGTTTATACAAATCAGGAAATCTTTCAAATACATGTCACATGTAGGTATCTGTATAAACATTGTATAGTAAACATTTCAAAAATAATCATTCTCAATTTGTAAACACATAAAACTAAATTAAAACATGGTTGCAATTTATTGAAATCCAGTTTGTCTTGTATTAAATTAAAACACCGGAGTGCGATTTTTGGAACTCATTCGTTGAACTCAGCAGTTGAAAATGTTAAAATTACTCTGGAGATATGCATCTTTCTACTGCTGATTTGACTTTCAAAAATCGCACTCCTGAAATATGATTTTTGAAAGTCAAATCAACAGTAAAAATCATCTCTGAATCTCAGCCTTAGTGTAAAAGAATGCTAATGATATCAATTTCACCCTGTATACAGATCTGTTAGAAAATCTCATAATACCTAAGCTCACCTTTTATACTATAATACTTATCTAGTCGGTGATTGGGAACAAGTTCTCGACGCGTAAACCCATAATGTGATAGAATAAACCTATTTTACGCACTGTAGGTATATCTATTTTGTTCTAGAGTACATAATTTTACAAACTAAATCTTTTCTTTTATAATACTTAGCTACGGAATCTTTTTGCACGTGTTCCTAATTTCCGATATACACTCGACCAGGAGTGCGATTTTTGAAACTCATTCGCTGAACTCAGCAGCAAACTGTCAAAATTACTATGGAGATATGCATCTGTCTACTGCTGATTTGACTTTCAAAAATCGCAATCCTGCAGTGTGATTTTTGAAAGTCGAATCAGCTAGAAAGATGCATATCTCATATACAACGTGTTAATGAATAAGCGCAAAACCTCATACACCCCAACTGATTTATAACAAAATAAGTAGATTGTAAAAATAATTTCATTATTTTGATGGTTAAAATTTAAAGTTATTCGCATTTTAAGTTTTGAGGCAAAAATGATTTGTTATCATTTCAGCAATGAATGAAAGCGCTAGCATGTTCATGGATACATTTTAAGAATCTTGTTTTGGTAGTAAGTAGGGTGAGTGTGCCCGTGAGGTGGGTTGAGATCAAGTTAAGAAATTTTTAAATTTCACAGAAAAATTATTAATTATTTTGAAAAAAATTACCTATGTTGAAAACATGATAATTCGATTCTGCTCTCGATTCTAAACAAACTACTTTCTAGTTTTGCGTTAATTCATTAACACGTTGTATATCTCCATAGTAATTTTGACATTTGCAACTGCTGAATTCAGCGAATGAGATTCAAAAATCACACTCCTGGCCCAAAATTTCACTTCTTTTACTGATTAAGAGTGTTAAAGTTATATCAATCCAATATGGTATTGGTTTCAGTATAATTATGTATATACGAACGAGTTGTAATAAACAACATCTCTTACCATATGTGAGTAACTACAATGACTATGTTCCCAAAATACAAAGACAAAAGAAGGTTATAACAGAGTACTACATAATATTCCCCAATCTCCATACTCCTCGATTTATTTACAAAATAATACAAAGCCTCATAATCGAGTCAAGGATGGTAAGATCTCATCATGGTGGTTCTTAGGTCATTCCTTAAGCCGAGGGGGTATACCCCCACCCTTCGTTGGAGGGGGAAGCTAGGTCAAGGGCGAACCGTCGCCTCCATGGCGCTCGACATGCCGAGATTTAGGCTCAGTCTACATTTAAATGTTTTCCGGATCCGGCCTTTTTTATTTTTCCGTATTAGAATTGCACGGTCGATAGATTTGTTATGATCGGTTTTGACTGCTGTAGGCTTGTTATTGACATGGTTTATGATGTTTTTTGGTGAACCGTTTTATTAAATAATTAAATGGCGCATACAATTTCCACAGATTCTCAACACAAACTTTATGATCTTTATTTGTAGGTACATTCTTTATTAATTAATCTGTATACAGGGTAATCAGCAGAGGCCACGGACCGCCACACGCTACGACTATGAGGCAAAAGAGGTGTGTCAGAGTCGTAGCGTGTGGCGGTCCGTGGTCTCTGCCTACCCCCATGGGACAATGGCGTGAGCTTATGTATGTATGTATACAGGGTGTATGGAAAAGTATCATTAACCTTTTTTTTTGCTCTGATCTGTTTGCTCCCATAGCAAAACTTGCTCAGTTTGATCGGTAGAGTATGTGGTTTAAAGGTTAATGATACTTTTCCTCACACGCCGTAAAGTTATGGATGCACCTACTCAGTTAATTGAGTAAATCATTCAATCAATCAATATTACATTATTAACACCATTCATAAGCAGCAAAAAATACAGAGAAAAAACAAGAGGTACAAAATAAGGTGGTAAATATACAGGGTCCTTCTTAATATGCTGACAATTTTTTAGGGGTATGATCAGACTGTCAAACTGAACATCTTTCTCTATGGCTCCAATATCTAAATCGCGAAAAAAAACAGCTGTTCCATACAAAACTGCAAACCTACTCGAGCCAAATGTATGGGACAGCTGTTTTTTTTCGCGATTTAGATATTGGTCGCTTAGAGAAAGTGGTTCAGTTTGACGGTCTGATCATCCCCTAAAAAAAGTGTCAGCATATTAAGAAGGTCTGGTATTGTGTGTCTACAACAAAGAAGTACCTAAAATTATTAACAAGTTCATATGCATGGATTTAATAACGGAATGTCAGCTCCATTCCAAATAATTACAAACGTTTTACAGAGATGAAACTTTTCATGTTCTCATCAGATTAACGATTCGGGCGGAAAAACGGACGCGTGTCGAGCGTGTAGTCCCAGCAGTATGGAAAGGGTTTACATCAATACAGTGATTCGATAAATGTTATTTAATCCGAATGCGCGTTCCGATGATGCCAGTATCGATACGGTATGATATTTATATTGTTGCCAGGCACGATTTATTTCGTTTTATTATCTGGATGTTTTTGAAAACTTTTTTCATTTCATTTAAAGCTGTTATCTGATTTATGCGACAAACTTTTACTGTATTCTATTTCAGACTGAAAACAAAAAATGTTCAAGTGTTTAAAATGTTTGACTATATGTCCGTGTAGATTGATTATAAGGAACATGATAGCATAAGCTTATGCTCACGACTATATTCCCCGAGAGGGTAGTCAGAGATATTCTGAAACCTCAGAACATCCACGTTTCACCAGTAGTACCGAAACTCTGTCCAGTGTGACGGGGGGTGGCCCGTCGCCACATGATGGACAGTGGGTACAATACATGCCTCGAAATTGAAGCAAGCAGGTTTCCGGCACCGAAAAGCCAGTGGTGTTACAAATCTACACTAATATTATAAAGAGGAAAGATTTGTACCTATTTTTGTATGTTTGTATGTTTGTAATGAATAGGCTCAAAAAGTACTGGGCCGATTTAAAAAATTCTTTCACCAATAGAATGCTACATTCTTCCAATTTGACATAGGCTACATTTCATTTTGAAAAAAATTAGGGATCCTTGGTAAAATTTGAACAATGTAACCGAAGGTGTAGAAAAATGAGTCTTAAAATTTATTTGTCTACCCCGTGCGAAGCCGGGACGGGCTGCTAGTCATACATAAATTCCGAAAAACTCATTGGTACGAGTCGGTCTGGACGGGGATCGAACCATCGCCTCCTGCACGGCAGGCAAGGTTACTCGCCACTGGACCACCACGGCAGGAACATAATAACAAGTTTTTATAAGTACTAGAGTTAACCTGCGACTTCGTCCGCACAAATTATATGCAAGGTGTTACAAAAATACAAATAAACCACCCCCGGGTGGTTTAAACCATCAAATTGAATAACTTTTACTATGGGACCAATATCTAAATCGCAAAAAAAAAGGATGTTCCATACTAAACTACAAATCTACTCTAGCTAAATGTATGAGACAGAAGATTTTTTATTTTAATGTTTGTCTCATAGTGAAATTTGTTTAGTTTGATGGTCTAGACAGCTCCCTAAAAGATTTAAATTTTTTGTAAATATCTTCAATGTACAGACACACTTCTATTACAGTTTTATAATAGTTAAGATCTACCTAACTACCTAGTTAGATTTAGTTAAAGTTAAATATAATCTATCTAACCTAAATATACCTACTTAACTGTTGTAGGCTTACTATAATGAGTAGATTATAATTATTAAACAAAACATTAGCGTCTTTTGAAGAACGTTCATTAAATCAACCCGGAACACCCGGAAACCGGAACCAGGAAGTTAAAAAAAATCTGTTACAAAAAAAATTATTATCATACTTATTTGATAGAGGCGTTTCCGAATAATAAACATTTCTCCTCCTTTTCTTCAAACCTCTATGCAAATTGAACATAAATGTTTCTATCGCAATATTAAATAATATATTGTTGTTTATATTGCAGTGCCCCGACGGGGTGCGACATGTCTAAAGGACTATAAATAATGTATTTAGATCTAAGACAACCTGGTTGTCTTAGGACTAATATTGTTGTTTATATTGCAGTGCCCCGACGGGGTGCGACATGTCTAAAGGACTAATGTATTTAGATCTAAGAAGAGAATTATTTATAGTCCTTTAGACATGTCGCACCCCGTCGGGGCACTGCAATATAAACAACAATATAATATTTAATATTGCGATAGAAACATTTTTGATCAATTTGCATAGAGAGGTTTGAAGAAAAGGAGGAGAAATGTTTATTATTTGGAAACGCCTCTATGCAATAGTAACTGTTTATTTAAGGTTTTGACGAAGCATGTTGCTGATTACCGGCTGTTGCATTATTATTGACGAAGCTTGTGCTGACTGCTTATTTTGTGTAGACATTAACGAATTATTTTGTTCTTCAATAAAAGTCTTTCTTGCAATAAATGAATGTGAATATCGAATTTAATCCAAAGTTATTTGTGTTTTAGCTGGAAACGAATCGGGATTAATATTTATTTGCACATTTGCTAATGCTACGGTCAACACATGCTGCAAATCACCGATCATTTTGAATATCAAACGTTTAATCGAGCTAAAATGAAAAACTTTTTCATACCAAACATTACACGCGATTAGGTACATTTTTTTAATTCGCAAATAACTGGGCCCTTGCCCATCATAAAGGTCAATTCAATACACTTAACACTACAGGGTATTAGGGTAAAACTCCCCTGCATATAATGCACAAACGAAGTATTCATCTTGGCAGACAAGTACTGACTCCAGATGAGATACAAAACCTCCCGGTTAAAAACCTACTGCGATTTCTAACTGCTGTAGGGATTAATAGGGAACTATAGAAAGGGCGTTCACAAAAGATCAGCGATGGTCGAAGTGGCACAGGCGCAAGTCTGTTAAGGCCCCATTCTCTCAATAATAATAATAGGGTAAACAGTTGCATTACTTTAAGGGGCGATTGTACCCATTATAATGAATAACTTTCCCTAAGAAACCCATAGGAAATTGCACTCATCTGACCGAACGTCTGTATGAAAAGTCAATTTTTTTTACGGTTTTCATTTTGCTTTCTTTGGGAAAGTTGTTCATTATAATGGGTACAATCATCCCTTAAAGTAATGCAACTGTTTACCATAACACCCTGTATACAGGGTGTAAAATTAAATACGTTTCATATAAAACGGAGTGTTTCAAACCACCAAACTAAACCACTTTCATTATGGAGTCAACATCGAAAACACGTATTTTGTTAGTTCGTAGAAAACATCAATCGCTACTCGCTCGACCCAACTGTATGGAACAGCTGATTTTTATTTCGCAATTTCAATTTTGGCACCGTAGTGAAAATTTTTCAGTTTGATGGTCTAAACCACCCATTTAATACCCCTGTATAATATGATTGACTGGTTGGATTCCTAAAACCAAAATCTAGATTAAGGGCCTATGTCGAAAAATAATTGAAGCGAAATGAGCGTGTGATAGCTTATATTATGCCTGATGCGAGAGAAAGAGACAGGACGGCGCGCGCGCCTGAAACGACGCAAGCATAAAACAATTTTTATTTAATTGTAATTGTACTATTTATGTAAGGTCAATTCTGCTCTAATCCAAATTTATAAAAAATCTATCTCTTTTTTTTAAATCAAGCCTGTTGTTTCTAATATTCACCGTTTAGCACTTCCAAGCGTTTATCGATAAAGACGGAGGCTACTTTGGCTTGTTTTTCTATCGAGAAAATGTATCTTAATCGTGTTTTGGCTCGAATCAAAACTTCAATTATATGTTCAATTTCCACATATCCGCAAATCATACTCCTACTGTTAGTACTTCATGAGATATGATGCTTTGAAGAATCCTATTTTTTTCACATAGCCTCTTAATTGTGCATAGGTAGTGAAACAAAGATTGTAAAACTTCTAGTCACGAGTCAGAAAATAAAGATTGATTATGAATACAAATATGAATTTTACGAGCCACCGCTTTGTGGGGAATCGTACGTATATACCTACATAATTCAGGGTTGACAGTAGCCATGTTGTGGTGAAATTATCGAATTTCAAACTATTGACATTGTAAACTCATTACTGAGTAAATGAATATAATTATAGGAGTAATTAAAACTTGATTAAAACATAGGCCGAATAAATTATGTATTAAGCCGGTTTGGACGTAGGTATGGGAAATCAAATCAATATTTAAAAAATCCTTAATCAATCATTTTCAGCTATAATTAATTATTAATCAGTATTTTATCACCTTTAGGTACCTACCTTCATTGGCCCCACTTGCTTCAACCTGGGTTAGTAATTAACCAATTTCAGTTTGAAATTCATGAGTACTTAGGTATAGAAAATAACAGAGTTAACTATTTAACCACGAGTAATTGCTAGCCCAGGTTGTCGCAAGTGGGACTTATAGGTACCAAAAATAAATTTAATTACCCGATACAGATTTTAAAAAAAGCTGAAATCCTTCACACACATATTTTCATGCAATCTTACGCTACGACATACGAGATGTACTACTTCCCTGTTTATGTTTGGTTTTTGTTTCAAATGTGTTTCTTTTTATTTAATTCTAAATTCAAAAGGAGACAGCCCTACAGATGGCACTTCCACTTCCGGAGGGCGCGGCCTGAATAGCGATGACGTCACTCCTCCCACCACCGACTACGACTAAATACAATTACTACAAATCACTTAAGCACATAAACTTAACTATACAGTATGTAAACTAACTAAAGGCAAACCTCTAAACCACGTACTGTTGTTCTGACAGGTTTGCTCCCATAGTAAAAGTTGTTCAGTTTGATGGTTAGAGTATGTTGTTTAAATGTTAATGATACTTTTCCATACATCCTGTATTGACCTAAAAGTTTACATTTTAACGAACTAAAAATACAACCCGTTATTTAATGGAATATAATTCGGAGCGCGCTCCATACAAACGAAGTAAAGTGATATTTTCAATACTAACTAATTAAACTCAATGAAATTTTTCAGAATCAATCTAAAAACAAATTTCTATGCTAGTATGCAGTCAGATTTTCGTTAAAATGTATAGTTTTAAAGTTACAGTGCCTCAAAGATTTCCATACAAATCTTAAATTAATCCTAGCATTGAAACTGTATATTTTTTAACGAAAATCGGACTCCATACAAGCATAGATATTTGTTTCAAGATTGTTTCAGTAAAATTTCATTGGGTTTAATTGGTTAGTATTGAAAATATCACCATAGTACGTTTGTACTCCGGAGCGCGCTCCGAATTATATCCCCTTAAAATGAATGAATATGCATCAACACGATGGAAGCAGAGTGTTCAAGCAACTGTCTGTTATGTCCACACGAAAGGCTATCAATACGAATTGAGTGAACTTAACATGCCAGTCAATATGCACAAGCAGTTCTCTACTTTAATACAATAGTAAACCTTCGGTAATTCGGGAATCGTGTTATATCTTCTATACTATAGTCCATCCAACACAGGATCGGGATTACGTCAGATCACTACTAAAGCGAAATGACTATAGCAGTACGTATGGAACCTATTATTGCGATAATTAGGTGCATAATGGCAACACCAAACACTTTTATAGAGTACTATCGCTCTGTACTAGTTATATTAGAGCTTGCTATAGTACTGGACTATAAAGGTTGAATAAAATGGCGAATTAAACATTTACATCAATTGTTAATAGGAAATTTTTGCTGTAAACGGTTATAGAGCAAAATGTATCGTCAGACGCTTCTATACAACATGCTGTAACCGCGAACACTTAGTAACACGGTTAGCCAGCTTTTTGGGGATTTAAGTTTTTGTTATTGGACCGTTTTGCCCGTTGGGTAGCTACCTAAATTTCTGGACCGAGGATGTTGTTGATGATATTGGATGATATCTCGAGGAAGCAATTAATAATAAGCAGTAGCGTAGCGCGGGGGGCAGGGGGACAAATTTCCCGGGCGGCACTTTACTAGGGGCGGCAAATTCGAAAAATATAGATTGATTGAGGTCTGTCTATAACCAATTCGTAGAGGAAAGAAAAGTCGAGCTCTCTTCGTTCTCTCTCTGTTTCTGTTTTAGTTACTGTGCCTACACATAATCCTAAAGAGCTAAGACGTGGTGCTCCAAATTTCGAGCTTGCTTCGCTTCATACATAAAAAGCTTTGGCTCTAACCGATTCGTATTGAGGAGAAAAGTCGAGCACGCTCTAAGTTTCTATTTTTGCATGGATAAACCAAAAGATGTCTGACCACAACCAGAATAGATGTGAAAAAAAATTTGAGCTCGCTCCGTTATTTTATTTGTAAGTAAGAAAAAGGGGCAGCAGAAACCCACGCTACACCACTGATAATTAGGGTGTAGGTTTTTGCCTATACTGTGGTGGAGAAGTGTCGTGAGCCAGTATGTTGAAATTCCTACAGGCCCTACAGTTGAATTATTTCTAAATTTTTTTCTTCCATGCTCAAACCACCGAGGCTCAACTGTATAAGGCCAATGCTATCAATATGCAGTTCTCAAAGTGATGTAATGCACCAGCAGCCACGTCTGGCGCCCCGTCGAGATGCATTCGATGCTAAAAGCCACTTTGTGTTATAAAACTAGCGACCGCTCTTAAAATATGGCTGGTTAGAATATGGATGGGTTTTTACAATGGAAACTAAGTGTTACATGTCCTTCATAGTAGTGGAATTTAGTTTACAATGCATTGTAAAAATATTATAAGTGTAGGTAGGTATGCTATGTGCAAACCTACATGCTTAAATCTCAGTTCTTACACCGCAAATTTTTTGTACCATCGTAACTGTCCCCTAGACAAAGGTCCGGCACTTCAAACAACGTTTTGGATTTGACATGATGGCGTTCGCACATGAGCACTTGGTGCAAATTGTCTTGGACATATGTGTAGGGTTGACTTACCACGCATCGTATGAACATCATCTACATTTCGTTACTTTTTATTGTTCGTTCTGTTATTTAGTGTTATTTTTCAACGTTTTTTATGCACTGAAAAGGCTCAACTTTATCTTATCAAATCCAACGGGTGCCGCATTCCCTTGTTCAGTTTTAATATTTGATAAATTTTGATTAGAGCATAAATGAACTTACATAAATAGTGCAATCACAATTAAATAAAGTTTGTTTTACGCTTGCGTCGTTTCAGGCGCGCGCGCTGCCCCATCTCTTTCTCTCGCATCAAGCAGTAATATAAGCTATCACACCATTTTGCTTCAATTATTTTTCGACATAGGCCCTTAATTCAAGAACAAATCGACCACCGACCTATAACATCAAACGCCTAGACTCTTATACTAACAATATTTTAATGCGAACTAAATTCTAACGCCTCTAGATACGATGGCTATTCGATTAATTGCCGGCACCATATCTCAGATTTACGATCGACCCGGCCAGTACTTCCGCATCATAAAATAGGTGCCATTATCCTAAATAACTGCCGACGTCCTCTTAGTATTGTCCAAATTAGAGGATGAGATTTGGGGTGTCCACTATAGGTCAAGGTAGTAAACTTTTTTTGTTAACATAAGAAACTACATACGTTGATGAAGAAATTTTGTTGCGTATGTGAATTCTAGCAATCCGTATTGGGTGTGTGTAGTGGATTAACGCCTTAGACCCTTATAGTCGGGGAAATCTACGGATTTTTGTATGGAGAAGGTTGCATTAATTGCACTTTTGGTGATAATTTGGAATGTAGTAGATAAATACCTGAAAAACATAAATTCTCAATAATCCCCGATTTTTTATTGTGTATTATTGAATAATTAAGACATTTACAAAACATTAAATTTAGGTATGAACGAAAAATGGAAAACTGGTGATTTTGTGCAGTATGGCTTCATTCAATACGTTTTACTTATAACAATAATAATCCCCGGTTAATATCGTAAATTTGAGTAGATATTTAATATTTTGTAAGTCTTCAAAAATTATAACCTCAAAACTAAATTATTTACTGTTTGTTTGTACACATTAAATTTGCCTTGTGATAATTAACTGTCTTTATTGCTAGTATGCTGGAAGAAATATCATTCGGAATAAGCTTGCCCTTTGTACATTTATATCCTTTTTAAGGTATTTCTAAGGTTCCTGAGAAAATAAAACCACGAAATCTCGACAAAAATGTTATAAACTAACAGTAATATTATTTCAAACACAATTTACTAAAGTGTCTTTAATGCAATCTCAAACCTTATTTTTCCTAGACTATTATTGAGGGACGTGTACAGGGTGGAATTGATATCATCAGCATCCTCTTAAACTAAGAGTCTACCCATCAAACTAAACAACTTTTGTTGTACTCTTAGATATTCCGTGCTATGGGAGCAAACCGATCGGAGCAAAAAAATATTAGCTGTTCCATACTAAACTGCAATGTTTACCCGATTCAAATGTATGCTACAGCAGATTTTTTTGTTGCTTCGATCGGTTTGCTCCCATAGTAAAAGTTGTTCACTCTTTGTAGTTGTATGTAGACTCTTTGTTTAAAAGGATGCTAATGATATCAATGTCACTCCGTATAGGGTTCTTCTTAATATGCTGATAGTTGTTGAAGGAGATGATTAGAACATCAAACTGAAGAACATTCTCTATGGGACTAAAATCTAAATCTCGGAACAAACAAAATCTGCTGTCCCATACACTTTAGGTCTAGTAGGTTTGTAGTTTTGTATGGAGTTTTTAAGACTAGGCAGTTTTTAAGTTATATTTTGTTTCTTTGATCATCATAATTATCGACGGTCTGAAATTAATTGACTAAATATTGAGAAACAGCATTGCTAAGAACATCAAAAACTCCATGTTGGTTTGATACCGATAGAGTAGTTACACAAAAAGACCCCTGATTTTCTTTTTTGCGATTTGTTAGCGCCATAGAAAAAGTTGTTCAGTCTGATGGTCTTAATCATCCTATTAAAAACCGTGAACATAATAAGAAATATAATAAGTATATACAGAAGTGGTGAGTTATGAATGTCTTGCATGATGCCGGTGTCACCGTAGACATATACAAACCACACGCGTTAGTCTAACAATTGCTTCCTTCCCGGGGTTCCATACACATTTCCATTTCTAGCCCGCGTGACCGCTGTCCCACGGCACGGCAAGTTAATTTGAAACATTAATTACCACTATTCATTAGTGTTTAACATGCTAGTCTACGTTTTACATATACAAATGTCATTAGAGCGTTAATTGTGGTCTGCACGGTGAGGAATGGCGTTTGAATGTGTCGTGAATAAGTTTATTATACAGAGTGTAAGTGACAGCCTAGCAAATACTGAAACCGTGAATTCAGACCATCAAACTCAACTTTCACAATGGAGCCACCCTCAGGAAATGCGAAAAAAAAATCAGTTGCTCCATACAAAACAGCTGTACATACTCGACTCAAATGTATGAAACAGTTGATTTTTTTGCACGTTTCCTGAGGGTGGCTCCGTAGTGAAAGTTGTTCCATTTGATGGTCTGAATTTACTGTTTACGCTGTTTACATACAATTAGCATGAAAGAAAAAATTTTAGAAAAACGGAGAGAAACAGACAGAAGTAAGAAAAAGTAAGTACATTTATCTTAAATATTTAAGATAGCAAATTTTTACAATAAAGGTAATGTTTCTTTTGAGTAAAATTTGCTACCTTCAATAATTAAGGTACTTTACGTTCCCCTCGTGTATTGCTAATTATTTCCATTATACATTATCCGAGGGTGTCATCATCATCAGCCTATTATACGTTCCATTATACTACACAGGCCTACCCTCAGAGAGGGTGTTCTGGGCAACGGGCCAAAGTCCACCACACGTGTCCAATGCGGATTGGTAAGACCTCACATACGCGTCAGAATGTCTTCTTCAGTCTTAGACCATATAACTAGGCACCAGCCTCATGGTAGCATTTCCCCTCTGCCACGTTACAAGATACAATTTTATACCTTACCACTAAACGAGACAGCCTATAATTGCGGAACAATAACTTCAAACTAGTTTGCGTTTGGGGTTCACACGAGACTATTTTTAACTTCATTTATGCTGACAGTTTTTTAAGAGAATGATCAGATCATCAAACTGAACAACTTTCTCTATGGGACCAGACTCGAAATCGCGAAAAAAAAACAGCTGTCCCATACAATTAGGTCGAGTAAGATTTCAGTTTAGTATGGAACAGCTGTTTTTTTCGCGATTTCGACTCTGGTCCCATAGAGAAAGTTGTTCAGTTTAATGGTCTGATCATCCTCTTAAAAAACTGTCAGAATATTAAGTTGGACCCTGTATATCATCTAAACTTTAAGATCCCTTTCAGAAAAACTACGTCATCACTTGAGTTCCCACAACAAACAATTTATCTTTTTTTCTTTCAATAGCGCAGAAAACATCTGCAGTCCCAGAACGGGGATCAAGCCTCCATACATCAAACCATAAACCTCGCTGTACGATGATTCAACATAAAAAATTCAAGAGCACAGGAACAGAGGTCGAATAAACGTTACATAATGGTCGCATGCCATTTATACGACCAATATAGGACTGTTGTGGTCACGCACGAACCCAAAGCTCATTATATCTAGATATAATCCAGTTTTGACGGTTTTTTAAGGAGATGTTTAAAGACCATCAAAATAAACAACTTCCTCTATGCGACTAACATCGAAATCACGAAAAAAAATTGCAGTTCCATACAAAATTGCAAACCTTTTTTTTTGGATAGGACTAATACAGCGTTTCTCAGGGAGCAGTTACTGCTTTTTAGTGCGGATTATTGGACCACGAAGGGTCTACCGAGCCAAATGAATGAACTTAAGCAATCGACCTAGGGGCACCCAGAGGGGTACGGAGTACGGACCTCGGCATAGGACGTTGCTGGATAGTGCACGATCCGCATTTTGGATTGGATGGAGGTCCAAACAATTTTCTCGTTTTCGACCCATGTTCTTAGGTAAAGTTGTTTAGTTGTAGAGTAGGTACACCATTGTGTTGTTAATTAAAAAATGGGGGTATATAGGGTCTTCTTAATATGCTGACACTTTTTTAAGGGGATGATCAGACCGTCAAACTGAAAAACTTTCCCTATGGCACAAAAATCGAAATCTTGAAAAAATCTGCTGTTCCATACAAAGCTGCAATCGTACTCGAGTCAAATGTATGGGACAGCGGATTTTGTTTCGCGATTTAGATGTTGGTCCCATAGAGAAAGTTGTTCATTTTGACGGTCTGATCATCCCCTTAAAAAGTGTCAGCATATTAAGAAGGACCCTGTGGTTACCTTTTTATTTATACACAAAGATAAAATATAGTGGGCAGATTAATATTATAAAGCGCAGAAAACACAACTTTTCTTCTACTTACTCTTACGAGAAACGTCCATTAGAATAAGCGAGATGTCAGTAGTAAACAAATGCCAGCTTGAAACATTTTGTCACCACACCTCCAGTTGGAGATCTACGTTATTTCGTAACGTTAAGGCTGAATTCTCTTTGAATTTGCTTAAAAAGTGGTGACATTTGTATAAAGGACGTAACAGATGAACATCTATCTTGCTCTGTTACTCTTAATGGCAATCTGTGCGACTGTAAGGAATGACTATACATGTTTTTGTACAGTTTGATATTGGGTAGACCTGATTGTAAAACAAATGTAAAGAATTGTAAAAATTAAATATTGAATGATGCCACAAACCCAACGCGAATGTCACGTGTCGGGTAGTTACATATTAAGCGGGCGGAAATCCAACATGGCGGCCGGAAGTGGCACTGACACCAGCGCCCGGCCGCTTCCGGCGACGGTGGCGGGTTTACCGAAATTTATTGTCTTTGAATAGTGGAAACACCTAGAAAATAAATGCAAAGATGACTTCTTTATTTTATTCTATTTATAAGTAGTGTCCTTTTTACCCGACTGCGCCAGAAGGAGGTTTATATTTTTCGAGCGTATGTATGTATGTATGTATGTATGTTTGTATGTCTATTTCTTTGGCACGGCCTACAGCCTAAACGGCTTGATGGATTTTAACGTTTGAGGTGTCATTAGATTCGTAAAAATTGTGAAAGTGACATAGGCTACATTATTTTAATATGGCGTCTGCGAAATAAAAAAGAGAGGGAGAATAAACCATTTATTTTTCATTAAAATTACGATATGGGTATCAAATGAAAGCTAGTGATCTGACGATTCCAAAAATATATATTAGAGTACTTTTATGTTACCGTTTCGACACAAGACTAAAAAGTATGAAATAAACTAAATTATTAAGAAAAACAAAAAACCCGACTGCATAAAAACCCTATTAACTGAAAAGAGAAAAGCAAGCTCTATAATCACTTAATCAGCTATAAAAGCTTTATTTGAGCTAATATAATTCGAATGTATGTGTGTGTTCGTGTGTATTTGTTTATTTGTGTATCTGTGTTATTGACGAAGCTTGTGCTGACCGCTATATTTTTGTGATTGATGTTTTTACTTATTTGAATAAATTAATTGTTTTGGATTCGAATGTTATTAGGTAGGTATTGCAGGCGGGGGGGGGGGGGGGACAAACCAATTGCGATACCCACCTAATAACATCCAAATTATATTAGCTCAAATAAAGCTTTTATAGCTGATTAAGTGATTATAGAGCTTGTTTTTCTCTTTTCAGTTAATAGGGTTTTTATGCAGTCGGGTTTTTTGTTTTTCTTAATAATTTCGTCATCGTATTTAATTGATTCAATACTGCTCCGCGCTGTATGGTTTCGGCTTAGAATGGACCACCCCATTTTTTCCGAGACGACTAAGGGATAAAGTTTCTGATGCAGTGTTTCTGTAGGCGAAAGGCTAAAGCCACCTATTACTACTGGACACGTAATTCTGGCGTTTTTCTTTTATTTATTTTTATAGCAAAGCATAGCATATGCTCACGACTATATTCCCCGTTACGTGGGGATAGTCAGAGATATTTATTTGGTTTATTTTATATGGGGGTTTTTAACCCTGAGGTTATATCAGCCCCATCGTGCATTAACATATTAATAAGTACAACCAAAATGCTAAAAGCAATATTGTAAAAATTATTGGTACGATTATTGATTATACATTTTATTAATAACTAGCTGTTGCCCGCGACTCTGTCTGCGTAGACCTTAAAAAAGTATCCTATGTGTTACTCCAGATCATATTCTATCTGTGTGCCAAATTAAATTAAAATCCATTCAGTAGTTTTTACGTGAAAGAGTAAAAAACATCCATCCATACTTACAAACTTTCGCGTTTATAATATTAGTAGGATAATAGTAACTTTACAAGGTGTAACAAATCAACCTAGTCCTATACATCTGAGACGAGTAGGTACTGCAGTTTTGTATGAAACAGCACATTTTTCTTCTCGATGTTGAGGCGCTCGGCTTGCGGCTCGCTTAGCGGGCAGATTGATAGCGGAGACCAGGTCCACCAGGTTCCAGGGGGGACTCTTCGGAGCTTAGCTCCTATGCGTAGCTCGGTCTTCAGCCTCGCGAATTTTTCCATTTGATGATCTAAACTAAACCACCCCTTTAAATATTACTAAGGCTGTTTTCTTACATTTTGTTATAATTCAGTTGGGGTCTATCAGGTTTTGCGCTTATTCATTAACACGTTGTATACAACGTGTTAATGAATAAGCGCAAAACCTGATAGACCCCAACTGAATTATAACAAAATAATTAGATTGAAACCATAATTTAATTATTTTGATAGTTAAAATTTTAAGTTATTCGCATTTTAAGATTTGAGGCGAAAATGATTTGTTATCATTTCAGCAACGAATGAAAGCGCTATCGTGCTCATGGATACATTTTAAGAATCTTGTTTTGGTAGTAAGTAGGGTGATAGTGCCCGAGCGGTGGGTTGAGATCGAGTTCAGTAAATTTTAAATTTTTCAAACAAATTATATAATATTTTGAAAAAAATTACCTATGTTGAGACCATGATAATTCGATTCTGCTCTCGATTCTATAAAAACTACTTTCAAGTTTTGCGTTAATTCATTAACACGCTGTATAGGGTCCTTCTTAATATGGTGACACTTTTTTAAGGGGATGATCAGACCGTCAAACTGAACAACTCTTTCTATGGCACCAACATCAAAATAGCGAAAAAATATCTGCTATTCCATACTAAACTGCAAAACAACTTGAGTCAAATTTTAAGTTATTCGCAGTATGGGACAGCTGATTTTTTTTTCGCGATTTGGTATTGGTCCCAGAGAGAAAGATGTTTAGTTTGATGGTCTGATCATCCCCTTAAAAAAAGTGTTAAGAAGGACCCTGTATAACCTCGCGACTGTGTTATTTTATGAGTAGGTCGCGAAAAGAGTCCTTTACGCAATAATTTTTTGGTGGCCTATTTCCCATAGCTGGAGAAATTGACTCATTCACTCTTAAAGCATTAGATATATGTTTTTGATTCTAATAATAAACATTATATCAAACAATATTAAAGTTAACCCCTTAATCCCATTCGATCACAAACAGGTTAATGTTTAAATCAATCCGCTAGCTCCACAAAAGCAACTTAAATACACATAGCAAATCCCGGATTTACCTATCACAAAACTAATCCTCTTTTAATCTCGATTCAAAGCCTTTCGCATCCCCTTTGAAACGCTTACACACTGTATAGATCTTGGTAGGACTATAGTACGGGAATTGACTGCGGTAAATTCTATCTGATTGAATTAAACGTCCATTATTTTCTAGTAGTGCTTTTTTAGTCTATAATTAGCAAATATATGACCGTGTGAATTCAATTTAGTATGTCTAGACCTATTTCTTTGTAAGGATATCGTACCACGCAATTTAAGGATATCAGTAGTTATGGTTCTGGGAATAAAATATAAAGTATTGAAGAATAAAAAAGCACTTTTTCAACATTATCTTGTAAAATTCTCGCCAAAACTTAGAGGCAAAACTGCAAAGTTTCGAGCTCGCTTCGCTCGCTCCAGATGTATAGGTATGCAAGGGTTATAACATTTATACCACAACTGTTATTACTTAAGAAATAATCGTCCTTAAAAATCCCAAGCTAAATTCAGGTTACGGGGATCCTTAGGAAAATGTACTTTTGATCCGGACTTGCTACGAGAAATTAATATGAGTCCTGCCGCTTGCGCTGTAGCAGACGGGTTTTAATAAAAAGTCGAAAAACAAAACTTTGAAAACGTTACAAATAAAAGGTTTTCAGTATTTGCGTTCCTTTGTCTTTTCTGAGGTTAGGTGAGGAAGGGATTGGCACAGCCGTCTCCTGGACTATAAGGTAGTCAATTATGCAAGCTTTAGGGCGCAGGGTTGTGAATCTTTGAGCAGGGCTGTACATCAGACGTTTAGCGGCGAAGACGTGAAATGAATGAGATTGTGAAAACATCCCGTTTGCTCCAGTTTTATTACAACGGTTTTACTGTTGGAAATGTTTTGATAATTGAGGGGGCTTTTAGATTGAATTTTGGGATGATAAGAAACTTTACTGGTTACTAAAACCTACCTAGAAACGTAAACCTAGTACATAATTTCATCAAAATAATCGCTATCTAATCTCTTTTCAATTTGGGGCCATCCTTTTGTACGTTACGTCACTCACATCTGTATGACAAAGGCTTTTGCGAAAATTCTAATTCTATGCTTTTAACCAACGATATTAATGTACCTACCTAAGAGGAAGAAGGATCTCTCTTTAAGACTAGAGGGAGTCATACCAATTGTAAAGTGTCCACTTTTTTTGACGTTTAGGTTTGAGTGTGTGGTGTTAAGTGGTATGGACAAAAGGCACCAAGTGACATATGGCCTTATGTTTACGGTCACTTTTCACACACACTAGCTAAAAAAAAAGTGGACAGCCGCATAAACAAATATCTATAGTTCCATCTCCTTCTACTATTAAAGGTACGTCATAAGACAAAAGAGACCAACTACAATCGTAAATTTATGCGGACTCTACGGAGATCCTTCCTCTTAGGTACCTACTAAAGAATTTTTTAACTGACTTCTTTCATTTTACCAGTGACTGGCCGTAGCATGAATTTGCATCTTGCCGTTGAATTTTATTAAACCAAAATTCATAATAAGACGACTAATTTTGACGTAATTTATAAATGGATCCATTTATAATTAGGTCAAAGTCATTCATGAGTTAGGTCAATATTGGTCACCGAGTCTCACCTATACTAAAGTACGACATTTTAGTAGGTATACCTATTTTTGACTGGCTTGTCCTTCAATATGTCACTGTGGTGCCTTCTAATCCAAGGAAATCAAATTCGATAATCATAAGAATTCGCACCAAATATTACAATTATCTCATTAGCTTATTAAAACAGGGCTTAAAAAAATTTTTAGATCGTAATATTGTCTGCAAAGTGGTCGCGGTATGTCGCAAGTAAAAGTTACTTCAACTTATAAAGTAGATGCACGTAATACAGACCTTTCAAATATTTAAGCTTTAAAACAATAGATTTTAACGAAAATCTAACATAATACAAACGTAGAGATTAGTTTCTAGATTGTTTCTCAAAAATTTCATTGACTTTAATTGGGTAGTATTGAAAATTAACCAGACTACGTTTGTATGGAGCGCGCTCCGAATTATATCCTCTTAATAATAATTTCCATCAATAACAGTCACTTGCCACAAAATCATGACGACGTTCATGACGCAAAAGTTTCGTCATTTTGGCAAAACTAATTTTGACTCGACGTCATAGATTAGCATGAGGAATACATACTATTTATGACTATAGATATGTTATAGATACTGAGAGAAATATAATAGGTGTTTATTATCTGTAGAGTAACGTCATAAAACGCATTGTAGGTAAATGTACAGGGTTCTTCTTAATATGCAGACACAATTTTTAAGGGAATGATCTGACCATCAACCTGAACAACTTTCTCTTTGAGACTAAGATCGAAATCGCGAAAATAAAGAATGCAGTTTTGGTATGGAAGAGGGGATTTTTTTTTCGCTATTTCGATGTTGGTGCCATAGAGTTAGTTGTTCAGTTTGACGGTCTGATCATCCCCTTAAAAATGACAGCATATTAAGAAGGACCCTATCCCTATAGAACTCCAGAACTAAAACACACAAAAAAATTTCCCAATGATATCGTCGATTTTAAATTAATTTTTCCGAAGCTTCACATTTCCACCTATGGTGTTTTCAAAGATACGTACAAAAAAAACGGTAAAGCGCGAGTCGGGCTACTCGACCACCGAGGGTTCCGTACCCACAACATATTAACTAACAAAAAAGTTTTGTTTTCTCCGGAACCATTAGCGCGAGACCGAATCACACTTGGCCGGTTTTTATTAATTGTTGTTATATTGTAGAGTTTGCTCTATAATCACGCGTAAAGAAAAAACTTGGATAAGATAGTTTCTTGTATGAGGACCCCCCTTTATTATGAACTTTTTGACTTTTTATTATTTATTAGCCAATCCGCCATAATAACGCACATTCTGTGAAAATGTCAACTGTCTAGCTATTACGGTTTAAAAGTAACAGCCCTAAATACAGATGGACGGACGGACGAACGGACAATGTATAGCCAGTTCTATCAGATAGCCCTAACTGATAGCACGGGTGGTGTGGTACAAAAATGAATAAGTAATACTCCAAATTAATAATATCACCCTGTATATACTATACGTATATAACAATCTAAAAATATCACCTACTTATTACATAAAATCACTCAGAATACCTCACGTTCCAAAGTTCAAACACCTAAAAACTTTAACCCCAACGCGATAAGGTCGAAAATAGTTTAAAGAATGCATCTGAAACATTTTAAGGAATTATATAGCGAATATTTTCAGTACACATTGCCAAATTTCGTCACGTGAAATCACGTGGTCGAAGACCAGCCAAGTTTTGACGTAGTTATACCGTTCAACTCATTTTATAAAATCCGCTGTTGTAACTCTTATTTTCTACGACGTAAGTATGAGAATACCTTGATGTAGAGACTTTCTATTTTGTAACAAAATAGTAGCGACTACTGATCTTTTAACTTTTTTTTTATCGCTGACTCGGTGACGCCAATGTCTCGTCATTATCAATTTCTATTTTAAAACGCGTACCAAAGCTTTTTTTATAGAATCTCTTGTGATTTGCACGTGTTGATTTGTTTGTTCGTTTTGCTTAGTTACATTCAAATCAAAATAGAGCTCGTGACATTCCAAAGTAGTAATTATCAGGCAAGGACATATAGCATATGCTACGCCCCATAACATTTCTATTGATAATTTTCTATTTAAGTAGTTATATTTTTAGAAAGTCGTGGTGGTCCAGTGCTTTGCGGATTGCCTCTCCTTCCGTGAAGGCGATGATGGATCGATCCCCCAGGTCGTCTGGTACCAATGAGTTTTTGGTAACTAAGTATCATTTGTAATTTTATACAAGGTGTTACAAAATAACAGATAAAATTTAAGCAGGTGGTTTAGACCATCAAACTGAACAACTTTCACTATGTATCTATCGCGAAAAAAAAATCGGATGTTCCATGCTGAACTAAATCTACTCGAGCTAAATGTTTGGTAAGCTGATTTTTTTTCGCGATTTCGATGTTGGTCCCATAGTAAAAGTTGTTCAGTTTGATGGTCTAAACAACCTTCTTAAAGGTTTTAAATGTTTATTTTTACTTTTGTAAAATATATAACATATCAATGTTTGTAATACAACTTGCTTTTCGGTGAAGGAAAATATCGTGGGTATCTATCTACATGTTTCAATATCGAGGTAGGTTGCCCACCAAAAACTACAAAAGACAAACGGCAGAAACAGATGCGGCCGTATCACTCTAACAACATAATTAGTATTTTTACAATACCTACCTATACAACGTGTTACTGAATTAACGCAAAACTAGAAAGTAGTTTGTTTAGACTCGAGAGCAGAATCGAATTATCATGGTTTCAACATAGGCAATTTATTTTCAAAACATTAAATAATTTGTAAGTACAATTTTAAATTTAATGAACTCGATCTCAACCCACCGCTCGGGCAGTCTCACCCTACTTACTACCAAAACGAGTTTCTTAAAATGTATCCATGAGCACGTTAGCGCTTTCATTCATTGCTGAAATGATAACAAATCATTTCTGCCTCAAAACTTAAAATGCGAATAACTTTAAATGTTAAGTGTCACAATAATGAAATTATTGTTTCAATCTAATTATTTTGTTATAAATCAGTTGGGGTGTATGAGGTTTTGCGCTTATTCATTAACACGTTGTATAAAGCTATACATTTACTTTAAAAATTCATTTACACAATTTGGCATTAAAAATGTTTAATTGATTTTGCCTCACCATTAGACCACGGAAGTGAATAACTAAGATTGGAGGCTCAGAAGCTTAAAAGCGTAGCTGTCAGACTCGTCAATCTTTGTCAAAAGTTTTGACGTTTCAAATGATTTAAGTGACGGTCGTTGGTTCTTTTCCGCCCAAGTTTCAGTAGGTTGAGGTAGGTTTTCAGGCATAGCTTTAAATGGATAATATTTAAGGGTATATTACTGTTGGCGGGCTTCATATAAACGAAGTCTGGTTATATTTTCAATCAGTCATTTACCTACTTAGTTTACATTTGGTCCATCGAGGATCGTTCAAGATCCAGGTCAATAAATAAAACATTGAATCTTTATTGTGCTCTCCTGCAAAATGCAACAGTCAATTGTTATTCCTAGGAAGTGTCGATTATGTCCAGCAGTGGACTTCTAGCGGTTGCGATGATGATTAAGTTATAGTCTAGGAAGTTTCATTTTTTATTTAATTTGAGTGAGAAGTTTGAGAACCACCCTATTTCTTCCCAGCGATGACTGAGAGATGAGGCTTTTTATGCAGTCTTGACATTAACCTTTATCTTTCGCGATGCTCGCACGGTTTAATTTAGTTTGCATTTATTTTATAGGTACGTGAAAGGGAAATTCTGGGAAAGGGACATTTTGAAACCAAGGGATATTTTGGGAGAATTATTATTCCATACTGAATTCAAATGTTTCCAAAACTGCTTTCTAACTTTGGTGCTTGTTCTATTGTAGTGAAACATCTGTACGTAGTACTAGTAATCATTCTGTGATTCATCATCACCATCATCTCAGCCGATGGACGTCCACTGCTGGACATAGGCCTCCCTCAATGATCGCCACAACGACCGGCCCTGCGCTGCCCTCATCCAACGGGTTCCCGCCGCCTTCACCAGGTCGTCGGTCCACCGTGTCTTACCCGTTCCCGGGGCGTACCCGGGCGTAATCCACATCTTCCATCGGTTCTACGAGCAATGTGCCCCGCCCACTGCCACTTTAGTTTAGCAATTCTTTGGGCTATGTCAGCTACTCTGGTTCTTCTGCGGATCTCTTAATTTCTGATTCGATCTCGCAGGGAAACTCCGAGATTAGCATATTCGAATATTCTGTGATTAAACTAATAATTTATCTAATTTTCTAAACACCCCGTGTGTATAATCAATAAAAGAGGCAGACAGCTATAAAGCAGTATCGGATCAAACTCGTTCGGTCTATTTTCGTAACAAGAAGCTCTGGACAGTCTACATTGTTTTACACTGGACTGGAAGCTTGCGCTGTTAAACGATTATTTGTTTTTATGTTTTTTTTTTTAATTTATGTTATGGAGTTTTTTCCCGACTGCTCCAGCAGGAGGGTAATGTTTTTTTCGAGTGTATGTATTGAACGTTCTTTTCAAAGGTAACCATGAATCTGATCAACTTTCACTATACATCCAATATTAAATAGTTTGCCGTCACGGTATGCCCGGCAGAAGTGAAACTTCCGCGGCTGTCAAATTTAAATTTCGAATTTCCGTCACACGAAAAGGTTGCGTATCCGAATTTCAAAGCCCTCCCATAAAACGTTTCTCTTCGAAAAACATTTGCTCCATACATTTGGGTTCAGTAGCCATTGACTGTTTTATGAAACAACAACATATTTGCTGTCAATTTACGGTACAGCCTGTCAAGAGCTGGTGGATGACGATATGAAACTCTTAACAACATAAATTCACGACCTTTCGGGGTACCCAGAGGCTTTGCTTCAACTACAAGCTTCAGCTTCAAGCTTCAATCGCTTTTAGTTATTCGACCGCCATTTGTATCCTTTTTGTTTGCTTTTATTGTTATTTAATGTTTTTGGTGTGCATATTTAAAGAATATTGTATTGTATTGTACAAGTCATCTTTTAAATGAAGTTGTATCTTACTAATGTTTTCCCAAGTACCGATGAAACCCATGTAGCGACAAAATGACAAAGCTGAGCGCGTCGCCGTCGCCCGCGGGTGCGCTGGCGCACCTCCAACGCCGGGCGTCCAGGAATAGACGAGCGACACTGTCCATGTGTTTTGATTGCCCTTACTAGCGCGATTCCGTCTTGTTTTATTGTGTTTCGATTAGTTTTTACACTGTTCGGGTACTTCTAGTGAAATTTTGATATTCTCAATTGGCTTTTTTCTGGAATATACTTATCTGCATATAAAAGGTGTGACAAAAATAGAATTAAAATTTAAGGGAACAGTTTAGACCATCAAACTGAACTTACTCTAAGGCACCAACATCTAAATCACAAAAAAAAATCTAACTGCAAACCTACTCGAGCCAAATGTACGGGACAGCTGATTTTTTTTTCGCTGTTTCGATATTGTTCCCATAGAGAAAATTGTTCAGTTTGATAGTCTGATCGTCCGTGTCAGCATATTAAGACACGCTTTCCAAATTGTTTTTTTTTAGCGTTTCGTGGGATATTAAAATAAAAAATCGTCCCCCCTCCCGGTCATAAACGGAACTCTTGATTTGGATTTTCAATATTTTTTACCGTACCGGTTAAAATTTAATGCGTTACATACTTTGTGGGATGCTTCAGACCATCAAACTGAATAACTTTCATGAGCCAACATAGAAACCATGAAGTATGTTCGATTACTAATTATAAGTGAACAAATTCACCTATTTGTCATATCAATCACTGCTGGACATAGGCCTCCACCAAGGATCGCCACAACGACCGGTCCTGCGCTGCCCTCATCCAACGGGTTACCGCCACCTTCACCAGGTCGTAGGTGTTGCGAGTAATAATGGCATCATTAACATAATACGGTGTAAAGTGTTAAGTGTTAATTTTAAGATGCCATGTGGCAACATTGTCTGTCATTTTTCTCTTCCTTCCGGTGATCTGAACTGTAATACAGCCTTTGAAGATTCCTTCTGGTTTTTTTTATACTAAGTCTTTGACTATTTATATGTGGACTGGTTACGCGTGTAATTCTACTAACAAACATTTCTGCCACTTTTTGCGGGGGGCGAGGTAACATGAAATCCGCAACTTTGGATTTTATTCCCCACAACTTTAGATTCTAATTTTGAATGTTAAAAATCATGAAAAGTACTCTCGTGTGAACCCCAAACGTTCTAAGTTCGAAGTTATTATTTCGCAGTTATAGGCTATCTCGCTAGTGATAAGGTGTAAAATTGAATGTAAATGCGCAAGATCAATTGTGCTTACACAGTGGCAGAGGGGAAATGCTACCGCAAGGCAAGTCCTTATAATAATTAGTCAAAGTACTAAGTGCATCGCGGACTCCAGCTCCTATCAACCAACCCAAATACATTCCATCGAACATTAGTTGTTTCTTATTTGTTTTAAATTCGTTCAGGTAAAAACTTTGAAATATATTGTTTTCTAAAAATAAATAGGACAGGCTTCTTTGTAATACGATATATTAACTTTGTACACTTGTTCTCTTGTGTGGCCGCAGCATGTTGCGAGTAATAATGGCAACATTAACATGATACGGTGTAAAGTGTTAAGTGTTAGAAGTTTATAACAGCTTGTTATCTTTTTGCAGATCCAGAGTACCGAAAACCGCGAGTAGGTCCACCTTGTGGGAGGCCTATATCCAGTTTTAATTTATAAAAATATGTTACCTTTCACAGCAGTTTTCAATTGAAGAAAATGTACGCTTTTTAGACTTACCTGAAATATAAAATATACATGTTAGTAATCAGCCCAAACTTTACAGACAGCAACAAATGTTACATTCCACACATTATATACTATGTTACATTCCATTAGGACTGTCTTAGAATGTAAACAAACAAACAATTTATCTATAAATATTTTCATCCTAAACTAAAACGGTTTATTTATATTAGTTCGTTTATAATTTAAAATTAATGGCATGGAAAATTGGAAAAAATCTTCTGTTCTTTTCAGTCTCACGTAGTAACTATGGTACTATCAATATTTTTCATTAATTTGTATGTCTTTCAAATAAGGAGAAGATAGCATCTAAAAACTAGCAAAAAATGGCCCGGCCCTGCGTTTACCTATGGGGACCGTCTTAATTGCCAACATTATATTTTCGATATAACCTACCCATTTATCACAGACCTAATTCCCGCCCCCACCATTTTACGACAAACCTCCAACACGGGAAGTAGATGGCGCTCGTGTGCGATAAAACTATTGTTGCCACGTGCTTTGTTTCAGAAACCAGCGCAACTTGAACCGCGCCCCTTTTACGATCAAACAATTTTCTACTGTAGAAAGGAAAATGGGAGTGGAGAGAGAGGTCTTGGTAGTGTGGTCGTTAGTTTAATACTAGACAGAAATGATAGGGCTGGCAGATATCGTCGATAGGTGACGTCAGGGTTGACACAACGGTATTGAAGTCAATCGTAAGTTAGAAGATTATGTTTTGCATTGTGGTTAGATATCAGTAAAGGACAAATATTCGAAAGTGAGAATTGATTTCACTGAAATTTGGGATAGGTTAGGTAACTACTTACTTAGTAGAATACTATTGTACAGAAAACGAAATTAATTATATAGGGTCCTTCTTAATATGCTGACAGTTTTTGAAGGGGATGACCAGACCATCAAACTGAACAAAAATCTGCTGTCCCATACATTTGGCTCAAGTACGATTGCAGTGTTATATGGAACAGCAGTTTTTTATTCGCGATTTTGATGTTGGTGCCATAGAGAAAGTTGTTCAGTTTGATGGTCTGGTCATCCCCTTAAAAAAGTGTCAGTGTGTTAAGAAGGACCCTGTATTTAGGTACAAGGACGAAGATGCGGTGAAAAAGACCTAGCATAATATTTTAAATACGTTTATGTTCAGATTTCAATAAGACTATATAATAGGACCCAAAATATATGGCAGAAAAACGAACGGCCAAGTGCGAGTCGGACGGAGCACGGAGGGTTCCGTACCACCATATGATATTACCCAAGAATTGTGTTGTCTCCGGGTCCTTAGCGCAACCGACACACGCTTGACCAGTTTTCGTTATTTTTTGTTTGACTTTAGAGTGTGTACTATTTAGTACACACTATTATAATAATAACACGAAGTTTGACGCTTGTATGTATTACCGTTTTTACGATAGAGCCAGAAGAAGAAACGTTGATAAAAACTTCTAGTATGGAAACACACTCGCGAATTCGATATTGGTCCCATAGAGAACGCTGTTCAGTTTGATGGTTTGATCATCCCCTTAAAATAGTTTCAGCTAATTTTGTTAGACCTTATATTATTGTCATTTATGGTCCAAAAGATATAGTTCTTTATAAGAAGGAAAAACAGACAGACGGACGGACGGACGACGACGTATGAATATGGTTCCGTAGACACCCTTAGGGTTCGGAACCCTAAGAACTGGAAATAAATAGAGTATAATAGCTTTCAACATTCGCGATAAAAGCGGTATTAGAAATTTTGATTACTTCGGAGTTCGCACTCAGAAAGCGTTAATATTAAAGGTCATGTAGTGACATTTGGTGAGATGAAGAAGTACGTATACTAAAAGGTCATATTGTTATTAGTCCTGTTGTTATTTGGATTCTGAACCTTAACATTATGAAGTTGGTGTCAAAACCTTTGGCCCGTGGGGACCTAACGCGCAGGCGTTTATTAAAGACCTCTACATGCCCTATATAGGCTCGCTATAGACCTAAGAACTGGAGCCAGATTGCGCTAAGTTGTAACATCGAAGTTCTATTCTTATCCAATTTCAGTTCTAATCACATTGCAATCCAATTACTATTCAACTGTGCTGAATTCCGCATACCGCTAAACTCTACCTATATACCGGATCCTTCTTAATATGCTGACACTTTTTTAAGGGGGTGATCAGACCATCAAACTGAACAATTTTCTCTATGGGAACAACATCGAAATCGCAAAAAAAAAAAACAGCTGTCCCATACATTCGGCTCGAGTAGGTTTGCAGTTTTGTATAGAACAGCAGATTTTTTTTTCGCGATTTCAATGTTGGTGCCATAGAGAAAGTGGTTGAGTTTGACGGTCTGATCATCCCCTCCAAAAAGTGTCAGCATATTAAATAGGACCCTATACAACGTGTTAATGAATAAGCGCAAAACCTCATACACCCCAACTGATTTACAACAAAATAATTAGATTGAAACAATAATTTCATTATTTTGATAGTAAAAATTTAAAGTAATTCGCATTTTAAGTTTTGAGGCAAAAATTATTTGTTATCATTTCAGCAATGAATGAAAACGCTAACGTGCTCATGGATATATTTTAAGACTCATGTTTTGGTAGTAAGTAGGCTGAGAGTGCCCGAGCTGTGGTTTGAGATCGAGTTCAATAAATGTTAAGATTTACAAACAAATTTTTTAATATTTTACAAAAAATTACCTATGTTTAAACCATGATAATTCGATTCTGCTCTCGATTCTAAACAAACTACTTTCTAGTTTTGCGTTAATTCATTAACACGTTGTATAACTGACATCCTTTAACGTCTGAGCGATCTGTCAAAACGGCTCTAACGGCTGTCAAGAGCAGTACCGCGATTAACGCAATACCAAATGTGTCAAAAGTTATGGTTCGTACGTAGTCCAATAACTTTTCAAGCCCTGACACTTTTCTCGTTCACTGAATTTATACAGGGTCCAACTTAATATGGTGACAGTTTTTTAAGAGGATGGTCAGTCCATCATACTGAACAACTTTCTCTTTAGGACCGATGTCGAAATCGCGAAAAAAACCACATGGGTCGAGTAAGATTGCAGTTTTGTATGGAACGGCAGATTTTTGTTTAGCGATTTCGACATGTGTCCCTTAGAAAAAGTTGTTCAGTATGATGGTCTGATCATCCTCTTAAAAAACTATCAGCATATTAAGTTGGACCCTGTATACAGGGTGCAAAATTATATGCGTTACATATCGAACAGAGTGCTTCAAGTGCTAACGCATCTTTTGATGAAATATTTCTTTTTTATGAATAATGTTAATCAAAAAATTGAAACTGTTTTCGTCTGACATGGTTGTATGGGCTTGGCCTTTAAAAAAAGGCAGGCACAGTCTTGACATAATTTTGACAGGATCTCGCGAACGTCTCTATGGAGCGATAAATATGACATCTGTTTAGTTTTTTAGGAACTAAATTTAAATAGAAAAGAAAATCGCTCATTTCAGATAGCGTCTTAGGTACCCCTCCCACAAGGACTGCAAGAATACCGTAGAATGTGCTACGGCGTAGTCTTTAACGCTACAGCGCGGCGTAGCCATTACAGAGCAAATGAAAATGAGCTTAAATAAAAACTTACGATACATTTTGAATGTCATAAAAATGTGTTCGTACGTCCGTAAATCGTATTAAAAATGTTTGAACTGAAACTCGAAAAGTTATGATGAGTTTAGGAAAATACTGTAGGTAATACAAATACAAATGTAGGTATTTGATAGGTTTATTTCATAAACTGCTTCAATTGTTAATGGGATCAAGAGTTGAATGTATGGTGTTTTATCTCGATATTTTTGTATAATTATTATAATTTATCTATCTTTGTTTGCTAATTCCTGTACCTTATCTATACTTAATTCCAAATAAGGACGAAAAGATTTTCCGATTCCTGTCTCAGGTTTCTGGCCAATTCTGATTAACAAATATGATTTAGTTATGAGAGAGATATACTATCCGACATATCTTGGAGGTTACTAAAGTTGTTCTAAGATTATGTGAGAGGAAGTACATATTTCCAATCTCCGTTTCTGTAATTTAAAATAGCATAGCATGCATGCATAGCATAGCATAGCATATTCTCACGACTATATTCCCCGAGGGGGTAGTCAGAGATATTCTGAAACCTCAGAATATCCACGTTTCACCAGTAGTACCGAAACTCTGTCCAGTGCGACGGGGGGTGAGCCCGTCGCCACATGTAATGGACAGTGGCTACAATACATGCCTCGAGATTGAAGCATGCAGGTTTCCTCACGATGTTTTCCTTCACCGAAAAGCCAGTGGTGTTACAAATCGTACATAAATTCCGAAAAACTTATTGGTACGAGTCGGCTTGGACGGGGATCGATCCATCGCCTCCTGCACGGCAGGCAAGGTGGACCACCACGGCTTTCAGAATGCTATTGCACAATACACTCTTGCGTGTTTCAATTGTGTCACTCATTAAAACAGTCAGGGTTAAAACTTTACACTCCTTGTGGGATTCAAGTGGAACCGTGTGAGTGATGAAAACACGGCCTTCGCAGTCAAGGCTGACCGTTGGCATTCTATTAGGTATGGGTATGCCTATATAAGATTTTGTGAGTTTGTTAAAAGTTCCAGGAAGGACATAGGTATAACTAATTTAGGTACTTGCCTATTCTTAAAAAGTTTTACTTTTTGGACCTTGGATTTATTTGTATTGCCTTGAAGTAGGACAAAAATTGCCTCCGTTGTCGAATGGTTAAGAGCATTGACACAGAGGTCGTGGGTTCGATTCCCACGGGGGACACCTAGTTATATGGCACTTTGTGCATTTTCTCCAGTTGGTTAGGATATTGCAGGCCGAATAAACTAATTGTCTGAAAAGAAAGATGATTCCGTGCTTCGGATGGGACGTTAAGCTGTTGGTGTCGGCTACTATCTCAGGTTGTAGTAGTCGTTACGTAAAAACACGTCAGAGGCCGTAAGGTGGTCTGAAAAAACTCTGACACCATGGCTTACTGCCCACACGATAAGAAGAAGATAGGACAAAATAAGATTAGATAAAAGGTGGACACCGAGTTTGTTCATCCCTTTGTATAATAACAGGGTGTTAGGGTAAACAGTTGCATTACTTTATGGGGTGATTTGCACCCATGATTTTCTACTAAGAAAACATTCCCTACGAAACCAACAAAAACATCGCAAATGATTTTTTTGGATTTTTTTTAATGATCGTATCATGAATAAAATTACTCATTAAATTAATGCCCTATCCACCCCTTTGACTAATTATTATAAGGACTAGCCTTGCGGTAGCATTTCCCCTCAGCCACGGTATAAGCACAATTGATCTTGTGCATTTACATTCAATTTTACACCTTATCACTAAACGAGACAGCCTATAATTGCGAAATAATAACTTCGAACTTAGAACGTTTGGGGTTCACACGAGACTAATTTTCATGATTTTTTAAATTCAAAATTATAATCTTAAGTTATGGGGAATAAAATCCAAAGTTGCGGATTTCATGTTACCTCGCCCCCCGCAAAAAGTGGCAGAAATTTTTGTTAGTAGAACCACACGCGTAACCAGTCCATATAATAATTAGTCTAAGATCTACCCTAATTTTTATACGGGATAAAAATTTTGCAATGACAACAAATTACAGTGAAAGGGACAGTCTTAGAGAACAGTAGTAAAATTATTTAGAAAGATGCTACCACCCCATTGCTAAGAAAATAATAATTATGTGGGTGTAATATTAATTCTTGGCACAATAAGCGCAATTATTAATATGGAAAATAATTTTTTAGGGTTTCATTGAATTAATTCATGTTATGCGCCCGTCTCGGAAGTTATTGCTTAGTCAACTCATAGCATTGCATTAGCTGCAGCCTCGGTAATTTTCAGTAAATTTAATCTTGAAGAACATCCAACAAATACATAATTTTAATTGCGCATTCCAACAATACAAGTGAAAACCTATAAAACGTTAATTCTGGCTGAACAAATAAATACAGCGGCCATGTTGCAACACTGATGCCATCTGTTATTTGTGTGGCAAAACTTTATTTATACGGGGTGATTCATTGGCTTATTGATTTCTTTATATCTGTTTCTGGGGTTTTAATTGTGTAAAGGAATTAGAGTAGACGAGGCTATGATATTAAGAGACATTGTTTGAATTGATCGTTAGAATTGAAAATTCAAAAATTGTTATGCGAAATAATGTCACATAGATTTTTGACTCTACCATAATATACATTTATTGATCTTTCAATATATCAAATGTAGTATTTTTCCAAATACTCTATAACCTGTCCCAGTGACCTGTATACAGAAAAATACAAAAGTTTATCTTATTTCCTCTCCTTGCGAGCGGGATTGTCGACCGACCTCGCTAAATGTCAGGGGTCAAGCCTAGTGTTGGAGTGGGGCGTTGCTATCCAGGGTTTTACCCTACTTTACAGATAAAAGAGGATTACACTATACTATATCTATTTACTATCTCACTAATTATTATAAATGTCAAAGTTTGGATTCTTGAACGTTTAGATTTTTTTTCACTCAATCACGCATAAACGGCAGAACGAATTTGGATTAGGCACAAAAGAGGCACACAGATAGAATCTGCTCTTGATTAACACATAGGATAGTTTTTTAAACGCTAGACGAAGTCCCGGGCTACAACGGGGGTTGAAATACTAAAATTTCCTGAAGATTGCGATCATGGTTTTTTTAGGTTTCTGTACCGAAAGAAGGTGCCAATGATATCCATCCTAAGCCTACACTTGTCCGTCCTTTGTAACTCTGAAGGATTGTATCTTTTGACCCGTAAAATTTTCACAGAATATGTTTTCATAAAACCTAATCGAAACAAGTTGTTAATTTTTTTGTTTAACTTTTGACGAAGCATGTTGCAGATACGGACATGTTACCATTTTGAAAAAGCGTGTTGTAAATTTGAAGCTTGTACTTTCTTATAAATAAATTTTTTAAATACGCTAACAAATAAAAAAGAAACGAAAAGTAAAAATTAAGGGAGATATAAGAAACGTGTTATTATTTACAGGGTTTTTTTCTTTTTGCTCTATCGTAAAAACCGCAATACATACAAATTACAAAGTGTGATTATAGAGCAGACTCTAAAATAAAACAACAAATAATAAAAACCGGCCAAGTTTGTGTCGGGTTCGCACTACGGATTTTTTTAATTTTGTGATACGGAACTCTTGTTGAGCGAGTCCGACTCGCAATGTTCCCTTTTTTTCTCGATAGGTATGCGCTATAACATTGTCAATGGAATAGTTTTAGATATTTGTAGACCATTAAATATCTATTTTAACATTCATGGACAATGAACGAGACAATAAAATATTAATGGTTTTGACGTCTGTTGGTTCCGTCGGATTGTGTTACGAGTATATTGGAATATTCCAATTTAGCAAAAATTTCAATAGTAAAGAGATTTTTTCAGGGTTCCATAATCAAACAAGGAACCCTTATAGTTTCGTTTAGTTTTGTCTGTATGTCCCACCTCAATTATTCCACCGATTTTTATCTGGCATGTTCTAAAGTCGTGACAAAACTATGTTTTTTTTTATATTTTCGCTAACGAATTAGAATGTAGGGTATTCAAAAATTTGCCTAAAACAGTTTTGATAATATTAATGACATAATTACAACAAGACCAGCAGTGGGTAGATGTGGACTGATAATTCAACGGTCTTAAATTTATTGGACATTATTTTTTATCTTTGACTATTTATATGTGGACTGGTTACGCGTGTAATTCTACTAACAAACATTTCTGCCACTTTTTGCGGGGGGCGAGGTAACATGAAATCCGCAACTTTGGATTTTATTCCCCATAACTTTAGATTCTAATTTTGAATGTTAAAAATCATGAAAAGTAGTCTCGTGTGAACCCCAAACGTTCTAAGTTCGAAGTTATTATTTCGCGATTATAGGCTGTCTCGTTTAGCGATAAGGTGTAAAATTGAATGTAAATGCACAAGATCAATTGTGCTTATACCGTGGCAGAGGGGAAATGCTACTGCAAGGCTAGTCCTTATAGTAATTAGTCAAAGTTTTTATATCACAAATTTTTAAGGAACTAACTAAAAATACCTATGTATATCTACAAGTAAGCGATACGAATTTTTAAATTAAATTTTCATTTATTATTAAATTTTAATTAATTTTTCAGAAACTTGGCGGCATTATGGTCATTGTTACCTTGGCCGGAGATGATGAAAAATGATTAAGAAAATTTCAGTGATATGTAAAGAAATGTCAAACGAATACGATTCAGGCATTATCCATTGGCGTAAGGGACACAAAGTACAGGAAGAGCAAAAAAGACAAAAAATATATTTAAACCGATTTATCTTTTCCATTTTGAAAGCTTTTATTGGATGTCTTACACTAAAATGCTTGAAATAAAGTCCACTTTTGTGTAGTAATGTTTGAAATAACCTTCATTTAACGAATAACAGAGATAGTGTCGCTGGATTTCGTTGGATTTCCCTTACCTTACGCCAATTGAGTTTTATTTTTTATTCTATATTTTAATTTTTTTTTTAATAGGGGCTTTAACCCTGAGGTTATGCCAGCCCAATTGAGTTTAAGACCGTCAAATTATGTTGTATGATCTAATGTTAATTAATGAACCAAGCTTAAATGGTGTTAGTTAATTTCAGTTATTTTGTAACAAACATAGATATTAGACTTCCTATACCACAGATCTCAGATAGTTTAGTACGTTTCATTCTGATCTACAAACAGTAATTTTGAATTGACAACGTTGGTTTCATTTTTTAAACCATTCCAACCAACACCAACCACTATGAATTGTTTAATTATTAAGTGAAACTTTTGTAAGATTTGTAAGTACTTACTTATTTTTGAGTTACTACATGAGTATAACAAGCAGCATTCGGATCGAGCAAACCAATGTTCGAGGAGTTAGAAGTTTGGTACAAAGCTAGCATACGAGCACGAACATTTTGTTCGTTGGCGAGCAAACTGTCATTTTCATTGATAAGTTGAAAACGAAAAAATAATTAAACTTATTCGGTAGGTAGCGGACCTGCATAATCAATGTTTATATAACAAAAATTCGAGCATTCAATGCTCACAAACTAATTTCCCCAGCAAGGACCAGCTTTTATAAGAGAATGAGTTCATGAAAAAACGTTCCCATTTTCCGCCGAGAAGAAAAGTCAATAGCGACTGGTAGCGACATCTATCGAAAGAAACTAATAACTACCGCGCGGTTTTTCTAGGTTAGTTCTACTAAAATTATCACTGAATCACATTGAAGCTCTACAGTGCTTTTTCCGAGAAATTTAGGTATATATGCTTTTGAACTATTTTGTAGAAACGTGTTAAATTAGAAGAGGTTTAATAATGTAGATAGGTATCTAGGTGGGTAGCTATACAGCTGTTTAAATTACGTATAAATCTAGATATAATTGATACAAGAATGATGGTAATCAATAACGGACTTGTTACGTGACTAATAAACTAGAAAAATCGTGTCAATATCGATTACGATCAAAAGAAAACTTATGGCGGCAATAATCGATAGAGTCCAAAGGGTCTGGGAAATTAATTAATTAGATGGAATACTTAGTTATACTAGATGGTAAAGGGGATACTTTATAGTTATGTTTGATTCTAAGAGATTGATCACGTGAGGTAACCAAGTCGAGTCGGTACCTACTTCATTCTGCAATAATCTCGTTGGAGTTAGCATAGGATTTGTGGGCAGCTCAGTGCTCAGTTTAAATTTATCTTACGAGATGTGTAGCGCATTCTTTACGTACTTACATACCGATGCACAGACACTCCCAAATACAACTACTTATATCGGAGGAAACTGGCGTAAACTTCAACACCCTCACTCGCGATATCGATCAAACATCGGCCGAGATGGCCAGACCGACTTAGACCACCTATAGGGCACTCCAATACAATTTTTTTTACCGAAACAATAACGAACGATTATTACATAATTCGCCGTCCGCCATTACCGCGTGCTACAAGCCAATATAGCCCCTAATCACTACTAGCATTAAGTACATTTTTTCCATTTTTCCATGCAGGATAGCTCTATTTTGGAGCTGCGCCGGCGGCGGTTACAACCTTGAATTCGGAACGCACCTTTAATTTTAGCCGGTTAACCTAGATACTGGTACCATTTTGAGTAAGGCGGATCGATAGCGCGCATGCTCGGTGTCTTGATGATTTTAAAATAGTACGGCGGGTGTGGTAGGGTGTTTGCGGGCTGGCCGGGCAAGTACGGCGATGGCCGACGCTCGCGGGCGACTGGCGGGCGAGCGGCCGGCTTTGAACCACGCGTGCGCACTGCTTGCTTTCCTAACGATCCGTGCACTAGCTTTAGAGCTCACGAAGCGGTTGCTTGTCGCTCTGGGATGGGTGTACGTTCAGTCTGGTCTCAAGCAAGGCCGTAGCCAGGAATTCACTTCAGCTCTGATCGCAAAATGAGTAACATCAAAAGGCAATAGAAGAGGATGATCATCAGATATAAGTGGTTGGCTTAGGCATTTCGGGGAGGGTTTGAACCCCCAAAACACCTCTAGCTACTGCCTTGTTCTCAGGACGTAAGGAAGGATAGTATCGGTTGATGCTCGGAGATGAATGACTTCGGATGTAGCGTCTATCAGATATCAGTGGTTTCCATCTCCTGTGGAACTTTAATCGATTACGCACATATCTTTATAAGCTTAAATAAGTATTAATCTTTTCATATCCCTCTACCTTCATATAGTATGCTGAAATAGAGTATTGTAATACAGGTCAAGGTCACAACAATTAACCTTGACCTAAAGCTGATCATCCATAGCTCTACAAGAGGCTGTACTATGTATATTCGTGTAACGCTTCGCTATCTCAATTTGTTGCGGTATCAAGTGAAAGTGGGTATTCACCTTTATATGTAAAGACTGTAAACTTTAATACTTCAGACCAGAACAGACTCGACCCAAATGTATGAAACAGCAGATTTGTTTCTTCACGATTTCAGTATTGGTCCCATATTGAAAGTTGTTCAGTTTGATGGTCTGAAGCACCATTATGTATAATGGGTCCTTCTTAATATGCTGACAGTTTTTGAAGGGGATGACCAGACCATCAAATTGAACAAAAATCAGCTGTCCCATACATTTGGCTCAAGTACGATTGCAGTTTTATATAGAACAGCAGATATTTTTTTGTGATTTCGATGATGGTACCATAGAGAAAGTTGTTCAGTTTGATGGTCTGATCATCCCCTTGAAAAGTGTCAGCATATAAAGAAGGAAACTGTTAAAGGCTATAAACTTAAATACTGAAGGGGGTGCTTCGGACCAGACCAGACTCGACTCAAATGTATGAAACAGCAGATTAGTCTTTTCGTGATTTCAATATCGGTCCCATAGTGAAAGCTGTTCAGTTTGATAGTCTGAAGCACCCCATTAGGTAAATAACACATTTTATAGAAATTTTATCTTGAAATGAGTCGACAAACTCTAGAGGTGGTTCAGACCATCAACCTAAACAACTTTTAACTACTATGGGAGTAAACCGGAAATAGAAAAAGAAAAACCGGACAAGTGCGAGTCGGGTTACTCGCGCACCGAGGGTTCCGTACCACATCACCACACAGCATATTAACTTACAAAATAGTTTTGTTTTCTCGGGGACCTTTAGCGCGAGACCGACTCACACTTGTTTTTATTATTTGTTGTTAAACTTCATTGGTTATACTGTAGAATTTGCTCTATAATCACACCAAGTTTGACGCTTGTATGTAGTACTGTTTTGACGATAGAGCGAGAAGCAAAAACGTTGATTAAAACTAGTTTCTTGTATGAGGACCCCAATTAATTAGGTTTTAACTTTTCAAAATTTTATAAAAAAATCAAATTTACAGGTACAAGGTAGGGCAGATAGACGGACAGACAGACGGACGGACGGACAGCGTAGGCTTATGAACAGGGTCCCGTTTTCACCCTTTGGGTACGGAACCCTAAAAATCTGCTGTTCATACATTGGTTCATACATTTTGAGTCGAGAAAGCATTGCAGTTTATTTATGGAACAGCTGTTTTTTTTGTTTGTGGTTTGCTCTCATAAGTAGAAAAAGTTGTTCAATTTGATGTTCTGAACCACCGCTGAAAATTGGTCGACTCATTTCAATTACACCTGTAATATGTTTAATGAGGAATTCGCGCTACGGCTACTTGCTACCGTTTTGACTCGGGCCGTTTCAGTTTGCGGTCAAAACAATTTACCTTTCAAAAATATAGATTAATTGAGCTCTGTCTATTACTAACCTTTGTAGAGTGGCCTATACCGGCTCCCGGTATAGGCCACTCTACAAAGACATATGTTCCTTGTTATGTATGACATTTGTTCCTTGTCTGTGGTCACACCGGCAGCCGGTGTAGATGTTTTTTTAAACTACCGTTATTTTATATTCTCTCTCTTTCGGAATTATCACAAAATGTATATGAAGAAACAGGCTAGCTAATTCAACCATTTGTTCTGTGTGCTTTTGTTCGAAATAGTCACAGAGGCAAAATCTCATGACTGTGGCTATACCGGGAGCCGGTTTCACAGATAGGGTTAAGGTGGATGGATGGCTGCTCACTGTCAAGAGGTAATTCATAGAGCAGAGAAAAGTCGAGCTCGCTTCGCTCGCTCTAAGTTTCTATTTTAATTGCTGAGTCTACACATAAACCTAAAGAGTTTTGACCACAGCTAAGATGTGGTGCTAAAAAATTCGAGCTTGCATCGCTCGATCCATACCTAGCTTTTACTTAGGCTACTTTGCACATGTTTTGTACGTGAAATGCTCTGGGTCTAACCGATTCGTATTGAGGAGAAAAGTCGAGCTCGCTTCGCTCGTTCTATAAGTTTCTATTTTTTTGATAAAGCAAAAGATGAATGACCACAACCCGAATAGATGTGCAAAAAAATTTCGAGCTCGCTCCGTTATATTTTGTGTAGGTAATATAAGGGGCGGTAAAATCGGTCTTTGCCCCATGCGGCAGACACCAACGCTACGCCACTGACATTTTTATTCAGTTGACGATTCTGGGAAAACTGTTAGTTAGTACTTCAGTTTTTATCACTTAGGTCTTATCATTGCAGGATCAGATCTCCACTTACGACCCCACTGCTGGGACACAGGGCTATCCACTTGGTCACACTGAGAAAAAAAATGCTACGTGTACGTAGCCCGTCGCAGCTTACGTACCACGTAGCTTACGACGCGTTACTGATTACGAGTGTTGCATCTGTATTTAAATTGTCTCGTACTTCACAACATGACTCGTACTTCACAACATGACTCGTACTACACAACATGACGAGACAACTTAAATACTGATGGAACACTCGTAATCAGTATCGCGTCGTAAGCTACGTGGTACGTAAGCTGCGACGGGCTACGTATAAGCTGCGACGGGCTACGTATACGTGGAATATTTTTCTCAGTGCAGGTGCACGGACATTAGTCCGCCGTCCGCCCATAGGGTGCTCAACTCAATGCCGATTAGCATCACATCACATCACACACATGACACATGCAGACTTCGCATCAGAATTGTTTTTTCAAGTTTTAATCTACATTGTTACAACTATGGATCATTGAAATCGAGATTTAAAATTGGTTCCCAATGACATTTTACACAAGATATGTCTAATAGAAAATGGACCGTAAAATTTTGCCGCGCCACAGCAGTATCGCTCGTAGCATTGCTTGCCTCGGACTATTGAAAGACGTCCTAATTGGGTCGTCTTCGATTCTTTACTTTACGCGCGCTAGTAACATATCAGCGGACGTAGTATGATGCTCACGATTAGGCTATATCATGCCTTTTATCTCGTTCGTTCAACAAATAGAAAGAGAGCCCAGGCGCGCTGCCACACTACGGCCGCTGCTTCCGATGCTATGATGCATGCTATGCGTATTACGCGTAGCTACGTAGGTAATCACCCGGTAAAAAGAGAAATACGCAATATCGAAAAAAAACATTGTTTCAAACAACATCGTGAGGAAACCTGCATCCTTCAATTTCGACTTTTCGAGGCATGTATTGAACCAACTGTCCATTACAAGTGGCGACGGGCTCACACCCCGTCACACTGGACAGAGTTTCGTACTAGCAGTGAAAGGTGGATGTTCTGTGGTTTCAGAATATCTCTGACTACCCCCTCGGGGAATATAGTCGTGAGCATATACATATGCTTATTGTTTTATTATTTTAAAAAATGTACACTTATTCAGCACGTAATGTGCTTCCGTTCGTCGCAAAAGATAATAAGAATCAAATAGGTACATCAATAAAATGAGCGAATTAAGTTTATTAAGTATTTTAATTGTAATAATTTTGTACATAAGTTATTTTATTTCAAACAAAATTATTGTGTATTTTATTATTTGGTAAGTAGGTAGGGTAAATTAATTGATGTCGGAGTTGTGATGCAGAAATATAGTCGTCGTATAGTTATAATGTTTGGGTTAAACCAGTTCCTCATACGAATAAAGGTGAGTATTAAAACGGTGAAATCGAAATCATTGGCATCCTTTTAAACTAAGAGTCTATACACCAAACTGAACAACCTTCACTATGGGAGCAAAGCTCAGATCAAAGCAAAAAAGAAATCTGCTGTTCCAAACTCAGCTGCATAAAACAGCAGATTTTTTTATACGGTCGGTTTGCTCCAATAGTAAAAGTTGTTCAGTTTGATGGGTAGACTCTTGGTTTATAAAAGGATTTCACCCTGAAATAAATGGAACGTGGAATAATAAAACAAGACAGACAGTTTCGTGCCCGACTGTCCCGGGGCACAAACGGGGAGACTAGTTAGGTACTCTAGATGTTAGCGAGGGGCGGGTGGTGTAGCGGGGAAGGGCAACGCGCGGCGCTCACCGGCAGTCGCACGTGCTACCCCGTCTCCCGCAACGTCTGTGCCCCGCGGGACGATGGCGCACCAACTTGTCTAACTATAATTTTCGGTTTGTGTGTCATCTAATTCTAACAAGGCTATCATTTGCGTCTAAGATTACAAAACTACATAACAATTTTCTTTATGTACAATTAAAATCTCATTTATATCACGCATTCATTCAAAAATATATCTTACCACTATTACGCTACGAGTCACATTAATAGTTAACTTATTTGGATAATATTTTACATAATTATCTAAATACAAAAAGCGCTGCGAGGTTACTCTACAAGTCTTATTAAAATATACTGTCTTTTGGATGTCATTAAAAAATTTATGTCCTATTAATTTTTGTACGCTTACATCTAACCGTAAAAACGACTACCACGAGTTCACATTGTAATAATATTATTATATCTGTGACTATTACGACGATTTTTATTACAGACTTGTTGTACACATAGAAATTAGTTCTCAGAGCATCATGCAGGCTGTATCAAATCCAATACAAAAACGGTCGTCAAGTTTAGTGTCAGGCTCTGAAAAAAACATGTGGTAGGCTCAGGAAAATGACTTAACTCCTTAGTAAGGAGTAGTAACAAGAATGGTGTGTCTATATTAGGAGTTACAATTATTGGTCTGTACTGTACCACGTACTGAATATCGTTGCAATTGGGCATGATCAACAAAGATTTCACGAATGTGGTAGTGTAATCAATGTTATAGTCATAAGAAGTGTTATATTGGGCATTCTGAACCACCTCGTTTCCTACAGGCTCATGCTGTTCGCCTTAAGTTACTCGGTGATCTAGATCGCCCAACGAACCAACATAGGAAAGCGTTCGATCGAAAATGTTTTGAAGTAGAATTGAGCATCGTACACGCATGAGTAAATTATTGAGCGATATATATTTTTGTAATATTGGGAGATCACGACTGAAAGCGTGCAGTGTGAGCCTAAAGGAAACGAGGTGGTGTAGAATGCCCAATATTACACTACTACCATAAAATATAGGCAGAGCGTTTTATGACTCTTGAGCCTCTGACTTGGTACAGACAGAATTTAGAATTTGTTGTGGGTATACCTAACTCTAAATCAAGGGGAAAGTGAAGACCCCTTGTCATTACTTCGAAATGTATATTTCTCTTTTAATTTTAATCCTACCTATCTTGGGCACTGTACTAACTGTAATCTCTCATAGCTTAACTTTTGTTGCTATGGCATTTAAATTTAATGGAGGTGTAAACAAACATATGACAACGGATGGATTAGATTTATTATTTCATTTATTTTTGTTAAAAATATATAAGTACCTAGTTCTAAAAACCTAACTGTACAGATAAATGCTTTAACTAAGCTTTCTCGATTTGCTTATAAATGAAACCAGTCATGATTAAAATGTCTTATTTACCTATCAGGTTTTTTTACTGCACAAATTTTCCAAAGGTGGCTCAGAGCATCAAACTGATTAATTTTATTTCCACGGAAACAACTTAATACGTACGCTGAACATCTGTTGACATAGGATACATTTTTCGTTTGATTTCGATCAAAATGTATGAAAACAGCTGGATTTTTCAAATGATTCTGATATTGCACCTTGAACAAACAGATTTTCAGTTTGATAGTGTACAGCAATCCTTAAAATTTGTAAAGTAAGAAAAATATTCCTGAATACAATGTGTAGATCAAACACCCTAGTAAAACTGAACAACTTTCCCTATAAAGACAACGACAAGTTAAAAAAAATATATGTTTTGTCTCGTACATTTGAGTAGAGTCTAATTAGGTACTGCAGTTTTGGATGAAACTACAGATTTTTTATTTCTTCTCGAAAATGGCTCGATAGTTTAAGTTGTTTAGTTGGATGTTCTAAACCACCCATTTAAATATTACTAGGGTATTTTGTTACACCTTTTAAGTAGATATATTTAATAGAATAGTTATTAGGAAAATATGTTTTGCATGTAAGAATGTTTGTAAGAGCCGAGATATTTCATCAGTCAACAATATTATCGCCATGATATATTATAATTTAATATTATTACATTATAAATTATAAATTTATAATCCCAATGACAAGTAAAAAAAATTAAAAATCGTAAATTGTGAGAAAAATAATTTATTCATTTTTTCTTTAAGTCACATGTAAAACATATTTTATTAATAAATATTCAATAAACTATAATAAATAACTATAGGCCTCTTATTTAACACTATACATTGCATTATTGTACTCAATTTCTACACAATTTTTTATACATAGCTACACCCTACACCTACACTAAAAAAAAATAAGTTGAATAATTCTTCAACTATAAAAGCTACAGCGCCACCTGGTGGGTTTGGTTTTAAATTTAAGAGACAATTTATTTCACGCATTTATAAGAGGCTTTACGCAGCTTAGTGGCGCCCTTATCAACAAATTTAAGATATCTCCTACCCTAAAATAAAAAGTGTCAAACTAACTTTAAACAAAATCCTAAAAGCTATTTTTATAATATTATACTTTTATCGGTTCGAAGCATTCCACTTTTCACAAAATATAATAAGTAAATTAGTAATTTCATTTTTCTTCAAATTGGTATGTCCTATCATATCGAAAACCTACCTATGTATAACCTATCAAAAACCCTAACTACCAAAAGTTTTGTATAAAAACAGCTTTAAGGCTTTTTTTTTAAAGTCAGTTGCATTTTTAATCTTAGGTTTTCTTCTTATATCTTCTTATAATCTTGGCCATTTATGGCTTCTAACGTATCGACCCCAAAAGGTTGGATAGTCGTGAGTTTATCTCTAAAAATAATGCGTTGTCGTTGATTCTATCCCACGTGATAAACTTGCCATACTGTAAAAATTTCAAATGTCCAATGTTCCTTGCGGTTTTTATTCCATGAAATCATTGATTACCGAGTCAGTATTTTTGAATTATAAATTAATAAGGAGATACTACATTAATAAAATAATACTGACTGTTGACATGCATCCTAAATTGAAAAAGTTATTAATGAGTATCTCAAAATACCTTACTAGGATTTTTTGTGAAAAATACAACTTTCTACGTAAAATAATGTATAGATACCAAAATGGTGAGATAAGCTCTAAAAACTGAAGAAATATGACCAACACTGAAATAGCGAAACAGTTTTTAGTTCATTCAAAACACTATAGCTGATATAATTTAGCAGCGAAAAACTGATAAATGTCGCGATTTCTACATTGTTTCCAAAATTTGTTTAGTTTTTTGAGATGTCGCACGGATTTGGCGTGGTATGAGACGCGCCATTAAAGAATGGAATTGGCTAAAACCAAGAATAAGTTCAATCATCAGCGTCATATACAAGGTGTTACAAAAGTAAAAATAAACATTTAAAAATTTGTTTAGACCATCAAACTGAACAACTTTCAGTATGGGACCAACATCTAAATCGCAAAAAAAAACAGCTGTCCCATACATTTCTATAGCTCGAGTATGGATTTGTAGTTTAATATGGAACATTCGTTTTTTTTTCGCGTGGTTCGGCGTTCGATGGTATACATGTTTATTTGTAACGTCTCATTGCAGGGCACACTCTAATGCGGATTGGTAGACGTCACATACCTATACTTCATTTCAAAAAAGCACGAAGAGATTTTCCGATTCCAATATAGCTTTCTGGCCAATTCTGATTTGCATATATAATTTATTTATCAGAAAGATATACTATCCGACATATCTTGGACGTTACTAAAGCTGTTCTAAGAATAACTGAGAAGAAGTGTTTCAAATCTCTGTTTCTGTAATTCAAAATAGCCTTAATTTCGTTGCTATTTGAAATTGAGTATAGGTACGTATCAGAATTTCTTCTACTTTTTTTCTGGTACTCTGTGGATTCAACCGATTCTTGTTCATTAATATTTTTGAATCAGAGTGTACGGGTATTCAGATAATGAAACTCCATAAATTGTTCTTGTTTTTCGACCCATAATTCATAAACCCTTAAAATGTTTATGGTAATTAGAAAATAGTGGAGTATACATATTATACTAGTATACCCTCTTCAAGTATACAACAACACTATATTGCTAATTGGTTATCACTACATAATTTACAATTAAAATATCTACACATCACTTAGACATAATCAATATTATTTACAAAATGTCATTCAGGTCTAACTAACTGTTCTTAGAAAAAGATAGAAGCAACTCAATCTACTACAATTTTGTGTTAAAAAGGCATGAAATCTAACTTTTTCTGTTACCAAAAGTGTGAAAAATACGCTTCTAAAGGGTCCTTCTTAATATGCTGACACTTTTTAAGGGGATGATCAGACCGTCAAACTGAACAACTTTCTCTATAGCACCAATATCGAAATCCCGAAAAAAAACAGCTGTTCAATACAAAACTGCAAACCTACTCGAGCCAAATGTATAGGACAGCTGTTTTTTTTCGCGATTTCGATGTTGGTCCCATAGAGAAAGTTGTTCCGTGATGGTCTGGTCATCCCCTTAAAAAAGTGTCAGCATATTAAGAAGGACCCTGTATATTGACACCTTTCACGTACGATATAAGGTTGGGATTAAATACTGTTTTATCTTCAACATGTTTACATTTTTTGAAGCTGATAGTGTCACAGAAAAAATAAGGTATTTCATGGTGGGCTTGAACCAAAAATAATTTAGGCATGAAATGTTTAAAAATAAGGCTGTTACTCAGTCAGTATGAGCAGTGGAAAAGACAGAGCCTTCGCATTAACAATTTATGGTATGCAATGCCCCATACTGATCAAACTAAACTAAATATTTTTGGTGCAAACCACTTAGTGACAGTATGGTAAAAAAAATCAGATAGTTATTTCAATTTGTTACGATTTAATAAACACAAAAGCAATAGAGAGATAACATTATCACTTAAATATACCAACACTACGTCAATATTATTGTTATGAATGGTCAAACATCTCATCAAATTTATTGTCTACCAAATAATAAGACATTCATTAAAAATGGTGTCAATGTTTAAAATGATAATTGCAGTTAATCACATTTTTGGATACATATCACAGACGAGCTATTCACGGAATACCATGAACTTGTTGTTAATCATGCTCCATTTAAAATAAACCCAGTTAAACATTAAAACAATACAATATAAATATAGAGGTTGAAAAAACTTTAATATAAAAATACTTTCAACCCTAAAATGACAAAGTCATCAAGGTAACTTTGGCACCATGATCTTAAAAAACTGGTTTCAATGGTTTCATATTTATTTAAAATACTGCTAAGGCTTCTGTTATTTCATTTTCAATTGTATTTTCTAATTAATCTAACTAAAAAGTGGCAAACTATCCTTAAAATTACTATCGGAATTGACATCGCAATTTGACAGTACATCAATATCACATCTCAATTTTCCCTCATTCTCAAATCTAATCTCTAAAAGCCTTAAAGCTTACAAATCTCACAAATGCCAATACCTACAAAAACATGTGTTTCGTGGTGCTTAAACACCAAGTCTTTTTCGCTTTACGTTGCTCTAAACCAGGAATCCATGATAATACTATCATAAACTCAAATCTGTTTGAAATCACTCGACGTTGTTGCCATATTCCATGCCGAATAGTGATAAAATGACGAAGGCTAATCCTAGGAACACGGAACCGAGGAGATCTCCGAGAGCTGTCAAGTATGGGATGGCTGCGTTGTCGGGATCCTTCTTCTTCTTCCACATAAAGTGGACCAGGACATACGCTAGGTATAAAAGCACCATAACCTGGAAAGAACACATTATATTGTTAGTTCATACTCATAGTTGAATCGGGCATAGGCAATTCACACATTGCCACCACTGTAACTTGTGTAAACCAGGATCAACAGCGGCGATCACTCACAACACTAGACAATGAAGTCCAGCGAGACCGGGGAATAACTCTATCTTGGAACCCACAACGAAGTTAACTAAAGAAGATAGGATTAGGAAAGATAGATCCAGAGATCCAACTCCAGAGATAATTCATGACAGGATTGAAGAGCTAACACAAAAGCACAACTATAATAGCAATGTCAAAAAACAAAAAAGAGAAATATAAAACCTCAACTGTCAATGGTTGTCGGATATATTAATTATATTGGTTATCTTGAATTTGAAATGAACAAGACGTACCTGTAACACAGCACAGCAGACGTATGTGATACCGAACGGTGCTTGTACCGTGACGAGACCTTGATAAACGAAGTCTGCCACTATCATGAATATAATCTGCCCGACTACGGCAAGCATTAGCAACATGCGAGCTACTTTAGCTGCAGCGGCTGAAAGAAAGAAAAACATTGAGTTAGAGACTTGTCTAGTTCAATTTTATAATAGATCATCATTTCAGCCGATAGACTGCTGGACATGGCCTCCCTCAAGGATCGCCGCAAAGAGCGGTCCTGCGCTGCCCTTATTCAACGGGTTCCGGTCACATTCACCAGGTCGTCGGTCCATCATGTAGGGATGGCTTCCCACGCTGCGCCTTCCGGTGCGCTGTCCGAGAAAGCTCTTCTGCCCCATCGGCTATCTATTCTACGAGCAATGTGCGGCTTATGCCACTTTAGTTTAGCAATTCTTTGGACTATGTCGGCTATCCTAGTTCTTCTGGGAATCTCTTCATTACTGATTCGATCTCGCAGGGAAACCCATATGAATAAGAAGGTTCCTAGGGTAAACGAGTTTTGATCGATTCATCGCGTAAAATAAATTGTCCAATTCGTTGACCTAAATTAATTGTCGTGACTCGTGGCTCACAAGAATCATCATGAATATAACTTACTTCCAAAGAACAGTGTCTTCCAGGGCCACTCCAATATCCTTGTGTTCTCGGGTAGTTCTCCGGGAATAGCTGTCTGATGCAGGTGGGTCGCAAGGCGGGAAGACTGGACGCAGACTAGATTGCCACCAATACCGTTTACTATGGGCTGGAAGACTTCATAACCTCTGAAATGGTCTACTGCTTGATCGAGGACTATACCTCCGACACTGTAAAGTAATATTTATGTAATTGTATAACACAAAAGAACCTACTGGGTCGAAGTGTTGCTGGCTTGCCAGCCCCCACAAAAAGGTAAGATAATTGTAGGTAGAACTATAGGTGCCTTATTCTTGGGAGCACGAATGACATCCTTTTAATGTTGCTCTACAAATGCAATGTTTACAAAGGGCCTAAATCCTTGGTTATTTTGCTCAGGCAGGACTGATATCAGCTTTGCCGTATAATATCAAAATTAAACAGCGCAATAAGATAAGAACAATGTCACGGCTGAGAAATAAAAGGATATGGAGACTGCAAGCTTGTTCCCTTCTCCTCTAATCCTCTTAAATCCCCTGATAGGCACAAGGTATACTGAGTTAAAACGTTCTTCAAAGGTTTGCACTAAGTTTGTCTGTCTATTCCAAATAATTATTCTTCTTTATTGAAACCAACACAAGATCTGATGAAGAACATACCCGCTAATGAAGAGAGCAGAAATGACAGGCGTCCACCCGGCAGTGAGAACTTTCTTCGTGTATTTGTTCCTGTAGACCACGAATATCCACATAGGTAGGAGGGAGTAGTAGACGCACATGAGAGCTATCGGCTGCCATAGGGATATTTCTGAAAGGAATTTGTTGAATCTGTTAGAAGATCTTGTAAAAAGATTTGCCTTAAAAAAATGCTTCAGTTTTTAGGACTGACTACGATTGTACGAGGCTACTACCATACCACACAATAGTATATTGTTCTACATACAGAACGGCCACTCCCTGACTCGCCCCTCTCTGACTTCAAGGTACACTACCTCACCCTGCACTTTCAGGGGACACTTTAGGGGAGCCGAGCAAGGAACACGGCAGAAGCACGTGTGAGCAGGGCGAGTCGTGTGCCGACGCCATCGTGGGAGTACTGGGGGTGTGACTATATTAGGGGATAAGGTATATTTTATTTTAGTTTTGCTCCATCCCCTCACAATAATGTTTTTATACAGAGAATATTCTGCAAAGTGACGATTTTTACCTTGGCACCAATAAACAAAAAGAATATTATTAGTTCACAATACAATAATAAAACATTGATAATGAAACAGTGCGACGAATCGAATGTTTGTGCAAAAGCTGTCATGCATTGTTCAGCCAATGTATTGAGTTCAATCGACGACCGAGTGCCAATGGTAATGTATGACGTTAAAACCAATCCTCTAGAATTTTTTCTAAACATTTTGATTATTCTAAACAGCGCTATGTCACTACGTACGTTTGTCTGTGATTTGATACAGTTCGTCAACATTAAATTTTCTACATTTCTATAGTTGACTCACCGGTATTAACTCCGTTATCCATTCCTAGAGAATTTTGAAAAATTAAAGCGCATTTCAGTTTCACCTTGTAGGTAGGTTCATCAACACACAACATTTCTTTAGGTGACTCTAATAAATTTACTGTGAATAACGATTTTTCTTTTCTTTCATTCTTCACATTTATTTATTTAACAATCTCTATATAGTCATAATCTCGAGGTTCCTTCACTGCAGTCGAGTCAAGGTTTTAGTTAATATAAACATTTTATATCTCAAGGTTTTTTAAGGTTTATAAGGAAATTTCTCCAGTCAAGGTCGTTTACGAATTTTTTCACATACAATTTGGCTAAGAGGAAATCTCCAAGAAGCAACAGAATACGGGTGTAAGACTGCCTGTCCACTGAAGGAGAGCGAGGCTGCGGAGCGGAGAAACGAGGGAATTTTAGCCAATGGGATTGCATAAAGTCTCCGCTCCGAGATTTTATTCAATCCCATTGGCTAAAATTCTCCGCCCCGCAGCCTCGCTCCGCTTCAGTGGACAGGCAGCTTCAGTCGTCCACGTAGAGAACTTACTTATTTGCTCGTACATGTACTGGGCTGTGACGGCCAGGACGGTATTGCTGACGATGTCGCCGATGGAGGCAGCGAGCGGTGTAGCCACGTTATCTGGATTAACTTTGAACTTGTGGGACCCGTAGATCACTAGCACCATCACGAAGTCTATAACCAGATGAGATTGACTTAAGTACAGTTTGTCAGTCGGTTAAGGTCGGTTAAGGTCGGTAAGGGTGTCTGGAAGAAATCGCTTTTTAGCGATAAGACCGCTATTTTTGTACCGTCTGTATTTCCTGTTTATTAACTCTCTGTATACTATGTTTTTTGGTGTAAAATAAAGTATAATTGATTGATTGATTGCTATTTTCCACATAATAGAGTAAATTACATACAATTATATCAAAAACCGTCAACATATCAAAGATCCTTCATGAAAAAAATCTATGTCCCTTATATTTGGGTCGAGTGGGATTGGATTGCAGTTTTGTATTAAAACAGCTGTTTTTTCGATTAAGAATTTTGTCCGATGACATAGAAAGCTGTTCAATTTGAATGTCTGATCATCCCCTTAAAAACTGTCAAATTTTCAGGGGTTTTGTCAAACCATCCGACTTTTTTTAGCCCAGTAAAGTTACAGTGCGCTTTTATAGCGAAGGTAATTAATTATACATACAATTTTTAATGTCATTTGTTAAATACATTCCTATTATTTTATATTACAAGTAAATCCAAGGAAAAATCACCAAGGGACCTTTGTTTTCAAATAAGTAAAAATTACGAAATATTCAATTTTTGTACAAACTTTACAATAAACTCATAACCTAAAACAGACAATAAACATAAGAAATAAAGAAATATGACACTATAGGTAAATAAAAAATTTACATTTCAGTACTAATAACTAACAATACGAAATTAAGTTGGATTCGTTAAATAAGTATCATAATATCATTCGTATTAACCGATCTAGCAAAAAAAATGGCTTATTATAAATTATTTCCTTTCGACCCGTATTTTTACTGGGCTATTTAGCATGGCTTAGCGAATACCGCCATCTAAAGATATACCTCTTGAACTCACCTAGCACAAAGCATGTGGTGGTCGCAGTGAAGACTGCGCACGCGATGAGCAGCAGGACATATGAACCGTTGAATGTCCGGTCCGTTATTGTGTTCACCACTATCGCGAATATTGACACCACTGTCGCTGCTACTATAGCTTGGACCTGGTGACAAAGTTACTTATCTATTATTATTATTTACTTTAAAAAAAATATAAGTAAATAAAAAAAAGAAAAATATAAGAAAAATGGGAAGACATGGGTTTATTGATCTAATCTAAACCAAAAACCAAACGACCAGCATAGGTAGCATGCCACCGTGATACAGCGCTATCACACCTTCACTCTCTTTCTATTTGCGCGCGAACGAACGTGATAAAATACGTGATACAGCCGTATCACGTGTAGCATGCTACGCATGCTGGGGTGCGATTTTTGAATGTCACCGGTGAGCTTTACCGGTTCAGCTTTACCGGCACGGGTATGAGAATTTAGTCACCGGTAACATTCAAAAATCCGATCTTTGGAAAATCTGCGAATATCGGCCATTTTACTCAGCCGTTTGAACTCAGCAGTTTAAAATGTCAAAATTACTATGGAGATATACAATCTTTCTACTGCTGATTTGACTTTCAAAAATCGCACTCCTGAAGTACCTATGATTTTTGAAAGTCAAATCAGCAGTAGAAAAATGCATATCTCCATAGTAATATTGACATTTTCAACAGCTGAGTTCAAAGTACCTGGACCTCCTACACAAAATTGCGGATCAGCCGATCAATTTTCGGTGTTTTGTTTTTGTTGTTTTTTCGACCCATCTTGTTTAGTTTCATTAAATGAATAATCCCTTAAATTGTTTTTAGTAATTAAAAAATAGTTTACCTGAACCAGTGATACGTTGCCGACGACCATGGATATGACTTCCTTGCCGGACTCCATGTTGCCAAGGTTGGCTTGCGTCGACAGCCGCGATGCCAGACACATGTCCAAGTTACCTGCGCACAATCAAAAAGAGACACCTTTAGAAACCTGTTGAGTCGAAGATCTGGAGACAGTTGAGAGCGGTTGGAAGAAGGTCGAAGATTTTTGTGGCTCACCTTGGAAAAAGTATATTAATACCATTTTGAAAGAATGGTAATATCAAATTCAGTATAGGTCCCTTATAAAATAAGAGACTGAGCTGAGCAGATTTTTTTGAACAGGAGCAGACCTGTCTCACTCCACAGTTCAGATACAATTGACGGCGATCCCCACCGAGTGGTGAATGGCAATAGGTTAGGTATACCGTGTAAACTTCTTGGTCAAATCTCATTAGACTTGCCGCCATTTTGTGAGTAGTCAATGCGAGACTTGAAAACCCTAGCGATGTCACGCTACAAGCACGTGAAAGAATGAATGTAAAGGAAGCTTTCATGTCTAATGACTCGGTTCATTTTTGTTTGCACGCGCGCCGTTGTGACGGTTGCAGTTGGTAGGTAATTCGCGACTTGTACGATAGGACGGGTGCGAACAACTTGGCTCGTTTTTGCCGTGCAGAGAGTCGCTATTTATTTACCTAAATCAGTTTTCGAAGTGATTCTTCTGTACCGGTAGGTAATAGTATTTATTCTGTGACATGAGGGGCATACTATCGGTAAGGAATAATTATTACTATGAGTACAAAAAATCTAGCCCAGAGAAATAATCTACATCTAGGTACGTAGCCTTTTCAGTATCTCTCACTGCTGAAAAAATATTACTTGATTTATTAAATCATATTAATCACAAATGCCATTAGTTGACCACCACAGACCCAGGAAATAATAACCTACAGCTTTGTGATTAAAGTCAATACTTATCAGTGTAATTTACTTGGTTTTTACACACCATCTTTAACGTTAAATATATGTCAATTATTCGTTATTTACCTTATCTTTGGACCTTGAATGTGTTACTTTATCTTATCCGTAGTTATACTTAAATGGACAAACATTAGCATAATGTCTTTGACTTGATCACCAAACCCGGGGGTTTACCTACTTAAGCGGATATACCCGTAAGTAGGGTTGCCAGGTCTTAAAACCGAATAGCCGAATAGACCAGCCAGGAGTGCGATTTTCGAAACTCATTCGTTGAACTCAGCAGTTGAAAATGTTAAAATTACTTTGGATATATGCATCTTTCTACTGCTGATTTGACTTTCAAAAATCAGGAGTAGAAAGATGCATATCTCTATACTTCAGGAGTACAAAAATCGCACTCCATATTAGGCGGACATGTGCGTACAAAGGCCGGACACCCTTAATTATTGAGGATTTTATTGCCTCTGTGCCTCTAAATATCAAAATAAATATGAAACATGAAACTAGGCTTTTAATGGTTCACCATAAAAATTCAAGCATATGCTCACGATTATATTCCCTGAGGGGGTAGTTAGAGAAATTCTGAAATCTCAGAACATCCACGTCTCACTAGTAGTACCGAAACTCTGTCCAGTGTGACGAGGAGTGAGCCCATCGCCACTTATAATGTATAGTGGGTACAATACATGCCTCGAAATTGAAGCATGTAGGATTCCTCACGATGTTTTCCTTTACCCAAAAGCCAGTGGTGTTACAAATCGTACATAAATTCTAAAAAATCTCATTGTTACCAGTCGGCCTGGACGGGGATCGAACCATCGCCTCTTACTAATATTGCAACACGGGCAGGGCGGGGATGACCACGTGAATGGTCATATCGTCGGCTAAAGTGTCAGACCTCGTAACTCCATTAGATCAAATTTTACAGGAGGCACAAAAAACGTCACCACGAACAATGGCAGCCCAGAGTTATATGGTTTTATATTTTTCATTTTAAATTGTAACGGTTTTAAAAGGATTTAAGAGTTGTGCCATGGATACATTCAGAAATTAGTTATAAAATTGTATAAAATGTAATTTGAAGAATAAAATGGAGTTACGAGGTTTGACACTTTAGCCAACGATATGAAAAAGCCAACAAAAGCCGGACAGGCCAGACACCGTCTAATTTGCCCGGACACACATCCTAAAAGCCTAACTACGTCCAGCTGTAAACGGACGCCTGGCAACGCTACCCGTAAGAGCGTCCAAGCGCGCTGCATACACAAGCAATACCTATTTGACCAATTCAAATCAATGATTTTTTTTAATACGATCTTGGATATGTTAAATGTCAAGATTGACAGTCGAAACTAAGAAACCGTCGAAAAAAATTGCAACCAGTACTGGCCTCTAAACCCTATCCTAAGAAAGTTGGCTCGTTTTGTTTTATACGGTAGAAGCGTTAAGCTCATTCTAGACATATACTTTTTCTATGAATACGATCTAGAAAGCCTCGAAATTGAAGCTTCCTCACGAATTTTGTAAACTAAATAGATTTTGGATAAAAGTAATATTTTGACTATTATGTACAGACCTTTGACTATTTATATGTGGACTGGTTACGCGTGTATTTCTACTAACAAACATTTCTGCCACTTTTTGCGGGGGGCGAGGTAACATGAAATCCGCAACTTTGGATTTTATTCCTCATAACTTTAGATTCTAATTTTAAATGTTAAAAATCATGAAAAGAAGTCTCGTGTGAACCCCAAACGTTCCAAGTTCGAAGTTATTATTTCGCAATTATAGGCTGTCTCGTTTAGAGATAAGGTGTAAAATTTAATGTAAATGCACAAGATCAATTGTGCTTATACCGTGGCAGAGGGGAAATGCTACCGCAAGGCTAGTCCTTATAATAATTAGTCAAAGGTACAGACGCATAAAAAGCTATGGCTATTAATAACTTACTAAAAAGAGAAGGTATCATGGGACATTGGATTTAAGCATGACATTCATGGAACCATTATTTTTTCGTCATGAAGGAAATACTTTACCTCCTGAGACCGTGTCAAAAAAAGATCCGGCCAAGTGCGAGTCGGACTCGGATCCTGGGGGTTCCGTACAAACTTGATTAATGAAGGACAAACTTTGCATTGGTAACAATTTTATTTGGACTTTCTTATAAGGTAGGTACGCGACTATTAAAATAGGCAGTAAGTGGGTATCTATTGATTGCGTTGACAAGCTTGCATTTTTTACACCTCCAAGAAACCTTAGTATTTGGTAATTAATTTCAACGTGTGAGAAAGGGTCTTCACAGACGGACAACATAGTGATCCTATAAGAGTTCAGTTTTAACCTTTTGAGGCACAGAACCCTAAAAATTTAGATTGATCACTTTACATAATTCTTAACACTTTGGGAACTATTTCAATAATTTGTTTTCACAACAAAACTATATTTAAATAAAATACGACAATAAGGAAAAAACCAAACGACATAAACTGTATTTAATGACAGTTAAAAAAGTTCTATTCTTATAGTTTTCCCACCATTGTACGGAAACTAACGAAATTTTTTTGTAATATACATTTTTCACACGCATTTAGATGACATTCTGCTAAACTGTTTGTTTCATAAAGTAGATAATACACAATTGATCAGCGTACGTGCGTTTAGGGCGACTACTTTCAACTCTTCCATTTCACACTTTTCTAGTAAACATTTACTTTTAGGGTGGTAGTGGACACTGAGTTGAGTCTAGCACTGCATTTCTGCGAATGTTGAGTGAGTTTTGGGGTGTACCTATCGTCATTTTAAGAATTGTTGTATGTACAGTAACACGTTCGAGTTAATACAAAATGGTAGGGCCTCGTGGCAAGCCAGAAAGTGGCCGATACACGACCGCCTAGAAACAGACTTGCAACGCAACCCCCGTGAAATACTTAGAGGATATTAATCGTTAGCGCGCTCCATACAAACCAAGTTTAATTATATTTTGGATATTAACATATTAAAGTCAATTAATTTTTTAAAACATAGATTTTTCATGAACATTAGATTTAGAGAAATTTTTCCATAGAGAAAGTTGTTCAACTTTGTCCTGTCCCATACATTTGGCTCAAGTAGGTTTGCAGTTTTGTATGAAACAGCTGATTTTTTTTCGCGATTTGGATGTTTGTGCCATTGAGAAAGTTGTTCAATTTGACGGTCTGACAATTCCCTTAAAAAAGTGTCAGCTTATTAAGGACCCTATAGAAACGAATCTCTTTGTTTCGTCAGATTTTCGTTAAAATGTAAGGAAAATTGGGTAGAGTATGTAGTTTAAAGGTTAATGATACTTTTCCTTACACCCTGTATAGTTTCAATGTTACAGTGGCTCAAAAGATTTCCTTACAAACGTTAAATTAATACAAGCATTGAAACTATACATTTTATTAGTAATCTAACAAACCACAAACACATACCTTAATAAACAGATAGTGTTAAAAAAAAGATTGACAGTAAGGTATTAAAAATAGGATCTAACTTCGTTTGCATGCAGCGCGCTCGAGCACAACCTGGTACGTGCAGTGCAGGTTGTTTGGGTAGTTTATTTCGATATCAACATTTCTGACCACCCAGAAAGGGACGACAGTCGTGAGTCTACGCAGGTATGGACGTAACTACCACAATATTTACGTTACAGGCTCCCTTCTGTTGTCAGTCTGTCACTAATTTGTTTATGTAACACAGTAACATTGATATGTTTTATAAATTAGGCAGTTTGATTTCTTTTTACAAAGCCGCCACTACAGACAATGATTGTCATAACACAGGTCTGCTTTCATATCATGATATACCTAGTCGGGGTCCGAAGGTTAATTTCGAGGCATGTATTGTACCCACTGACCATTATACGTGGCGACGGGCTCACCCCCCGTCACACTGGACAGAGTTCCGGTACTACTGGTGAAACGTGGGTATTTGGAGGTTTCAGAATATATCTGACTACCCCCTCGGGGAATATAGTCGTGAGCATATGCTTATGCTTATGAAAAAAATATTAATAAAGTGTTGGTCCGGATTGCAACAACTGATTCACTTATCAATTCCAGTTAAACCAAAGTCTAATAATAGTGACTATTTCCGTAAGAATCTTGATTCAAGCTGTTTATCATCCAAGTACTTATTTATCAAGAAAACAAAGGAATTATAAACATAAATACCTTATCGAAAAATTGTGACACAGATTGGGAATTACTTATTGATAAACAATACTGGCAAGCCTAGCAAATACAGAAACGGTGAACTCAGACCATCAAACTGAACAACTTTCACTATGGAGCCTACCTCAGGAAACGCGACAAAATCAGCTGTCCCATACAATTGAGTCAGGTAGGTACAGCAGTTTTGTACGTGACAGCTGATTTTTTTTCGCGTTTCCTGAGGTAGGTTTGATGGTCTGGTCCTGCCCTTAACAAAGTGTCAGCATACTAAGAAGGACCCTGTATGTCCTCAAATAAGCCGCAATAAGTCATGCATGGCCTAGCCTCCATAATTTTTTTAAAATCAAAGTCATGTGAAAGCTTGTAATTGGCTTAAATATTTGTAGTCGGGGAAATCTACGGATTTTTGTATGGAGCAGGTTGCATTAATTGCACTTTTGGTGAAAATTTGGAATATAGTAGATACATACCTGAAAAACATAAATTCTCAATTATCCCCGATTTTTTATATTCTATAACTGAATAATTAAGATATTTACAAAACATTAAATTTAAGTATGAACAAAAAATGGAAAACTGATGATTTTGTACAGGATGGCTTCGTTCAATACGTTTTACTTATAACAATAATAATCCACGGTTAATATCGTTAATTTGGGTAGATATTTAATATTTTGTAAGTCTTCAAATATTATAACCTCAAAACTAAATTATTTACTGTTTGTTTTTACACATTAAATTTGCCTTTTGATAATTAACTGTCTCTATTGCTGGTATGCTGATCGAAATATTTTTAGAAATAAGCTTGCCATTTGTACATTAATATCGATTTTTAAGTATTTCTCAGGTTCCTGAGCCTATATAACTACGAAATCTCGACAAAAGTGTTATAAACTAACAGTAATATTATTTCAAACACAATTTACTAGTGTCTTTAATGCAATCTCAAACCTTATTTTTCCTAGACTATTGTAAATTACTGGTTTTATAGGTATTATGATGACTTGACAACGATATACATGGTGTAAGGAAAAGTATCATTAACCTTTTAACCACACCCTCTCCACACTCTACCCATCAAAACTGAATAACATTTACTATGGGAGCAAACCGATCTGAACAACAACAAATAATCTGCTGTCCCATACATTTGAGTCGTGTAGGCGGAGGTTTTTTTTTGTCGGATCGGTTTGTTTGATAAGACCGACATTTGTGCCCTTACGTTCTATTATTCTGTTTTTGTTGCTGTATGTTTTTGGTGTGCAAATAAAGAATATTTATGTTATGTTATGTTATGTTTGCTCCTATAGAGTCTGTGGTTTAAAGGTTAATAATACTTTTCCTTACACCCTGTATAAAACGTGTTTATCTTACTGAATACAGTAGTAAAGTACTTACAATTATATATACCTATAATAACAAAAAAGATTAGCCAGAAAAAGATAGTAATATAAATTGCCAGACAGAAACAGTCATAATTGTCAACAAACAACGCAACACAACAACTTTAAATTAATCAACCATCCTCACATTATGCCCGAGACTTCTTCCGCGTGAATTTAGAATATCGATAAATCCTTTCTTAGTGCATTCTTGCATACTCCGTACTTAAATTCCAAGTGACAACATACGGCCATATTATATGGGCCGTTCGGCTAAAATGTTATATGCATATGATAGCTTTGCTATACGCATTATAATATAGACGAATATGATAGAAATACAATCGAATTGCAAAAATAGCCCCAAATAAAGAAGTTTTGTGGTACAAAATATTCAAAGTAAATATGACAACTCGAAGTAATTACAAATAGCGCAGTTAGCGATACAAAAAAACGATCTTTCCACTAAATCCGATCCGATTTTTTTCCGCCATTTTTGCACAATTTGAACAAAAATATCCATCATGAAATTCGTTGAAATATAAAATTTTAGTAATATGTTTATGCAAACTATTATTACCATATTATTATGACGCCATACATAACATTCGGTAGTATAATATAAAAATGGCCCGTTTTGGTGGTTGTCTTTTCATTTCTCTATCTTTAGCGGTTTAGGCAGTGCGTTATCTGTCAGTCAGTCAGCCAGTCGGTCACGAAACTGTTTTATATTATACAAAAAAAATAGTCTTTTATGTTACGCTCAATTTTGAAATGAGACGAAATGACGAAAAGGATTTCCACTTCAAAATGTGTTGTTGATGTGTGTATTATGCTGAAAGTGAGTATGTTTCACTTTCAGAACAACCAGGGTCACACCTTGGACACTGTCAGCTGATAGCTGTCACTTCATAAAAATGGGAAAAATTTTAAAGAAGAGTTAAGCATGTGCGATACTGTTGCGTGCGAGCGAGATGGAACCACGAGTCAACCAGAGGGGGTTAGGTAAAAAGTCAGTAGGAGGCAGGGAGTGTCCATACTGTATGTAGTATTAGATAGTCTTTCTGATTCTGTGCCAGGGTTTAGGTGATTCGTCAACTCGTCCCAACGCAAACTAGTCATATTGGGACGAGTCAGTAAAATACTAAATAAATATTTTTTTATCGTGTTGGAATGATGTGGCATTAATGGGGCCAATGCCGTCGCATACAAATACCTACATTGTTATTTTATTTGAGGTTAATTGTCTTGATTTACAAAGAAATTATTAAGCAACTGCGGTATTGTGCTCCGACTCAAATTCAATTATCATAAAGGAATTTCCATTGTTTTACAAAGCGGATCTAAGAAATTTGATTAATGATGAAGTTGATGACCGTTTGGAAGCAACTGACATTGATTTAAGTTTTTATTGTCGAACTGGGCCTCTCTCAAAGATAGTTATTTTATTACATAAAGTAGGTACCAATAAGAAATAGTTTTAGAGCATAATAGTAAAAATTAAGTATAACCTACTTCCACGCCGCTCTTTGAAGTGAAAAAAGAAATTTAAACCGACTTCAAACTTTTAAAGTACAAATACTATAACTATCTTTAAATTCGCATCTACAGGGTGAAATTGATATCATTAGCATCCGTTTAATCTAAGAGTCTATCCATCAAACTGAACAACTTTTACTATGGGAGCGTTTACTCCCGTAGTTGTAGCTATCTGTTTAGACCGGAGCAAAAAAAAAAATTTGCTGTTCTATACTAAACTGCAATGCCCACTCAACTCAAATGTATGCAACAGCAAATTTTTTTTTGCTCCGATCGTTTTATTCCCATAGTAAAAGTTGTTCAGTTTGATGGGTAGACTCTTAGTTTAAACGGATGCTAATGATATCAATTTCACCCTGTATAAGAACATTAATTTGTTTTATTGTAGTATGTAAACTGAAATCCGTTACATACATTATGCTTTAACACACTTGCGCTTGTTGCTTTTATAAAACACGTCATTTCATTTCAGGCCATCAAACCGACCAATTTTCAATATGGATCCAACATCGAAATCGCGAAAAAATCGTCTGTTTCATTCATTTGGGTCGAGTAGACATTGAATTAACGACTGATTTGCAAATTCGATGTTGGCTCGATAGTATAAGTTGTTCAGTTTGTCTTGAAGCGCCCCTATCCAACCCATTCTCGATGTCATAGTGTCACCAACTTTGTTCCCGGTCTATTTATTGGCCAACGTCATCCCTGCATAGATATCCAATAGAGGATTGAGCTGTACCAAATTATCTTTCTCTTGCTTTAATCAAAAATGATCCTTATCCCAATCACAAATATTGAAAAAATATTAAAAGTCCTAAACGTATAATCGCATTGCCACCCTACTAAGGATAGGGACACTGGGTCCAGTAATCTTTATCCCGCTCTTCACAAAATTCCGAGAAGACCGCATTCCAGGTTTTACGTAGTAAATTAATATTTCTATGCATCCCTGCCATTGAATTGACGACATTAACTGTCATCTCGTAACAAACAAAAACAAAGTACCTAAACAACATACTGTCACGACATCGACATCTGTGAACAATGCCCGGCAATTTTAACCTGCGCGAGCGCAATTATGCGTCTTTGAGAAAAATGACAGATTCTTATCGTGAAACTATGTTTTGCGGAAATGACTGGAGCATAGTTATGGTGGTAGATTAGTAATTACTTGGTAAATATACGCTTACTATGTTTAGAGTGCCTTGAGTATCCAGGTAAGGTTATTTATAAAACATGGTTTCATCGATAAAGTATACCTATTAGATACGGCCCGATTGCACAGACGGTAGTGAACCTGCCTGCTGTGCCGAGGGTCGCGGGTTCGAATCCCGTAAGGGACAAATATGAATATTTGTACCCGAGTCATGGATGTTTGTATCTATTTATGTATTTTATATCTTTGTCTAGTCATCATAATACAAGTCCAGGCTAGATTCTGGTACTTTAAATGTGACTAGATAATTTGTGTGACAATGTCCAAGATATTTAAAAAAAAAAAAAAAGATATCCAGCATGGTTGCACGACAAATCGCGTTATCGGGCTAGGTGCCCGCTCACTGGAATGCCAATTCAGGAGACCCAAAACATCGAAGTTCTATTCTTATCCAATTTCAGTTCTAATCACATTGCAATCCAATTACTATCCAGCAATGCTGAATTCCGCATCGTGCTAAACTTTATGTAACTGACAGCCTTTAAGGTCTGAGCGATCTGTCAAAACGGCTCTAACGGCTATCATGAGCTGTACCGCGATTAGCGCAATACCAAATGTGTCAAAAGTTTTGGTTCCTACGTAGTCCAGTCACGGTTCAATCACCGAATATTTACCGCGATTTCAGCCCAGAGGGATTGTCAAATTTAGAAAAAAAACGCGCAAGTGCGTGTCGGACTCGCCCATGATAGGGTTCCGTAGCCATTGCATAAGTAGAATAAGACAATATCAGTAATGTCGATTCTCTTTCCTACAAGAAAATTTGGAACCTATTGGATAGCGCTATTTAATTTCCTACAATGATTTGTAAAGTATTTCAAGTTGGCGTCTATGAATTCAAAAAAGAAGAAAAGTTTTGAATATTTTTATCTTACCTAAGAGAAATTTTTGAAACACAATGCCAGCGCGATTTCTTTTCGTGCAACGCCATCTAGTTTGTCTTAGAAAACATAGTTTTCATCCTCATAATTCTTAACTGCGGATAAAAAACCTGTGATTGATAAAAACAAATAACATTGTAAACAGTAAACAAACCACTCATAACCTAACACAACAAACGTATAAAATGTTATGTAACCTAATATATTACAATAAGTTCAAAGGTTTTATTTATTATCCTTGTGTACCAACAATACTCATTAAGTAACAAAGTTGATTTTATACTTGACTTAGATATATTTAAACATAGCTCTCCTATAAGATAGTAAACTATCTTTTAAGGGGATATAATTCGGAGCGCGCTTCATACAAACGTACTATGGTGATATTTTCAATACTAGCCAATTAAAGTCAATGAAATTTTGCTGAAACAATTTTGAAACAAACACCTATGCTTGTATGGAGTCAGATTTTCTTTAAAATATACAGTTTCAATGCTAGGATTAATTTAAGATTTGTATGGAAATCTTTGAGGCACTGTAACTTTAAAACTATACATTTTAACGAAAATCTGTCTCTATACAAGCATAGAAATTTGTTTTTAGATTGATTCTGAAAAAATTCATTGAGTTTAATTGGTTAGTAATGAAAATAATTATCACCATAGTACGTTTGTATGGAGCGCGCTCCGAATTATATCCTCTTAAGAGTGCTGTGTTTAAAATTGGTATAATATCACTGGCTGTAAAAAAAAGAAAAAGTTAGGTAATCTATTTTTAAAAGACCTATCAAACAATACCCCATGGGACGAGAAAAAAAATTTCCATCCCCACTTTTCGTGTAGGGGAGTTACCCTAAAAAAATATTCAAGATTTTATTTTACCACTTTGTCAGCGTGATTAATATGTATACCCATGTCAAATTACAGCTTTCTAGTACTAAGCGTCTCTGAGCTAAGCCGTGGATAGACGGACGGACATGGCGAAACTATAAGGTTTTCTTGTTGACTACGGAACCCTAAAAAGGTTTGACCTAGATCAGGGACTGGAAAGAGAAAATTTTTTAAGAAGTTAATTTATTGTTGAGCAATAATATAAAAGGTGGTAGAGTGGTAATACCATAGATTTAGCATATATACTACGTTAGATCGGCTACGAATTGTCCAAGGCGAGACCAAAAAAACCTGAGATTTTGAAGAAAAAAACGGTATTCATTCCGTTGAAAACTGACACTGCCATACAGGCTCATAGGGTGTTCGAAAATAGTCTCGTCTATCTAACTCGCTCTAACATATTATTAACATTAATGCTATGCCCTTTCCCTTTCGCATTTCCGATCTAGCGTAGTATATGCTTAATCTATGGGTAATACCTATTGGTGGACATGTTAGTATTTTTGATGTACGGTTTTATATTCCCCTTTGTGATATGATATTTTCAAATGCGCATTGACTAAAGTCCACTGTAAAGTTGTAAATAAAGTACTTTGTTTGAAATAAAACGAAGTGTTTACATTGGTCGAAACAAAACAAAGAATCTTATTGCGTGTATCGCCTTACTTGAGGGAATTCCCTCGACAAAGAATAAGTATTTAATAACAACACACACTGACAATGAATACAAACAATTGGATAAAACAGATTTACTATTTAAAGTGTAATCTATGTACCTAATCAAAAGTATTGGGTAACTTCCACAATCCCTTATTTAAGAGAACATACTGGCCAGGGCGCCCGAGCGCGCTGCATACAAATAAGATTCGTCCAATGATGTAAGATTATTTCAATATTAACCAATTACAGAAAAACACATTTTTGTTAGTACTATCTTGAAACCAATATCTGTGGCGGAACATTGTCAGATTTCCGTAATATTTATATATATTTTGATATATTATATTGTAGGTATGTTGTTGGTATATATTGTACTAGATTTTATCCGCGACTTCGTCTGCACAAATTATATACCAGATTTTAAGCCAGATCATAAGCTATCAAACAAAAAAAGTTTTATCAAAATCAGTTCATTAGTTTTTGTTACAAACAGACAGACAAACAAAAATTCTAAAAAAGGTAGATTTGGAGTCCGGGATACATAAAAACCATATCGTAATCTTTTTCATGTAAATATCTTCAATGTACAAACAAACTTCTGTTGCAGTTTTATAATAGTTAAGATAATATTCGTATATTTATTTATTGTTTGTTTGTACACAATAAGTTTGCCTTGTTATTATTAACTGTCTCTTTTGCGGGTCTGCTGGAACAAATCTCTTCAGAGATAAGCTCACCCTTTGTACCTGTTTTCTCAACTTTGTGTATTATTTTGTCTGTGTGTACAATCAAGTGTTATAATAATTAAATATTTAGTTTCAATGCTAGGATTAATTTAAGATTTGTACTTAAATCTTTGAGCAACAGTAACTTTGGAAGGCTTTAAAAACCATCAAAAGGCATGTCTGAACTTCAATATTATCGGAAACATCATCACAACACAACATAACGAAATAACATAATCATTTAAACAATGTTATTGGTGCATTTAGCCGAACATAAACTTTAATAATTAGAATCATCATCATCATCCGATGGCTGCCACTGTAAGACATATTATTATTATTGTTGGCTGGGCTATTGCAAGCAAAGGTCGTTATGTAACACTGCGACCATTGCTGGTCTTTTGTGTTCGCCCCAAGCTCACCCATATTTTATACATACATCCGAACTATTTTTTTATTATTCTCGGGTATGCAGGTTTCCTCGCGATGTTTTCCTTCACCGCCGAGCTAGTGATAATGATAAATACAACCGTACATAAATTCCGGAGAACTTAGTGGTACAGGCCAGGAATCGAACCGCCGCCTCGTGATTGAGTCGCTAGCTCTCTTCCGTATGGACTATCATCGCTCTGCAAGACATAGGCCTCCCCCAAGGATCGCCACAACGACAGGTCCTGCGCTGCCCTCATCCAACGGTTGCCCGCCGCCATCACCAGGTCGTCGGTCCACTTTTCATCGGGAGGCCTACCCAAGCTGCCCTTTCCGGTACGCTGTCGCCACTCGAGAACTCTTCAGCCCAATCGGACATCGGTCCTGTGAGCAATGTGCCCCGCCCGTTGCCACTTTTGTATAGCAATTCTTTGGGCTATGTCGGCTACACTGGTTCTTCTGCGTATCTATTCTGATTTGATATCGCAGGAAAACTCCGAGCAATAATAAGTAAAAAACAAACTATAATTATAAGCCTACCACGTCAGAAAAGGTCAAATTCCATGCGTTTTCGGTACAAAAATGACTTTCTAACACTCCAGAGACCTCTCGAGCTTCTATAATCTAATCTGTAATCACATTGGCAATGAAATCGTTTTGCCTACTGTGCTAATAATATCGGTGCACGAGTTGATTATATACTATTATTCTAGGTCTTTGACTAAATTAAAATAGGAAGATAGGTGACAGTCTTGCATTACGTACTCGAAAAATGGGCCTGCTTAGTGCTTACGAGTGAAAAGTAATGCCGTGTGATTTGTTTTTTCTTTTTGAATGATTTGTACAACGATTAAAAGCACACGAAAGCATTGTGGTACTGGTAAATAAAAAAAAGTATCTCAATCACGCAATGCCACTCATATTGCGACTAAGGAAATTAGGCTACGGGGGCTCAATTTATAGGCCTGTCACCTATCTTCCTGTTTTAATTGAATCGAAGTTCTAGGTCAAACTGTTTTAATACTTAGCTACCTTGATTTGAAGTAGCATGATTAATTAACAGTAGAGAAATTGTATTTATTTCTTATCTTTTATGTGAAAATAATAAACAAGTGGAGGTAAATTTATTTATGGTCTTGTTGTCAGGATATTTTCAAGCCGCCCTCACGAACAGGTTACCAAGCTAAAATAGTCTCGTGTGAACCCAAAACGAGATTAGTTATACGTTATTGTTCCGCAATTAGAGTTTCGTTTAGTGATAAGGTAAACATTTTATGTAAATTCTCATGATCAATTGATCGTGTAACTTGGCAGATGGGAATGCTAACGCGAGGCTGGTCCCCAGTTATATGGTCTAAGTCTTGATATTTTTGAATCACGATGTATGTTAACAAATGCACATTGATTAAAGTGCACTGCACTGTAAAGTTGTAAATAAAGTACTTTGTTTGAAATAAACACTGAATAATAAAATATATAAATTATAAAAGGTTTATATAAACAAAAAAAGAAAAGCAAGTGTTACAATTACCTTTTAATCCAGAAAGAGATGGCACTAAGACGAATATCGCTGATACGTTGACAAATACGTCCCAATCCTGTAAATAAAAAAAAACTATTGTTATAAAGATACTTTTTTCTGACTACCCCGAGAGAGGTAATGGTTGTGAGTTTATATATGTTACGTACGTGAACATACGTAAAATTGACGTTTTACCTCAACAATAAAAAAAGGCCCTTATATTTAACATACTGAACAGGGAACCTCTCCGAGTGACGTACTGTACAGGGCTTGGAACGGGTATCAAAGTACAGATTCTGTACCGCTACACTGCTACATCTTCTATACTTATAAAATAGTTCCGTGACTGACTGATTGACTGACAGACAATGCACAGCCTAAACCGCTGAAGATAGAAACGTAAATTTTGAAAATATTTTCTGCTGAGGATTTATGGGGTCTGATGTAACATCAGACAGTCATGCGAGGGACGAATTAAGCAGACAACTACTGTGTATACTGGTGGTGCCAAGGAAACCACCAGCGATGGTACCACATCCTCTGTGAAGAACAGCACGGCCACCTGCATTAAGAGGATATGTGAAAAAAATTGGATTCTTCAAAGCAACATATATCATGAAGTACTAACAGTAGGAGTATGATTTGAGGATATGTGTAAATTGAACATATAACTGAAGTTTTGATTAGAGCCAAAACACGATTAAGAGACATTTTCTCGATAGAAAAATAAGCCAAAGTAGCCTCTGTCTTTATCGATAAACGCTTGGAACTGCTAAACGGTGAATAATATAAACACGAGACTTGATTTAAAAAAAAAGATATAGATATTTTATAAAGTTTGATTAGAGCAGAAATGAACTTACATAAATAGTACAATCACAATTAAATAAAGTTTGTTTTACGCTTGCGTCGTTTCAGTCGCGCGCGCCGCCCCATCTCTTTCTCTCGCATCAGGCAGTAATATAAGCTATCACACGCCCATTTCGCTTCAATTATTTTTCAACATAGGCCCTTAACGTGAAGTTAATATAAGCTGTACTGACCCTGACTGTGCCAAGGACTAGGCCAGCACCGATGGTACCACATCCCGCTATGAAGAACGGCACAGCTACTTGCATCAACGTGTTGTACCATTTTTCTTCTTTTTTCTGAAAAAAAATAGAAAACGTTTAGGTTAACATGCATAACATACTTATTCTATCACACATTAACGATATTAACAAACAAAAAAAGAGGAACACCAGGGTACAATTATCGAGATCTTAAAAACTAAAAGTCTATGATGAAGTTGGTATTTGGCACAGAGAGTAGGTTGAAGCTTGGAATGAATCGCTAATCTTCGTAAGCAAGATGCTTAGTATTCAGCCTTTGTATGTTGGGTATGAATCTAGACCTAAAGTAGTTCATCATCGTCTCAGTTGATGGACTTCCACTGCTGAACACAGGCCTCCCCAAAGGATCGCCACAATGAATGAATGTCAGTCCATCTTGTGGGGGGCCTAGCCACGCTACACTTTCGGGTACGAGGTCGCCACTTGAGAACTCTTCGGCCCCATTGGCCATCAGTTCTGCGAGCAATGTGCCCCGTTCATTGCCACTTTAGTTTAGCATCTTTTTGGGCTATATCGGCTAACTCTGGTTCTTCTGCAAAACTCTTCACTTCTGATTGGATCTCGCAGGGAAACTTCGAGCATAGCCCTCTCCATTGCCCTTTGGCTGACTTTTAGCAATAAGCTTATTTTATAAGGCTTGAGTGAGCGACCACGTTTCAGTTCCTTATGTGATCACTGGCAGTACACACTATGGTTAATTTCGTCTTGAGACACTGAGGAATTTTGGACGAGGAAGAGGGAGTAAGTAGGTACTTAATATGTTTTTCTTTTCTCCATTAAATATCAGTTGTTATGCAAAGAGACAAAATTTATTACTAACATGCATCTAACTAACTGCTCCAGACTATAATAATGGGCAAAGATGATGGCAAACGAAGCGTCGGTAGGCCACGAATGTCGTGGCTCGCGAACCTTAATGAATGGATAGGGATCGCCAGCGTCGAAGAGCTGTTTCGTTTGGCCAGAGATAGACAGGGATATGCAGAGCTGACTGCCAACCTCCAGTAATGGAGAGGAACCCGAAGAACATGCACCCCTCCACCAATCCGCATTGGGTCCGCTTGGTCTCTATCTATTCATATGTAGAAAACTAAATTTTCTAATAAGCAATAAAAAGACGATGCGGGGTTTTGTATGGAAGCTGGCATTTTTTTAATCGCTATTTTTTATCCATTTTTATCTCTAAAGTCAGTATGAACGGAGAACGGCTTGAAGTTGAAAATATATTTAATATTACGTTTACTTCAATCCTTCATATCTCCGTTAGGACTGAGTTTAGAGATATACTTGTCATAACAAGTTTTGTTACTTTATTCTGAACTGAGATATTCAAATTTGGTTGATGGACGCGCCAAAAATTTATGCGACAAAGGCGCCATTTTTAGGCATTGGCTTTTTTTGTCGTCCCATTGTGACAGATACACAACAATCTGATTATTAGTTGAATTACTTAATAATTTTACTATAAGTAATCACACTTTATATGGGCCAGTTATGCAATAAAACATTATATTAATAACTGTTTAGATAAGATTATCCTGATGTAGACAATGAAAATCAAGAATATGATGACTAAGTCGGGAATTTCATAGGTCCAGACGACCGTGCAATCTAAGTATTATCAGAATTGCAGAAATATTTCTAGATTCCATTGTGTTGATAGCGCAATTATAAAACAGATTTCTATTAATTCGTTTTATTGTTTTGTTTTTATATTATAGTCGTAAAGTATTTAATAGGATTATTCTATATTGCAATATTTATTAAAAACAGTTTTATTGGTGGTTTTCACCGTGTTCACCCATTATTTACGAAACCCTAAAATTTATAAATAATTTGTTGTTAAAAATATGATGTCATGTTTGTTTTGTGAATAATAAAATGTATAATTGCAAAATACTTACTATAAAAATTATTATACATTTTTAGGGGTCGTGCCACAAATTACGTAACGCATAAGTCTCGAATTTTTGACCCGTCCCCTCCCACACGTATCAGGACCATGTCGTGGCCCCCAACCCCCCTCAATTTCGGATTTTAGCATGTAATAATAATTTGTTTTAATAATCCATTTAACAAAACTTAATTAATTGGCAAATGATTAAATATCGAATGATATAGTATAATATAAATCACGACATAGGTAAAGACCAAAACTCGGCCCAAATGTATGGAAACATCCGGTTTTTTTTTTATTTATGTGTGGCGGCGGCGGCGGCCTTAGGGGGCGTCCATTAATGACGTGAGATGATTTTTGTGATTTTTCGACCTCCCCTCCCCCCTTGGTGAGATTTCGTGAGATTTAGCTCGACCCCCTCCCCGCCCCCTCCAAATCTCACGTGATATTTTTCAAAATACGCATTTTTAGTGTAAATGCGTTAATCTGTGTTTGATTGCGTTAAGATTTAAAATTTTAAATTTTCAGTGTAGAAACATGTTTTACTTAATTAAACTTTTCTCTCAATTTTACTTTGTACCTTGCTGAAAAAAAATTACGTGATATTTACCGAGACCCCCCCCCTCTCCCCCACGTGAGATTGGGTGAGATTTCGCACGACCCCCTCCTCCCCCTAAACACCTCACGTAATTAATGGACGCCCCCTTAATTGAATGTTGTTCAGTTGGTTGGTCTAAAGCACGTCATGAAAAAATATGTAACACATTCGAGTTTATTTCACACTATTCTACTTATAAATACCGATATCTATTGATAATGGTATTACTTCAGTTTATGAGGTTGTTTACCTTGCGTACATAAATCTCAACTATCTGCAAAGCTATTTTCTTATCTCGGGTCGCTTACACGATTCGATATTATACATTTTCTATCAGCGGCCTCTAATTTATATGAATTTATTAATTACTTTACTCACAACTAAAGCGTGTCGGTGGCAGGTTGTGGAAGGCTATTGCTTTGGCTTTGGCCTTGTAGGGTTAAGACTATAATACTATTTTTTAATATTCTGTAAATTTTTTTGCTGGCCCGTTTATAGTGCCACTTGAGACATTTGCGCCACGCTGTGCCTTGTGCTAACTGATCGAAAAATACAATGTTTTATCGGTGGTTTCGGTAGAAACTAAATTGGAATAAAATTTCGCCAAAATTACACGTGATATGTTATACAACGTGTTAAGGGCCTATGTCGAAAAATAATTGAAGCGAAATGGGCGTGGCTTAGCGCAGCAAGCGCCCCGCGCCCCGCTACCGAACATCGTCGCGCACTAGCCCGCGAAAATCAAATCACTCAAAATGCGTAGAAGACGCTTCGCTGTTAATATATTATTAGTACCTTTTGTCGTATGAAAAAACACAATATATTATAATTAAGTATCGTTCTATTTATCCTCCTTGATCAATTATTAATTTGTTACAGGATCAATTACGGACAACCAATTTATAGATAGAAACAATACCTAACTAACGATACTCTTTAATTGATTTCACTTAAAAAACTTAAAACTCATTAATATCATACCGAAAATCACTGTACCTATCTAGAAGGAAAAAAACTATCATTACAGGATTTTTTTTTACTTTATAGTACGAGAGCTACCTGTTGGTCTTCGGTTCGGTTCTTGGTTAGGCTTTACGTCTTTAGGTCCCGTAATCAAATCAATTCAACTTCTTATTTTGTACTTGTAATTGATATAATACAAGTCAAAACATTCTATGGTCAAAACATACCGACTATCTAGATGAAACCTGGAAGTTATTTTACGCCGTCAACAAAAATGTAAGAAGAACGTGAAAAAATAAGTTTCGTAATACTGCAATAATCTCAGTTATTCTCGATACCACAATAACTTTCAGGTTGAGAAGTTGTATAACACTCATAAACCTATTTTGAAAATCCATAGATAATTCTAAAATACCTCGCATCCCTCAGATGCATGGCATAGCATTGAAGGATGAGGATGATGCAGGATATTATAACAGGTATGAATGAATTTTAAAATGGTAAATCAACATTTATTTACAAAATCACTAATAATATTTATCTTACGACCTAAAATCAACATTTATTTACATTAGTACATTACGATAAGTGTGACTTAAGTAGTTCATTATTGCACAGCGTGAAGTTAGCACCCGAGCACAAGCAAGGGTGCTAAACTTATATGCAGGTTTAGGTCACAGAGTGCTGGAAAATTATTTACAACTTATTACCTTTTCTTTTCTCTCATACTTCTGGTATGTTCCTGCCTACGTTTCAAATTTAATGTTTTGTTCCGTTTTGTTTTTCATTATCACTGTTTCTCCTAGTACCCCAGGAAAATTAGGTGAAAAAAAGGGTCAACCTCGGATTGAGAGATAATAAGCTACAAACTTCTTTAAATCATCGTTATGACATCCAATACGTTAGGTCAAATGTCACATAAAATCTCGTTTATGCAGGTCAAAAGATTCAAGGTAAAATGTCAAAAAACAGGTCTTTAGGAAATATCTTCTTTTCTATGCTCTAATTGACCTTTGAAGTTTTAAAAAAAATTGTAGAACTTTAAATTTTCTTTAAATTTGGTCATTTATAATATTTAACCGTTCTTGAGATAGATAGGTAGAACGCAAAGAGTTGTAACTCCCATAACGGTTTGCTCCCATAGTAAAATGATACTTTTCCTTACACCCTGTATAATATTATTTGGCGTTATTAATGAAAATACATAATTTCAATAACTATACACGAAAGATGATGATGAAGAATTATTTCGAGTTTGAATCAATCGGGATAGAAAAACGAGTACAGAATAGTGACCCTGAGCAGCGCGCATTGAAGATATTGAATGAAACCAGTCACCGCCTGCCCGACAGACGCTTCAAAACAATACTTATATATGGAAAGAAGACGACATGAAGATTCCGAACAACTACAAAAACTCACTCAAACGGCTGCACAACCTAGAGAAGAAACTAGACCGAGATGAAGACCTGAAAAAGAAATATGAAGAAAGAATGCAAACCCTCTTCACTTTGGGCTACGCCGAGGAAGCTACCACACCGCCGGTGCCAAATAAAACATGGTACCTACCCCACTTCGCGGTCATTAACCCCGCGAAACCGAAGATAAGAGTAGTACACAACGCCACAGCAAAGACAGCCGGACGCAGCCTGAACGATATGCTACTCTGCGGTCCAGACTTGCTGCAATCTCTGCCGGGAGTTGTAATGCGATTTCGTCAACACCAACACGCCGTGTCAGCTGACATAAAGGAATTAATGTTTATGCAAATATAAGTTCAAGAGGACGACAGAGAGGCACTACGATTTCTATAGCGGGGCGACGAGAGAGGGAACCAGCGACCGCGAGAGTACCGCATGACTTCAGTGATCTTCGGCGCGATGTCATCACCATGCACCGGCACCGCGCTATACGTGAAGAATAGAAATGCTTCAGACTTCAAAGCAAAGTATCCTGCAGCCGCGCGAGCCATTGAAAAGAACCACTACATGGACGACTACATAACAAGTTTTCCGACCGAAAAAGAAGCCAAAGAAGTATCGAAATCAGTCGACTACATTCATCGGCAAGCCGGCTTCGAGCTATGCGGATGGGTGTCCAATACAAATTCAGTAGTACAGCAGTTTTCCGTCAACTCGGGCGGCGCCACGGTCTCTATCGGCGGGAGCGAGGTCCGATGGTACAACGGGACGAGCTTCCTACGAAACCACGAACGAGAATGGCCACAAGAGACGAAGACAGAAGCACCGAAGACAGGAGAAGAGAGGGGACTTGTCACGTCACCCACCAGCGACCTGACCACGCTCACCTACCTCGAATCGAGCGATTTTCGTCGTTCCCACTTTTGCTACGAGCTACGGTGCGCATGCTACAGTTCGTCAATTTATGTCGAAAGAAGAAAAATGAAACAGTATTGGCTACGAAGCGCAAACGAACGAAAGAAAACAATAAAAACGACTCTGATTCAAAGATTGATAAGAAAACACGCAAGAACGAGACACTGTACGTGAAGAAATGAGATAGCAACACCATCGGTATCGAAACTCACTATCTCATTCGCGCTGAGAAACTATGGTGGAAACCTGTACAAGAAGATTGTCTTTCCGAAGATTTACGTCGAGTAAGGAACGGCGCGGCGCCTCAGCCGGGAGACAAGCTGTCGGCGCTATCAGTGGTCGTCGGCGAAGATGGCTCAAAGGAAGAATCCACGTAGCACCTGACATCGTTGAAGACACTGCGAGCCCGACCGTACTCTTCGGGAAACACTACTTCACGCGACTGTACATACAACACGTACACGAGTGACAACATGGCGGTATCGAAACCGTCGTGAATGAGCTACAGCAGCGACTATGGGTACTGAAGATACGACCGACGGTGCGTGAACGTCATCAAACACTGTCAACTATGCAAGATACGAAGAGCGAAGCCTACTTCTCCGGCGACCGGCGACCTGAGGAGGTTCGTGGCACGAAGAGGAGTGCCTAAGGAGCTATGGAGTGACAACGCAACGTGCTTCAAGGCTGCGGAGAAGGAGCTCGCCAAGGCCGCGCTGCCGGCGGTCAGCGAGGAGGCGACGGCGCGGAGCATCACCTGCCGCTACGTACCCCCGGCCTCCCCCTTCATGGACAGCGCGTGGGAGCGCATGGTACGCACCGTGAAGGAGGCACTGCGCGTCAAACTACACGAGCAGTACCCTAGCGACGAGACACTGCTCACCCTGCTCGCCGAGGCAGAGAACACCGTCAACTCCCACCCACTCACACACGTGGCGGTGACCCCAGAAGAACCGGAGGCGCTTACACCCAACCACATCCTGTTGGGACCCAAACGACCTCACCGCGCGCAAGCGCAGCGCGCACAACGATGGCGGACGTCTTCTGGAGCCAGGTCAAAGAGTACCAGCCTCTACTCCAACACCGGCGGGAGCCTCACACGACCAGCGCACGCTATCGGCGACCTGGTACTCGTCTGCGACCCCCCCCCTGCCCCGCAACACATGGCCGACAGGAAGGATCGTCGCGGTCTACCCAGGGCGAGACGGCGAGGTGAGGATCGTGGACGTCGTAACCAGCAACGGGCATGTCCTCCGGAGATCGACCAAGAGGATCGTCGTGCTACAGGTTGGATCGCAGAGCTGCGACGGCGAGAGAAATGTGCACGACAGAACCTGAATTGACTACCTTTGTACATAGTTTTTTACATTACTTTGTTTATTTCGTTTTATATACCCTTTTATACTAGTAGGATAAGTTTAGGTTAAGTGTTCATTTCAATAAATAAAATTTTCTTATTAGAATTAGGGCTTAGCACATAAGTTATGTAAATAGTTCTAATAGGATTCGTATTCGATTTCTCTAGTGATTTCTACCCCAGATTAGATTAGGTACACTTCCCTAATAAAATTAACGCATTACACAAGTAAATAAAACAATCAGAATCGAGTTAGAACTTATAAATTCCATTTAGAAGTTATGCCAATAAGCTTCACTGCCTCATTAGAAGGGGTAGAATCCTATTAGAAATAATTGTTAGAAAGAGACAGAACGCTCCATCTCTGTCAGCGCATACAGGCGAGCGAGGGGGGCCCCGGCGTCCGGAACCAGTGTTATGAGGAAGCGGGGGCCAGGGTCATATAAATATTGTACCTTTCCTTTTCGTTCTGCACTCTGTTATGCACCGGCGGATGATGCACCTGCTATTTTTAGAATAAGAAAATAAGTATCTTAACTATATAATTATATTGGTTTGTAAGCGTAGAAATTAAGATTGTATGAGAAATAAAGGGTTCACTAATGTTTGTCCAAAAACTTTTTGGCAAATTATTACTTAACAAGCAACGTTTCATGTAATATTCATTTTACAAACACCTTGTTCCGCAAATTGATCATTTTACAAATAATCGCTTAACAAAAATATTTTTTGCAAAAGCTTGTCTTTACAAATGTACCTAATGTATTTTTTTCTTTTATGTATTTTTCATGTAATATTGTTACTATTTTACAAAATCACGTATTAACAAAATATATAGCTTATAGAATATGGAACAGAAAATAACATTGATTTCAAACCAAAAGTCTGCATATTATACTTTGAAAAAGCAGCTATCTTAAGCTTGCGATCAAATTTTGAAAACACAGTCCTGCACGGTTGCAATTTCCATTTGGGCCAAATAATTTACAGGTAAGTAAGTACTAAAGTTTTTTTTTCTAAAAACAAAAATGGTTTCTGGCATCATTGTTGTCGCAAGTCAAACCTAACCTAACCGATTCATTTTACTTTGGATAGCCTAGTGGAGTCGGCTAAACTAGTTTAACACGAGCGATTCGGTTCTGGCACTCGCCGACCGCTGCCGCGGCACGCTCGCTCCGCTCGCTCGGCTCGTGCGGCGTGGTCGCAAGTCAAACCTAACCTAACCGACTCATTTTACTTTGGATAGCCTAGTGGAGTCGGCTAAACTAGTTTAACACGAGCGATTCGGTTCTGGCACTCGCCGGCCGCTGCCGCGGCACGCTCGCTCCGCTCGCTCGGCTCGTGCGGCGTGGTCGCAAGTCAAACCTAACCTAACCGACTTAATATATTTTACTTTGGATTGGAAAACTATTAAGATCGTTAGCAATCCATTTGAATTTAAAATAGGCTGTTGTTAATTTATACTTTTGTTGATTTATTAAAATTACGAATGATAATGATGTTTTTTTTTATTAATTATTTTGGTTGACATTAGTAAAATTTGTGCCTAATAATAATGCAACATGTCAAATAATGCAATACACCAAGTGTTGTTTGTTTAAATAACATGAATGATAAATGAATCGTTTGTCAAATGATATGTCGCAAAATGAAAATTAGTCAGGTGATTAGTTTAATACTTGAATAATTTGTAAAATCAGTAATTGTGTAAAGATGAAATAACGATTCATTTTTTTGCCAGTAGTTGGTTGATAAGTAAAAATTTGCAAATTGACTGTCGGTGAAATGACAGGACACCGAAATAAAGAGATTAGTATTCAGGGCAAGAGTGCGGGGTAAGGAGGGGTGGTCGCTTGAAAATGATATAAAATGGCGCCAAATCGGCGTAGATTCATTCCGGATCCAGCACTCAAGAAAGAAACAACTTGGAAGAAGAAACTCTCTGCGACCACTCGCCTTCCCTACCCTGCCCTCCAGCCTGGCTCACCATACTGACGACCCATACAATTAAGGGCCACAGAGTTTTCAAACTCTCATACCAGGCAAGATGTTCCGGAGCAATAGAATCCTTCAACTCGGTAAAAATACTGACAACGGTTCATAAATACGTTTATAACCAGATTCCATTATGACAAATAAATTTAATTATTTGAAGAAATTTAAAAACAAGATAGTAAAACCGAAAATTACGAAGATAATAACAGCTAGCTCTTGGTCTATGAAGTCCAAAAAAACTGCTATACATATTTGAGTGAGAAATATACTTAAGAGAAGTTTATTCCGAATGCGTAAATGCGCGCTGCATACAAACGAAGTCTGGTGATATTTTCAATACTAACCAATCAGTAAATGAAAAATTTGCAGAAACAATCTAGAAACTAATCTCTATGCTTGTATGAAGTCAGATTTTCGTTAAAATATACAGTTTTAATGCTAGAATTAATTTAAGATTTGTATGGAAATCTTTGAGGTATTGTAACTTTAAAACTATACATTTTAACGAAAATCTGACTTCATACAAGCATAGAGATTAGTTTTTAGATTTTTTCTGAAAAATTTCATTGACTTTAATTGGTTATTATTGAAAATATCATCAGACTTCGTTTGTATGGAGCGCGCTCCGAATTATATTCTCTTAAATGTGAAGCTGCTATGGCCTCGAATTTATTTTAGATTGTATTTAATATATTACACTATAATATTTACACGTAAGCAATCGTAATTCGGAAATTGGGCATGCGAACGCAGGTCTGACGCGGGCAAAGGCCACAGCCGACTGAGCTTTTTAATAGATTGTGATAGCTTATATTACTGCCTGACGCGAGAGAAAGAGATGGGGCGGCGCGCGCGCCTGACTAAATAAAACGACGTAAGCGCCAAAACAAACTTTATTTAGTTGTGATTTTACTATTTATGTAAGTTAATTTCTGCTGCAATCAAAATTTATTAAATATCAATCTCTATTTTTTAAATCAAGTCTCGTGTTTCTATTATTCACCGTTTAGCAGTTCCAAGCGTTTATAGATAAAGACGGAGGCTACTTTGGCTTGTTTTTCTATCGAGAAAATTTGTCTTAATCGTGTTTTGGCGGCAATCAAAATTTTAATAATATGTTCAATTTACACATATCCTGAAATCATACTCCTACTGTTAGTACTTCATGATATCTGATGCTTTGAAGAATCCTATTTTTTTCACATATCCTCTTAATGAATAAGCGCAAAACCTCATACACCCCAACTGATTGAAAACAAAATAATTAGATTGAAACAACAATTTCATTATTTTGATAGTTAAAATTTAAAGTTATACGCATTTTAAGTTTTAAGGCAAAAATGATTTGTTATCATTTCAGCAATGAATGAAAGCGCTAACGTGCTCGTGGATACATTTTAAGAATCTTGTTTTGATAGTAAGTAGGGTAGAGTGCCCGAGCGGTGGGTTGAGATCGAGATCAGTAAATTTTAAATTTTACAAACAAATTATTTAATGTTTTGAACAAAATTACCTATGTTGAAACCATGATAATTCGATTCTGCTGTCGATTCTAAACAAACTACTTTCTAGTTTTGCGTAAATGCATTAACACGTTGTAGAACTCCCTTGTGATCCATCGTTATGGTAGAATAGAATAGAATCATTTATTGCACTCTTGTTGTAACATGTGGTGTTATGCTAGGTTAGTAAGTATCAAACATGAACCCTGTAAGGGCACAGCAACATTTAGGTATCAAGTTAAATCAACATGCAAAATTTAAAAATGTAAGGGCAATAATAATAATAACATTAAACAAACATACATAAAAATAAAAACATACACATTGCAGATTCGATCTGAGGCAAATTAAATACGATTTTTAACATAGAATTAAAGGCAAAATTATCAAATAAACAAAAAAAAAATCATCTGGTATCCTAACCCCCTTCCAATTCGAGCCTCACGTGATTAATGGACAACCCATAAGCATTGGGTCGTAACTTTGAAGTGCTCGATTGAAATGCTGATCACCTGTAGGGATTTCTCATAGAATGGATTGCATTACAGGGCAAAGGCCTGTTAAGTTTCCCTACCAAGATCACCACGTCATCAGCAGCATGTATCCACCCTACTACGGGCATGAGAATAATTACTATTCTATGCTACGGGTAAAATCCAACCCCAATGGTCAAGGCCTGTTAAAAAGGCAGAACGTCACCAACAGGGCAGTGGAGAGGACTATGCTCGGAGTTTCCCTGCGAGATCGAATCAGAAATGAAGAGATCCGCAGAAGAACCATTGATATAGGCCAAAGAATTGCTAAAGTGGAAATAAGGGGTGGGGGCGAACAGTTTTCGAGTGGCGACCGCGTTCGATCGATCGTGATGATGATGATAGTGAGGGTGGGTATACAGGGTAGAAAATGATATCATTGGCATCCTTTTAAACTAAGCGTCTACCCATCAAACTGAACAACTTTTACTATGGGAGCGACCCGATCGTAGCAAAAAAAAAATCTGTAGTCGCATACATTTGAGTCCAGTTTAGTATGGAACAGCTGATTTTTATTCGCTACGATCGGTTTGTTCCCACAGTAAAAGTTGTTCAGTTTGATGGGTAGACTCTTAGTGTAAAAGGATCCCAATGATATCATTTTCACCCTGTATAGTGTATACTATCATCATCATCACGATCGACCGAACGCGTTGTTCGGTGGACTTGATACAGGTAGCGCTCCCCGCTGGATGGATGGATGGAACTGGATGAGGAAGAATGAGAAAAGTTTTATGACGAGAGGCCTATTGTTGCCGTAGTGCTGTGGTGGTCCAGTGGCGAGTAACCTTGCCTGCCGTGCAGGAGGCGATGGTTCGATTCCCGTCCAGATCGACTCGTACCAATGAGTTTTTCGGACTTATGTACGATTTGTAGCACCACTGGCTTTTCGGTGAAGGAAAACATCGTGAGGAAACCTGCATGCTTCAATTTCGAGGCATATATTGTACCCACTGTCCATTACAAGTGGCGACGGGCTCACCCCCCGTAACACTGGACAGAGTTTCGGTACTACTGGTGAAACATGGATGTTCTGAGGTTTCAGAATATCTCTGACTACCCCCTCGTGGAACATAGTCGTGAGCATATGCTATGCCTATTGTTCAGATGGACGATGATACAGGGATTGTATGTGAATGTAACTAACCCCAGAAAGTGGTTGTTTCTCAGCGTCGGACTCTGCTATCTTCTTATCTGGCGGATCACCTGGACTCTTTAGTTCCCCGCTCGAGTTTATCGACGCCATTGTGTATGCCGTGTCTGGACTGCCGATCTCATCTGGAACAAGGGAATGGGTTCGTTATTATATTGGACTAAAACAATTTTTTTTTTCAGTGTCGAAAATATAACCAAAAAAAGAAAGGAATATTAAATCCATTTCGAAGATAAGTATATAAAACAAGGTTGACATGGGTTTCCATTTCCACGATAGACTCAGGGCCTGGAGTTCGGGGTAGGAAGTAGTGTTTTCCAACTATCGATAGCTAACCTCGAAAAACAGTAAAAATAACGATATTGTTATCGATAAATGAATACTATTTGAGTGTTACAGATCGTAAATGTAGATACTATTGCATCTTAATTTTATCGAAATTATTGATACGATCCATTAAGATGCAGTGGTATCGATACTATCGATAGTATTGCAGTATCGAAAACATCTACAGGGTGTAACAAAGCACTCTAGTAATATTTAAAGGAGTTGTTTAGACCATTTCGAGGCATTTATTGTACCCACTGTCCATTACAAGTGGCGATGGGCTCACTCCCCGTCACATTGAACAGAGTTTCGGTACTACTAGTGGAAAGTGGATGTTCTGAGGTTTCAGAATATCTCTGACTACCCCCTCGGGGAATATAGTCGTGAGCATATGCTTATATGCTGTTTAGACCATAAAACTTAACAACTTTCACTAATGGAGCCAATATTGGCTCCAAAAAAATTAAGAATTCCGCTGTTTCATTCAAAACTGCAGTATGTGATCTCAAGGATTGTTTTACACAAAAACACACTTGAGTCACCTCCAAATAGTGGAGCCTCAATGTTTGCCGGAGAGCAGGCACCAGACACAAGCGACCACCCAGTAACAAACCTGCATCGCGACGCCCCTTTTACTTTACCGAAAATTCTTGGTCAATGCCTTTTATGTATTTCGTTTAACATTTGACAGCAATAAATAATAAATACGTGATGCAAATAATTAACAATATAATTACCTGCGTTAAATACGTGCAAACGAATATAAATAACAGATTAAATTCAAAGCGTTGACGGAAGACCATGGCGGAACCCTTAGTGATGAACGCGGAAAGATAATCGATTCGCTTCACAAGGAAAAGCATTGTTGTGTTTGAAACAGATTAGCTTGACAAAGAGGTGATTCATACACGACAGAGTGAGCGTATTTTTACCTTAATTACGGCGAATAAGAGGATAATGTCATGTTGTCTACGCGGATGTAGAAAACTATGGGGTATCCCGTAAAATACAGATAACCTTTCGAGGGCTAATAGTGCTTTAGCCCCGGGACTTTTTAATTACCAAAAAGGTTACCGATTACCGTTTTGATATTGTTATAAGGTATGAAATTACTAATATAAAAACCTAAGTCTTAAAGATCAGAAAACGCAGTAAAAAAATTTCGAGGTTACCGTTTTTTCTATACTGTCATGTTCTTCGCCTTACTTCAATACCCATACGTAATAGTAAGACTGTCTAAAGTTGCCATACAAAGCTATAAGACCAGATGAAAAAGTCAATTTTGATTGGTCTTATGTATAGCTTTGTATGGCAACTTTAGACTGTACCAAAGAAAACTTTACTAACATTTAAGAAACAGTAGGTTTTTTCCTCCTTTGATATGTAACGCGTTTAATTTTACAACCTGTATATTCCTCTATTTACTGTTCTAAAAATGAGGGCATCATAATACAGGGTCCTTCTTAATATGCTGACACTTAATTAAGGGGATGATCAGACCGTCAAACTGGACAACTTTTTCTAATGGGACCAACATCGAAACCGCGAAAAAATATTTGCTGTCCCATACATTTGGCTCGAGTAGGTTTGCAGTTCTGTATGGAACAGCTGATTTTATTTTCCCGATTTCGATGTTGATGCCATAGAGAAAGTTATTCAGTCAAACTAAACAACTATCTCTAAGGGACCCACATCGAAATCACGAAAAAAAATCTACTTTTCCATACAAAACTGCAAACTTACTCGATTTAAATGTATGGGACAGCAGATTTTTTTTCACGATTTTGATATCGGTCCCATACAGAAAGTTGTTCAGTTTGATGGTCTGATCATCTCCTTAAAAAAAGTGTCGGCATATTAATAAGGACCCTGTAGTAGGCAACGACTTAAAAATACCAAAGCGTATATTAGTGAAAGCAAACTGTGTCGGTTCAAGGTTCTAGAGCAGTTTCGTACTTTTATTCTTATTTCTATCGTAAGAAACAATAATGGCTGTAATAACATCAATAATGTAGGTCAGAGGATCTCAAAGTGTGCGATCAGGCGCGCTCCCAAACAGAGATGTGCTCGAAGATTTAATTAAATAACATAAGTGTAATATCCATTGCTGGTAAGGTTCGTATCGTATATAGGGTCCTTCTTTATATGCTGACACTTTTTTAAGGGGACGATAAGACTGAACAACTTTCCTATGGCACCAAAAAAATCTAACATTACACCATACATTTGGCTAGAGTAGGTTTGCAGTTTTGTATGGAACATAATGACTGACATAATGACATGATTTTTTTTCGCGATTTCGATGTCCTTCCGATAAAGAAAATTGTTCAGTTTGATGATCTGATCATCCTCATAAAAACTGTCAGCATATTAAGTTGGCGTTAAAATTAAGAAAGTTTGGGAGCATAAGCATATGCTCACGACTATATTCCCCGAGGGGGTAGTCAGAGATATTCTGAAACCTCAGAACATCCACGTTTCACCAGTAGTACCGAAACTCTATCCAGTGCGGCGGGGGGAAAGCTTGGGAACCACAGATTATCGATAAAAAAAGAAAATAAGTTACTTTGGCATTGAAATGGCAAAACAAAAATGTTACCTAATAGATTGTTAGCTTGGTAACATATGTGAAATTAAATTAAATATACCTAAGTTTTCTATTTAATAATAACTTATCGTAGATATTATGTTTGGTTTTGAACATTTAATTAAATAAATAAAACTCTTTCAAATCTTCGATAATGTCATTGTATTGTACTAACCAAAGAGATTATATATTATACCTAATAGAGTGAGCCATACCAATTGTAAAGTGTCCACATTTTTTGACGTTTAGGTTTGAGTGTGTGGTGTCAAGTAGTATGGACAAAAGGCACCAAGTGACATTTGGCCTTATGTTTACGGTCACTTTTCACACACACTAGCTCAAAATAAAGTGGACAGCCGCATAAACAAATATCCATAATTCCATCTCCTTCTACTATTAAAGGTACGTCGTAAGACAAAAGAGACTAACTACAATCGTAAATTTACTCTATGGAGATCCTTCCTCTGAGGTACTAACTAATATTTTCAAACCAGAGTGACTCATTTACTCCGGGAGTCCATAGAGTCCATACCTACTTATAATAATTCGGTAAGTCAAGTTTTTTTTTTTGGAGGGCTGAATCGAAAACCATTTCGAGGTAATTGTCTCAATTATAATATTTTCTATGTTATGTCAGAGATTTTAAAATGAAAAGATTACAGATATTTTTAATAAATTACGTCGTTTTTTGGTCCGTCCATTGAAGTCACTGGAAAACCTGTGACTACTTGGTAAACTTAAAATCAACTTAAAATAACTGGCCATTATGAAAAAAAAATACAATCACAATGTCAGAATTTGACATTTGATGTTGCCGTTTCTTTTTCCAGCATAGTGTTAGAAAGAGAAGGCAGGATTCTTTTTTAAATAAAGCTGTAAGTAGTTTTTCTCCATGGAGTTAGAATTATTTTCTCTCAACCATTTTTGCATTTAAAGATTACAGATCAAAGTAATTTAAAAATTAAATTTATATTGACAAACTCGATGAATCGCAATAAAAATTTAATTGGTTTCTTAAAATTATGTCTTCGGTCCGTAAAAAATATAAAATAAAGACCAAAAAAAAACTTGACATACCGAATTACGGAGATGAATTTTAAAAAAAGTTATTAGTTTTTTATTTAGGTACCTATGAAAATTAGTTGTTATAAACACTGGAGTATAATAATTTTTTTACTCGTAGCTTAATGATGTAAAATTAAATGCGTGACATATCGAACGGGGTGCTCCAGACCATCAAACTGAACAACTTTCACTATGGAGCCAACATGGAGAAAAAGAAATCTGCTGTTCCATAGAAAATATCACACCCTGTATAAAATTCATAATTAAAAACAAATAATAAAATTGTTACCTAAAACAGTGTATCCATGCATCCTCCGCCAATATTTATCGACAACCATTTCCAAACGTGCCCCCATGCCTATTATAGACATTTTCACAACACTATTACACTTCACTATTAGATAATCTGTGACTTCATTCCACACAGTATTTTATAGTACACACGATCTGTTCGAAACTCGAATAATGACTGAGAATCTATCATAAAAGACTTTCGGTGCAAATGCGGAAGTTTACTTCTCAAATGTTTCCTAATGAAAAAGTTAATTTGCCGAACAATTCTAGGTTAAAGTACAGTTTATACAAAAGCGTTTAATAAACAATTTATTCTTTTTAACTGTTTCAAATTAAAGGAATTTACAATTTATGTTTAGCGTCCGTAACTATATAATTTTTATTAGCTACAACGATTGCAGATAATATCGTTAAATCATAATTATTGGCGCCTTTTCGACTAAAATAACACCACAGAATAAAAACAACCTCAGTTATAGTTTTAATTACGAATATAAAAACACAATTTCAAAATTCGAACGAATGAATTCACACACTGATTCACATGATACAGTCAATGTAAAAAACGTTTTGTTTTTTTATTTGTAAAGAATTAGCTATTATTTTCTTCCTTTTAACTTTTTGCTTTCAAACTGTCGAGAGATGTGTGCACTATAACTTTCACTGTCAGAATAACAACATTATGTTTAATTATAATTAGTTGCCAGTAGATAAACTACCCACTATATTTATGTTTTGATAAAGAAAATATTTATGATAGCTATTATTTGTACGTGACATTTCACTATAATGCTCTAAAGTCTTTATTTACATAAGTAATTCTTAAAGTATAACTATTATCAAACGAAATTTTGTATAATTAGATAACAGTCAATGCCATTTACTTTTGCAAACTTAGTTTCGGAGTAAGAAAACGAAGATAAAGTACTTACAACAATGTTCATTTGACCAGTGAACATTAGGTAACCGAAAATATTACCCTCCTTCTGGCCTTAGATATGAACGAAATGCGAACAATCTTTATAAACAAATTATCAACTTACTATACGATGTATTTTCATAAAAACTAAATTACAAACAATAAGTAACAATAGACCAATATTGGTCCACTGTTCACACTAGTTAATATTTGTGATAAGTATTGAAATTATAAACCAACTTATTTTGTAGGTACCGGTACTTACAATGTACTATTTAATTTCTCTTTTTTTTTCTTTGGCGACGGGCTCACTCCCCGTCACACTGGACAGAGTTTCGGTACTACTAGTGAAACGTGGATGTTCTGAGGTTTCAGAATATCTCTGATAACCCCCTCGGGGAATATAGTCGTGAGCATGTATGCATGCATTTATTCAATTTCTTTGCGTGTACTGTGGTCACAGATTACTTAAATAGGTAAACACACCAAACTGCACAAAACCAACATAAGCTGGCCTCGCGACGCGACACTATAGGGTATTAAGGTAAACAGCTGCATTACTTAAAGGGGTGATTGTACCCATGATACTGAAAAACTTTCTCCAAGAAACCGACAGCAAATTTGCAAAAAAAACATTTGACTTTTCATACAAACCTTCGATCAGCTATTTGCAAAAGTAAAAAAACATATTTTTGAATTTCCTATAGGTGTCCTTGGGAAAGTTGTTCAGTGTCATGGGTACAATCACCCCTTATAGTAATGCTACTGTTTACCCTAACACCCTGTATACGTTATAAAACCTACGCGAGGCCTATTTTGGTTTTCATAGCCTGATGTGTTATGCCGTGTGTCCGTCTTTGATAGGCTTATGCAATAATGGATTCATATTCATAAATTTGTCATAATATATCTGAGGATGTACTGTACTGATTGTATAATCGGCTTGTTTTTGCGATGCATTTTTTAGATTTTTTAATGTCGTCCATTAGTCTCAAGATATGATAGGAGAAGCACGTGTTACGTCGCGTGATTTCAATTAAATTAATCTAAATTAAGGTTTGTGTTACTCAGATCTGCGAAACGCAATTGGAACTTTGATTAATTATTATAAGGACTAGCCTTGCGGTAGCATTTCCCCTCTGCCACGGTATAAGCACAATTGATCTTGTGCATTTACATTCAATTTTACACCTTATCACTAAACGAGACACCCTATAATTGCGAAATAATAACTTCGAACTTAAAACGTTTGGGGTTCACACGAGACTACTTTTCATGATTTTTAACATTCAAAATTAGAATCTAAAGTTATGGGGAATAAAATCCAAAGTTGCGGATTTCATGTTACCTCGCCCCCCGCAAAAAGTGGCAGAAATGTTTTTTAGTAGAATTAAGCGCGTAACCAGTCCACATATAAATAGTCAAAGGTATATTACTTTCAAAATTTTGTTATTTAAAAGTATTTGAAATCTTTTTGGTACTACGTTACACTTCTTCTCTCGGTAGAGAGTAGTATATTCCTTGCTTTAAAAAAAATACCTGTCTTGCTAATGTCAGTTAGCAATGGCACATCGTCCAATTCTTCATACTTTCGTCGTTTTAAATATGTCACTACACCTCTTTTTCGGCTGGTTGTCGGTTTCAGCATTATTTTAAACAAAATTACAAATTAATTGGATGAACTAGGAGTTACTATAGAAATTTCTAGCCAAACACTAATCACCTCACGTTGACTAATGACATGATGACTGAAAAACTCAAATGAAACCAAAAAGGAGAAGACGCGGTACTTATTGAAGTCAAAAATTTAGGTTTATTATTTTCAGTATAATTTGCTAATCTCTGATTAGTTAGAGCATAATCTCTGGACTTCATTGTGAATTGTAGCATAAAAGTTAGAGGTGCTAAGCATACATACATGTATACAACGTGTTAATGAATTAACGCAAAACTCGAATTATCATGTTTTCAATATAGGTAATTTATGTCAAAATAAGAAATAATTTGTTTGTAAAATTTAAAATTTACTGAACTCGATCTCAACCCACTGCACGGGCACACTCACCCTACACAAATAAGATTCTTAAACTGTATTCACACGCTAGCGCTTTCATTAATTGCTGAAATGATACCAAATCATTTTTGCCTGAAAAGGGATCAGACATCATCAGATCCCCTCAAGGGGATGATCAGACCATCAAACTGAACAACTTTCTCTATGGGACCAACATCGAAATCGCGAAAAAAAAACAGTCGCGTACATAATACATTGCTGTCCCATACATTTCGCTCAAGTCGGTTTGCAGTTCATATACAGCAACGTAACGTGCCTATCTATTGTAAAAACTTCATAAGAAGTAAGTTACTTACTTCTACTTACTGTAAGTATATGGTAGTATAAGGAAAATAACATCGACTTCGATTACATTGTAAGTACTCAACACTTGAGACATCATCCTTTGTTGACGTTACGATATCTATTTTTAGTTCTGTAGTAAAAATACATATATAAACTCACACCTGTGTCCCATTGGGGTAGGCAGAGACAATTGATCGCCATCTGCTAAGATCCTGACATATCCCTTTTGCCTCTTCCACAGTCATAAGTCGTTTCATACACGCTCGTCGGTTTCGGGTACTTTTGATCTGACCCTTTTAAGTAAGCTATCGATTTGGTCTGCATACTTACGTCTAGGGCGACCCCTTTCGACTGTTCCATTCACTCTTCGCTTTATATATTTCATACGTCAGTCTACTTCTGTAGACGTATGAAATATACAACGTGTTAATGAATTAACGCAAAACTAGAAAGTAGTTTGTTTAGAATCGAGAGCAGAATCGAATTATCATGGTTTCAATATAGGTAATTTTTTTCAAAATATTACTTAAGCATATGCTCACGACTATATTCCCCGAGGGGGTAGTCAGAGATATTCTGAAACCTCAGAACATCCACTTTTCACCAGTAGTACCGAAACTCTGTCCAGTGTGACGGGGGGTTACTTAATTTGTTTGAAAAATTTTAAATTTACTGAACTTGATCTCAACCCACCGCTCGAGCACTCTATCCCTACTTACTACCAAACCAAGATTCTTAAAATGTATAAATGAGCTCTTTAGCGCTTTCATTCATTGCTGAAATGATAACAAATCATTTTTGCCTGAAAACTTAAAATGTGAATAACTTTAAATTTTAAGTATCAAAATAATGAAATTATTGTTTCAATCTAATTATTTTGTTATAAATCAGTTGGGGTGTATGAAGTCTTGCGCTTATTCATTAACACGTTGTATGTAGACTGACGTATGAATATATTCTGTAGTAAAACAATACCTAAACATAGTATTTTGCCTAGACGCGCATATAATCATCATGGTATGGTATAATCAAGGGAGCCACTGCTACTTTAAGAGAAGTTTATTCCGAATGCGTAAATGCGCGCTGCATACGAACGAAGTCTGGTGATATTTTCAATACTAACCAATTAAACTTAATGAAATTTTGCAGAAACAATCTAGGCACAAATCTCTATGCCTGTATCGTGTCCGATTTTCGTAAAAATATACAGTTTCAATGCTAGGATTAATTTAAGATTTGTATGGAAATCTTTGAGGCACTGTAACTTTAAAACTGTACACTTTAAAGAAAATCTAACACGATACAAGCACAGAGATTTGTTTCTAGATTGTTTCTGCATAATTTCATTGAGTTTAATCGGTTAGTATTGAAAATTTCACCAGACTTCGTTTGTATGGAGCGCGCCAACAGGAATATACCCTTAAGTCAAGGGTGACGCCAAGGGGGCCATAATTCGGAGCGCACTGCATACAAACGATGGCTGGTGATATGTTCAATACTAACCAATTAAAGTCAATGAACTGAAACCATCTAGAAACTAGTCTCTACGCTTGTATCTTTTCCGATTTTCGTTGAAATATACAGCATAGAGATTACTTTCTAGATTGTTTCTGCCTTGTTTCTGTAAAATTTCGTTGACTTTAACTGGTTAGTATTGAAAATATCACCAGACTTCGTTTGTATGGAGCGCGCCAACAGTAATGATCTAAAAATGCTATGAAGTAAATATTTTAAAAGACCGTATTTTGAAAGAGGTAATTATTTTTATATTTAATGAGTTAATTCGATAATTGTAATATTTGGTGCGAATTCTTATGATTTTCGAATTTCATTTCCTTGGATTAGAAGGCATCGTAGTGACATAATGAAGTACAAACCAGTCAAAAATAGGTATACCTACTAAAATAATGTAGTTTAGTAGAGGTAAGGCGGCTCTGAAAGGGTCAAGGTCGTTCGGGCGGGGATACCTCTTAATAGCCCGACGGCGAATAAGAAGTTGTTATTTACTCACGTAGATACTTAACATTTCCTACGTGATTGATAAAACGTAAATTTTACTACCTAGTCAACCACTTGTCTTGACAACCATAATAGATAAAATTTATCAATATTATGTATTTTGGGGCGTGTCCCTCAAGTCAAAGTCAAGTCAAAATTGTTTATTCAAAATACCACCGCGTCGGAAGGTGTTCCGTTGTAGAGAAGATGCGGCCAGAAACTCTACAACACACTTCTTTTAAACAAAACAAAATATACAAAGTACAATTACATAAATTCAATATTAAATTACATAGAGTAACATTGTCAAGACCAGACATTTTGGTCATTCAAATAATCATCGAGTTTATAGTAACCTTTTTACAGAGGACTTGTTTAACATGGGACTTAAACTTTTTGTCCGTCAAGTTAAGAATATTCTCTGGTATCTTATTATAATACCGTATACAGTGCCCCATGAAAGATGTGTTGACCTTACTAAGTCGAAAATGTGGGAATACTAATTTATTTTTATTTCTTGTATTGTAATATTATATATTCCGTCCTATTTCCGTCTATCCACATTTCTATCAGGATTTCCACCTAATCGCTTCTTAGCGATAAGACCGCCTTATTTTGTGCCTTTTGTTTTTTTTTTCCTGGTGTAAAATAAAGTATATAAGGTCTAACAAAATTAGCTGAAACTATTTTAAGGGCATGATCAGACCATCAAACTGAAGCACTTTCTCTATGGGACCAATACCGAATTCGCGAAATAAAAATCAGCTGTTCCATACAAACCGACCTAAATGTATGGGACAACCGTTTTTTTTCGCGATTTCGATATTGGTCCCATAGAGAAAGTTGTTCAGTTTGATGGTCTGAATATCCTCTTAAAATAGTTTCACCTAATTTTGTTAGACCTTATATTTGATTGATCGATTGATTTCTTCCTGTAGTTTTCTTACGCAGCTACTAAGGGATATAGTTTCTCATGCAGCATTTTGTGAACCGGCCACAACCTCTCATCACTTATCTACGTTATACCAACCTAAAACCTTTTAGAGGATAGTCCTTGCAGCGCGCCCGAGCGTGCTGCATACAAACAAAGTTTGTTCCTATTTTCAACACTAACCAATTAAATTCAACGAAATTTTTAAACCTTATCAAGAAACTAATATCTGTGCCTGTGTTTTGTCAGATTTCCATAAAAATATAAAGTTTCAATTAATGTAAGATTTGTATGCAAATCAACCAATCGTAACTCAACTCAAATCTGACAAACTTGCAGGCACCGATAAAATCATGTTTAAAAATGTAATTGACTTTAATTGGTTAGTATCAAAAATATAATCTGTGCGCACTAGAGGGTATATCGACCTACAAAATATTATTCTTTTCATTATTTAGGGTCGGCGCAATATGTCATCTTCCACAACAAATAGATTAAATATTTACAGAACAATTAAAAATAGATTAAGAACTAGATTTTGCCGCTGCTCATAGACGAATTAAACAATTATGATAAAATCATTTAAAGTATTTTGTTTTTTATAATCTGAAGTATTTTATTGATTAATTATTATCTTAAAACACGTTCACAGTCCACGTGGCCAGAAGAAACGGCCAGGAAAGAGACCTGACAATATTCGTGAAATACTCCTACAGTAAGAGATGATCACTGACGATGATCAATGACGGCCCGATAGCACAGTCTGTAGTGAACCTGCCTGCTGTGCCGAGCGTCGCGGGTTCGAATCCCGTAAGGGACAAATATTTGTATGATGAATATGAATATTTGTACCCGTGTCATGGACGTTTGTATCTATATATGTACTTATTCTATATCGTTGTCTAGTCATCATAATACAAGTCCAGGCTAGTTTCTGGTACTTTAAATGTGACTAGATAATTTGTGTGACAATGTCCAAGATATTTATTTATTTATCACTAACTTGCTTTCACCCTTCGATCAAAGTAATATAAATGGATAGGCCTAAAGCAGGCCTGTCTCACTCCACAGCTCAGGTACGCTTGAAGGCCGATCCCCACCGAGTGTTGAATGGCAATAGGTTAGGTATATACCGTGTAAACTTCTTGGTCAAATCTCATTAGACTTGCCGCCATTTTGTGAGTAATCAATGCGAGACTTGAATACCCTAGCGATGTCACGCTGCTAGAACGTGAAAGAATGAAAGTGGGAGATTATGTAAAGAAAGCTTTCATTTCTAATGACTTGGTTAATTTTTTTTGCACGCGCGCCGTTGTGACGCTTCGTAAGTTAATCGCGAATGAGTCTGACCAACACTTTTTGTTCTTAGCATCAAAATAATCTATGAAAAATTGTGTTTTAATTTTTTTTCTAACTTTAAAAATGGCTAAGATATTGAACACTAAAGTGCTCATTCCCGCTAAAAGTTTTCTCAGATCGCGGCCGTCCGCGCGACAGGCTGTGATGTCAATTTCAACCTTCCATCCTCAAATCTCACTCCAGGTCTGTCATCTCTAAGAAGACCACTTGCTTTCTCCCTTAGCTTCGATCGAAGTAAAATGAATGGATAGGCCCAAAACGCATTTAGTTAAAGGTTTGAAGCATACATAGTAGGCTCCACCGGCGTGCTCTTTATCTCGGTACGTTTTTGAAGTACCTACCTGACGTCTCGTCAAAGTACAGGCAATTTTTAAACTACATTTAGGTTTTAATCTCAATTCAGTCCTTAGGACATAGTTGGGGTCGAAGATGCAGCGAGCTTACCCAGAAGAAGCCACTCGTACTTTAAAGGAAATCGGGTTGTAACCACTCGGAAATACTGACGCAGGCAGGGCATTCCACTCATTGGCTGTGTGCACTATAAAAGATTCTGAAAGGCGCTTGGTGTGGATATGTGGGACGTCAACCAAGAAAGGGGGATATCCCGCGGTGCGTCTGGAAGTCCGATAGTAGAAAGTTGAAGGCGAGATGAGCTCATATAGCTCTTGGGCACACTCACCGAAGTACAATCTGTAGAAGACCGACTAGCAGGCTACTCTGCGGCGGTGGGCTAGGTGTTCTCGTAAGGCACCATCCTTTTAACTTTGATCGAAGCCTTTACCAATCTAGGAATTAGGAATCAAGAACAAAGAACTATCTTCGACTTTTCTGTTATTTTCTTTTTTCAAGTTTTCCTTTAATCTTAATTAACCATTGTAAACTAGTTGAGGAAAACCCGTGTTTTTTAACGGTTAAATGTGACAAACTTCCACAAATTGATTATAATCCCCATTAACCTACTATTGGAAGTTAACTGGTCCTAAAAACCAGTTAAGCAGTTATTTTGTTATTTATCTATTTAGCACTTAATTACCAAAAAGATTACCGTTTGTTGTAAGGTACGAAATTACGACGTCTTACAGATCACAGCCCGCCTTGGCCCGCCGTAAGAAAAAAAAATTTAAAAAAATAAACTGAAATTTTAAATTTTCAAGGTTACCGTGTTTTTTCTATACTGTCATGTTCTTATGTGATTATTATAAACATTTACGTTTTTGAAAAAAAATATTACTGTTACCGTTGTTTTGTAGGTGACGATTTTTTTAGTTTACAAGTTGTTAAATACAATGAAGGATTTTTTATGTTCATGATTTATTTGACTCTAATCCTGCGGCCGTAGCATGTCAGCATGATGTAACGTTATCGCGCCTTAGCTCTCTTTCTCTATTTAGTTAAGCCAGTAGATAGCATAACAAAACGAAAATAAATGCATTAAATTTCATCTCTTATTAACACCAACAAACTGAATTAAAAGAAAGAAAGCATAACAATTCAGTACCTAACTATTGATTCATTTTTTTTATAATGTCTAACGACTCTGGATACTAGTCCTTTTGAGCCATTCGTTATTTTTTGCTTTATATTATTTATTTTGATGATGGGATGATAGATGACGATGAATCTGTGGTCGATTTCTTAAGCTCGCGCGTCGCGCTCGGGCGCCAAGCAAACTTCCTATTGATTCAGTATTTTTTTTTTAATTTCTTTAACGGCTCTGGATACTAGTCCTTTTGAGCCATTCGTTATTTTTTTCCTTTATATTCTTTATTTTTTGATGAGGGGATGATAGATGACGATGAATCTATGGTCGATTTTGTAAGCTCGCGCGTTGCCGCCAAAATGACCATGTACGAGTTAACTTGAACCAAAACTTATTTTCTGTTATCGTATTTATTTGAGATTCCTGTTACGTCGGTCGCTTTACGCAACTGTTTGGTACACAATCCGCACGAAATTATGTCACAAATATCACTAAAACCAATTTTTTACGAATTTCAAATAACACGAAACACAACAAGAGCAATGGCGCCAAGCAAACTCATTTGATTCAGTATCACACATAGGGTTGCCAGATGGGAAGACTAAAATATATGAGCAAAAATTTTAAAAAAAATCTGGATTTTGGGATTACTGTCGGGACCAATTAAAATGATAATTTTTATTAACATTAAAATAGCCAGAAACTTAACTTTTTTGGCACATTATTAAGAGAATCATGCATTCCATAGGTAGTTAACTAATGTTAACAACCTTATAATATGCTAATTTTTTACGTTTGCCACATGTCCTTGGCAGTAGATTTCACTTAATCCACCAATTGTGATCCTTGAGACGTAACTACTCAGAAAAGTTTTAAAATTAAAAAACAAGTTACATCACAGTTCAGTCTCATTATAAACTAATTTTGTATTTTTTCGGGAGTCTGGACATCATATGAAATCTTGGGATAATCCAGACGAATCCCGACCATCTGGCAACCCTAATCACACAGGCGTATCATGATTACAATGATGATTCGTTGTCGATTTGTTAACACAAGAGTTACTTCGATGTTTACTTAGATAACTATTGTATTAAAGATAAACAATTTTCCAAGATACATTGTTACAATTTTTTTGAAGTATATTCGATTATACAGGGTTTCTTGATCAGACCGTCAAACTGAACAACTTTTGCTATGGAACCAACATCGAAATCGAAAAAAAAATCAGCTCTTCCATACAAAACTGCAAACCTACTCGAGCCAAATGTATGGGACAGCTGATTTGTTTTTCGTGATTTCTATGTTGGTCCCATAGAGAAAATTGTTCAGTTTGATGGTCTGATCATCCCCTTAAAAAAGTGTCAGCATATTAAGAAGGACCCTGTATAGTAGAAATTCTACGTATTTGAAGCCAGCTAATCTGCATCCTTTGACTAATTATTATAAGGAATAGCCTTGCGGTAGCATTTCCCCTCTGCCACGGTATAAGCACAATTGATCTTGTGCATTTACATTCAATTTTACACCTTGTCACTAAACGAGACAGCCTATAATTGCGAAATAATAACTTCGAACTTAGAACGTTTGGGGTTCACACGAGACTACTTTTCATGATTTTTAACATTCAAAATTAGAATCTAAAGTTATGGGGAATAAAATCCAAAGTTGCGGATTTCATGTTACCTCGCCCCCCGCAAAAAGTGGCAGAAATGTTTGTTAGTAGAATTACACGCGTAACCAGTCCACATATAAATAGTCAAAGTCTGCATCGATACGAGCCGAGGTGGTGCGAGACACTTAGTCATGAGGGTGCGGGTTCGAATCCGCACAGACGTCATGCCATGAAGCAATGCGTTTTTAGGGTTCATAATTTAGGGGATGTGTCGCCGTGTGTACAAAAAAGAACACTTTTCAGTTATGTATAAGATATCAATGGTTAGTTAGACCAAAATGTCTGGTCTTGGCAATGTTACACTATGTAATTCAATATTTTATTGGTAAGTGTACTTTCTATATATTTTTTTAAAGATGTGTTTGTAGAGTTTCCGGCCGCATCTTCTCTACAACGGAAAACCTTCCGACGCGGTGGCAGAGTCAGAAAGCTATCCATATTATTCTGAATAAAAATAGACACTAGGCGAACATTTTGAGTTGAGTAGTGGGTATCTAATTAAAAACTAGTGGTGTATAAATGCTCCCGCAATGTTAGACAAAGAAAACACTACGTATATAGATTACCTTTTCATTCGCACAAGAAATGTCATTACGAAAAGGGACAAAGTAAGAATAATGCTCTCCCGCATCGCATGCCGGCTTTTTTACAATTGCCAAGCAAGTCAAGGTAAAATGAACCTTACGTCGACTCTAAACAGCCCAATTTGTTGCAATTTACTTATGACATGCACTTGTTATAAAACGAAATTCGTAAAAATATACCTGAAGTTCGATTTGCTTCGCATAGGATAGAATAGGTACGTATTTGTTGTCGCTTGCACCTAGAGAAAAACATTATCGTCAAGTTGCAGAAACACTCATTAGAGTAATTTTTATTATTTATAATTAATGGACTTCTTGCTTGTGCGGTCGCACCGCATTTCCGCCAGTGTCAAGTGGTTTGAGGGAGTATACAAAGTGTTAATGAATTAACGCAAAACTAGAAAGTAGTTGGTTTAGAATCGAGAGCAGAATCGAATTATCATGTTTTCAACATCGGTAATTTTTTCCAAAATTTTTTTTTCTTTTAGTAAAATTTCAAATTTACTGAACTCGATCTCAACCCACCGCGCGGGCACACTCACCCTACTTACTACCAAAAAAAGATTCTTAAAATGTATCAACGAGCACGCTAGCGCTTTCATTCATTGCTGAAATGATAACAAATCATTCTTGCCTCAAAACTTAATATGCGAATGACTTTAAATTGTAACTATCAAAATAATGAAATTATTGTTTCAATCTAATTATTTTGTTATAAATCAGTTGGGGTGTATGAGGTTTTGCGCTTAATCATTAACACGGTGTATATCCAATCTCGAGGATTGTTTTTAGAACACAACTGAGAAGGATTGCGGAGCCTCGTGGCAGGCTGAGACGCGAACCGCGCGAACACCACGCGAAAGATAAGTGTTCGGGGCAAACCCTGCAACGTAACTCCCTCATTATAGTTAATCCTCCATTAAATCTCTTGCTAGCTTTTACTACGTCAACGAGACAAAAAGTGACAAGAGATTTAATGGAGAATTCACTCTAATGAGCGTTTCTGCAACTGAGCGTATGGGTACTAAATAGTACATTTAGTGCCCTACAGTGGGACATTAACGCTGGATTGTGTAAAAACTTTCCAAATTTTCAGGGGTGGGTCAGACCATCAAACTGAACAACTTTTAGTATAGGAGGAAACCTGAAAACGCAAAAAAAAAATCTGTTGTTCCATAATAAACTGAAATACAGTTTTTGAATGAAACAGCAGATTTTTTTTGTGATTTCATATTTACTCCCGTAGTAAAAGTTTATCAGTTAGATGGTCTGAATTCTACGTCATCATCATCACAATTGCGTTATACAACAGATTGTACTTATTATTGTATTTTATTCTTTATCTGGCTAATGGTATTTTCCTACCGATAATAAAGATATTATAATGTAATTGTGGCCAATAAGTACATGTAAGTATACAACGTGTTAATGAATAAGCGCAAAGCCTCATACACCCCAACTGATTTATAACAAAATAATTAGATTGAAACAATAATTTCATTATTTTGATAGTTACAATTTAAAGTTATTCGCATTTTAAGTTTCGAGGCAAAAATGATTTGTTATTATCAATTCAGCAATTAATGAAAGCGCTAGCGTGCTCATGGATACATTTTAAGAATCTTGTTTTGGTATTAAGTAGGGTGAAAGTGGCCGAGCGGTGGGGTGAGATCGAGTTCAGTAAATTTTAAATTTTACAAACTAATTATTTAATATTTTGAAAAAAAATACCTATTTTAAAAACAAGATAATTTGATTCTGCTCTCGATTCTAAACAAACTATTTTCTAGTTTTGCGTTAATTCATTAACACGTTGTATAAGGTAGTCCAATTGTTTTATAATTTTATTGATTATTACACTCAAGTCGCAATCTCAATTGTTTTAAAATGATTATTCTTTTTATATTCTTTTTTATTCCAGATTAGTAATAGAAAGGCAACATTATATTTCTGTCGATCTTGCATTATCAATATTATCATATTGAGTGATAATTTTTACATTACTTAAGATTCTAGAGATTATCATAGAGCTAAGATCTATTAATTTAATTAAAGATTGCATATTCTATTATTTAATTCGTTACTTCTAATTAGTTATAAGGTATCTTTTTGAAAAAATAGCAAATCTTTTCTTAGAAATTATTGTTATAGTAGCCGTAGCGCGAATTCCTCGTTTCGTATTGTACGTGTTAATCGTCCCACTTATGGATGATCAGACCATCAAACTAAACAACTTTCTCTATGGGACCAACATCGAAATCGGGAAAAAAATCTGCTGTCAACTTGCTGTCAGAGAATTTTTAACCCGCACTAATAGGGCTCTGACCTGGATCACCGAATAGTTAGTTACACCGCCATCTGAAGATGAGAATTAGAAGATTATAGCATAGCATAGCATATGCTCACGACTATATTCCCCGGGGGGTTAATCAGAGATATTCTGAAACCTCAGAACACCAGTAGTACCGAAACTCTGACCAGTGTGACGGGAAGTGAGCCCGTCGCCACTTGTAATGGCCAGTAGGTACAATACATGCCTCGAAATTGAAGCATGCAGGTTTCCTCACGATGTTTTACTTCACCGAAAAGCCAGTGGTGTTACAAATCCTATATAAATTCCGAAAAACTCATTGGTACGAGTCGGCCTGGACGGGGGTCGAACCATCGCCTCCTGCACGGCATGCAAAGTTACTCGCCACTGGAACAACACGGCTTTTTTCAGAAGATTATGAAACTATAAAATAAATAACTTACCGCTGATAGTGAAGACTGGGTTCCCGTTGAGGTGGGGAGATAGATCGTCGATCTTGACTGGTGGCTTGACAACATCGGGAGCTCCAACCATGCCTGGAGACAACGAAAATATCACATTAATAACATAATCATTCATCAACACAGGAGATAGAGCAAAGCTTTCACCGTATGGTTATGTCATGGGCGTGTTAGAAAAATCAAAAATATTGAAGAAAAAATTAAATAATTGTACCTAGGTACTGTTTCATCATCATCCGGTACAATTCTAGTGAAAACTGAGTGACAATACTGCAAAATATCGAGCTCACTTCGCTCGCTCCAGTTGTATAGAAACACGTGCAATAATTAAAGTACTCATGCAACAACTGTTATTTTATGAAATAAATCGTATTCATGCATTAATAAAATGTGTTCTACAACCTCCTCAAAATCCATATCTAAATGTAAAACATGCTAAAACAAATCCCCCCCCCCCCCCCCCCCCCGTTTAAGGGTATATTACTGGAATATGAATGGCGTGGTCCATACAAACGTAGTCTGGTGATATTTTCAATACTAACCAATGAAAATTAGTGAATTTTTTCAGAAACAATCTAGAAAGTAATCTCTATGCTTGTATCTTGTCAGATTTTCGTTAAAATGTATAGTTTAAAAGTTACAGTGCCTCAAAGATTTCCATACAAATCTTAAATTAATCCTAGCATTGAAACTGTATATTTTAACGAAAATCGGCCACGATACGGGCATAGAGATTTGTTCCTAGATTGTTTCTGCAAAATTTCATTGAGTTTAATTGGTTAGTATTGAAAATGTCACCAGACTTCGTTTAGAACAATTTGTTCGGATACATATTTCAGGTATCATATCAGGTACGGTGAAGATAAAAAATAATAATAGGAAACATTTTCAAAAACATTGTGTGTTGTGTTCTTTTTTTTTCTGAAGTTGCATGACTTTTGGGTGTATTACGTAGGAAGTTAATTAAAGACATAAATAATGTTAATCAACTTGTATCTGAAAACTAGGTTGTGTACTTGACAACGACGTCGATAAGAGGGTAAAAAATCCGACCATAATCAGATCAGCACGCGAGTGACTGATAACGAACTGATTAACGAACTGATTAACTTCTGTCTTTTAACGTTTTGCCATACCGCATTAAAAACGATAATTCAGTTCCCTAAACCATAGTGTTAATAAAAACTAATAGTGGTGAAGCTCTGCGGTTGCGATGCGACAGGTCAATGGAACGCAGTGTGCGGAGGTCGGGAAGAGCGCGTCCCGGCCTCCTCTACCTGCGCGCGTACATAAGGCGCGGGCAAGCAGAAGGGACGTTAGGCGAGGACGCATACACAATGTATTAAAGCGATCTGGCACTTCTTCTTATCGTGCGGGCAAGCCCTGGTGTTAGATTTTTCAAACCGCCTTACGGCATCTGATGTGATTCTTTAATGTAACGACTACTACCACTAGAGATAGTTGCCGGGACCAACGGCTTAACGTGCCATCCGAAGCACGAAATTATCTTTCTTTTCAGATAATCAGGTGATTCAGCCTGTAATGTCCTAACCAACTGGGGAAAAACGCATAAAGTGACATTTTACTAGTGTCCCCCGTGGTAATCGAACCCACGACCTCCGTGTCAAGAGTCCAATGCTCTTAACCATTAGACCACTGAAGCAGTTGAGGCGATCTGGCACTAACCCGCGCCCTGTCCTTATCTCAATTAATTATTCTTATGGCCTAACGGCGAATTCAGTTAGAGGTAGGGTACGCTCGTAACCTGCACACACCGCGCGATCATAGATCCACCGCGACCTTACGCGACCGGTGAGATTTACCACTGTTCGTTTTTATTACACTATGCCCAAACTCAAATTAATTTAATAAAGAATTAAATATTTTAACGGGTTCTTAACGCGTTTTGGTATAAATTGGTATATTTCTGTTGCATACATTTGAGTGGCATTGCAGTTTAGGAACGGAAGATTTTTATTTGCTCCATTCGGTTTGCTCTCATAATAATAGTTGTTCGGTTTGATGGTTAGACTTAGTTTAAAAGGATGCTAATGATATCAATTTCACCCTTTAAACACGTCATCCAGCACACAATCCATCCATAATTTCTTCTGCCTTCCTCTCCTACCACAGCCTTTCACATTCATACTTAATATTATTACAATTTGTTTTATTTATAATGAACTTAGAAGGTCACGACAGATATGTCTGTATTGTACCTATTAAACAGGTGTTTATTCAAAACAATGGTAATTTATACTACTTAGCTCGTTCTTTCTAGAAAATGGCACGCCATCTATTGTAGAGATTAAGTTTTGGCGTGTGGTGAATAAATTAACTACTTAATTATTACAAATAAAACAAGTAATAGAAGATGCGGTATTTATACAAAGCTTAGACAATATAACTAGGGACAAGCCTTGCGGTAGCATTTCCCCTTTGCCACGTCACAAGATCAATTAATCATGTTAAATTATTTAATACCTTATCACTAAACGAGACAGTCTATAATTGCGGAAGAATAACTTCAAAGTAGTCGTGTTCAGGGTTCTCACAAGATCATTTTTAACCATCAAAATTAGAATGTAAAGTAATGGAATAAAATTCGAAGTTATGGATTTCATGCTAACTCGCGCCACGCAAAAAGTGGCAGAAAAGTTTTTTAGTAGAATTACACGCGTAACCCGTCCACATTTATATTGTCTAAGATACAAAGAGCTGACTCAAAAATCACAAACGTTTAAACGTTTAATTTCTTAAACCTGAATGTATTCTGGCTAGGCACCCATAGGGAGGTATAAAAAAACGTATTCCCCTGTTTTCTCCCTGGATAATGACACTAGTGCAAATATATGTATATTGTTACCTCTGCAATCTTTTTTTTCATAAATTATTTATTGTTAAGAACTAGGAGACTTCGAAAATAGAGAGATCTTAGAGATTAGCCTGAGGCATTTATTGATGAAAATTTGGAGGCTATCTGTGACCGCTTTTTGACTAGCCAAGTTTCACAGTCATATAGTAGAACTGATTTGAGGTTGGAAACCTTTTTTTTTTCATGAGGTGGTATAAATTCGGAGATAGACTAAAACATACCTAATCAGTATTTATGTTAGTATTAACATTTTGTTGCAATTATTCTGGACATGCCGCGTTTTCCTTTTCTTGGTTTCATCTAGGGTTCTTATCAATCTTGTCAAAGTTAATAGCCGATGAATATAAATTAGTTTAGATAGTTAACGTGTATGGACATTTATAAAGACTTGTTACTGAAAGGTTTTAACTATGGTTTTAGTTTTAATAAAATGTTCATAACCGTGGTGATGTTGTTCATCTAATCATGTTCCCATACACAGTTGTTCAGTCAACAAATAAAAGATTGAAACAACACAGATCATTGGATTCAAAAGTGGATACAAAATATGTCCGACTATTACCTACGTAATATTATGACAAAATTATACCCGAATTTCCAGTTTTTTTAAAAACTAAAAAAAGACTAGAATTTCTAGAATTTCGAGACACCACAGAATCAAAGATCTTATAAATATACATAAAGTAAATAATGTTTATTAATAGCTTTAATGGCCTCCAACCTTTATTTATTTTTGTATTATTAAACAACGATGTTTTTTAAAGTTTAGCCTGGTTACTATTTATTATAGCCGATACGATGTTACTACATGCACCAAATAAAAGAGCCATGGAGCGTACCATGCTGGGCATATCGCTTTTGGACCGCGTACCCAACGTAGAAATCCGTCGAAGAACTAAGGTCGACGACTTTGGAGACCGGATTACAAAGTTGAAGTGGAGATGGGCAGGACATTTGGCTAGAAGGGAAGACGGCCGGTGGACCAAGGCAATATCGGAATGGTGGCCAAGAGAAGAAAGGAGGTCCATGGGTAGACCACCGATGCGATGGTCAGACGACATTGTAAGGGTTGCGGGTCGTACATGGATCAGATTGGCACAGGACCGTGAGGAGTGGCGCAATAAAGAGGAGGCCTATGCCCAACAGTGGGTTGATGTGAGCTGATTTGATTGATTGATTGATAACAGGGCCCTTCTTTATATGCTGAAATTTTTTTAAGGGGTGATCATATCGTCATACTGAAAACCATTATCTAAGGAACCAACACCGATACCTACAATATCGTGTTTGTTATTGACCGGTCGGTCGTGGGAGCTCCCTGTTGCTGTTGCAGCTTTGCACGGACCTCCTTATATGGACTCCATAGTGTTATACTGCCTTTGTCTGTCACTGTTTATCCTGTATTGTTCTGATGAAATAAATGAGCTATCTATCTTTCTATCTATCTAACTTTAAAAATAACAGCTATCCCATACATTTGAGAAACAGCAGATTTTTTGTCGCGATTTCAAAGTTGGTTCCAAAGTGAAAGTTATTCAGTTTGATGGTCTGGTCTCTTCATTATTACTAGTGTGTTAGGTTGCAAAGTGTATACAAGTATACACACACTCAGCCGGAGTGTGTGCGTACCCGTTCGTACGTCCTCTAACGCGCGCTACTATGTGTGAGTGCATCGGCCGTTTATATCTGTAGGGATGTGTTTTCTATTGTGGTCTTTAGGGTCTGTGTTTCTGCACCATAAGTCATTACTAGTAGGAGGTTGAAGACCTTCTTTTTCAGGCATTGTGGTAAGGCTGAGAACATGTATAAAACTGGCCAAGTGCGAATCAGAATCCGAGGCGCGAGGGTTCCGTACACCACTACACAAGTTTTCTTTTAATTCAGTTCGGGATCAACTCACTGACCGTTTTTTTTATTTGCTTTCTTTAGAAACACAGTTTGACGCTTTTATACGGAGTAACCTTCTGATGGCTTTTAAAGGGGATGGTCAGACCATCAAACTGAACAACTTTCTCTACTACATACTACGGACTATCGTCGAAATGCTATAATAAAATCTACTGTTTTACCTACGAGACCCACAAATGTATGGGACACCAGATTTTTTTTCGCGTTTTCGATTTTGGTCCCATAGAGAAAGTGGTTCAATTCTTTATATGCTAATGGTTTTTAGGGAGATGATCAGACCATCAAACTGAAGAACTTTCTCCATGGGATCAACATTAAAATTGCAAAAAAACAATCTGCTGTCCCACACAAAATTGCAAACCTACTCGGCCCATATGTATGGAACAGCTGATTTTTGAGAAAGTTGTTCAGCTTGATGGTCTGGTCATTCCCTAAAAAAAGCGTCAGCATTATTAAGAAGGCCCTATACCAGGTGTTACAAAAACAATTTTGACTTGACTTTTGACTTGAAAACAACTTTCACTATGGGACCAACATATAAATCGGGAAAAAAAATCTGCTGTTCCATACATTTAGCTCGAATAGATTTGTAGTTTAGTATGGAACATCCGATTTTTTTTTCGCGATTTCGATATCCGTCCCATTGTGAAAGTTGTTCAGTTTGATGGTCTAAGCCACCCCCTTAAATGTTTATTTGTATTTTTGTAACACCTTGTATATGCTTATTGCCGTTTTAACGATAGAGCAAAACAAAAAACAAAAAAGAAACACGTTTCTTGTTCTTGTTTAACTTTTTGTTTTATACTATTATTTGTTAGGAACAAAAAATATTCTGTGAAAATTTTTACTCGATATCTACAAAAGACCCCAAGATAAGACAGAGGGGCAGCGAAGGCTTCCTCAAAGTCAAAGTCAATATAATTTATTCAATATAGGAGCTTGCATCACACTTATCAAACGTCAATTTTTTTTAAAGCTACCACCGCGTCGGAACGTGTTGTCGCTGTAGAGAAGATGCGGCCAAAAACTCTACAACATAACACGACTTAATAACTATTACAATATAAATTCTTAAGCTAAAGTTATGTATACAATAATACATAGTCTATTTAATAAAATAATGATACCATACAGTAAAGCAAACAAACTATAAGCTAGTGACCTTAGACCCAAGCATTTTGATCTTTTAATAATGATCATCTGTCAAATCTCTGATCAATGAGATCATTTGATCCTAATATTGTCCCGTTGTATGTTGTTTAGTGTGTGTTTGTGTGTAGTAAAGAGCGATGATCGTCCATACGGAAGAGAGCTAACGACTCAATCGGCGGTTCGATTCCTGGCCTGTACCACTAAGTTCTACGGAATTTATGTACTGTTTTGTTTATCAATATCACTAGCTCGACGGTGTAGGAAAACATCGCGAGGAAACCTGCATACCCGAGACTGGACAAAAAGTACAGGGTGTTAGGGTTAACAGTTGCATTACTCTAAGGGATGATTCTTCTCATGATATTGAACAACTTTCCCTAAAATTAGAGAAAAAAAAATTTCGACTTTTCATACAAACGTTCGATTAGCTGATTGCATTTAGTGTGAAAAGTTCGAAATTTTTGTTGCGAATTTCCAATAGGTTTCTTAGGGAAAGTTGTTGAGTATCATGGGTACAATCACCCCTTAAAGTAAATGCAACTGTTTAGTCTAACACCCTGTATAAATGTAAAATATGGGTGAGTTTGCGAATCGCAATAGAATAGCAATGATAACGAACCTTGCTTGTAATAGCCCATCGAACAGCAATAATGTTGTTTCGGTACGTAACCCTAAAAAATTAATTAAATAAGACTTGTTAATAATAAATATTTGCACACGTGTACGTTGAACACTTCACAATGTAATAACTTATTATAATAATAACAAATTGTGAAGGCAGCGATCTCCATACAAAAAAGTAAACACATTTTTTTATACGCCGATTATTTTTTCATTTGTTATTGTTATTGGTATGATAAGGTAGGCCTGAGCTTTTTTTTTTTTTTTGACTTTGCTCAGGGAGCATTTACTGCTTTTTACTGCGAACTATTGGAGGGACCAGAAGGGTCACCGAGCCAATTGAATGAACTTAAGCAACCGACCTAGGGGCACCCCAGGGGGGTACGGACCTCGGCATAGAACGTTGCTGGGGCTACGCGGCGGATTGGGTACCTGGAATCGGTGAGAGTAGGCCTATGCCCTGCAGTGGGACGTATACAGGTTGTTAGGGTAAACAGTTGCATTATTTTAAGGAATAATTGTAACCATGATACTCATTAACTTTCCCAAAGAAACTTATAGGAAATAAGCAAAAAGAAATTTCGACTTTTCATACAAACGTCCGTCAGATGATTGCATTTAGAATTTCCTATAGGTTTCTTAGGAAAAGTAGATCAGTATCATGGATATAATCACCCGTTGATCAGTATCATGGGTACAATCAAATTCCTTAAATTAATGCAACTGTTTACCCTAACACCCTGTATAGGCTGATGATGATGATATTTAACAGGTTTTCACTTTTAGATTTTTTTTCGAATGTCATGAAATATATAATCGAAAATTACTATCTTACGCACGTATTATATGTAGATATTAACGATAAGTAATCGAATAAGATCAAAATCAAAACACTGTCCTAAAATAAATAAGATTTTATCAATTGTCTGATACTTAATGACGTCATTGATTCAGTGATAGTGTCATTTAAAAAATGACAATTAAGGGGAAGATTCTGTTTCTTTTTTCCTTTAGTACCTACGGGGAAAGTTAAAGGTGGTTTTTGAAAAATACTTTGTAGGAGGACTTACTACGTATAATTAGAACGTGTATACTGGAATGGAGATAATGACAAAAATATATGAAAAATCGTGCCTTTGACTAAGTAACAATATCAACTTAGTCAAAGAAAATACCGCATACACAGAAAGAACATAGATTTTATCTTGCTCACTCTATGCAATTAGCGTAGATATAAGCCTGTCTCGTTTCACTATTATTTAATGTCCGTTCTAGTTATTCTCTTTCTACGGTTAGAATTTTTGGTGGTTTTGGAAAAAAGTACTAGATATAGTATTTTTTAAATAACCATTTTTAGCTTTCGCCATACTAAAGGGGAAAAAGAATCTGTGCCTTGATTTACATTTTTATAATGACACTATCATTGTATTCTAATCTTAAAATGACACTATCATTGCATTCTAATCTTAAAATGACACTAACATTGTATTCTAATCTTAAAATGACACTAACATTGTATTCTAATCTTAAAATGACACTATCATTGCATTCTAATCTTAAAATGACACCATCATTGCATTCTCATCAATTGTAGCGTCATTGTGCGTGTGTCGATGATTTTGCATAATATGCGGTTTAAATGTCAAATGTGCTTGACGTTGTTCGGAAATCGATTGATTGATCGCAAGGTTGGTTTTTCTACAAAAACACTCTTAAAAGAAGTGGATTCCAAAGTTTTCCATACAATTCTTAAATTAATCCTAGCATTAAAACTTTATTGGGTCCTTCTTAATATGCTGACGGTATTTGAAGAGGATGATCAGACCATCAAACTGAACTTTATCCATGAGGCCAAAATCTTAGAAATCGCAAAAAAAATCTGCTGCTCGATACAAATCTGCAAACATACGACCCAAATGTATGGAACAGCAGAAATTTTTTGCGAATTCGGTTTTGGTCCATACAGAAAGTTGTTAAGTTTGATGCTCTCATCGTCCTCTTCAAAAACCGACAGCGTTGTAAGAAGGACCCTATACAACGTGTTAATGAATAAGCGCAAAACCTCATATACCCCAACTGATTTATAACAAAATAATTCGATTGAAACAATAATTTCATTATTTTGATACTTAATATTTAAAGTTATTCGCATTTTAAGTTTTCAGGCAAAAATGATTTGTTACCATTTTAGCATTGAATGAAAGCGCTAGCGTGCTCATGGATAAATATTAAGAATCTTGTTTTGTTAGTAAGTAACTAAGTGTGCCCGTGCGGTGGGTTGAGATCGAGTTCGGTAAATTTTAAATTTTACAAACAAACTATTTAATATTTTGTAAAAAATTACCGATGTTGAAAACTACTTTCTAGTTTTTCGTTAATTCATTAACACGTTGTATACAGGGTCCTTCTTAATATGCTGACACTTTTTTAAGGGGATGACCAGACCATCATACTGAACAACTTTCTCTATGGGACCAACATCGAAATCGCGAAAAAAAAATCTCTGTCACATACATTTGGCTCGAGTAGGTTTCTAGTTTTGTATAGAACATATTTATTTCGCGATTTCGATGTTGGTGCCATAGAGAAAGTTGGTCAGTTTGATGGTCTGATCATCCCCTTAAAAAAGTGTCAGCATTAAGAAGGACACTATATTAATGGGTAGAATATGCGCTTTAAAGGTTAATGATACTTTTCCTTACAACCTGTATAGGAAAACGCCACATTAGGTCCAATGATACAAGATTCATTAAATCCACAATTAAACTAGGTCATCAGATATTTGAGTTGTACATACAATATTTATCTTTTCATTTGGTAAGTTGTTTATGAATCTGGGTCACTATTTGGGTCGATAGTCGATGTCTATTGTCACAAAACCTTGATCATACATTAGTATTATATTTAGAACGTTTTTAATTTAATTTAAAACTACTCGGTACGGCACTTAAAGGTATATATTACTGTTGGCGCGCTCCATACAAACGAAGTCTGGTTATATTTTCAATACTAACCAATTAAAGTCAGTTAAGTTTTCAGAAACCATGTAGAAAGTAATCTCTATGCTTGTATGTTGTCAGATTTTCTTTAAAATGTATAGTTTTAAAGTTACAGTGCCTCAAAGATTTCTATACAAATCTTAAATTAATCCTAGCATTGAAACTGTATATTTTAACGAAAATCGGACAAGATACAAGCATAGAGATTTGTTTCTAGATTATTTCAGCAAAATTTCATTGACTTTAATTTGTATTGAAAATATAACCAGACTTCGTTTGTATGCAGCGCGCATTTACGTATTCGGAATAAACTTCTCTTAAGTTTACAGGGTCCTTCTTAATATGCTAACACTTTTTTAAGAGGATGATCAGATCATCATACTGAACAACTTTCTCTATGGCACCAACATCGAAATCGCGAAAAAAATACTGCTGTTCCATACAAAACTGCAAAGCTACTTGAGGCAAATGTATGGGACAGCAGTATTTTTTTTCGCGATTTCGACATTGGTCCCATAGAGAAAGTTGTTCAGTTTGATGGTCTGATCATCCTCTTAAAAAACTGTCAGCATGTTAAGTTAGAACCTGTATTTATGAGCGTTTGACCGCCCAATTTATTGGCCCAAGATCCGACTGCGTGTGTGTGTCAAAAGTTATGGTTCGTACGTAGTCCAATTACGGTTCAATCACCGAATATTTACCGCGATTGCAGCCCTGATTTTATAAATACTTTACAGCTCTGTAAACGAAGCCTTAATAGAAGAAGCCAAGAAAAAGATGAAAGTTTATTTAATAACACGAACGGACTGAAATGGCGATAATCCCTATTATAGTCCAGTAAAAAAATACGCTGCGCTAGTAATTGACGTTTTTATACAACGTGTTAATGAATAAGCGCAAAACCTCATACACCCCAACTGATTTATAATTAAGTAATTATATTAAAACAATAATTTCATTATTTTGATGGATACAATTTAAAGTTATTCGCATTTAAAGTTTTGAGGCAAAAATGATTTGTTATCATTTCAGCAATTAATGAAAGCGCTAGTGTGCTCATGGATACATTTTAAAATTCTTGTTTTGGTAGTAAGTAGGGTGAGTGTGCCCGAGCGGTGGGTTGAGATCGAGTGCAGAACATTTTAAATTTCACAAACAATTTAATATTTTGATAAAAAATTCCTATGTTGAAACCTTGATAATTCGATTCTGCTCTCGATTCTAAACAAACTACTTTCTAGTTTTGCGTTAATTCATTAACACATTGTATAGCCGCTTTTATTAAATTAAAACTAAAACTCAAAATGTTTTATTTAAAATATTATCACATGGATAGCTTTCTGACGTTTTATTCAAAATAATATCATGGATAGCTTTCTGACTTCATTTGTGACTCTACCACCGCGTCGGAAGGTGTTCCGTTGTAGAGAAGATGCGGCCAGAAACTCTACAACACACATCTTTAAAAAAAAGAACAAAGAAACATACAAGGTACTCTTACAAATACAATATTGAATTACGTAGTGTAACATTGTCAAGACCAGACATTTTGGTCATTTATATAATCATCGAGTTTATAGTAAGCTTTTTTACAAAGGACTTGCTTAAGGGACTTAAACTTTTTGTCTGGCAAGTTTAGAATATCCTCGTGTATCTTATTATAATAGCGTATACAGTGACCCATGAAAGATGGGTTGACTTATCATTTAAGCTTAAAATCCACCTAAAAATATTCATATTAATTACCAATAAAGTTAAAAAACCACGAAAAGTTCGAAAAGTAGTCGGTATTTTAAAATTATACGAGGTTCCGCAATCCGCAATCTCTTCTTGATCAAAAACAATCCCTGAAATTGGGATGACTTTGACTTTGGGATAGATACTCGAACAAACTACTTGACACTGCTGAAATGCAGTGCTAACGCACAAGTAAAAGTCCATTAAATATTCAAAAATCCCTTTAATTAAATTAAGCGAAAGATAGATGACTAGCCTATAGCGCATAGACCGCATACATTGGGCCCCCGTGTCGCCTAATTTACTTAGTCGCAATACGAGCGGCATTGCGTGATTGTGATACTATTTTGATTTTAGGCGGAATAAAGGTACCACAATGCCTTCGTGTGCTTTAACTCATTGTACAAATCATACAAAAAGAAAAAACAAATCACACGGCATTTCTCTTCACTCGTAAGTACATGAAAAACAGATCCATTGTTCGAGTAAGTAATTTTTTTTTAATTTTATTTGTTTAGGATCGCCGAAAAAGTGAACACAATATTATAACAATTACATTGAATGACAAAAGGTGTGTGCCACCTCAATTAATGCTCACGTCACCCATCTTCCGCTATTTTTATTTAATCAAAGAGGTTTCCTCTCGTTTTCTTTCACCGTTTGAGAGCATAATTAATTAGAAAATCTCATTGGTACCTACATGCCATGTCGCCCGTCCGGGTTCGAACCCAGACTCTCGTGGTTGCCTGTCCAGTGTCCATACCTCACGCAACGCGATCACGCAGTTAGGAAGCAGAACAATACAAAAAACATCATCGGCGTTTCATACATTTTTGGTCCAAATGTGAAAGTGCCGGCCAACAAAAACTAGTGCTTTATTCTGTTAGAACATGTCCGTCTTTACATTTATTATTACGGCATTAATGCTGCAGCTGTAACTTGTATTTCACCAAAAATGTATGAAAAGGCATTTTTTTCAAACCTTAATAAAACTAAGGAAAATAGACCTACAGCTTTAGTGCCATAATAAAAAATGTTTAGACGGACAAGTCCTAACAGAATACCGCAATCTTTTTTTTGGCCGTCACTTTCACATTTTGGATCAAATCCGATGATGTCTTTTATACAGGGTCCTTCTTTAATATACTGTCATTTTTTAAGGAGATGATCAGACCATCAAACTGACCAACTTTCTCTATGGGACCAACATCGAAATCGCGAAAAAAAATCAGCTGTCCCATGCAAAACTGCAAACCTACTCGAGCCAAATATATGGCACAGCAAATTTTTTTTCGCGATTTCGATGTTGGTCCCATAGAGAAAGTTGTTCAGTTTGATGGTCTGATCATCCCCTTAAAATAGTTTCAGCTAATTTTGTTACACCTTATATAACTTTAGGAAGAACGAATCGGAAAGTTATTGAGTAATTTATTTAAATTTGAAAAGTTCTGAAGATCCAAACAAAGCCTAGCAGTATGTAACCTACAATACAGTTAATGTAATAATGCAGTTTTGCGGCACGATATCTACCTTACTGCTGACGTTTTATGCGGTAGGTCAAGGTCGGCATGAAAACCGCCAGACATGATTATTTTTAGGGTTCCGTACCCAAAGCAAGGAAAACATAATTCTCTATCAAGAAACGACACTCCAGCATTATATGTGCAAGTAGGAGAAGCGGGTGAGATGATCAGTCTGGAGACTGACAGTGACATCTTCCTGCTCAAAGGGTGCCAATGGGACCCTATTCATAAGCCTAAGCTGTCCGTCCCTCTGTCTGTCCGTCTGTCCTACCTATAACAGCTCTTTCGGCTATATCTTTTAAACTACAATAGCTAGGCGGTATAAATTTTCACCGAATATGCGTTATCATGGCCATGGCGGATTTGCTGATAAATACTAAATAGAAGTTAATAAAAGTTAAAAATTAACGTGTTTTTGCTAGGTGATTGGTTTTTGCTCTCTCGTAAGAACAGTAACAAATACGAGCGCCAAACTTTGTGTGATTATAGTGCATCATACTCTAATCTAAGGTAAAACTACCAATAATAAAAACCGGTCAAGTGTGTGTCGGGCTGGCGCTAATAAACCCGGAGATTTTTTTTTTGTAATGTTAATTGGTGGTACGAAACCCTCCGTGCGTCCGACTCGCACTTGGCCGGTTTGTTTTAATTATTATTTTGCAATCATTGTAATAATGACTAACAAGGTATTGGAATGAGCATTATTAGTATAATTTGTATTTTACCATACCGTACTTGTTTTTGTGCGGAAACGTGTACACACGGCGACACATCAAGCTTCGCAAAACAAACATAAGCTGGCCGCGCGACGTTATACATTACTCTATACCAACGCGCGGCCACCTTATTTTGGTTTTGCGTAGCTTGATGTGTCGCCGTGTGTACCCTGACAATAGAAGTACTTATTACATTCAGCGAGAGAGCTATACTCGGTGTTTCTCTAAGAATGAGGTGATACGTCAGGGAACTAAAGTGGTTGACATAGCTCAGAAAATTAACAAGCTGAAGTGGCAATGGGTTGGTCATATCTGCCGAAGAACTGACAATATTATAGCTTATAGCTGAAGCATCATTCCCCACCTCTAATCGTATCAGTTCCATACTTGCTTTTCTCATAAAGCAGTTACGAACAGAGAAGAACTGAATCGTGATTCTTATAAGTGCAATTGCTCCATAGTTCTAATTGCTTTAGTAATTAAATTGTTAACTGCTAATATTCGGAGCGTGCTCCATACAAACCAAGTCTGGTGATATTTTCATTACTAACCAAAGTGAATGAAATTTTTCAGAAACAATCCAGAAACTAGTCTCTATGTTTGTATGAAATCAGATTTTCGTTAAAATGTATAGTTTTAAAGTTACAGTACCTCAAAGATTTCCATTAGAATCTTAAATTAATCCTAGCACTAAAACTGTATATTTTAACTAAAATCCGACTGCATACAAACTCAGAGATTAGTTTCTACATTTTTTCTAAAAAAAATCATTGACTTTAATTGGATCGTATTGAAAATAAATATCACCAGTTTTCGTTTGTATGCAGCGCAAGTTTTTTTATTTATAATTAATGGACTTCTTGCTTGTGCGTTAGCACCGCATTTCCACCAGTGACAAGTGGTTTGAGGGAGTATTTATCCAATCTCGAGGATTGTTTTTGAGTAAGAACACAACTGAGAAGGATTGCGAAGCCTCGTGGCAGGCTGAAATGCGAACCGCGCGAACACCACGCGAAAGACAAGTCTTCGGGGCAAACCCTGCAACGTGACTCTTCTCTTAAAGTTAATCCTACATTAAATCTCTTGCTGTCACTTTTTGTCTTGTTGACGTAGTAAAAGCTAACGAGAGATTTAATGAAGGATTAATTTGAAATCAGCACGTGTCAGTTTGAAATTAAAACGTAAATAGGTAATAGGTAATAGGTATAGGTAATAGGTAATAGGTAATAGGTAATAGGTAATAGGTAATAGGTAATATATTATAAAGAGGAAAGATTTGTACCTATTATTGTATGTTTGTATGTTTGTAATGAATAGGCTCAAAAAGTACTGGGCCGATTTAAAAAATTCTTTCACCAATAGAATGCTACATTCTTCCAATTTGACATAGGCTACATTTCATTTTGAAAAAAATTAGGGATCCTTGGTAAAATAGACAATTGTCTACCCCGTGCGAAGCCGGGACGGGCTGCTAGTAGGTAATAAAATGAAGAACAATAGCAAAGTTATTCATTGTGTCAAAATAAATAATTTATTGTTTGCAATAAAATCGAATGGGAATGGTTCGTTTAAATGAAATAATAAAGTAGAAAACAAACAATACCATATTATTTCAAATTGTTAGCGATGTCTTCACTTTGATAGCAAGTTTTGATAGACTAAGATACCGTTACAAGATTTTCACACCCATGTGTTTAGGACCTAAACTCCCATGTGTTTAGAAACTTAAGGGTATAACGAATATCGGACACGATACAAGCATAGATATTTGTTCCTAGATTGTTTCTGCAAAATTTCATTGAGTTTAATTGGTTAGTATTGAAAATATCACCAGACTACGTTTGTATGCAGCGCGCGTTTACGCATTCGGAATAAACTTCTCTTAACACGTGTAAAAATGGTGCACCCATGGTTCCCATTTAGCGCCCTTGCTACGGAACTCTTAGTTTCCGCGGAAACACAATGAGAACCGCTGGTTTAGGTAATAATACCAGGGTTTTTGCCGCCCGGGGCACATACCGATTTTGCCGCCCGGGGCACATACAGATTTTGCCGCCCGGGGCACATACAGATTTTGCCGCCCGGGGCACATACCGATTTTGCCGCCCGGGGCACATACAGATTTTGCCGCCCGGGGCACATACAGATTTTGCCGCCCGGGGCACATACCGATTTTGCCGCCCGGGGCACATACAGATTTTGCCGCCCGGGGCACATACAGATTTTGCCGCCCGGGGCACATACCGATTTTGCCGCCCGGGGCACATACAGATTTTGCCGCCCGGGGCACATACAGATTTTGCCGCCCGGGGCACATACCGATTTTGCCGCCCGGGGCACATACAGATTTTGCCGCCCGGGGCACATACAGATTTTGCCGCCCGGGGCACATACCGATTTTGCCGCCCGGGGCACATACAGATTTTGCCGCCCGGGGCACATACAGATTTTGCCGCCCGGGGCACATACCGATTTTCCCGCCCCCATATCTTTATAAGAAGACTAACTAAACCAAAAATCGAAATTTTTAGCATATCTATTCTGGTTGTGGTCAGACATGTTTTGGTTTATCCATGCAAAAATAGAAACTTCGAGCGAACTCGACTTTTCACCTCAATACGAATCGGTTGGGACCAGGTTTTTACGTACAAATCATTATTATTATATTATTATAACACTTTATTGTACACAAAGACATAATAATATACAAAGTTGAGAAAACATGTACAAAGGGCGAGCTTATCTCTGAAGAGATCATGTGCAAAGTAACCTAAGTAAAAGCTATGGATCGAGCGAAGTTAGCACCGCGTTAGCTGTGATCAGAACTCTTAAGGGTATATTACTGTTGGCGCGCTCCATACAAACGAAATCTGTTGATATTTTCAATACTAACCGATTAAACTCAATGAAATTTAGCAGAAACAATCTAGAAACAAATCTCTGTGCTTGTATCGTGTTAGATTTTCTTTCAAGTGTACAGTTTTAAAGTTACAGTGCCTCAAAGATTTCCATACAAATCTTAAATTAATCCTAGCATTGAAACTGTATATTTTAACGAAAATCGGACACGATACAAGCATAGAGATTTGTCCCTAGAATGTATCTGCAAAATTTCATTGAGTTTAATTGGTTAGTATTGAAAATATTACCAGACTACGTTTGTATGCAGCGCGCATTTACGAATTCGGAATAAACTTATCTTAAATATTATGTTTAGGAACAGTAATAAAAACAGAAACTTAGAGTGAGCAAAGCGAGCTCGACTTTTTTTCTGCTCTACGAATTAGTTATAGACAAGACAGAGCTTAATTAATCTATATTTTCCCGCGTTTGCCGCCTCTAGTAAATTGCCGCCCGGGGCATTTGCCTCCCCCCCGCCCTACCATTACCAGTGGTGAAATCATAGTGGAGAGGTCATTCTGCATTGGAATATACAAGGTGTTACAAAAGTAAAAATAAATATTTTAATATTTTAAGGGGATTGTTTAGACCATCAAACTGAACAACTTTCACTATGGGACCAACATCGAAATCGCTAAAAAAAAAATCACTTGTCCCATACATTTAGCTCGAGTAGATTTGTAGTTTAGTATGAAACATCAGAATTTTTTTTCGCGATTTCGATGTTGGTCCCATAGTGAAAGTTGTTCAGTTTGATAGTCTGAACCACCCCCTTAAGTGTTTATTTGTATTTTTGTAACACCTTGTATAGAGATAAACTAAACACATGGTTGCAGAGAACTCGTAGCAGTATCTTATTAGAATATAGAATCGTGGTGGTCAAAGTAGTCTCAGGGACCTTCGGGGTCTTTTTGGAGAAGATAATTATTGAATGTTCTCCTCGGGCGACTTCTCTTAAGAGAAGTTTATTCCGAATGGGTAAATACGCGCTGCGTAGAAACTAAGTCTGGTGATATTTTCAATACTAACCATTTAAAGACAATGAAATTTTTCAGAAACAATCTAGAAACTAATCTCTAGGTTTGTGAGAAGTCAGATTTTCGTTATAATATACAGTTTTAGTGCTATGATCAATTTAAGATTTGTATAGAAATCTTTGAAGCAAACTTTAAAACTATACGTTTTAACGATTATCTGACTTCATACGAATATAGAGATTAGTTTCTAAATTGTTTCTGAAAAATTTCATTGACTTTAATTGGTTTGTATTGAAAATATCACCAGACTTCGTTTGTATAGAGCGCGCTCCGCATTATATTCCCTTAAGTCTTAGCTACTTAACCCATGAAATTCTACACAAAAAATTACATTCAGCGCCCTTCTTAATATGCTGACCGTTTTTTAAGGGGATGATCAGACCATAAAACAGAACAACTTTCTCTATGGGATCAACATCAAAATAGCGTTAAAAAACTCTGCTGTCCCATACATTTGGCTCGAGTAGGTTTGCAGTTTTGTATGGAACAGTTGATTTTGTTTCGCGATTTCGATGTTGGTGCCATAGAGAAATTTGTTCAATTTGACGTTCTGATCATCCCTTTAAAAAAGTGTCAGCATATTAAGTAGGATCCTATATAGTCTTGAACACATCATATAAGTATAGGTCCACCACACTTCCCGTCGTTTAAATAATTCACAAAAATCAACTAAAACACAAAATTACATAGCACTAAATTGAACATACTATTTTCGGACATCTCATAGTATAGAGACTTCCTATTCCTGTTCCGAAACCTGTTATGACCTCTGATTCAATTAACCAGTAACTGTTGTAAGTGGATATCACAAGACCTCATCCCGCTCTGTCCAGACGGATAAAATTACCTGAATGCTTTACAAATGAATGCTGATTTTGTTGAAAATCTCGCAGACTGTAATCGTGTTTGTGTGTCCAAAGTCAAAGTCAATATAATTTATTCAATATAGGAGCTTACAGCACACTTATCAAACGTCAAATCTTTTTTAAAGCTACCACCGCGTCGGAACGTGTTGTCGCTGTAGAGAAGATGCGGCCAGAAACTCTACAACATAACACGACTTAATAACTATTACAATATAAATTCTTAAACTAGAGTTATGTATACAATAATACATAGTCTATTTAATAAAATAATTGATACTATACAGTAAAATAAATAAACTATAAGCTAGTGACCTCAGACCCAAGCATTTTGATCATTTAATTAATCATCCAGTTTATAATATGCTTTTTTACAGAGGACTTTTTTGATTTGAGTCTAGGGTACGTTTTGTTTGATGTAGTATTTTTAGAACGAAGTTCATTTATTAAAGAATAACCTTGTTCTAAAAAAAGACGATATATGTTTTTTATACTTTGCTCAAGTCAAGAACCTAACCTCTTAAGGCCTGAACTAAATTTAGGCCTTTATTCCTTAGCTTTTGTACAGGGTTCTTCTTAATATTTTTTATTGCTAATTCGATGTTGGTGTGTCAGCATTTTAAGAAGGATATCTAGCATGAATACAGGGTGGGGCAAAAGTTATGCATGAATGTCATAATAATGTGAATTTTGAATTGACTGTCATATTCTTAGAAACGAAAAAATTAGAACTCTGTTTTCACGGAAAGTTTATTTGAAGGTGTAAAACTAGAGTTATGTATACAATAATACATAGTCTATTTAATAAAATAATTGATACTATACAGTAAAGTAAATAAACTATAAGCTAGTGATCTCAGACCAAAGCATCTTACCCTTGTCTTGACCCAAGTCCCTTACTAGGTATAAGAATCTTTTTGCAACTTGGGATAATTTTTAGCCTTTGACTAATTATTATAAGGACTAGCCTTGCGGTAGCATTTCCCCTCTGCCACGGTATAAGCACAATTGATCTTGTGCATTTACATTCAATTTTACACCTTATCACTAAACGAGACAGCCTATAATTGCGAAATAATAACTTCGGACTTAGAACGTTTGGGGTTCACACGTGACTATTTTTCATGATTTTTAACATTCAAAATTAGAATCTAAAGTTTTGGGGAAATAAAATCCAAAGTTGCGGATTTCATGTTACCTCGTCCCACGCAAAAAGTGGCAGAAATGTTTGTTAGTAGGATTACACGCGTAACCAGTCCACATATAAATAGTCAAAGTTTTTAGCAGTTGAAAATGTCAATATTACTATGGAGATATGCAATATGCATCTTTCTACTGCTGATTTGACTTTCAAAAATCAGGAGTAGAAAGATGCATATCTCCATAGTAATTTTGGCATTTTCAACTGCTGAGTTCGACGTATGAGTTTTAAAAATCGCACTCCTGGTCATAATAGTAGTTATATTGATTTTGATTCCTCTTTTTGTTTTAAGGGTATATTACTGTTGGCGCGCTCCATACAAACGAAGTCTGGTTATATTTTCCATACTAACCAATTAAAGTCAGTGAAATTTGACAGTAACAATCTAGAAAGTAATCTCAATGCTTGTCAATCTTGTCAGTTTTTCGTTAAAATGTATAGTTTTAAACTTACAGTGCCTCAAAGATTTTCATACAAATCTTAAATTAATCCTAGCATTGAAACTGTATATTTTAACGAAAATCGGACAAGATACAAGCATAGAGATTTATTTCTAGATTGTTTCTGCAAAATTTCATTGACTTTAATTGATTAGTATTGAAAATATCACCAGAGTTCGATTGTATGCAGCGCGCATTTACGCATTCGGAATAAACTTCTCTTAAATATGTACTATTTTGTGGTAGGGTCCTCAACATTGCCCTAAATTATCCCTTCGCGATATAAAAGTGTACCTAACAAAACACGTTAGCAATATTGAAAGGATTGTTGATGAACAACTTTCACTATGGAGACAACATCCTTTTTTCATCAAAGACAACATCGATAAAAACATATAAGACTGCTTTCCCATTTGAGTAGAGTACGATACGAACTGAAATTATGTGTGAAACAGCTGATTTTTTCTCGACTTTGTCTCTGTAGTAAAAGTTGTTCAGTTTGACCGTCTAAACCACCCTTTAAATATTACTAGGGCGTGTTGTAACACAGTGAAAGATGAAATTGATATCATTAGCATCCTTTTAAACTAAGAGTTTACCCATCAAACTGAACAACTTTTACTATGGGAGCAAACCGACCAGAGCAAAAAAATCTTCTGTTGCATACGACATTTGAGTCGATTAGGCGGTCAGTTTAGTACGCAGCAGATTTTTTTTGCTCCGATCGGTTTGCTCCCATATTAAAAGTTGTTCCGTTTGATGGGTAGACTTTTAGTTTAAAAGGATGCTAATGATATCAATTTCAATCTGTAGGCACTATTTCTGAAGTTTTAATAATAAAAAACTTGTTTTGTGGATTTATTCATAGTTTTCCTCATAGGAAAAATGAAACACTAAATTCAATGTTATCAATAAGGAAATTATCGAATTGATAATGTGATTATTACAATACGTAAATTTAAAGGAATCGCTTCCCTATTTCTAGCGGCACTAGGTGCATTATAAAATGTAATGTTTATTGTTCGAAGGTTGATTTTATTGAATACTTCCTTTTGCTGCAAACTTGACTTCACATGACTACAAATTTAAATAAAATTGACCTTTATAATCCTTTCCAAACGGACTATTTTAAAAAACATACTGTGTAGAAACTCACTCCTTATTATTACCTTTCAGAAACTTTACTACAACTACCAACTAATTTTAAGCGTGCGTTATATAATGTGTTAATGAATTAACGCAAAACTAGAAAGTAGTTTGTGTAGAATCGAGAGCAGAATCGAATTATCATGGTTTCAACATAGGATTTTTTTTGAAAATATTAAATAATTTGTTTGTAAAATTTAAAATTTACTGAACTCGATCTCAACCGACCGCACAGGCACACTCACCCTACTTACTACCAAAAAAATATTCTTAAAATGTATACATGAGCACGTTAGCGCTTTCATTCATTGCTGAAATGATAACAAATCATTTTTGCTTGAAAACTTTAAATGCGAATAACTTTAAATTTTATGTATCAAAATAATGAAATTATTGTTTCAATCGAATTATTTTGTTATAAATCAGTTGGGGTGTATGAGGTTTTGCGTTTAGCCAGATTCATTAATGCTTTATCAAAATTAATTGTAACCCGAATTTTAAAGTTTTTTCCGCGTGGACCCCACTTATTTCACGTTCAGTGGAAGATAAAAAAAGAAACAAAAATAAAAAATTTACTTTAGCCCGACATTTCGTCCGCATGTACTTTAGGCTCCCGTCATGCTAGCGAGTGTCTCGCCGAGATAAAACATAATTATCAATTATTAGGGTTCCGTACTCAAAGGCTGAAAACCGGACCCTATTACTAAGCCTACGTTGTCCGTCCTTCCGTCCGTCCTACCAATTTAAGGCTGTAACTTTTGAACCGTAATAGCTAGACGGTTGAAATTTTCACAGAATATTCTTTATTACGGCGGATTTGTTAACAAATAATAGAAATAGCAAAAAATTTAAAATTAAGGGGGGTTCTCAACAAGAAACTAGTTTTAATCAACGGTTTTTCTTGCTATAGTAAAAACGGTAATACATACAAGCTTCAAACTCGGTGTGATTATAGAGCTAACTCTATAGTATGACAACAAATAATAAAAACCGGCCAAGTGTGAGTCGGTCTCGCACTAAAGGACCCGGAGAAACAAATTTATATGCTGTGTGGTGGTGTGGTACGGAACCCTCTTGCACTCGCACTTGACCGGTTTTTAAGTCCAAAATCATAGTCATCCAAATCGGTCCTGTAGTTTCTGTGATGCTCAGACAAACAGACAGACAAAAAATCAAATACCTAATCTATGATTTGGAGTCAGGGACACCTAAACACCAAATCGTAAAGATACGATAATCTTGTAGGTACTTCCCCGTACACTTAATCTTAACAAATGTTTTGACAATTTATATTATCAAACTAGGTAACCTAATTGCAATTTTAAGTGTTTTTACAGTTGATTTGTAATCAAAAGATTATGACTACAATTTAGTACGTTTAGTTTGAACACCACTGGCTTTTCGATGAAGGAAAACATCGTGAGGAAATCTGCATGCTTCAATTTTGAGGCATGTATTGTACCCACTGTTCATTATGTGGCGACGGGCTCACCCCCCGTCACACTGGACCGAGTTTCGGTACTACTGGTGAAACGTGGATGTTCTGAGGTTTCAGAACATCTCTGACTACCCCCTCGGGGAATATAGTCGTGAGCATATGCTTTAGTACGTAATCATGAATTTAATCAGGTGATAATGGTTTTCGCGTAAACTGTTTACTTTATCTTTTTGGTACACTAAATATTTTTTTTTGTGAATTAAAGGAAATTTTTGTGACTTACGAATGAAATACAGGGTCCTTATTAATATGCTGACAATTTTTAAGGGGAAAATCAGACCATCAAACTGAACAACTTTCTCTATATGACCAATGTCGATATCGCGAAAAAAACTTTTACTATGGGAGCAAACCGATTCCATACTAAACTGCAATGCATACTCGACTCAAATGTATGCAACAGCAGATTTTTTTTTGCTCTGATCGGTTTGCTCCCATGGTAAAAGTTGTTCAGTTTGATGTGTAGACTTTTGTCTGTATCAATTTCACCCTGTAACCCTGTATTGTAACTGTGTACTGTTTTAAGGGGATGATCAGACCGTCAAACTGAACAACTTTCTCTATGACACCATCATCAAAATCGCGAAAAAAGAAACTGCTGTTTCATACAAAACTGCAAACCAACTCGCGCCAAATGTATGTTTTGTGACTTTCAAAACTTTTTTCTCTTCATATAAAATGTTTGAATATTTGCTACAAAAAAACAGTTTGGAAGTCACAAAAGTTTAGTTACCTACTTTTTTTTTTTTTTTTAACAAAAACAATTTTTCAGTATAGATTGTAATGTAAGAAAGAATAGCACAAAGAATGGAAGCTCTTCGCCAAAATCTAGGTAACCTGGATATATTCATAAAAGGCTCAGTACTGGATTGCGACCAAAAAAGGCTAAAAAGATTCCGCTGTTAAGTTTTTGTCGGACACTAATCAATCAGTAGCTCTACAGTAACAATGTTATCCTATTGAACCTATCGCGCGTATCCAGGGTGTATCGGGAGGTTTTAGAGAGTACGATCTTCGAAGCACAAATAAAAAGCTACCACAATAGGAATATAGGTAGGTACCTACTTTAAGTAGCTGTTAATTTATAAATTAACCAATATAGTGATATAAAGCACAAATGCTGAATTTTCGGACTATTTTGTATGATTTTAAAAAGTGAAGTATAATGATTGTATTTTTATATAACGTGTTAATGAATTAACGCAAAACTAGAAAGTAGTTTGTTTAGAATCAAGAGCAGAATCGAATTATCATGTTTTCAACATAGGTATTTTTTTTCAAAATATTAAATAAATTGTTTGTAAAATTTTAAATTTACTGAATTTGGTCTCAACCCATCGCACGGGCACTCATCCTAGTTACTACCAAAACAAGAATCCTAAAATGTATCCACCAACACGCTAGCGCTTTTATTCATTGCTGAAATGATAACAAATCATTTTTGCCTCAAAAATTAAAATGTCAATAACTTTAAATTTTAACTATCAAAATAATGAAATTATTGTTTCAATCGAATTATTTTGTTGTAAATCAGTTGGGGTGTATGAGGTTTTGCGCTTATTCATCAACACGTTGTATAGACAATATTTAAATAACTTGCCAGGTTAGGACGATACATTTTGATACAGGGTGTAAACTCAAAGTTGACATAGAAAACAAAATGTACCGCAGAGGTCTGATGGAAAACGGTGTTTTCTGTAAAAGTATGGAACTAATTCTTTATTTTTGAATTGTCGACTGTAAAGTTTATTCAGAGTTGACATTATAATTTTTTTACCCACTTATTTTTAATAAGAAACATAAAACAGGTTAAAAATAAGAGATACGTATTTTTCCGATTTTATTTTTGACCGATATTTCTATTTTTAATTTACTTTTGAATTTTATGAAAAACGTAGGATTTATGGCTAAGATACCTTGGCCGCAATAACATTAAAAATAAAAACTGTCAAATACAATAGAAAAGCCCAGCAGGCAAAGGAATAAACTCTCATTCAACCTCTATTAATTAATTCCAGCTTCCTGATTTTTATCTTCTTTAGTTTACCGAATATTCTAAGTATCTATAAATTTTTTTTTCTGAAAACAACGTTAACCAGTAAAAGTTTTCTGAAAACAACGTAAAAGTAAATATTCTACTTCGACTCCAAATTAGCGTCGAAAAATAACGAATTCTAAATTCACTCGTTTTTAAACGTTAGATCAAGCGTAGTAGCGTAGACAGATGCTAAATAGTCTCAGTGTCAATACTGCTTGCTTATCATATTGAAGTAGGTACTGCAATGATCCGTGAACTTGCACGATTGAGATCAGGTTTCCTGAGTAACTTGACACTGTGCTCTAGTCATCACATCACTATAGTTTCAAATTCAAAGTCCCGCAAATCAAGCTGATTTCATCCTTATAATGTTTCCATAAGAGTTATTTCAGGGGAATTTTTAAGTAGATAGAACTGTAGGGAAACCCTACTAACCTACTGGACTTAATAAGGTAGCAATATGTATACGTAGTTGTATTATTATCAGGGTTGCCAGACGTAGAAAATTGTTTCTCGTTCAAAAGCAAGAAAAAACTAACTATTTTGGCTGTCAAACCTCGTACATTAATCTAAAGTGTAAAATACGAAGAATAAGGCATACAAAACGATTTTATTTTAGACCTCTCGTATAGCAAAAAAAATACATTTTGAATTTAGAAAAAATGTATACAGGTTTCAACTTAATATGTTGACAGTTTTTTAAGAGGATGATCAGACCATCAAACTGAATAACTTTCTCTATGGGACCAATGTCGAAATCACGAAAAAGAAATCAGCTGTCCCATACAATTGGGTCCAGTAAGATTTCAGTTTAGTATGGAACAGCTGATTTTATTTTCGCGATTTCGACATTGGTCCCATAGAGAAAGTTGTTTACTTTGATGTTCTGATAATTCTCTTAAAAAAGTGTCAGCATATTAAGAAGGACCCATGTTTTTAAACAGAAAAAGATAAAAGCAGCTAAAACGAGGAACAAATCTAAGCAGTGATCGAGTTTTCGGGCATTTCCCGTCAAACAACATGTCTTTAGTGGCCTTTGACTATTTATTATAAGGACTAGGCCTTGCGGTATCATTTCCCCTCTGCCACGGTATAAGCACAATTGATCATGTGCATTTACATTCAATTTTATACCTTATCACTAAACGAGACAGCCTATAATTGCGGAACAATAACTTCGAACTTAGAACGTTTGGGGTTCACACGAGACTACTTTTCATGATTTTTAACATTCAAAATTAGAATCTAAAGTTATGGGGAATAAAATCCAAAGTTGCGGATTTCATGTTACCTCGCCCCCCGCAAAAAGTGGCAGAAATGTTTGTTAGTAGAATTACACGCGTAACCAGTCCACATATAAATAGTCAAAGTTAGTGGCATAGATATTCTTTTATTCTACAAAACATACCCTGCACTGGAAAATCATACCATAATTTCCCTAAAAGTCAAAAACTCGTACATATTTGTAAGAGGCTGACAGCATTCTAGTACCTCGTAAGAGAGACCCGAAATCTCGTATTTGTACGAGGAACATCGTACGTCTGGCAACCCTGATTATTATAAACGCTTTCGTCAGTTGCTATGGGGATATAGTGTGTGAAAGTATAATGAATTATGTTGATGAAGCTATTTGTACTTACTCTTTACATTATCTCTAGGAAGATAGTTACCTTAGCCACGGTTTATACAGACGAGACGTGTGACGGTAGCGGATAATCTAAGTAACACAATATAAACCTTATTAGCACGTAGCATAGCGTCGTTTTTGTCGTAAATGAGAATATCGCCCGCGCCTCCAGGTGACGTCGCGTCGCCTGGAGGCGCGGGCGTAATTCTCCAAACGACGCTATGCTACGTACCATACAAAGTAGACCATAAGAGTAGAGATGAGTTTCTACATTGTTTCATTGACCTTAATTGGTTAGTTTAGTATTGAAAATATCACCAGACCTTTTTTTAACCTGTTTTGTCCCACTGCTGGGCAAAGGTCTCTCCTAAACTCTTCCACATCTCTCTGTTCGGTATTTATACCCTGTAAATAATTTTAAACAGTTTCTTTTCCTATTAATTTTTCGATTTAAATCAATCTTAAGAAAAACCGCAATTTGTATGGTATGTCGCAAGATGGCTGTCATGCTCCGGTGGCTGTTTCGACAGATTTGCTTTCACAATACAAAGTACAGGTTCAATTCCGAAGCCAAGGGCCTGCGGTAGAGAAATTAAAATTATATTTGTAATCAAAAAGAACTCTATTATTCTGTTAACTATATACAACTAGTGAAACGTGGATGTTCTGAGGTTTCAAAATATCTCTGACTACCCTCGGGGAATATAGTCGTGAGCATGCATGCATGCATGCTATATACAACGTATTAATGAATTAACGCAAAACTAGAAAGTAGTTTGTTTAGAATCGAGAGCAGATCCAAATTATCTTGGTTTCAACATAGGTAATTTTATGTAAATATTAAATAATTTGTTTGTAAAATTTACTGAACTCGATCTTAACCCACTGCTCGGGCACTCTCACCCTACTTACTACCAAAACAAGATCACGTTAGCGCTTTCATTCATTGCTGAAATGATAACAAAATCATTATGTGCATCTACTTTTTAAGTTGAAGTAACCTTTACTTGCGACACACACCATTGCGTAGATATTAAGATCTAAAAATGCTATGATGACCTTTAATGAGTTAATTAGATAAATTCAAAATTTGGTGCGAATTCATTTGATTTCCTTGGATTAGAAGGCACCACAGTGACATAATGAAGGAAAAACCATAGTGAACGATGTTCAGTTTGATGGTCTGAATTCACCATTTCAGTATTTGCTAGGCTGTCACTTACACCCTGTACAAGGTGTTACAAAAATACAAATAACTGAACAACTTTCACTATGGGACCAATATCGAAATCACGAAAAAAATCTGATGTTTCATACTAAACTATAAATCTACTCGAGCTAAATGTATGAGACAGCTGATTTTATTTTTCACGATTTCGATGTTGGTTCCATAGTGAAAGTTGTTCAGTTTGACGGTCTGATCATCCCCTTAAAAAAGTGTCAGCATATTAAGAAGGACCCTGTATATAAGGTGTTACAAAAGTAAAATTAAACATTTAAAACTTTTAAGTGGGTTGTTTAGACCATCAAACTGAACAACTTTCGCTATGGGACCAATATCGAAATCGCGAAAAAAAACATCAGCTGTCCCATACATTTAGCTCGAGTAGATGTTCAGTTTGATGGTCTGAACAACCCCCTTAAAACTTTACAATTTTTATTTTTACTTTTGTAACACCCTGTATATCCCTCATAGAAGACATTGGGCAGTATATTCCAAACCGGAAAGCACACGGCTAATAAATCTAACAATATGTATATATAAACCTATATGATTGATAGGTACACGTTACAACTCGTACTATTTCGGAAATTGGCCGGAGATCAAGTGTCTATATTTAGGTATCGTCTAAACTTGGCATCAGAGTCTATGTCTAATCTGACGAACTATATAGATAAAATATATATAGATATATATTGCATTATTGGAACCTTCGGACCAGGTATGACGGGCTGGCTTTTCAAAGGACCTTAGGTAGTAATAGTAGTGGCTCTGTTTAGAATGGTTAGATTTAAGTCAATGTCAATATAATTTATTCAATATAGGAGCTTGCAGCACACTTATCAAACGTCAAATCTTTTTTAAAGCTACCACCGCGTCGGAACGTGTTGCGCTGTAGAGAAGATGCGGCTAGAAACTCTACAACATAACACGACTTAATAACTATTACAATATAAATTCTTAAGCTAAAGTTATGTATACAATAATACATAGTCTATTTAATAAAATAATTGATACTATACAGTAAAGTAAATAAACTATAAGCTAGTGACCTCAGACATTTTGATCATTTAATTAATCATCCAGTTTATAATATGCTTTTTTACAGAGGACTTTTTTGATTTGAGTCTAGGGTACGTTTTGTTTGATGTAGTATTTTTAGAACGAAGTTCATTTATTAAAGAATAACCTTGTTCTAAAAAAAGACGATATATGTTTTTTATACTTTGCTCAAGTCAAGAACCTAACCTCTTAAGGCCTGAACTAAATTTAGGCCTTTATTCCTTAGCTTTTGTACAGGGTTCTTCTTAATATTTTTTATTGCTAATTCGATGTTGGTGTGTCAGCATTTTAAGAAGGATATTTAGTGTTTATACAGGGTGGGGCAAAAGTGATGCATAAATGACATAATAATGAATTTTGAATTGACTGTCATATTCTTAGAAACGAAATAATTTGGACTCTGTTTTCACGGAAAGTTTATTTGAAAGTGTAAAATTTGAGACATGACATTTAACAAACACCTCATATTTGTGCTATTTTTACGACATTTTGAATTATTACAGTTCCATACTGAACTGTAATGCCCTACTCGACTTAATTTATGAAACAGCAGGAGTGCGATTTTTGAAACTCATACTTTGAACTCAGCAGTTGAAAATGTCAATATTACTATCGAGATATGCATCTTTCTACTGCTGATTTGACTTTAAAAAATCATACTCCTGAAGTAATTTAGACATTTTATACTTCTGATTTAAACGTGTGAGTTTTAAAAATCGCACTCCTGATTTTATTTTACGATTTCAGGTTTGCTACCGTATTTTCAAATCCGTGCGAAAAGGTTTTAGTCCGGGCGTAGAAGCCGTAAAATAACCACTTAGTTATAATAATATTAGAGTTGATGATGTGTCAAAAATATATAACGGGTATATGTCAATATACATATTTATAAAATTTTATAACACTTTCGAACTTATGGTAAATACACTTTAGGTATTCTCATTATCTCATATTAATATTGATCTACAATTGAATATTTCTGGTTTCAACTGTCATTATGTGTTGTGTTGAGTATAACTCTACATCATATACCTAATAATATATTAAAAATTTGCAAACCTTAATAATATCAAAACCAATTTTTCTTCAGCCGGTGGAGTATTTCTCGTGTCGATGTCGTGTTTTAAAAAATCAAAATGTTATGAAAGCAACTCACGCGTAACCGAAACATATCCGATTACGATTACGATGTTTCTAACATTTTGCATCCATGTTCTTTAAGAGTCGTTATTTCGTTTTGCTTATTCTTTTATTTCGGTGGGAAAAGGAAGTTAAGAGAAGTTTATTCCGAATGCGTGCTCGTCGGTTCTGGATACATAAGCAAAAGCATATGCTCACGACTATATTCCCCTAGGGGGTAGTCAGAGATATTCTGAAACCTCAAAACATCCACGTTTCACCAGTAGTACCGAAACTCTGTCCAGTGTGACGGGGGTGAGCCCGTCGCCAATTACAATGGACAGTGGGTACAACACATGCCTCGAAATTGAAGCATGCAGGTTTCCTCACGAGGCGCCTTTGCTGCATACAAAATAACCCTTTCCCGCACATTTCAGTCGCGCATGCCGCGACTGGTAGTATGAAAGAAGGCCGAGTCGCGCGTAAGTAGAGAAATCATGCTAGAGGGTCTGGATGTCTATCTTGCTTGACATAATAGCTTATCAAAGCTAACGGTGCAACGGATTGTTGTCGTTTTTCGAAATTAACGCGGACGAAGTCTCGAGCAAAAGCTAGTGAAATAATGAATCACTTGAATATTAATTCATTCTGTTGTGTATGTTCTATTTGATAAAACAAAATTGCGACTTTGTTTTTGTCATTTTGATAAATTTTTCCTTATCAATATTGATACAGGAAGGATTATACATTATTGTTTACATCTATTTTAATAAGTATTCAAAATTTTACGATTATTATCATCTAGACGGAATCTGAGGACATTTCATTTTTTTTTAGTCAACATTTTACTGCCTCGGTGTTTTGTTTTAAAAGTCCTTCGATGTTTCTTTGTTCTTTTTCAAACTACTTATTCGTGATTCGAAATCGAATGAAAAAAAGAAGGAAGTTTACAACGTTTTGTATAATTTAATTATTATAATTTGAAATGTATGTATGCCGAAAATTTCAGTTCTTATTAGTTGACAACAACAGAAAATTTTTTACAAACCCTATATTGACACTTTAACAAAATGCAAAAACTAACTATCTGCAACCAACTATCCTGATTTTTCTATAAAATCTAGTCAGTTTTCTTCAATCATTATGCTGCTTAATGAAACTAGAATAATTGTTTATTTATAAATAACTATTAATATATAAAATAAACGTTATTATAATATATTTTTGTGTCGTCAAACTTTTAAGTGCTTAAATCTCAAAAAACATTTTGGTTAAAATTTGGTGCAGATAATTTGTTTTTACAATAAGGGTACGATATTAGGAGATGTTATATTTTATTAAGATTAATAATAAGTCTTATTTTACTGATAGAAATAAGATCACCGCTTCTTATCGACAATACCGCCTTATTTTGTGCCTGTATTTTTGCTGCTCGTGTTTTAAGCGTAAGCATATGCTCACGACTATATTCCCCGAGGGGGTAGTCAGAGATATTCTGAAACCACAGAACATCCACGTTTCACTAGTACCGATACGCACAGTACCGTGCTTGTGTTTTTGGTGTAAAATATAAAGTAAGATTGATTATTCGATTACAAAATGATAAGTAATCGCAAATATTTAAATACACCACGTATTTATTACACAGCATATCGAATTTAAACGGTAAAATACACAAGAATAAAAACCGAAAAATTGAAATATAAATTGGGATTGGGCCGGCCATGTCTGTCGATTGCACTCGGAAAGATGAGCCAAAGTTTTAACACCTTGGATCCCGGAGAATAGACGGCACCGTCAGGGTCGACCCCGGCAGAGTGGAGGGACGACCTGGATACCTTCAAGAATGAGTGGATAGATCTGGCTCAAGACAGGGATGCATGGAGGTTGAAGGGGGAGTCCATTGACCAGCAGTGGGATGAATTAGACTATGAAAAAAAATCTTAAACACGTTCCTACAGCATAACATTGTATTCAAACGGAGGTTACGCTGCGAAGCCTTTATGATACAAAATTATAATATCTCTACATTCACTACTGGTTGCAATTTGCATTATGTTCTTTATTTTTAATTTTGTAATACTTAGATAACTACACGTTTTGTTTAATTTTATTGCTTTAAAACTTATCGTAAATTCTGCTGATACATCCTAATTTTCGTTTAACATAAATTAGTTTTTTTTTCTTTTAGTACAGTTTTATTTGATTACTATTTTAGCGATGCTCACATAAAAAGTTTGTTTTGTTTGATTGGGGGTAGTCAGAGATATTCTGAAACCTCAGAACATCCACTTTTCACCAGTACTACCGAAACTCTGTCCAGTGTGACGGGGGGTGAGCCCGTCGCCACATAATGGAAAGTGGGTACAATAAATGCCTCGAAATTGAAGCAAGCAGGTTTCCTCACGATGTTTTCCTTCACCGAAAAGCCAGTGGTGTTACAAATCGTACATAAATTCCGAATAACTCATTGGTACGAGTCGGCCTGGACGGGGATCGAACCATCGTTTTGTTCGAATTACTACAATGTTAGTTAAGTAACAAGCGGAAGACACAAACTCATCGGACTCGATAACATAATTTGCACTTGTTTTTTGTTATGTCATAGCAACGATATCTTTTGACCAATCAATCTAAGGAGATTCCCTGATATAATATAAAATATAATAAAAATACTATTTGGACAATTCGGCGCAGGTGGGAGTTCCCCGGCTGTCGCAAACCTATCGTGCGATAGTTTGACGTGCGGCAGAATCCGCGCGCCGTGCCGTGGCATCTCGAAATATCCAACCAAACTCAGGGAGAGAAATTAGAAAACACAGGGAGCGGCATTGTCAGTTTTGCACGCGGACGCTAAAGCGGCTAACGGCGGCCCTGAAAGTCACTGAAAAGCATTACCATCGAATCTACAATACGAATTTGAATACGAAAATTTTAGGCAGTAATCAACGCTCAGACTAGATTACTGAATCAGGTAACCACATTATTACCACCTATTAAGAGAAGTTTATTCCGAATGCGCGCTGCATACAAACGAAGTCTGGTGATATTTTTAATAGGTACTAACCAAATAAACTCAATGAAATTTTGCAGAAACAATCTAGGAATAAATCTCTATGCCTGTATCGTGTCCGATTTTCGTTAAAATATACAGTTTCAATGCTAGGATTAATTTAAGATTTGTATGGAAATCTTTGAGGCACTGTAACTTTAAAACTGTACATTTTAAGGAAAATCTGACACGATACAAGCATAGAGGTTTGTTTCTAGAATGTTTCTGCAAAATTTCATTCAAAATATCACCAGACTTCGTTTGTATGGAGCGCGCCAACAGTAATATACCCTTAACTTAGTGTTATATGTTTAGACTGCGTAGACACCTACTAACATAAGAGCTATGCCCGATTTGGTTCCTAATTGGTAAATTAAGGCTTAGATAAGATAAGCCACGAATTATCATGATCACAATCAAGTCACATAATATCAAATTCTCACTATACCACATATTTTCATTTGTGGTTTAATAAATATAATTTACTATGTTTTACTTGTTAGAAGAAAAAAAACATTCAAAGTATCAAAACGTCTTTCAAATCCTTTGACAATTTATATGTGGACTGGTTACGCGTGTAATTCTACTAACAAACATTTCTGCCACTTTTTGCGGGGGGCGAGGTAACATGAAATCCGCAACTTTGGATTTTAGTCCCCATAACTTTAGATTCTAATTATTAATGTTAAAAATCATGAAAAGTAGTCTCGTGTGAACCCCAAACGTTCTAAGTTCGAAGTTATTATTTCGCAATTATAGGCTGTCCCGTTTAGTGATAAGGTGTAAAATTGAATGTAAATGCACAAGATCAATTGTGCTTATATCGTGGCAGAGGGGATTTTTTTAACCAAAAGTTTTAAAAAAAAAAAATATAATATAGGTTAAAAAATACATATTTTCCGATTTAATTTTTGACCGATTTTTCTATTTTTAATTTACTTTTGAATTTTCTGAAAACGTAGGATTTATGGCTAAGATACCTTGGCCGCAATAACATTAAAAATTAAAACTGTCAAATACAATAGAAAAGCCATGCCTGGTCAAGCAGGCAAAGGAATAAAATCTCATTAAACCTCTATTATATTTTTCAGTATTTTTCAAATAACTCGATAAATAATGGATAGAAAAATCTGATAATTTTGATATAAGCTTTGAATTACATAATCTCCAAATGGTTTTCTTATTTTGGTACCTTTCTTAAAATGAAATGTTGTCAATTAGGAAATCAAACACGGAACACTGTGTTTCGAACGGTATTTTTTAAAGATTGTAATTTTTTTAAGCAACGGAGACCCAGACAGTGTCACTGAACTATTTTTTAATTATGATTAAATAATATAAGGTGACATTAAACACTGAAAACAACGAGAAGTAAACAAAATAAGCTAACGGTAAATAAAACAGCAGTGTAAAGAGGGACAGTTATAAAGATTAACTTGAGTACGATTAAAGAAGCAACAAACTTTCCACAGTCGTCTGTTTTGTTTACCTAGATTATGATTTAGAAAATGAAAACAATTTCCAGTTAGGTAAGCATATGCTCACGACTACATTCCCCGAGGGGGTAGTCAGAGATACTCTGAAACCTCAGAACATCCACGTTTCAGTGTGACGGGGGGTGAGCCCGTCGCCACATAATGGACAGTGGGTACAATACATGCCTCGAAATTGAAGCATGCAGTTTTCTTCACGATTTCCAGTTCGGTTCTGGATGAATTTTCTTATGAGAAATGTACGTATAATAGAAAAAACTGGCCAAGAGCGTGTCGTACTCTCCCATGTTTCTTAGTCATTACATGATAAGCTTATCCTGTGTCATAGCTTGATTTTTCCTACACTGTGCTCCAGCGTTCGTTATAATTTTCAATAAAAGAAGTTACTAAGATTTATACAAGGTGTTACAAAAGTAAAAATAAACATTTAAGGGGGTTGTTTAGACCATCAAACTGAACAACTTTCACTATAGGACCAATATGGAAATCGCGAAAAAAAAACATCAGCTGTCCCATACATTTTATGCCTGCGTATTATGCGTCAAACTTTTGTTTGAAATTGACAACCCTGCAACCACTTTAAATCTTTTGTTTTGTTTTTGATGAATCTCAAAAGATTTTTAGTTATTAGATTATAGTTTACCATGATAATAATTCGAAATGGTTACGGTAATAAACTTATTACCGTAACCATTTAACTACATGTGTGCTACTTGTGTCTTATATACCTACTTACTTACTTTTAATTTTATTCTTGCTACGGTTATGCATATTTTTTTAGCACACACATGCCACTAAATATTTCCGCGAACAATCGCAATTTTGTTCAAAATAATGAGAATTAACTAGGGCACCTAGTTTAAACATAAGTGCGTTTATTTTATAGGTTGGTTATCTATTAGATTTTGACATCGTGAAATTTATATTTAAGAATTATGACTATGACAGAAACAATAAAGTAATTCACATACACGGAGAGAATTATTGAATATGCACAGGAAGAAGGACTTCTTAATATGCTGACACTTTTGAAGGAGATGATCAGACCATCAAACTGGACAACTTTCTCTAAGGGACCAACATCAAAATCGCGAAAAAAAATCAGCTATATCATACATTTGGCTCAAGTAGGTTTGCAGTTTTGTATTGAACAGCAGATTTTTTTTCGCGATTTTGACATTGGTCCCATTGAGAAAGTTGTTCAGTTTGATGGTCTGATCATCCCCTTAATAAGTGTCAGCATATTAAGGACCCTGTATTATTATCAATAATAATAATATTTTTTGATAGCTAGTTTTTTGACGTTATTGGTATTATTAAGATAAACTATAGTTTTCCGTAGAAATTTAATCGAATTAGATAAAATACGTAATTTTAATTGTATTTCCTCATACAAAGATAAATATTTCGAAAAAAACATATGGGTCCTTCTTAATATGCTGACACTTTTTAAGGGGATGATCGACCGTCAACCTGAACAACTTTCTCTATGGCACCAACGTCGAAATCGCGAATAAAAAACAGCTGTTGCATACAAAACTGTAAACCTACTCCAGCCACATGGGACAGCTGTTTTTTAGCAATTTCGATGTTGGTCCCATAGAGACAGTTGTTCAGTTTGATGGTCTTATCATCCTCTTAAAAAACTGTCAGCATATTAAGTTGGACCCTGTATTACTGTAGGTATAATATAATTCATCTGATAACAAAGTTATGCGTCAATAATGTCATTAAACAATGACTTTTATAAGTACCTATAAATAAAGTATAAATAGTTAGGTTACGGTACGGTACTACGGTAATCTAAATCAAGTAAACATCGTAATATTTTGTAAACATTAACCTTTCGTTTTTAAAAAAAGGTACAAAGGGTGAAATGGAGAAGGTAAGCTCAACAACCTCTTTTGAAATCGATTCTTACCTGCTTTAGTCACCTATACAAATTGTTTATTATTTAAAATGCCATGCTCTAAAATTACTGCCAAAATGCATGCAAAATAAAATACTTAAAATGAAAAAATAAATATAAAAATAAAAATACTCACTTGCTGCTTTATTGTCACTGGTGTACTTAAATACTAATATCACAGGATTTTATTAGAATTTTTATTTATTAAAAAAATATTTACACTCACTTAAAATAGCACTTTTAAAATTATTTACACTGGTTTCAACTATTTACATTCCTTTACGAAGTCGATTAGGGAATTTAAAAAGAAAAATAATTACATTTTTGGTTCTACGTTCGATGTTTTTGGACGCATTCGGGCGTGCGTTGCTTGGCGCGACTGCGAGCGGACTGTCATTCAGCTAATCGACATTTGCTTTAATAATATCAGGTGGGCAGCATATTGATACCGATAACAATACCAACATAGTACTGTAGCCCCGGGACTTTTTAATTACCAAAAAGATTACCGATTGCCGTTTAGAAATTTTTGTAAGGTACGAAATTACAACTTAAGTCTTACAGATCACAACACGCCGTGACAAAAATAAATTAAAAAAAATTCAGAAATTTTAAAATTTTGAGGTTACCGTTTTTTTTTTATATTACTGTCATGTCATTTAATACCTATACGTGATACGTGACTGTCTAAAGTTGTCATAAAAAGCTATTAAGACCAGAAGAATATGCCAATTTTAATCGGTCTCATAGCTTTGTCTGGCAACTTTAGACAGTCTTACTATTACGTATAGCTATTAAACTAAAGACGGCATCCCAGAAATTTAAAAATTTTATAAATTTATTTTTGTTATCTGTAAGAAGGTTTTCATATTAGTAATTTCGTATCTTACAACAATTTCTAAACGGCATTCGGTAATCTTTATGGTAATTAAAAAGTCCCGGGGCTACAGTACTAACACGGTGAACTTCGCGACGACACGTCTACCCATGGGGGTAACAAATACAAAGCCAGTATGGGACCGGTTCCGAGACGGTCAATGTCCCTCTAATGCGTGTGAATATTTTGGCGCACACTTTGGGGGTTAAGATATTTATTGCGTTCGAAATGTAATTTGTTACACTATGTAATACAATATTGTATTTTGTAAGTGTACTTTGGATATATATATATATATATATTTTTTAAGATTTGTGTTGTAGAGTTTCTGGTCGTATCTTCTCTACAACGGAACACCTTCCGACGCGGTGGTAGAGTCAAAAATGACGTCAGAAAGCTATTCATGTGATATTTTTTTGAATAAAACATTTTGAGTTTGAGTTTTGAGTTGATTGATTCTGGTGCAATATTATGTTTCTTATTAAAGACATATTTTAACTAAATTCTTTTTTGTGTTACTTTTTTAAATCATTTTATCTCATGTGTTTTTTTTCTTTGATTTATTCTTGATCAATATTATAATGAAATTTTACGTCCATTTTTATCTAAAATTATAATAGATTCTTAATTTTTGCGTATAAATGAATGAATATATTTCATTATGAATGATAATTCGTTTTTTCATCCGTCTGTATCAATACAGACAGAAAAAAAAGATCTTCTTTCATTGAACCGGTCATGAATAAGAATTATTTGTTAAGGTAGGCCATGGCTTGACTGAATTATTTTTATAAATAACTAGAGTTTACCCGTGACTTCGTCCGCACAAATTTTAAGTTAAATCATAAGCTATCAAACTAATAAATATTCATCAAAATGGATGCAGTAGTTTTTGCGTGATGCTCGAACAAACAAACAGATTTTTTTTAGAAAAAGTTTCATTTGGAGTCAGGGATAGGTACTTAAAATCCATATTGTAATCTTTTTCTTGTCTTCTCAATCTCTAATTTTCAAAGTACAGATCTGTTACAGTTTTATAATAGTTTACCTGGAGCCCGATTACGCTAAGTTAAAACATCGAAATTCTATTCTTATCCAATTTCAGTTCTAATCACATTGCAATCCAATTACTTCCGCATCGCTCTAAACTCTATGTAACTGACTGCCCTTAACATCTGAGCGATCTGTCAAAACGGCTGTAACGGCTGTCAAGAGCAGTACCGCGATTAGCGCAATACCAAATGTGTCAACAGTTATGGTTCGTACGTAGTCCAATCACGGTCCAATCACCGAATATTTACCGCGATTTCAGCCCTGTTGTTTTAATAAACTCGCGACCGTTCCTTTCGGGGCTTTGACTATTTATATGTGGACTGGTTACGCGTGTAATTCTATTAACAAACATTTCTGCCACATTTTGCGGGGGGCGAGGTAACATGAAATCCGCAACTTTGGATTTTATTCCCCATAACTTTAGATTCTAATTTTGAATGTCAAAAATCATGAAAAGTAGTCTCGTGTGAACCCAAAACGTTCTAAGTTCGAAGTTATTATTTCGCAATTATAGGCTGTCTCGTTTAGTGATAAGGTGTAAAATTGAATGTAAATGCACAAGATCAATTGTGCTTATACCGTGGCAGAGGGGAAATGCTACCGCAAGGCTAGTCCTTATAATAATTAGTCAAAGTTTCGAGGTAGTCAACTTCTATTTTATATAGCAAAGTTCGCTTTTATAATATTTTAGAATACGTGTTTACGTACGCGGAAAAAAATTTCTGACACTATTTTATTTTAGTAGAGTTTACTAGAAAGTTTGTTGTTATAAATCGAATTTTGGATGATTTTAAATCAAATCAACACGTCAACAACACATATTCTAGTAAAGTCTACTAAAATAAATTAGTTGTCACAGATATTTTTTTCCGTGTACAAATCGCACGAATGAGAAATGACAGTCATCTAGGTATACATGGTGTTAGGGTAAACAGTTGCATTACTTTAAGGGGTGATTGTACCCATGATACTGATAAACATACCCAAAGAAACTTCGAAAAAAAAAATTTGACTTTTGATACAAACGTCCGATCAGCTGATTGCATTTAGTATGGAAAGTCGAAACATTTTTTTTTTCGAATTTCCTAGGTTTCTTAAGGAATGTTGTTCAGTATCATAGGTACAATCACCCCTTAAAATAATGTAACTGTTTACCCTAACACCCTGTAGATTAATAAGGTACAATCATTTGTAGCGACTTGAAAAATAGGTAACACCATCTGTTCTTCCTCAAAATTTTAAAATATAAGGTGATGCGGAAAATAATTACTTGGTACGTCCTCGGTTCGGTAAACTCCCGAATGTCTGGTCAATGACCTTGAGGCGAAAGTTATAACCATGAATCACGTCAGTGGTGGAATACCCTCGTGCATCTCCTCTACAGCGACAACACGTTCCGACGCGGTGGTGGCTTCAACAAATATTTGACATTTAATAAGTGGGCTTCAAGTTTATCTATCTACAGGGTGTAATCTTGATTGCATCTACATCCAATAAGAGGTCACGTTGCAGGGTTTGCCCCGAACACTTGTCTTTCGCGTGGTGTTCGCGCGGTTCGCGTTTCAGCCTGCCACGAGGCTCCCCAATCCTTCTCAGTTGTGTTCTTACTAAAAAACAATCCTCGAGATTGGATAGATACTCCCTCAAAACACTTGACATTGGCGGAAATTCGGTGCGACCGCACAAGCAAGAAATCCATTAATTATAAATAAAAAAAAGGTTGTAATCTACAGAGAGCGCTTTAGACCATCAAACTGACAGGCAGACTGCCTATTTTTTCGGTCTCCCTCTTTAAGGTACCGTTCATAAATGAAATATAGTAACAACGTGTAGAGTGAAACAAAACTAACAACAAATTGTTTTTTTTTCTCGAAGTTTTCTCCATAGTAACAGTTGTTCAGTTTAATCGTCTACCATGGAATCACAACCACCTTAAATATGACGAGGATGTTTTGTTACACCTTGTATAAGAGGCTTTTTCTATTTTCAAAAGACGATGATGTAAAAAGGTATTCTTGTCATGCAAAATATGAGGAAAAACGTCTGTTTCAAAAAAGTACAAGAATTATCAATATTTTCCTTAATCTAGTTTGTCTTGGGTTTTACCTGCCATTTGGATTGTTTCTATAGGGTATTAGGGTAAACAGTTGCATTAATTTAAGATGTGATTCTACCCATGATACTAAACAACTTTCCCTAAGAAACCTATAGGAACATCGAGAAAAAAATGACGACTTTTCATACAAACGTTCGATCAGCTGATTGCATTTAGTATGGAAAATCTAAACATTTTTTTTTGCGAATTTCCTAGGTTTCTGAGGGAAAGTTGTTCAGTATCATGGGTAGAATCACCTGTATATTGGAACATAGAGAAAAAGATTGAATGAAAATGAGATGATAGTATAAGAGATGCTCTACAGCCTATGAATACAGATTCAGCTTTGGTTACCAAAATTCGTCTTATCTCTTATACTAAAATAGATTAGCCATGTTACCTGCTCAGCCCCCCAATTGCGCTAAGTTAAAACATCGAAGTTCTATTCTTATCCAATTTCAGTTCTAATCACATTGCTATCCAATTACTATTCAACTGTGTTGAATTGTAATGCTCTATGTAACTGATAGCCTGAGCGATCTGTCAAAACGGCTCTAACGGCTGTCATGAGCTGTACCACGATTAGCGCTATACCAAATGTGTCATAAGTTATGGTTCCTACGTAGTCCAGTCACGGTTCAATCACCGAATATTTACCGCGATTGCAGCAAGTTGCAAGTTTAGAAAAAAAAACGCGCTAGAGCGTGTCGGACTCGCCCATGATAGGGTTCCGTAGCCATGTCATAAGAAGAATAGGACAATATTAGTAATTTCGATTCTCTTACCTAAAAGAAAATTTGGAACCCACATAGCGATAGAAATCATGAATACCAAAAGTGTCAAATGTTATGGTTCGTACGTAGTCCAATACCGGTTCAATCACCGAATATTTACCGCATGGGATTTTGCATTCGATTTCGATGAGTCACCCACTCTCCAAGACCATCTTCACAACGTGTTTAATAGCTTGGTAATTTACTTCCTCGTTTGATATGTAAAGTACCTTGGTCTACGTTTTCCTTGTAATGCGATAGATGGAGTTTAGGATTTTACCTGTCAGAGTTAACATTCTTCAAATTATATTTTTTGTGTGTTCGAAATCAACTTTTTTAAGAGGATAATTATTATAGTCGGTAACCTACACAAAAAAAACGCAAATCGATCTACAAGATAGCCGTTCGGCACACATGTACACACGGCGACACATCAAGCTATACAAAACCAACATAAGCTGGACCACGCGTAGGTTGAATAGCGTATAACGTCGCGCGGTCAGCTTATATTGGTTTTGTATAGCTTGATGTTTCGCTGTGTACTTTATTTACGTCAGAACAATCATTTCGACCGGCAGTTCTTAAAAATATTTCCCGTAGGGAATTTCCCTATAATAATGAATAAATAAAAAAAAACTAAAGAAAAATATTTTTGAAATTGCTTTATTGACGTTAGATAAAAAAATTACTTCGTCTTCGAATTATTTCGTCCTACTATTGCGCCTTAACACTAAAAACATGCTATCTACTCATACCATGCTCGTACCTTTTTTGAAATCCTAAAAGGAGGAGAGATATGTCCTCTCTTCGTCACCAACTGTTAACGAATACTTAATAACGAACACTATATACTAATTATAACAACTATGTTACCTATATCATCAACACCGAGTCAAGTCAAGTCAATATAATTTATTCAATATAGGAGCTTGCAGCACACTTATCAAACGTCAAATCTTTTTTAAAGCTACCACCGCGTCGGAACGTGTTGTCGCTGTAGAGAAGATGCTTCCAGAAACTCTACAACATAACACGACTTAATAACTATTACAATATAAATTCTTAAGCTAAAGTTATGTATACAATAATACATAGTCTATTTGTCAAGAGTGCGCTACAACATTGACGTGCAAGTGCCCTGTGCAGGTATTTAGTAAAATCAAAATAAAAACACCGGCCAAGTGCGAGTCGGGACTCGGACAATTAGTGTTCCGGACTATCAGTTGTTTAAAATGGGTTTTTGGAAACCACCACTATAAATTGACACTTACTTAGTATGAGGTCACATAGTAACTGAAGATCATTTTACACTGGTGGCAGTTTTTTGGGCATAGAAAAAAACTATCAAAGTGCCAGCCTGATAATTTTCCCGCCATCTACACCTTATTTCGAATGTGTGTGATTTTTTTAAGATATTACGCGGCTCTAGTTTTTTTAAATATCGGTGGGGACAGCAGTTTTTATGGGTTTACGGAAAAATTGGTTCAAAAAAGTTTCAAAGAAAAATTTGAAAATTACATTTTTAGACTCGTATTTTTATAAGCTTTTATTTGATACCCCACACGATATAGTAGAAACAAAAATTTAATTTTTTCATCTTTATCCGCCGCCGAGAAAAATGCCTGTGACAGACGGACGGACGGACGGATAGATATCGAGGTGATGCCATAAGTGTTCCGTTTTGTCAATTTTGGTACGGAACACTAAAAACACCGACGAAGAGCGTGTCAGGCCACGCGCATGGTAGGGTTCCGTGGTTGCCCGTCACAATTTCATACCGACTTACTCGTAGAACTTACGTTACTCGCCTTTTTGTTTTATACTACGGTTTAACGGCTAATAAAGTCTAAAAAGTACATTTTACAAGTTGGTCGACTATTAACTCGTTAACTTGTAAAGCCTACTAGCGGTGATGGTTTTTCTTTTAAGAGGATATAATTCGGAGCGCTCTCCATACAAACGTACTATGGTGATATTTTCAATACTAACCAATTAAAGACGATAAAATTTTGCTGAAATAATCTTGAAACAAACATCTATGCTTGTATGGAGTCCGATTTTCGTTAAAATATACAGTTTCAATGCTAGGATTAATTTAAGATTTGTATGGAAATCTTTGAGGCACTGTAACTTTAAAACTATACATTTTAACGAAAATCTTACTCTATACAAGCATAGAAATTTGTTTTTAGATTGATTTTGAAAATTTCATTGAGTTTAATTGGTTAGTATTGAAAATATCACCATAGTACGTTTGTATGGAGCGCGCTCCGAATTGTATCCCCTTAACTTCGTCATATTGTACATACTACTGACGTAAAAATTGTCACATTTCCAGAAACAACCGTTTAGCTGGCAGGTGGCGGGGGGGGGGGGGACACTTGAGGCACAAAGTGACCAACCCACGACCTCCGTGTCAAGAACACAATGCTCTTAACCATAAGACTCCGGAGGCAGTTAGGTATTATAAAAGACGAGCTCTTACCCGCGACTTCGTCCGCATAAATACAGGGTGAAATTTTTTGAACTAAGAGTCTACCCATCAAACCGAACAACTTTTACTATTGGAGCAAACAGATCGGTGCAAAAAAAAAATCTAGTTGTCGAGTAGGCACTGCAGTTTAGTATAGAACAGCTGATTTTATATGCTCCGACCTGTTTGCTCCCATAGTAAAAGTTGTTCAGTTTGATGGGTAGACTCTTAGTTCATTCATAGTTCAAAGGATTCGAATTATATAGGGTCCAACTTAATATACTGACACTTTTTTAAGGGGATGATCAGACCTTCAAACTGAACAACTTTCTCTATAGGACCAACATCGAAATCGCGAAAAAAAAGTCAGCTGTTCCATACATTTGGCTCGAGTAGGTTTGCAATATTGTATGGAAGAGTTGATTTTTTTTTCGCGATTTCGACATTGATCCCATAGAGAAAGTTGTTCAGTTTGATGGTCTGATCATCCTCTTAAAAAACTGTCAGCATATTAAGTTGGACCCTGTATTTGGTGCCATACTAAAAATTGGGGATATGGACAAGATCTAACAGAATGTAGCCTTAGCTAATTTCATCGAAAATGTATGAAAAGGCAGATTGTTCGAACCCAAATAAAACCAAAGACAATGGACCTACAGCGTTGGTGCGATAATAATAAATGTATAGATAAAGAAGTTCTAACAGAATATCAAATCATTTTTTTTTATCCCCCCATCTCGGAAAGAGTATTTTTGCTCTTCGATATCTGAGTTTTTATCCGCTAGAGGATAAAGTAAATTGAATTTAGAACATCGTGTGCACATAAGTTTGTGAATTCAAAACATCATTAAACCTATTTACTTCTCCCTCCATGGTGCCCAATTTATCATACAAACTTCTTTTTTTGCATTTAGTTATTTCCTCGCTGAGGTGGGATGAAAAGTTACGTGTAGCACTCGAGTGCAAAGATTTTTCACCTCGTGCTCTTTTGATTCCCTAACGCTCAGGATTCAAATTTTTTAAATTATAAATTTTAGAATCCTTCGCTTGCTCGGTCATCAAAATTGAGCACGCGGTTAAAAAGCAACTTTGCACTCTTGTATAACAAATGACTATTGGCCAACTTTTACATTTTGGACCAAATCTGATAATGTCTTTTAAATACCTATTTGATTTAAGTATTATCGTATCATTTATGAAAACACGCACATAAAGTAAGAATAAGAAATTCAAGACACGCGCTGTCAAGGTTGGTATCACAACTCATTCGCACAAAGCCTCTTCATAGGTTTTCCATACATTTTCCTCAAACATTTTATGGCTGTAGGGACTTAACCGCTTGGCTTTGTACTATATAATATAATTAATTATTATATATTCTTAGTCATCCCGTACAAAATACTTCCGCTGAAGAATAAATTCTGTTGAATACCTATGAGAAATCTACCAATACTGGTGGACTAACCCCCGTAGTTTAAAACTGGTATATACTTTTTTAAGGGTATGATCAGACCATCAAACTGAACAACTTTCACTATGGGACCAACAACGAAATCGCATCAAAAAAAAATCTGCCATCTATACAAGGTGTTAGGGTAAACAATTGCATTACTTTAAGGAGTGATTGTACCCGTGATACCGAACAACTTTCCCAAAGAAACCTATAATAATAAATTAGAAAAAAAAACTCGACTTTCCGTACAGGCTTTTCCTTCGTTATGTCACTGTGGTGCCGCCGTCTAATCCAAGGAAACCAAATTCGAAAATCATAAGAATTCGCACCTAAAATTATCGAATTAACTCATTAAATAATGGTGTTGATTTTTTTTTAAAGTATTTTTAGATCTTAATATTGTCTACAAAATGGTGTGTGTCGCCAGTAAGAGTTACTTCAACTTATAAAGTAGATACACGTAGTGTATAATACAACTTTTTCAAAAATTTAGGCTTTCTTTTGAACACAGGTTTCAAAGCAAAAATAAGAAATATTTTTATTCCCATTCATTTCCCATGCAATCCCTTGCTCGGCTCTCCTAAAGTGTCCCCAGAATGTGCGAGGTGAGGTAGGGTATCTGAAGTCAGAGGGGGGCGGGGAGTAGCCATTCTGTATGTTATAACTATATACTATTAATTCTGTGCCCCCGGGTAAAGACGGCCCTGTGCCTACATGGGCCGGCAGCAGGACTATTTTAGGGGGTGAATCTGGCTGAACCGGGGGGAACCAGGAGCAATCGACCGAAGGACCATGAAATTTTTCAAGCACGTATCCAGGGGGAGATATATTCCTCCCCCCGAAATATGAATATTTGTATGGAACAGTATTTTCATTGGTTTTCAAAGAATAAGATATTTACTTCATAGCAAATAAAGCTGAGATATTGAAGATCATTGCTATATTTTTCGTTAATTTGTATGTCTTTCAAATAACGAGAAGATAGCTTCTAAAACCAGCAAAATATGGCCGCGGCCCTGCGTTTACCTATGGGGAGCGTCTTAAATTAATCAAGGTCTACGTAACCTACTCAATCAAAATTAATGAAATTATCATTGACGCAAATCGGTATCATGTTAATACTCATACAATCTTTAAGTTTTTTAACCTATACTATTACATGGTATAAATAAAACAATTTTGATTGATTGAGTATACAAATATCTTATTTTAAAATCTGGTCTAATGATCTTTTATTATACCTACTTCCTGTAAAGACAGAGTCACCTTTAGGGTGGACGAATCCAGTAAATACAAGGTGTTACAAAAGTAAAAATAAGCATTTAAAACTTTTAAGGGGGTTGTTTAGACCATCAAACTGAACAAATTTCATCATGGGATCAACATCACAATCGCGAGAAAAAATATCAGACGTTTAGCTCGAGTAGATTTGTAGTTTATTACGGAACATCCGATTTTTTTTCGCGATTTCGATATTGGTCCCATAGTGAAAGTTGTTCAGTTTTATGGTCTAAACCACCCCCTTAAATATTTATTTTTATTTTTGTAACACCTTGTATAAATCCCTCTCAAAACGATCCTATATTGGGGGCCGCCAGGGTGCGAAAGTCTGCTTTCGTCGTTCTTCATTCAAAAAAATAAACAATTAGTTCTGTTATTAAAAATAGTATTTGAGCTAAAGAATTACTGAAAATGTGAATTTTGCGCTATTTTTCAACGTTTTTATGCACTGAAAAGACACAGTTATATGCAGTTATGTGCGGATTTAAAAATTTTCAAGGTATAGGCTGAATAGTTTTTGCCGCCCTTGCCTCTACAATGGTCATATCTTATACATTATTTTTACAATGCAACAATTTCGTTGAAATTGCACGTAAAATAATTTTTCGGTATATTTTTGAGCTAATCGAAGCTCAATCATGTATGGGCGCCGCCACAAATTATATACAAACCATCCAGTTCGTAGCCTCCAACCAGTAGTAGGACTAGCATGTATGGGTTGTTAGTGGGAAGAGGGGAATATATTTTCTACAATTTCGCATAAAAAGTGTGGAGGCGAGAGGCCGATTACTGGTTGAGGGGCGGCGAACTAGCTGCTTTACTCTAGAATATGGAAGTTTGCTACTCTCGGAATGTGCAATGACAAGTGAGAGAGAAAAGTCATCGGCAAAATTTGTTGCAGACTTCTAACTGTAAGACATCAGAAAACCGTAATAGAAAAATCTTTTTGATTTATATGAGGTAAAAAAAAAAAATTCGGTCTCCAAATTTGCCGCCGCCAAAATCTGCCGCCCTATGCTCGAGCCTACTCAGCCTGTTGGTAAATCCGCCACTGATTATATGTAGTCAAATCTAACAGGTGCGCGCGCCTGACTGCATTCCCTTGCTCGGCTCTCCTAAAGTGTCCCCAAAAAGTATGAGGTGAGGTGGGGTATCTGAAGTCAGAGGGGGGCGGGGAGTAGCCATAGAACTATATACTATTACCTATTCTGTGCCCCCGGATAAAGACGGCCCTGTGCATGGGCCCCATAGAGAAAGTTGTTCAGTTTGATGGTCTGATCATCCCCTTAAAAAAATGTCAGCATATTAAGTTGGACCCTGTATTCTGTAACTAGCTGTTGCTCGCGACTTCGTCTTCGTGGACCTTAAAAAAGTATCCTGTGTTAATCCAGAAAATATTCTATCTGCGTGGCAAATTTCATTCAAATCATTCGTGATTGCGCCACAAACATCGTCACAAACTTTGATATTATAATATTAGTGAGATAACCCTATGTATGAACCATATGAAATATTATGCAGACGATTAGTCCATCAAACTGAACAACATTGTACGATCGAATCAACTAAAGCTATAGGCTAATTTCGACCATCACCATAAGTGGTAGCGTGGCCGAGCGGTCTAAGGCGCTGGTTTAAGGCACCAGTCTCTTCGGAGGCGTGGGTTCGAATCCCACCGCTGCCAATAATCTTTTGCACTTTTTTGGTTTTCATTTTATTATTATACTATGAAAAGTAGTGTTTTCACCATACTATAAAGGTGAATAAATTATTTATTCCCGATTCTCTAGCTTAGAATTTAATATAGTACCAAATTAGATTAGCTAAACCATTGCTATGAACTTCTTTGTAGGCACTTCTAAAAAAACATTTATCAAATTGCATAACTATTGTTATAAAGACGAAATTTCTAGTAAATGAAGCGAAGTGATTCACTAAGAAATAATAAATTCAGCTTAGCATGACTGGGCAATTTAACAGTTTTAGAGGTTAGTCGCTTTAATAGGTTAATCATTCTAAAATATCAGAATTGATAAGTTGTCCCCCTGATATTCGTTCAAAGCAGTGTAAAACACGTGTCATTTTGATTAATGATTTTACAAGAAACTCGCAAAATTATCATTAAATTATTATATCACGGACAACCATCTGCCCGATTATAAAACAACCCGGTAACAATGTTTATTTCTTTGAAAAACACATCGGCATCTAATCTCGGTATCAATTTAAAACTAAAGTGTTAAAAACAATTTCTAATTATCTAATTATCTACACACACTAACACTTTTCTAAAAAAAAAAGCACACGTCTGCATTCCACCACAGATTAAATTAAAAAAACACTACTGCATCTAGTCACTATTTTTTACCATTCCACCGTATTTTTACACTCACCATTACATGGTCGAAAGTATTTTCTGTCCGCACTCTACAATAACTGACGTCAGACTGACGTTTAGCAAATTTGAGGGCAGACATTCGATTTTTGAAAACAGCTGAGACCAACGTAGCTTGGTCTCTAATAGAACATTGACTTTTAAATCGATAGTAACGCAAAAGAGCTCTAGTTTGACTTGTCAAGACGCGGATCAAAGGTCGCTGATCAACCTTTAAATATCATAATGAAGTATTACATTTGATTAGACGAACTAAGAATGAAAATGCAGTGAAAAGAAAATTTGACTGGGAAAGCGGCCGCCATTTTCCGGCGAGTCTAGAAAGGTGCCGCGCATGCGTCGATTGAAGGGCAAGGGTGAAACGTGGTGAATTTGAAGGCCAAAGTTTCAGGTTAAATAATACAGAAAGCAACTTATTAATTTGGTTTTTAATGTCAGCCGAGAACTGTCTGGCTTGTGAACTTTTGGATACAATTTCTTAGGCTGATGGAGTAGGTGTTTAAAGAAATTAAAACCTTTTAGACACAAGGATCGTCTGAAAAAACCACGATGAAAAGCAGTAAACTGATTTCAACAGCGACTTGAGTTCGAGTTTTCTAGCGTTGTGTTGTATATATTCTGTAACTTAGGTCTTTGATCTCTGTAAAATAAAGAAATATTTTGTCTTTTGTGATTCTACACACCACCAAAATAATACAAAAGACACATATTATAATTCCATAATTCTTAACATGCCTCAACTCCAGTAGAGAAACTTCGGGATTACGACTGACAATACAAATATCGAGGGCGAGTCAAGAAATTTATCGACTATCGTTGAGTCGAGGGAAAGCTAATCTTTCGATTAGTCAAGGAAAAGCTAAATTTTTCGACTGGCGTTGAGTCGAGGAAAAGCTCTTTTTTTTGACTGACGTTGAGTCGAGGAAAAACAAGGAAGCGACTAAGAATGACGCTGCGTCATTCACTCCACTACTCCTTGAATACTAACACCCATATCCCATATTCTTAGTCGTCATTGACGTCATTGACGCTAAACGCATGTGATCGAAACAAATGACAGCTTAGCATAAAAAGTTTGACAAAATGATGGCGCCACTTCCTTTGCAAGAACTTTAAAATCACGCATAACCTGGCAAGACCGAACAATTAGTTCCACCTCTCCACGTCAATCTCTTTTTTGCCAAGAATTTGCTGTAACTCGATGAGAGCAAAACCTGCTAAAAAGTAGCGTCCATTGTATGAATCCCTTTTACATTTCTTGCATTTTAAATTACGTAACATTAAAAATGTTGATGTTATCATTTTTTTAATGCTTATGAATAAACCTGGCTTCAGAGACCGTTACACCTAAAACGACCTTTTCTTAAACACAACTTAGGTCGTCTGGGCATTTATAATGTCAATTCTTTGAAGGACATTTATTTTACCTGGGCATTTACTAGCTTTTGAGATTTCGGTAAATACCTGAGTTTTATGATCAAAATGCTAGCCAGTACCTACAGCTATCGTCATTTTGATACAGTAGTACCTACCTGAAGCCGTAGCATGTTACACGTGATACGGCTGTATCACGTCTTAAGGTTTGATAGCGCTATATCACGGTGCCATGCTACCTATGCAGGTTTATAAGTCTCACCGTACATCAGAAATGCGCGAAATTATATTGACCAATCAGGATGTGCCACCTTCAATTCCTTGACCTGCCCTGGCTAATTGCTTTCGCGCCCTTTTGCCTGCTATCCGACTTTACACCCTTTAATTATTACGATTACAATTGAAAAAGCCGTGGTGGTCCAGTGGCGAGCAACCTCGCCTACCGTGCAGGAGGCGATGGTTCGATCCCCGTCCAGGCCGACTCGTACCAATGAGTTTTCGGAATTTATGTACGATTTGTAACACCAATGGCTTTTCGGTGAAGGAAAACATCGTGGGGAAACTTGCATGCTTCATTTCGATGCATGTATTGTACCCACTGTCCATTACAAGTGGCGACGGGCTCACCCCCGTTACACTGGACAGAGTTTCGGTACTAGTGGTGAAACGTGGATGTTCTGAGGTTTCAGAATATCTCTGACTACCCCCTCGGGGAATATAGTCGTGAGCATATGCATGTATGCATGCATGCATGATAACTAAACGACTTCGGATTTTGTCGGGGGACTGCGCAAACGAAGATTGACGAGGGGAATTATTGTCCAGGTCGTCCTGTACGTCCCTGATTCCTGATTACTCTATTTCGCTATAAATAATTACACCCACAGGATCAATTGTATACCTTGATTGTGAGAAAGTGGCTTTACTTGATAGTGTGCAGTTGTGCAGGGTTGGTCGGGCTGATGATGATGATACTCGTATAGGAGGATTAGTGACAGAACTGCATGATTAACATGCAGGTAATTAGATAAAAAATAATAATCCATCATTATCTTTAATTTAAAAGATATAGGAGACATCAGGTAGGTATGGATCTTTTATTACTAGGTAGGTATGTCATCTGTTTTTTAAGTAAATATTAAGAAAATTATACAGGATGTAAACTTAAATGCGTTAAATACTTTAAGACTCCTTTAGACCATCAAATACCTATTTTTGACTGGCTCGTCCTTCATTATGTCACTGTGATGCTTCCAAAATCATAAGAATTCGCAACTTATTTTGCAATTATCTAATTAACTTATTAAATATTTGACTAAAAAAATTATGTAAAATTTTTTAAAGTAGATGTTCGTAATACAGATTTTTTCAAATATTTATGCTTTCCTTTGAACACAGGTTTCATAAATGTGTTTTCTAGAAATAAAGACGAGATGTTTAAGATCATTGCTATAGTTTTCATACCCCGGGCGGCACTTTACTAGGGGCAGCACAATCGGGACAAATATAGATTGATTGAGCTCTGTCTATGACTAAATCGTAGAGCAGAGAAAAGTCGAGCTCGCTTCGCTCGCTCTAAGTTTCTGTTTGTCTACACAACATCCTAAAGAGTTCTGACCACAGATAAGACGTGGTGCTAAAAATTTAGCTCGATTCATAACTTTTACTTAAGCTACTTTGCACATGTTTTGCACGTAAAAAGCTCTGGCTATAACCGATCCGTATTGAGGAAAAAGTCGAGCTCGCTTCGTTCGCTCTAAATTTCTATTTTTGCATAGATAAACCAAAAGATGTCTGGTCTGACCTCAACCCGAATCGATGTGCAAAAAATTTCGAGCTCGCTTCGCTCGCTCTGTTATTTTTGTCTACGTAAGATACGGGGGCGGCGAAATCGGTCTGTGCCCCGGGTGGCAGAAACCCACGCTACGCCGCCACTGCCTACCAATATCATATACCTATCTGGAGTTTTTGGCGGGAATTTGTCAGCTACGTTTGGAGTCCTCATATTTCTTCGAATTTTTATTGTTTATAGTGAGTTTTGGTTCGTAAAATTGGTGTTGTTTTGCGTAAAAAAGTGTCGTGCAAGTGAACAATATTCAGTTCTGTGAAATATGATGGTGTATGGGTCGTAAACAGGAAAAGTGTTCCGTCATTTGTAGCGCGGCAAAGCGATCGGTTCACCTCTTTCCTGTGGACTTCTCTGCGTTTCCTTCGTCTTTCGGGTGTCTCCAAAAACTCCAAAGAAGCGTCAAAACGTCGAACACCAACGTTTTAATTGATATAAATAAGAGAATTTTATTAAAGACATCGGATGTATGGGATATACAGGGTGTTACAAAAGTAAAAATAAAAATTTTAAATTTTTTAGGGGATTGTTTAGACCATCAAACTGAACAACTTTCACTATGGGACCAACATCGAAATCGCAAAAAAAAAATCACCTGTCCCATACATTTAGCTCGAATAGATTTGTAGTTTAGTATGGAACATCAGATTTTTTTTTCTCGATTTCGATGTTGGTCCCATAGTGAAAGTTGTTCAGTTTGATGGTCTAAATCACCCCCTTAAATGTTTATTTGTATTTTTGTAACACCTTGTATAACCCTTTGCCTTGAATTAAACAAAAAAAAAATCATAAACCTATCTACCTATAGTACTTACCTAATAGTTGTAGGTAGATACATCCAAAAAATCCTGAGGTTTTTCCGAAATGTAACAAAAAATAATGTAGTTGCAAAGTGGAAACCTTATTCTTTTATCAACTAATCGTGTCTCATAAATAAGACTTCGGTTTGTCAAAAATACTTAACACTCTAATTATTAATGATTGATATATCTTGGTTAACAATTAAATAACTACATGACAATAAATTAAGGTACCTTACCGACGACGAGATATTCCGATTCCTACTTAGCTGTCTGGCCAATTCTGATTACAAAATGTAATTAATTTATTGGATACATATACTATCCGACGTATCTTGGACGTTACTAAAGCTGTTCTAAGAATAAATGAGAGGAAGTATTTCAAATCTCCGTTTCTGTAATGCAAAATGGCTTTAAAATTTCGTTGCTATTTTGAATGGAGTATAGTTACCTGTCTAAATAATTATAAATACCTATCACAATAAAGTTTAGTTACTTGAAAAATGTTAAGTAGGTAAATGTTATGTTAGTATTGGACAAGACTTGAACCCGCAACTTGCCAATCCAAGCCTGTGCTTTGAGTTCAATAGTAGTAGGTAGTAGTAGTAGGTAGTGACTATACCGATATTACCTAAAATATTCAATCAATCAGCACATTACCGATTACTATAACAATAAAAAATATGTTTTATAAAAAGTACCTAGGTAGGTATCTAATAGGTAATAGGTAAGTACACACGACGATACACAAGCCATACAAAACCAAAATAAGCTGGCCGCGCGTAGGTTGAGTAACGTATAATAACGTCCGCGGCCAGCTTATTTTGGTTTTGTATAGCTTGATGTGTCGCCGTATGTACATAATATTTGGTATTTCGTTTTTTTTTTGTAATACTAGTTAAGGGTATATTACTGTCTGCGCGCTCCATACAAACGAAGTCTGGTGATATTTTTAATACTAACCGATTAAACTCAATTAAATTTTGCAAAAACAATCTAGAAACAAATCTCTATGCTTGTATCGTGTCAGATTTTCCATAAAATGTATAGCTTCAAAGTTACAGTGCCTCAAAGATTTTCATACAAATCTTAAATTAATCCTAGCATTGAAACTGTATATTTTAACGAAAATCTGACACGATACAAGCATAGAGATTTATTCCTAGATTGTGTCTGCAAAATTTTATTGAGTTTAATTGGTTAGTATTGAAAATATCACCAGACTTGGTCTGTATGCAGCGCGCATTTACGCATTCGGAATAAACTTATCTTAAGTACATATTTGAAAATCTAGTTTTGTTAGTAGAATTAGTAATCTAATCGAGATTTACTGATTTATTTGTTCTGTTTTCGATAAGTAGGTAGGTACCTAAAGGTAACATTTTTTTCTCATCTACATTGTCATAACGTCATCATTTATTTTATTTTATTTTATTTATTACTGAATGTATTTTATTTGTGAACTAACATAGTTATAAGACAATTGTTACTAACACAATATGGGTGAAAAATCTGAAATAAATAATTTTAGATTTTAATTTAATTTAATAACCAAATTTTCTTCAGATTTACAGTCATTTCAAACTTTAATCATATTCTTCTTCTATAGGTGAAATTAGTTCGTCAGGTATATCGCAATAATTTCATTATCAGACATCTATATAGGTATCTGAAGTGCATCGTAAATAAAACACGGACCCATTTAATCTCAGTACATCTCTATTTCTTAATGAGTATCTAGAGACTTGACCCACTTGTCCGACAGTGCAATAAGTTGCGTAAATAGACTGCAATGAAAGGCTTATTGAAGGTTTTGGTTGCCATCGTGTGCAACGAAGATGGTAACCGGCCAAAAATATTATGTACCAAACCAACTAACTATGCGGAAGAACCAATAATTCAGTTTGTTTCTAAAACAGCATTGCAACGCCATCTGTGATCAATTATAGAAACTAATATTAATCGCGCCATCTAGTTAGAAATTGCGAACAAATTCTGGTCGCGACATCTAGTATCTGATAGCGAATGATTGACTATAGTTATAAATATTGTCACTAGATGGCGATATACTGTCATTCTTTTTAAATTTTTACCTGGCAATTATTCACAAAAAACGTCAAATCTAAATCTAAATCATCTGTCAGTCAAACCCAAACTAACGGATGGATATTTTTGAATTGTTTTATGGATAAAATACTATTTCACTAATTCTTTTTACGTAAAATCGACAATTGTTTAAAAAAATGGACGATAAAAAGCTTAAGAACAGTCAAAAGAACCGTAAGTAGACACCTAGCAGCAATTTCCATCAACATTTACTTCTTTTTCCTTCACGTGTTTACATTGATTTTTCAGGCTTTTTAAAGTTATCCCTGAACAAAAACAGACGGAAAATAGTTGAAGAATCCAAGAAACTAAATCGTAGTTCCGACGTTATTATTCTTGACGAGTCTTTCGAAGACTTACGATCGATTTTCCCGAAGAAGGTAAGCACACCATAAACCGTTTTTAAACATGTATATTTACACGGTATTTTTAACTATTTAAATGTGGCGTGTGTCGTCGGAACAGCACCCCGAGGTGTTCTAATACCAGCGTCGGACTGGGCCTAAGATATATTATGGTATCATGGCCCGCTCTTTGTCTACCAACAAAATAGGTACCTAATCACAGAATAAATACTAGTACTGCCCGCCCGTACAGAAGAATCACTTCGAAAACAGATTTAAATAAATAGCGACTCTCTCTGCACGGCAATAAGGTCCAAAGTTATTCGCACCCATCCTATCGTACAATTCACTTATAAGCTACAAACAGCTATAACAGTGTGAGTGCAAACAAAAATGAACCGAATCATAAGACATGAAAGCTTTCTTTTAATAGCCTCCCTTTTTCATTCTTTCACATGCTGGTAGCGTGACATCCTCAGAGGAAGGATCTCCATAGAGTCCGCATAAATTTACGATTGTAGTTAGTCTCTTTTGTCTTATGACGTACCTTTAATAGTAGAAGGAGATACAACTATAGATATTTGTTTATGCGGCTGTCCACTTTTTTTTTGAGCTACACTAGTTCAAGTGTGAAAAGTGACCGTGAACATAAGGCCATATGTCACTTGGTGCCTTTTGTCCATACTACTTGACACCACACACTCAAACCTAAACGTCAAAAAAGTGGACACTTTACAATTGGTATGGCTCACTCTATGCTTTTAGGTATAATCTCTTTGGTGACATCACTAGGGTTTACAAGTCTCGCATTGACTACTCACAAAATGGCGTCAAGTCGAATGAGATTTGACCAAGAAGTTTACACGGTATATACCTCACCTATTGCCATTCACCCCTCAGTGGGGAACGGCCGTCAAGCATAACTGAGCTGTGTAGTGAGACAGGCCTGCTGTTGTATGGTTTCCATAATAAAAGTCTGTATAATGTGTGCCTGTAACTGTTATTTATTTATTTACATTAATTAATAAATAATAATAAATAAATATCTTGGACATTGTCACACAAATTATCTTGTCACATTTAAAGTACCAGAATCTAGCCTGGACTTGTATTATGATGACTAGACAACAATATAGAATACATAAGTAGATACAAACGTCCATGATTTGGGTACAAATATTCATATTTATCATACAAATATACGGGATTCGAACCCGCGACCCTCGGCACAGCAGGCAGGTTCACTACCGACTGTGCTATCGGGCCATTAGATTTTTTTATTGTTATTTCAGGTACATTCCAGTCCAAAGATCTATTCACCTATAGTGTTAAATGACTCCAATGAATCTCTCAATGACTTACCAAGAGTGTTCCCTGAAAAGGAACCTAGTACAAAAGGAAATGTAAGTTTTATTTTTGGTTTAAATAATGTTTTTTACATCTTAGCCATTTCATACCCTCCTTGAGGGTAGACCTGTGCCATGTAGTGGTATAGGCTGATGATGATAATGATGATTTCTTAGCCATGTTGGTTGTGGTCTAGCTAGTGCATGGCTACTCAATTCCAGGCCTGCGACCTACCCTAGACACTTCATAAAAACAGGCTCACACTGACAAAAAAACCTAGCACATATATGCTGATTGAGAGAGGAACACACTACTGTCATCCACCTCCAGTACAACCAAGAGGGGTAGGCATAGTCTTTAGGATTCCACTGCATGGCAAAGGCCTCATGAATATGGGTGAGAAGGAATGGGCCATACGCCACCATGCGGGCCCAATGGCGGGGGCAAGTTAGTGGTCTAAATTTTCAAACCGCATTAATGGCCAAAATTGGTCGAGAGCAGGGAGTGTCTGTATGTAAATAATTAGTATTCTTTCTTATACTGTATTTGCAGGCCAAATAGTGGTCTGCAGTCGCATTCAAATTTGCCCGCCAATAATAACCAAGGTTTCAAGATGAAATACCTCATAAAGTGCCCTGCATATGAAGCCCTATCCCTGAGTCGCCTCGTACGAATTTTAAGTTTTAACAATTATTCAGGATGAAATTACTATTTCAGAGTGCAATAAGAACATTCTATGTAAACTTAAATGCATTACATATAAAGTATGTGATGCATTTAAGTATTACATACTTTATATGTTATACTAGCAGCCCGTCCCGGCTTCGCACGGGGTAGACAAATAAATTTTAAGACTCATTTTTCTACACCTTCGGTTACATTGTTCAAATTTTACCAAGGATCCCTAATTTTTTTCAAAATGAAATGTAGCCTATGTCAAATTGGAAGAATGTAGCATTCTATTGGTGAAAGAATTTTTTAAATCGGCCCAGTACTTTTTGAGCCTATTCATTACAAACATACAAACATACAAAAATAGGTACAAATCTTACCTCTTTATAATATTAGTGTAGATTTATGGGGTGCTTCAAACCATCAAACTGGACAACTTTTACTATGGGACCAACCTAAAAATCGCAACAACAAAAATCATCTTTTCTGTACATTTTGGTCAATTTGTAACAATATAAAATCTGTTTTCAGGTCTCCTTCAACTGTTCAAACGAAGAAACATCATTCACAAACAAAAAACAATCCAGACCAAGTATAGGAGGATGGTCTCCGGCCCAAACCATACTATGTGCTACACCCAGACACATAACCATACCTTCTACACCAAAAGATGTAGCTAACGAATCATTAGAACAGTGTTCTATAAAGAAAATACAACATTCCCAAAAGAAATTACTTGACGACCTTTATGGAGAAGTATGGAAATCTATACCAACTTTATTTAAAACCATAAAACACAAACATAACAATTGCAATGGAGTTTCTAAGAAATTACAGTTCGAAGACGATGAAAGTGATAAAGAAAATATAAAATACGATTTAGAGACGAATAAAAGATTGTACTTAACAGATTCTGATGCTAAACACAAATTCCAAAATGAGCTTAATAATACGGAAAAGAAATCCAAAAAGAAATTGTACACGGAAAAGATTCCTTCGACACCCGATGTGCCTAAACAAAAACCTATTAGAAATACTAGAAATGTTCAAACAACAACGAAGAAAAAGAAAGGAATGTCTGTCACAGAATTAGTGGAATTGACGAAAGATGTAGATATTTTGACGAGGAAAGTGGAAAATTTTACAGTTGGTGCCGCTGTTGACAATGGAGTTAAAAGGCTTAGTTTTGTTGGGTCATTGACAGGTATTAAAACTATCTTCTAAAATCTCCTTCTTAAAATGCTGACACTTTTTAAGTGGATGATCAGACCATCAAACTGAACAACTTTCTCTATGGGACAAAGATCGAAATTGCGAAAAATAATCATGTGTTCCATAACTGCAAACTTGAGCCAAATGTATTTTTATATTTATGTAGTATTTTTATACAGGGTGTTAGGGTAAACAGTTACATCACTTTAAGGGTTGATTCTACCCATGATACTGAACGACTTTCTCTAAGAAACCGATAGGAAATTCCAAAAAAAATTATGATTTTAAATACAAACGTTCAATTAGCTTCGATTCGTTTGCATTAAGTATGGAAAGTTCGAATTTTTTTTTAGGATACTGAGGGAAAGTTGTTTAGTATCATGGGTACAATCACCCCTTAAAGTAATGCAACTGTTTACCCTAAGGTAGGTAGGTATTTTTTCTTTGCTTCGATCGGTTTGCTCCCATAGTAAAAGTTGTTCAGTTTGATGGGTAGACTCTTAGTTTAAAAGGATGCTAATGATATCAATTTCACCCTGTACATAGAGACTAAATTATGATGATAATTTAATTATACAACGTGTAACAACACAAAACTAGAAAGTAGTTTGTTTAGAATCGAGAGCAGAATCGAATGATCATGGTTTCAACATAGGTAATTTTTTTCAAAATATTAAATACTTTGATTGTAAAATTTTAGATTTACTGAACACGATCTCAACCCACCGCTCGGGCACTCTTACCCTATTTGCTACCAAAACAAAATTCTTAAAATGTATCCATGAGCATGTTAGCGCTTTCATTCATTGCTGAAATGATAACAAATAATTTTTGCCTAAAAACTTAAAATGCGAATAACTTTAAATTTTAACTATCAAAATAATGAAATTATTGTTTCAATCTTATTATTTTGTTACAAATCAGTTGGGGTGTATGAGGTTTTGCGCTTATTCATTAACTTGTTGTATAATCCTAACTACTAACCTACTAAAGTTATAAAAGTGAATGTTTAAATGTTTGTAACTTTACACGGATTTCGATGAAATTTTGCACATAGATAGGTTTTAAACATAAAAATTTGATTGTAGTTTGAATTTATGACAAACATTGGAACAAATACAGGGTATACCAAACCAACCTGTACTCCATTCAAAATAGCAACGAAATTGTAAGGCTATTTTGCATTACAGAAACAGAGATTTGAAACACTTCCTCTCACTTATTCTTAGAACAGCTTTAGTAACGTCCAAGATATGTGGGATAGTATATATTGTATCCCATAAATTAATTACATTTGATAATCAGAATTGGCCAGAAAGCTAAATAGGAATCAGAAAATCTCGTCGTCCTTATTTGGAATGAAGTATAGTAATTCTTAAGGGGGTGCTTCAGACCATCAAACTGAACAACTTTGACTACGGAGCCAACTTCGAAATCGCAAAAATAATCAGCTGTTTCATACAAAACTGCAGTACCGACTCAACTCAAATGTATGGGACAACTGATTGTTTTTAGCGATTTTGATGTTGGCTCTATAGTGAAAGTTGTTCAGTTTGATGGTCTGAAGCACTTCCTTAAGTATTACTAGGGTGTTACACCCTGTAGATAGCTACTGCGCTTCTTAATTGATCATTATTTAACATTGTATGTACGATTTGTAACACCACTGGCTTTTCGGTGAAGGAAAACATCGTGAGGAAACCTGCATGCTTCAATTTCGAGGCATGTATTGTACCCACTGTACATTACAAGTGGCGACGGGCTCACCCCCCGTCACACTGGACAGAATTTCGGTACTACTGGTGAAACGTGGATGTTCTGAGGTTTCAGAATATCTCTGACTACCCCCTCGGGGAATATAGTCGTGAGCATATGCATGCATGCTTGCATTATTTAACAATTTGCAGACAACACTCCGTCGTGGCGATGCCACCCAGAAGCGCTACAATACCACGACGGCTACAAAACGTTGCGGGAACAACTCGCGCGCAGACTCTACGTGGAGTTCAACTCCCAAGTGTTCGGGGACGCTCTCGATGCCGATATGATCATCGTTTGGGATACCAAGCTAAGAAGTACTGCTGGGTATGTTCGCTTTATTTTATTTATTTGGCACACAAAACAGGAAACAATCAGTAAAATAATAACACATAATATACATACACACACACATATACATACTAATATTATAAATGCGAAAGTATCTGTGTGATGTAATGATGTTATGGCTAAACCGCTGAACCGATTTTGATGAAATTTGGTATGTACAGGGTCCAACTTAATATGCTGACGGTTTTTCAAGTGGGGGGAGGATCAAACCATTTAACTGAACAACTTTCTCTAAGGGACCAACATCGAATTTGCGAAAAAAAAATCTGCTCTAGCAGGATCACAGTTTTGTATGTAACAGCAGATTTTTTTTCGCGATTTTCGTTTTTGTTTCATAGAGAAAGTTTTTTTGTTTGATGGTCTGATCATACCCTAAAAAACTATTATATTAAGAAGGACCCTATATATATAGGTATATATAGCTTGAACCCTGAGGAAGGACATTACTTTAAGGTTACCTTTTGTCTACAAAAATTGAAGGGGTGAATTGTATGGGGAACCCATCATTTCTCAGGTTAGGGATAGTACATTCAAATTTTAGGTTTTTTGTAAGGAATTACGTGTTTCAGCTACGTTTCAGAGATTTTTGCAAAATCATCTCTCTTCTCAATCTCTGTTTGTCTGATACGTTTTCACGGTTAAACCGATGAACCGATTTTGATGAAATTTGGTATGGCTTAAACCCTGAGGAAGAACAGGCATATAAAGTCCACGCAGGCGATGTCGCGGTTAACAGCTAGTAGCTAATAAAAAGATAATAAAAATAGTTCCAGCCAAGAGTAGATTTTTTTCGCCAAAACTTACTTTTAAAAACAAATTGCAGCTTATGAAATCATTGAACTTTCTCTAAACTTTTACTAAATGAAAATGCCTTTTAATAAAAACAACATTCACCTTCCAGTACAACAACAAACCGCCTAATAAAGAACTCAAAAGGCGATCGCCTGCGCACATCAAGCATAAAGCTTTCCACCAAAGTGGTGGACGGGCCACAACGGCTCCGGGACACGTTGATACATGAACTATGCCACGCTGCGACTTGGCTGATAGACGGAGAGCTGCGGGCTGGCCACGGACCACTGTGGAAGAAATGGTATGTACCCGGAATAACAGGTTCTTTTTTTGTGTTCCACACAAATTTGAGAAAAGGAATGAGGAGTGTATATATATATTTACATGAGTAAATACCCCACAGAGATAACGTTTCATACAATCGCACTACGATAGATAAGATGGTGGTTAAAGATAACTCGACTTTTCAAAATTTGCAGGGCGACGCGCGCTTTGAAAGTATTTCCAGAACTAGGAGAGATATCTCGGTGCCACGACCTGGAGATACACTTCAAATATTCCTACAAGTGCACCAAATGTGGATACAGGTAAACTTTACTTTGACATCTTATAGTAATATTACCACTATTTTACTTTCTAAAGCTGTTTGAGCTGACAATACTTTATAATACACTAAAAATATACAAGATTAATTAACATTTAACGTTTCAAAAAGTAAAATAATCGCTCTAAAACGCTCTGTCATAATCACGGAGTTATTTGATCTGATCACATGATCAAATTGATCTTGTAACGTGGCAGAGGGGAAATGCTACCGCAAGCCTGGTCCCTAGAGACTGCATCAGACTTATCTTATGAAGTTTTTGAAACATGTGTATGATTTTTGACAACATTGGCGAAGGGAAACATTGCGAGGAATGCATGCATTCCAGTGAAGGAAAACATTGTGAGGAAACCTAGATTATTTAGGTACAGGTGCCATTTCAAGGAGTGATGGTAATTTTGTCCCATTTATGGGCAACGGTCTCTCCAAGCTTTTCCACTCTTCTCTATCCGTCTACTAAGAAAATTATATGGCTATGTGCACGATACTAGAGCCCCTAGCGGTGTCGGACCGCCGTGAATTATTTCAAGCAACATGTTAGTTAAAAGTATGCTATTTTTTTAATAAAATAATCTAAAAACTAAGGAAATTAGCAAAATTATCGATGTTAAAAATTTTAAAATACCTATTTGCCACTGCCAATCCGTACAAACTTTTATCCCGGTTTTCACACCTTTGGAAATAAAATGTCAAAAAACCCTTTTTAGTGAGCACCTAGATGCCAATAGAAACTTCCATGCCAAATTTTAAGTTAATAGTCTTTACAGGTTTTGGAGATTTCGTGTTGAGTTAGTGTGTGGATTTGCATAGATTCAAGCATATTTTACACAGCTTGTCCAACAAAAGTACACATTTCTGCCACCCCTGGCGCTGCTATCGATTTGTCAGTTCCCATCACCACTTCGGACATAGCCAATACAATTTGAGCTTTACTTTGTTTTTACTTTCCAGCATTCAACGGCATTCAAAATCCATAGACATTACAAAAAAATGCTGCGGCTACTGCAGAGGTACTTTCGAAATAATAGTCAATAAAAAGAACAAGGATGGCGTAGTTGTTTCTACGCCTGCCAGAAAGGGAGGTCCGAATGACTTCGCCTTGTATGTCAAAGAAAATTACGCTACAATGAAAAATGGAACGAAAACTCATGCTCAAGTAATGAAGATATTAGGTGAGCAGTTCTCAGCTAAGAAAAAAATTACCAAAGAAGTAATAGACTGATTTTTAAAGCTATGTTTATAGCTTTTAGACCAAACTAAGAATCTTCTTTTATTTTCTATGAAGATTGTAATGTTTGAATTCGGGAAACTAGACTTTTCACTTGAAGAAGCCATGGTGGTATACTGACGAGTGCAGGAGGCGCTGGTTCGATCTCCGTCCAGGCCGCCTCGTAGCAATGAGTTTTTCGAAATTTATGTACGATTTGTAACACCACTGGCTTTTCGGTGAAGAAAAACATCGTGAGGAAACCTGCATGCTTCAATTTGGAGCCATGTAAACTCACTGCCAGTTGCACGTACGTTCATTAAAGTGAATCCTCCATTAAATCTCTTGCTGTCTCTTTTTGTCTTGTTGACGTAGTGAAAGCTAGCAAGAGATTTAATGGAGGATTAACTTTAATGAACGTAAGTTCAACTTACCGTTTAAGTGGCCACGGGCTCACTACCCGTCTCGTTAGATGAGTCTCTGTACTACTATTGAAACGTGGATGTTCTGGGGTTTCAGAATATCTCAGACTACCCCCTCAGGGAATATAGTCTTCATGATGATGACATTAAATTCGGTGTAGTCGGTGAATCATGAAGCTGACATGGTAATTTGACATCTTCTGTTGCCGACGCTACGAGCAAATTTTTTTTCTATAAATTTTCTTTATAGTTGAAAATGGTTTAGATTCAAAAGTCAAAGTGTATCAGCTTAGGACAGTGCAATCTTCGTAGAATTTAATTTTCTTGGGGCTGATCGACTGATTTGATTAATTTAATTTGAACATTCGTTTAGAGAACTTTACAGTTTTCATAGGTAAGTATACATAATTTTGTTGAAATAATTGTTACTGTTAATATTGTGGTTCTAAAAAAATTCGTCGAATTCTTGCTTAGAATTTTATCAATAGAAAAGCCCATTTCTATTTATAAAATATAGTTATAGACAAAATATACTATGACTTTTGTATGTTTGCTAGAAAATATTGTATAGACTTTTGTACTGGATACAAATAATTTTTGACTCTAATTTATAACTTAGATACCTGCTTAATTGTATACATTAAATGTATAAATTGCCTTATACATAGATGTAATTATGATGTATTTTCGTATGTATAGTTGTTTTAGATGTGTAATTTAAAAATCGTTTCATGGTGACTAAATATAATTATTTATTAAAATACTTGAGATTTTACACTCTGACATTCTTATTCGTTTCCAAAACCTATTTATCGTTGGCTAAAGTGTCAAACCTCGTGTAACTCCATTTTATTTTTCAAATTACATTTTATACAATTGTATTACTAATTTCTGAATGCATCCATGGCACAACTCTTGAATCCTTTTAAAAAGCCGTTACAATTTAAAATGATAAATAGAAATCCATATAAATCTGCGCTGCCATTTAACGTGGTGAAGTTGTTTGTCTCCTGTAAAATTTGATCTAATGGAGTTACGAGGTCTGACACTTTAGTCGACGTTATGCTGATGAATTATTAGTAACTTTAAAATCTGAGTATCCCGATAAGGGACCTGCAGGGCTAACATGCCACAAAGCAACGAAACGAGAAAACCTTCATTGGCATGTCTCGCTATTGTCGTTTTCTCGGGAGTGACATGCAAGGCCCACAGTATCTTGCCGCTGGTCCACCAATGCGCAGATATCTTTCAGATATAAGAATTATAGCGTACCCATGCAGAATCCGCGGTGGTCCAGTGGCGAGTAACCTTGCCTGCCGTGCAGGAGGTGATGGTTCGATCCCCGTCCAGGCCGACTCGTACCAATGAGTTTTTCGGAATTTATGTACGATTTGTAACACAACTGGCTTTTTGGTGAAGGAAAACATCGTGAGGAAACCTGCATGCTTCAATATCGAGGCATGTATTGTACCCACTGTCCATTATAAGTGGCGACGGGCTCACCCCCTGTCACACTGGACAGAGTTTCGGTACTACTGGTGAAACGTGGATGTTCTGAGGTTTTAGAATATCTCTGACTACCCCCTCGGCGAATATAGTCATGAGCATATGCCATGCAGAATGGGAGGCATTTCATCCCCTCGAAATCCGAATATTTGTAGGTATAGTACAGTGATTACAGCAATTTCCCTCATAATGTACCCCAATGGTGATGTGTTCTTCTGTCGAATGATCGAATCGAGGGCATGCCAAATGTTGACTTTCCATTGTAGTAAAGATAGTTAGAATAGGCTTGCTGACTGACCTGTAGGGTTAGCATGCCTCGCACGACAAAGCGCCAAAACGGTCATGCGCGCTTTAGCATACGCAAAGTAACAAAGACAGAGGCGCCTCTCGATTTTTGTCGTTATCTCGGGGGTGTCATGCTAGGGTGCCTACAGGACATATTATGTTTACTACGTCACTCGACATTCAACTTTTTATTATAAATGGAAGGTTGAAAATAAAACAACAGGTTTCAATACCGTTTTTTTATTTATACATAGTAAATGTCAGTTGTCATTTTTGTTAAATGATAAAGTAGGTACAGTCTTGGAAATATTAAAAAAAATTATATAATTTACAACAAATGGAACGTGGTAACGTTCATTTTTTTAAATTAGGGTACTTTATAGTATCCCGTTTATGTACACAGGCTTAAAATGTAAAAAAATAAAATTAAAAAAGTGGCATCAATTTATGGTAAGCAATATTTTATACCATACTTAATTAAGATTCATATTTTATTTACATAGGAATTATTTAGCCTTAGTTATAAAATATTTCGCCAAATTTTCAAAAACTTTCTTTTTAACGTTTTTTTTTGACATTCATTTTATTACTAAGGGCCATACATTTTAATGAGCACTGTTAAGTAACGTAACATCCATTTATTTTTCGTCAAAAATTAACACAATTAATTATGAAAATTGATGGTATTTTCCAAATATTAATATTCTTTAGTATCTCACCTAATTTATACAATTATATTTATTAATTTACCCTATCTAGGTATATTGTGTAGAGCCAACATTCATTTTGCGATATTTTATAATAGGTATTTAAAATGTATTATGTTTCAACACACATTTATCTACAACAATATATTTCTGTGATTGTGTATGTATTTATAACTATATCTAGTTAACTGATGATTTTAAAAAAGATTTTATTTATTTTTAAATGGCAGGTTTATGGTCTTAGTGCTGACTAGGCAGAAATGCTTTTTATTTAACAAAATCTTTTGTATGTAACGCTATTTTTCTAATTGTTAGTATGAAAGTCTACGGTAACGCTTATTTCTCAGATTGACAGTATTTTGACAAACAAAAAAACATAAATTATTTATTTTGAAATGGACAAAACAATCTCACGTAATTTTATAACAATTATTTTCATATATAGGGAAACACAACATTTTGTATATATTTCTGATAAAATTTATTGGACATTAACATCGTTACATGAACAGTGGACTGAAATTAATGGACATAATTTTAAGCCGTTTTACACCAGAAATTATAGGTCAATTAGTTGCACGGATGTATGAACTCGGCTTTACATTTTTTTTATTTGATATTTTTACATTAACTATGGACAGAATTAATTGAAACAAACATTTTTATAATATTCAATATCACATATAATTAAATTGTAACTTACATATCGGATTATTTATACATTGAATTATATAAGTTTTTGATACAAATATTAATATTAAATGGCAATTCGTAAAAGGAATAGTGATTGTAAAAATTCCTATGGATTTTTTATACAAAATAGTCATTGTTACAGATCTAAAATTATTTTGGATTCTTTTTCTTACTTTCTCTTACTCAAATATCGATTATTATGAGTGAGATGGCAAGTTCCTTCAGAAGTCAAAAATTGTTTTGAAAGACGCGTGAAATCTCTAAAATGCTTATCATACAAAAAGGCCGTTTTCAAAAATTAAAATTAAACGCTATTTACATTGAGGCCAGTATAATATTCTTAAATATAGTTAATTCTAACTATACAATGTCTATACATGATGAGACGTGTTTACACGTTTTACGTATCGAAGGCTTATAATTAGCTCGCCGAAGAGCTATTGATCAGCCTTACATGTATATGTGTAATTGAAATGACTCTTTTATTTACGATTCAATATTCGCCATTTACCTCGCAAACAAAATGCTCGAAAACCTCTGAGAAAGCAAGCAAAAACTAAACGCTAGAAAGAGGAGTACGGTCATAATCTATTTTCTTCGTGACAGTTCGTCAAGAGCAACAGTGACAGCGATATGCGGAAACAACTGATCATGACCAATGTCTTTCTTGGAGTCACGTTGCAGGTTCTGACCCGAGCTCTTGTCTCGCGTAGATTTCGCGCGTCGCGTTTTTGCCTACCACGAGGCTCTGCAATCCTCAATCTCTTTTTGTTCTTGATCAAAAACAATCCCTGAGATTGTGATAGATACGCCCATCAACTACTTGACACTGGCGGAAATGCAGTGCTTACGCACAAGCAAGAGTCCATTAATTATAAATAAAAAAATGTCTGTCTTCAAGACCCTTCATGCGTTAAATAGCAAATACTGAATCGCATTAAAAAGTCCTTCATACTACCATTATCAAAAGCTAAGATTTTCTGCCGCGCACGACAGAGTTATACTAAATCAAGTTTGCGACGGACCATCTTCTAAAGGTCTAAACCTAACGAATCCGTCTTGAGCTACCAGCATACTGTTCCCTTCAGCCTCATTAGGATTCACACCATCCTGAGGTTGGGAATACGACGCTTCATAACTGCAATTCCTTGGTGCAGGTTGTGGAGCAGCTATCGGGTAATTCCTCTCATTCGGATCCTCGGTAAAACCGTACAAGTCCGTAGACTTTGGTCTATCAGGAAATCCGTTGTTCTTACCACGTTTCTGACTACCGCTGGAGTTGACAACGGATGTTGAGGGGGAGTTCCTACGCTGAGAATTCCTAATTTGATCCCCGTAACTTCTGTTCGGATTCAAAGTTTGTATCCCAGAAGTGTGGTAGGACGCATTTTCCGTATTATAGTTTCCGTATTCGTCCGGCAAATGGGGCTGATGGTAATGATGCCCCATAGAGTCGTAGCCCATCGTCATACAATTTTGTACGTTCTTGTTCTTAACCCTATGCTTTTTACGAGGATTGCTGTTGGTTCTGGATGAAGCCCTATCGTAGGACATGTGTTTGAAGTTATGGGAGCTACGATTAGAACCTCCGTTGTAGTTTTGGTTCTTGATGTCGCGAATGAAGTCGCTGTTACTACCGTATTGAATGACATTATATTCGTGGTCTAAAGGGTCATCCCCTTGTAAAGATTGGATAGCTGGATCGCAGTTGGAGTAATGGTCGTCTGAAACCGATTCTATACCGTTGTAAGCGGCCATATTTGGATGGTGTTTTATCAAGTGATTTGTCACGCCCTGACTTGAGGTAGCGTTGCTAGATTCAGTGGAACTGCTATGTCCAGCGTTAGCTATGGAACTGTGACCGGAATAATTTTCCGTTCCAGAATTATTGTCGCAGTTTGCCGCTAGGGTGTTTAGAAATCTTGGATGTTCTATCACGGGACCTCCACAACATTGCTCTGGAATATTCGGATGGTGGCTTGTCGCTTCGTAAATAGGTTTACCAGTTCTTAGAGTGTATGTGTGAAGATTTGTATTGGTGCTGCAAATGGCAGGGTAATCGGATTCAAATTGTTCATTACTCGATCCAGCCGTACAAGGGAAGAGTCCTAAACCAGAGATCTTATGCCCATCAGCTTTTTCGTGCTGTAAAGACGCAACTATACCGACTTTGAGACTAATTACCCACGAAATAAGAGCAACTATGCTTATTTCTATGAGCCTCAACGAAAATTGGTAGCCCCATTGTAACCAATTGAATTTTGTCATGTTAACTTGATTGATACCAATGATTCCGTATATTTGTAACGTCGCCATCAGCACAAACAGTAATGCTGTCGCTAGATTTATATGTATAGCTTGATATAGATTCTGAAAGCCATGAATGTACGTGTGACTTTTCTTCTGGAGAACAGATTTCAACATTCTATATACATATAGGTAGCATAGACCCAAAGTGAGGCATGCCATGATAAATATAATTTGACAAGTTAGACCTAATACCCTTTTTTCAACCCCTTGCGAAGTCCTATAAATCGTACTACTATTTTCAAAGATATGCAACATTATACACGACAGTAAATGTAATCCGCCGCCAATGATGACAGTCCTAGAACGAAATAGAAAAGAACAGCATGTATTCTTGAAATTTATACTGTTCGTCAATAGGAACAGAATAGTACACGCAAACGCTACACTCAAAAATATCTCCGGTACGTGCAATAATATTTCACTTAAAAATATTGGCAGGGAATTGTTAATATTGTAAGGGTCGTAACACATGTAAAATATTCTCATGAGACATACAAATACTAAAATCAGATGCAGTATTATGAAATAGTACTGCGTGAATAGGTGCGTGAACTTATTGTAACATATTATTTTAAATATAGAGTAAACGGCTAATAATGTGAACATAACAGTAGCTAGGTATATATGAACGTTCCACGCGAATGGCCACGTCGCACCGGGCCTTTGCACTGGCCCATTGTTTTTAGAATCCTGTTTAAGAATCTTCTTATCTGAATTTACATTCGCTAAATTATGGTATCTTTCAGTAGACATTTCTGGGTCTCGCAACTCGAAGCCGATAGTAGTCGCTGGAATAAACTCATCTTTTCTACTCTCATTGCTTTTAGTAGAATACTGTAAGTTTCTTCTCGTATTGGTTTCTCCATTTTGATCGACGATCAGAGGTCTATCCAGGTTGTTCATTTCTGGATCTAGGACGGCTAGAACGGATCCTTCTGTGGACAAATCTTTGTTGTCACTGAGGGTTACACCTGCGTCTTTAGTGATAAATACGTCACTTTTTGATGTTTTCTCTGGGTTATGTTGCGGTTTCGCAGTGACGGTTCGTAGAAGAACATCTGGGATGTCTTCCTTGCGTCCGTTTGATCCAGATAGTATCCTGGATATGGTGGGGATGTTGAGGGAGTTTGGCACAAAATCTGTGAAGTTTGCTTGGTCTGTCCCTTGTTTTATGTCGCCGTCTAGTTCTTCGGGCTGTGGATGAAGAATGAACTTGATTAGTTTAAGTGTAAAGTCTTATAGCTAGGATAGGACAAATCAATAATTTGGCATATAATTGTTTCAAAAATGCAAATTGAACCCACTATTTCAATCGTTCATGCCCCATTTGATAGTGCAACTAATGCACCATGTTGAGGAGTAGGTAAGGACACATTCACCCTCACCCAAAAACAGGATGAATTTAATATCATTAGCATCCTTTTAAACTAAGAGTCTACCCATCAAACTGAACAACTTTTACTACGGGAGCAAACACATCGGAGCAACAACAAAATCTGCTGTTGGATACATTTGAGTTGATTAGGCATTGCAGTTTAGTATGGAACAGCAGATTTCTTTTTTCTTCGATCTGTTTGCTCCCATAGTATAACTTCTTTAGTTTGATGGGTAGACTCTTAGTTTAAAAAGGATGCTAATGATATCAATTTCACCCTATATGCAGAGAGATCCTAAAATCTATTCAGTTTATGTGGGTAGCTATTGGTTTATTACTCATCATACTTTAGTAGGTATCAGTTTATCATGAGTATTTTGTGAAAAGGGTCTACTTGTACCACACCTAAACGTCTTGACATTCTATTTCCCACACTGCTCATACTGATGATAGTGAAAACATAATAAATAAATAAAAATTAAGCCTAAATGATATAAGGCACAAGCTGTCTTAGGGTGCGTCCACATCTGGCGGATGTGCCGCGAATGCGCAGCTCGCGATTGGCTTGCGAACGGCGCACGAGCATAAAATGCAACCGCGCAGACTGCGAGCTGCACGCGAGCTGCGAATTCGCCAGATGTGGACGCATCCTTAGACTGTAAGCTTTTTGCCGACTTTAGAGTGTTTAAAGCAAATTGAGGCTTATTTTGAAACTGTTTAGTTTATCTCATTATTTACAAACATTTCCTATACAACATTAAATACAAGGAATTCTCCCACAATCATGCTCTCAACACACTTTCCAAAACCCCTGCCTTCTTTCAATTAACACCTTTTGTTTTGTCTTCATTTCTAACAAGGAAAATTAGACCCTATCCCTTCATATATAATATTCCTTTTCTATATTACACTAAAGATAAACAATTTCAACCCGTTTTCATACTTAGTCCTTCATCAATAAGGTTTAATTTAGAAGACAGCTATGTGATGTGAAATGAAAGTATTCAAATAAAGGAAAACGAACCTTATGGCTGGGCGTATTAAGAGCCTTTTTCTTCTGCGGCTCGATGCCGGCCGGGGGCAGGGGTGGCGCGGGCGGTGGTGCCGGCACTTGAGGTGATGATGTCTCCTGGAAATTAAAAAAATAACTTGTTTATAAAAAGGTCGAAAGTGACGTTTTGTTATGGTGTAAGAACATTGACGTCAAATCGATGAGATCTATACGTCTAACAAAATTAGCTGAAACTATTTTAAGGGGATGATCAGACCATCAAACCAAACAACTTTCTCTATGTGACCAATATCGTATTCGCGAAAAAAAATCATTTATCCCATACATTTAGCTCGAGTAGATTTGTAGTTTAGTATGGAACATAAGATTTTTTTTTTGCGATTTCAATATTGGTCCAATAGTGAAATTTGTTCAGTTTGATGGTCTAAACCACCCCCTTAAATGTTTATTTGTATTTTTGTAAGACCTTGTATACAGGGTGCAAAATTAAATGCTTTACATATCGAACAGGATGCTCTAGACCATCAAACTGAACAACTTTCACTATGGAACCAACATGAAATTTGCTCAATATTCAATAGCTAGTATAACTGATTTTTTTCGCGATTTCATAGTTAATCTCATAGTAAAAGTCGTACAATTAGATAGTTTGAAGCACCCTGTTCGATATGCAACGCATAAAACTTTACACTGTATATAATATTCATTGTAGATATATGTCCAATACATAACTACGCAAACACACCACTTCACTAGGTATGTACTATAGATAGGTACATAATTCGGTCAAAGTACGGGAGGAATGCATTCATGCACACAGGCTATGCAAATCTAGTTGCATTCGCAGAAATATGCATTATACCTACACGTTCTGTTGTGAGCCATACATTATTCACTTCCATCGGTAGAGTGGCTATATACCATTTCAATTGAATAATCTTGAAATGTCAACTTAAGACAAATTATAAAATCTTTTTTGAAATAATTGACTTCTTGCTTGTGCGTTAGCACCGCATTTCCGCCAGTGTCAAGTGGTTTGAGCGTATCTATCCAATCTCGAGGATTGTTTTTGAGTAAGAACACAATTGAGAAGGATTACGGTGCCTCGTGGCAGGCTGAAACGCGAACCGCGCGAACACCACGCGAAAGACAAGTGTTCGGGGCAAACCATGCAACGTGGTTCTTGCTAGCTTTTACTATCAACAAGACAAAAAGTGACAGCAAGAGATTTAATAGAGGATTAACTTTAATAAGCGTTTCTGCAACTGAGTGTAAATAACAAAATTGTTTTAATTTCTTTACAACACAAATACTTAACTGCATATGAAAGTACAAAGCCTTGGCATAGGAATAGAATATTACATAGCATAGATCATAGAATATCAGCTGGAGTGAGATTTATGAAAGTCCCACGTTGAAATCAGCAGTAGAAAATGACCTAAACAGTAATGAAGTTTGTGTTCGGTCATGATTTTGAAACTCACGTTTCAAAAAGAGCACTTTTGTACTCTGATATCTTGATACAGGATGTAAGTGATACTTTTGGTTTACCATATTAAATAAAATAGTGTAGATAGGATGTAAGTGACAGCCTAGCAAATACTGAAACGGTGAACTCCTGAGGATAGAACGTGAAAAAAATCGATTCCGTGCTGCCAGATGAGGCTCAACCCTTATCTACGGTTTATACAGAAGAGACGTGTGGCGGTGGCGGATAATCTAAGTAACACAATATAACCCTTATAGTACGTAGCATGCTGTCGTTTTTATCGTAAATGAGAATCGCGCCTGCACTCCAGGTAACGTCGCCTGGAGGCGCGGGCGTAATTCTCCAAACGACGCTATGCTAAGTACTACAAGGTTTATAAATGTGTTACTTTGACTATCCGTCACCGCCACACGTCTCTTCTGTATAAACCGAGCCTAGAGATTATTGTGTCCCAGATTTTTTTTATCTGTCTGTTTGTATGAGCATCACGCAAAAACGACTAGACCGATTTTAATTAAACCTATTGTGTTTGAAAGCTTATGATTAGACTAAAAAACTGGTATATATTTTTTCTCGCTACGATGACGGGAACCGGTGTGAACGAAGTCGCGGGTAACAAAACATAAATAAAAGCATCTCACCTGTCCAGGAGGTCGAATAGGGATCCTCTCGTGCCCCGGCCCCAGGGAGGGAGGGGGGATGGGCCGCCGGTTGAGGTAGTTGTTCCCATCTGTGTTTGTGCCTGAAATATTTGTTCAACACGTTAGAAAATATACTCGTGCAACTAACTGAGCGGTTATAGACTTGATAAAATCCAAATTTCGACTCTCCTTTGGAATCGTTTGCATTTCGCAGGAGACCACATCTAAAATTCACGTTTTTTCGATCCTGGATGGATCAGTTGTGAACCAAGTAAATGGTTGATTGAATATTATTATTGGTTTAGTATTCCTAATTATAATTGTGGCTCTATATAACTTTGAAATCCATTATTCAACACAGCTAGAAATTGAGTTACAATATTATTCCTAGGGAGTGTCAGAGGCCGTAAGGCGCTCTGAAAAAACTCTGACACCAGCGCTTGCAGCTCACACGATAAGAAGAAGACTATTTTACTATTTAAGAACTTTATTGTTATAGGTATGCAGCTTGCAGTAAACAAATTAGCATACCTAATTATTATTACTGTATCAATACGGCATAAGCTCGTTTCGTAAGGGTTTTTTTTGCGATTTTAAATTAAGATAGCTATTAAAGGTGGACTTCCGATGCCAGCGGCCGATGCGACTGACGCGCGCGGCTCGCGGCCGACGGCCGATGCGACAATACTAGTTACTATAAAAACGTATGGCGCCGCTTCTGATGCCAGCGACTGACGCGTGCGTCAGACGCGCGCGGCCGATGCGATAGACATATGGCAAATGACAGAATCTGTCGCATGGCATCAGTCGCTGGCATCGGAAGTCCACCTTAAAAGTAAGTAGCCTGTAGTAGTCAGGGGGTCTACCCGGACATTCGAACTTCGCAATAGCGTGAACGTTTTCCTTCCAATATCAACTCTATTACAAGGAAGTTCGGACCGAAACGGTCGCGATTTACCTACTTATTTAAAATGTAATGTCCGGGTACATGGCCTGGCCTCTAGAATCTACTGCAGGGCAAATGCCTCCTCTTTCGAATAACTCCCATACTCCACCACGTAAGCTCAGTGCAGATTTGTGGAGGCAAGTTAGTGGTCAACTTAGTATCAAAGCTTTTTCAAGCCGCCAAACGATTAGAAATGTTTAACTTAATAGAATAGCTTATAAAATCGTCTTACCTCTAAGTGTAGGCTTGTCAGCAAACGGGTTCCTGTACTCGGGCGGTAGAGGGGGTGTGAAGAAGGCTCGGCCGGGGGGAGCGTAGGACGGTACCGCACCGCCCCCCACACCCGCGAGCAGCGCCGCTCCGTGGTGCGCCGGCGGCCTGTGGACAAACTCCTGGTTAATAGAGCTCTTGGTGGTTGATGGTGCCCTGGTACAGTCGCCATCAGATATATCGTAGCATACAAGGTGTTCAAATATTTCTGAGCAGTGATCATTTTCAATATTTTCGATACACATAACCAATCAAAAACATCTGAACGCCCTAGAACATCAAATATATCTACGCAGTCAGGGTGGACCGCATAAATCGAGCCCCCTTCGCCTAATTTCCCACGGCATTGCGTGATTGAGTTCCTTTTTTTTTTTGCCGAATAAAGGCACCACAATGCCTTCGTGTCCTTTTACTCGTTGTACAAATTATTCAAAAAGAAAAAACAAATCACACGCCATCACTTTTCACTCGTAAGATACATGAAAAGCAGGTTCATCAGGCAGGCAGGTTTTTCGAGTCTGTAATGCAAGAACGTCACCTATCTTCCTATTTAATTTTTAATCAAAGATTATATCTAATATGTTTCTACTATGGAGGTGTCTAGAAAATTTGCTACTAATTAATTAATTAATATTAATACTAGTTAATTTGGTACCTATGTACCTACTTAATCAATAATCACCTTTAAACAATGCAGTTGAAGGATCTCAGAACAGAAAAAAAAATTGTTACAAGAGAGTGATGTAGGCGTCTTCCATTTTCTATTGGTTTCGTCCAGGTTCGTGATAGCAGAATTAAAATGTCTGCAGACTAAGTACACCTAAGTTCTCGTGAAACATAAAATTTCAATAAAAAGCCACTAAAGCACAGATTTGCATGCAATTGGCCGTGGAAATAGCACTGAAACGCATTCTGCATTCTAAAAAGTCGTGGCGTTATTCTAATTCTAAGCTCATTGCGAACATTTTTTTCGAGTTATTATTCAAGTGCCGTTGACCTTAGGGCGAGTGTGTATAATGTTGGACACATTAAAAGTTACAGTAAGCATACTTGGCTTTACGCTCACGACTTTACTTCCTGGGGAGGTACAGAGATGTTCTAAAGCCTTGGATAAGTTATGTCAGGATTGACAGTCGAAGCTAAGAAAGCGTCGAAAAAAATTGCCACCAGTACTGTCCTCTAAATCCTATCCATATACACGCACACAGACATAATTTGTATGACGCCTCACGCACACCAACCTAAGAAAGTTGGCCCGTTTTTTTATACGGTAGACGCGTTAGGCTCATTCTAGACATATACTTTTTCTAAGTCTAAAGCATATTCCGAATAGGTATTCGTATTTCATTCGAGGGTTCACATCACAGGTAGTGGATAACTTTCAATAGCTAGAGGAGACATCATCATCATCAGCCAATACACGCCACATTGCAGGCCACAGGCCTACCCTCAAGGAGGGCGTATGTGCGTTAGTCCAACACGCATGTCCAATGCGGATTGGCAGACCATACGCATCCGCGTTTCTTTCCTCATAATGTTTTCCTTTACCGCTTGAGAGCGCTTGGTATTATTAAAAGCTGGTACATGGCATTCCGTCCGTGCGGATTCGAACCCGGGCCCTTAGTATATTGACTGTTCGCAACCTCAACCTCTCCGCAACGCGCCACCGATGTTCTGTGTATGGACACTCAAGTGAATTAATCTGTGAAGATCAATTTCTAAAAACGTTTAAAGTTACCTTCCTACTAAATAATTCCACTTCCTAACACAACTGAACGTGACGAAAACGAGTACATGCACCCTACAAAAAAGTACTAAAACTCCTCATAGATACAGCTATAAATTAAAAACATAGGGAGACATACATAGCTTAACACTTTGTATGGAAATGACATAAATTGGCTCACTGCCCAATGCCCCGCCATTCAGTCGGCGTTATTTTCAGAACGCAAGCCGCATTTCAATGAATTTCCAACAATAAAATTATTAAACCGAATTTTATTTTGTAGGGAAATGGTTGAAATAATCGGATTTTACTTTTTAAATAGTTAGTCGGTTATCAACATGACGTTTATTTTGGTTTAGTTATTCTATTCAACAACAGATGGCGCTACATAATCGTTCTGCGGTATCACTTTTTAATTTGTTTTCTTCTTAATATTATTTTAGAAACGATAAAGATTTTGCTGTTTAGGAAACAAATTTAAAAATAATATTATGAAGAAAACATTATGTTCCGAGATATCAAAATATTTAAAAAAGAAAGCTCTTATTAGTTGCAACTACTCGCCGCTAGATGGCGTAACGTGTATTAGCAGCTCCTGTTTTCGCTTGTGGCTGTCGATTTCAAACTATTTTATTTAGGTATTTGGTACGTGTAAGCAAATATTTCACAGTTAGCGAAAAATATGTTTTTGTAACTGCAAAACTAACTGGGAATGTTCATATTTCTGACGGATTGAATTTCCAAAAAAATCTCTATGAAAGAAAACCTATTGATTATTAAAACGTAGTGAAAATAAAAACCTATGATTCATACATGATCCGTGTTCTAGTAATGGCAGTTCGATTCCAGACTGAATACTGGCTGGCTTCCTGACTGGTTGTTTGAAATGAATGATATCAATTTCACCCTGTATTTGATTGAGTTGCGATTGATGTTTTCTATGGAACAGATGTTTTTTTTCCGCGATTTCGATTTTTTCTCCATAGTGAAAGTTGTTCCGTTTGATGGCCTGAAGCACCCTGTTCGATATGTAACGCTATTAATTGTACACCCTGTATTACGATTCGTAACACTACTTACGTGAAGGAAAAAATCGTGAGGAAACCTGCATACTGCATTATTCAAAAACTCGATGAATTCAAAGTATTACAACGTCTTTCGTATAAATTCATCTTAATTTTTTTTTAAGAATTTATAAATAAAAAATTGCTCCCTCAAAATAGGGAATCGAGAAAAAAACTGAACACTTTCGAGTTGACAGCTCAATGAGCACGATTGTAACGCCATCTGTGTCTTTGAACTATTTTTTAATTAATGAAAACGCCCATAGTTGACATGACATGTTTGACAATTTAAATAAAATCTGACAAACAAACCACAAGCACAGAGATTAGTTTCTAGATCGCGTTTAAAAAATTCGAATAATTAAACTTTGTTTGTATGTAGCGCGCTAAAGGGTTTTATTAAAAACTAATATTTTCGAGTACCTACCTATGGTTCGACGGCTGCGATATGCTATACGAAAACTAAAAAAATAAAGCTATATACACAAGGGTAACAATGCAAGAGTATTTCGGTGTAGTTCCACAAAACAAGCTACGTTTAGATTAATGATGGTCTCGCTCTACCGACTCGGCACAACTGGGGATACTTTCCGAAAATATATCCGAGGATAGATAGCCCCGGTTGAGATTATGAGAGCTAGCGGTTTTTAGAATATGCTCTTTAAACTACCACGTGACAACTGTAATTTACAATGACAATTTGAGATAGATTACTAGAGAATATTAGGACACATTCTCCATTAGTAACCAGCAATGTTGCCACCTTAAATTGTCATTTGCAAATTACTATTGTCAAATTATAGCATAGCATAACATATTCTCACGACTATATTCCCCGAGGGGGTAGTCAGAGATATTCTGAACCACCGAATATCCACGTTTCACTAGCACCGAAACTCTGTCCAGTGTGACGGGGTGTGAGCCCGTCGCCACTTGTAATGGACAGTGGGTACAATACATGCCTCGAAATTGAAGCATGCAGGTTTCCTCACGATGTTCACCGAAAAGCCAGTGGTGTTTCAAATCGTACATAAATTCCGAAAAACTCATTGGTACGACTCGGCCTGGACGGGGATCGAGCCGTCTCCTCCTGCACGGCAGGCAAGGTTACTCGCCACTGTACCACCACGGATTTTTCAAATTATAAATTGTATGAAATGGGCTCCTGATTGGAGATCGTCATCAAACATGACAGGTTAAAAGTAGTCGATATCGATGAATATTTATGACAAGATGTTTGGGTCTAGAGTCTAAATTCTGAGGTATGTCAGAACTACGAAGTGGATTTCTCTGTCTATCCCTCTGGGGAAAAGGACGTGAGATACGCATGTGTATGTTTAAAATATGTGTAGCCACGTGGCTTAAAATGGACCATCCTATACCTTTCCGTGGCTGTCGTAGAAGGCGACTAAAAGATAAGAATTGATACGTTATTACATTCTTAAACCTTGCTTGTTAAAAGTTGTTCACTTTGATGATCAAAACGACGAAAACGAATATTAATACCCCCTCATATACACGCTCTGTATATGTGTTGCCACAAACACGACCTAAAATACAATGTATAAAACAATGAATGTTTCAATCGAATCTCATCGTTTAAACCATACACTAAATTCTGGATTTATACCATTTTGACGGGGCAGAATTAATGTTTCAATCATGCTTAGGAGCATTAAAAGCAGCCTAGCCTGGAGCCCAGCCGATCTGCGTACTATCGGGACTCCGACATCCTTCAATATATTCCCTTTTTTTAAGGTTCCGTACCAACGGGACCCTATTTACCAAGTGTACCTTATTCAATACACTCTTTAGTCTTTGATTAGTAATATGTCTAGATAGACAGTCGGAGCTACGAACGCGTCGAAAAAAATATCACCGAACCGTGATAAATCGTGTCGCTATACACGGACACAGAGATAAGTTGTATGACACATATTAAATTGGATACAAATCAATGAGTCTTGTCTTTCTGAGATGAAATGTTGTTTCTAATAGTACTTTTTTAAATATAAAATATGGTTTCTCTTATTTTATTGCAGCTTCATCATCATCATCATTAGTAAATGTGGCAAGCTGGCCATACTCCACCACGAAACCCAGCCTCTTTGTGAAAGCAAGTATTGTAATAAAAGTGACTTTGAACTCTCTCCTCTGGGGCAAAAGATATTAAATTGATAAAACTAATATGTCGCCGTCGACAGATGGCCCATGTTTCAACTTGACAGATTTCTGTAATCCATTCCGTTTTACGTAACACCTGTTTCTATCGTTTGTGACTTTTTAATAAAACTAAACTCTTGTTATATACTGAAAACTAGAGTTTTTTAGCGTTAAAAAAAACGTTCGCAAATGAGTCGAACAAATTAAGTTTCTTATAATTTTAGATGTTCTAAATATTTTTTATGTCTTTTCACTGTTCAATCCAATCACACTGTATTACACTGTATACACGGTGTAACAGAAAAATGTGGTCAATGGTCATATTTAAGGGAATATATTTAGGTAATTCGGAGCGTGCTCCATACAAACGAAGACTGGTGATATTTTCAATACTATATAACCAATTAAAGTCAGTGAAACGTTTTTAAACAATCTAAAAACTAATCTCTATGCTTGTATGAAGTCAGATTTTCGTTTGTTTATAAGTCTGTGGATTTTCGTTAAAATGTACAGTTACAGTGTGTAGTAAATTAATCCTAGAATTAAAACTGTATATTTAAAGAAAACATGACTTCATACAAGCATAGAGATTAGTTTCTAGAATGTTTCTGAAAAATTTCATTGACTTTAATTGTTTAGTACTGAAAATATCACCAGACTTCGTTTGTATGCAGTGCACATTTACGCAAACGGGATAAACTTCTCTTAAAGAGACCATTTAATCTGAAAAAACGAAACAAAATCACCTCTTCTACACATTAGAGATTAAATAAGAGTAGGTAATGGAGGGAACTGAGTAAGGTCTGTCAATGTCGAGTGACTTTTTTTGAGTATCTCAATCTCATTTATTGTTTCATGTACAAAAAACACGCCCACACAAAGTTAGTTTGTCTGTTTGTTGCACGTTGACTGCCTTGACACCGCTAGTAAAGTTAGGGTAGGAAATATCCAACAAAAATGAATTCCGAACTGATGAAGCCGCGTGTACAAGCTTGACTTAGAAATAGAATAACCCTTTCGCCTTGTTACCCATATAAAGTTACAAAGGGCTCAACTCCCAATTTCAATAATGAAACTTCTAAACAAAATTCATTTTGACACCATCAACAAGTAAAATTCAAAAACAGATTATCCCACGAACAAACGGTACCACGATAACTCGTGACTTCGTGACATTGTAACTCGAAGCGTAATCGCGCAAAAACTCAAACTCGAATTTGCATAATCACACTTAACCAACATTAAGTAGAACTTAACTTTAGCAGTCACGTATATAAAGATTATAAAACTTGTTCAAAGTGACAATCAAAAAGTTGGATGAGAATTCTGTGGGTCTTTTTAGAAGTTTTCGGTTGGTTTTGGGGTATAATTACGGAGATTATCGTTGAGAGACGGTTGGGCAAGGTTGTTTTAAAGTCTCCGCTGGTTTTCTTCAAATCTCGTTAATTGCGACATCGTTGTCTGTTTTATTAAGGCGATACCTGTGAAATAATATTTAATCAAATTTTTATTTTTTTTTCATTTAAAACTAACTGTGCTAAACTACCGATACTTAGTACGGCCATACTGAAAAAAGCTATAGTCGCTTTTACTAGTAGAATTCTAGTATATGCGACAACTACTAATTTCGTGGTGGTCCAGTGGCGAGTAACCTTCCCTGCCGTGCAGGAGGCGATGGTTCGATCCCCGTCCAGGCCGACTCGTACGAATGAGTTTTTCGGAATTAAAGAACCACTGGCTGGCTGGCTTCTGGCTTTTCGGTGAAGGAAAACATCGTGAGGAAACCTGCATGCTCCAATTTCGAGGCATGTATTGTACCCACTGTCCATTATAAGTGGCGACGGGCTTACCCCCCGTCACACTGGACAGAGTTTCGGTACTACTGGTGAAACGTGGATGTTCTGAGGTTTCAGAATATCTCTGACTACCCCCTCGGGGAATATAGTCGTGAGCATATGCTACTAATTTCTCAGATCTTCCAAGAAAATTCGTTGCTAAAAGTAATTAATATTTTTTGATAAAATAATTCTGGTAGATGTGACTAAACTCTGTTTTTTTTTAACTAGAAGACTGATGCCGTATTTTTGATTTATATTCGATGTAACAAAATGAAACGTTACTCTAAAAAAAACATAACAAAATCGAGTCAGTTAGATTTTGCACCAAAATCTATCTAATATCTATCGTTAGTTTATCTTTTGTAATCTTTTATCATTATGCTATTAAGATTATTATGATGTAAGAAAAATTTATCCGGTGAATTTTAATATTTGCCCTTTTAAATATAATTAAAATATATATTAATGATAGTTGGAAGTAAAGAAAGCGAAAAGGTATTTAATTTTTGACCCTCGGTAACGAACCAAATAATTTGAATTGAATTGAAAATCAAAAGTCCATCCAAATAATTTGTTCGTGGACTTTCACCAGTTTCAAAATGTATTCCATTGTTCAATTCAAACCGTTCATTTCACGAATTTGTGAAATCTCATCGCATTCAATGATTATAAAATAATTGTACAATAGGCCCGGCGAAGTCGAGAACAATATAATAAAAAGTTTTAAGCAACAAATTGTTTGAGAAACTTTGTTTTTATTCAAATAATACTCGACTTTCGTAATGAAAAAGGCATTGCAGAGACGCATTAGGGCATCTTTGGGGGGTCGAAAGTGTTTAGCTTCTGAATCTACAGGGTATTAGGATATACAGTTTCATTACTTTAACGGTTTACGAAAAAATATCTAGACTTTTCATACAAACAAACATTCGATCAGATGATTGCGTTTATTATGGAAAGTCCACAATAATTATTGCTAATTTCCAAAAGGTTTCTTAGGAAAAGTTGTTCAGTATCATGGGCACAATCGCCCCTAAAAATAATGCCACTGTTAAACCCTAACGTTCTGCATATTACTATAACACGACATTCGGTAACAATAAGAGACGATATTTAAAATGGCTTCTTTTGTTAAAATTATCTACTGACTGCTTATTTCATTTTGAACAACCATTGTTTTCCCCTGAATTAAATCAAATTGTGCATAACAAAAGATAAATAGTAACAGTATTTTATAAAATGAAAAAATTTCTAAAATAGCTTTAAACGTGTCTTATTTTAAATTGGAACCAACTTTTAAGGTAATTGATATTCAGTAGCTCAAGGGTCACTGCTATATGAGTCAAAGCAATCTTGAATCCGCTATCCCAGATAACTAATCCTCTAAAAACCAGTTTGATAGTTTCTAGCCCCCTCCCTGATTACATCTCTGCTTTTATCCACGAGCCATTTAAACTTTGTTTTTGAAGTTTGCCCAGAATTGACAGTCGCTGATTGATCGAACGGGGAAAAGAGAAATGGGGAAAAATCGTCGGGGAAATGGTCTTTTGTGTTTATAACTGCTTATTCACGATACTTGAGATGTTTGGAACAAATACTTCGAGGAGTAATAATAAATATTTTTTTTACTGAGTGCCTCGGATTGGGTTTGGTTGGCTTTTAAGTGGGAGCAAACATGACGTGGCGTTTGTTGTCATTGAATTTAAGGGTAAACTACTGTTGGCGCGCTCCATACAAACGAAGTCTGGTTATATTTTCAGTACTAACTAATTAAAGTCTATAATTCATCTGGTCTTATAACTTTGTATGGCAACTTTAGACGGTCTTACTATTACGGGTATTGAACTAAGGTGAAGAACATGACAGTATAGAAAAAAAACGGTAATCTCGAAATTAAAAAATATCAGATTATTATTTTTTTACGGCTGGTTGTTACAGTTAGTAAGACTTAGTTTTTTTTTTTAGTAATTTCGTACCTTACCACAATATCTAAACGGCAAATCGGTAATATTTTTGAAAATTATACGTAAAACATAATATACTCGTATCTTTGCTTAGACGATTTATGTACGGACCCGCCTCGCCTTAGCAGTTCTCCTTTTTGACATTCAAAATTAGAATCTAAACTAATGGAATAAAATTCAAAGTTGCGTATCTCGTGTTACCTCGCCCCCCGCAAAAAGTGGCAGAAAAGTTTGTTAGTAGAATTGCACGCATAACTTGTCCTCATTTAAGTAGTCTAAGGAGCTAAAGAAATATTGAAAATGTGAATTTTGCGTTATTTTTCAACGTTTTTTATGCACTGAAAAGACACAATTTTTTGTAGTAAATCCAACGGGTGCGCGCGGCTGACTGCGTTCCCTTGCTCGATTTCCCTCAAGTTTCCCAAAAAGTGTAAGGTGAGGTGGGGTATCTGAAGTCAGAGGGGGGCGGGGAGTGGCCGTTCTGTATTATAGAACTATATACTATTACCTATTCTGTGACAATATCAGACAATTTTTTTTTTACGGCTGGTTGTTACAGATACTATGACTTAGGTTTTTATATTATAGTCTAGGAAAAATAAGGTTTGAGATTGCATTAAAGACACTTTAGTAAATTGTGTTTGAAATAATATTACTGTTAGTTTATAACACTTTTGTCGAGATTTCGTGGTTATATAGCTCAGGAACCTGAGAAATACCTTAAAATCAATATTAATGTACAAATGGCAAGCTTATTTCTAAAAATATTTCGACCAGCATACCAGCAATAGAGACAGTTTATTATAAAAAGGCAAATTTAATGTGTAAAAACAAACAGTAAATAATTTAGTTTTGAGGACATAATTTTTGAAGACTTACAAAATATTAAATATCTACCCAAATTAACGATATTAACCGTGGATTATTATTGTTATAAGTAAAACGTATTGAACGAAGCCATCCTGTACAAAATCACCAAATTTCCATTTTTTGTTCATACCTAAATTTAATGTTTTGTAAATGTCTTAATTATTCAATAATACAACATAAAAAATCGGGGATTATTGAGAATTTATGTTTTTCAGGTATGTATCTACTATTTTCCAAATTTTCACCAAAAGTGCAATTAATGCAACCTACTCCATACAAAAATCCGTAGATTTCCCCGACTAATACAAATTTCGTACCTTACAACAATATCTAAACGGTAATCGGTAATATTTTTGGTAATTAAAAAGTTCCGGGGCTACAGTACTATATGGAACGTTATACGTAAAATATAATATACTCGTATCTTTGCGAAGATATAAACTCCAGTTCATTAATTTCATTGTAACCGATACATCCATTAATACAAGTAGATCAAAGGGAATACATATCTTGTTGGAATCTAATATTTGTATTCGTATCTTGATTGATATTTGTATACGGTTCAGTGGTTTGAATTAGATAATATATTTTGCTAAAATATTGTATCTACAGATATACAACGTGTTAATGAATAAGCGCAAAACCTCATACACCCCAACTGATTTATAACTAAATAATTCGATTGAAACAATAATTTCCTTATTTCAATAGTTAAAATTTAAAGTTATTCGCATTTTAAGTTTTCAGGCAAAAATTATTTGCTTTCATTTCAGCAATGAATGAAAGCGCTAGCATGCTCGTGGATACATTTTAAGAATCATGTTTTGGTAGTAAGTAGGGTGAGTGTGCCCGTTTGGTGGGTTGAGATCAAGTTCAGTAAATTTAAAATTTTACAAACAAATTATTTCATATTTTGAAAAAAATTACCTATGTTGAAAACATGATTATTCGATTCTGCTCTCGATTCTAAACAAACTACTTTCTAGTTTTGCGTTAATTCATTAACACGTTGTATATTGAAAGTTAATTAGAGAAAGGCAATATCAGTCAGGTAAATATTTTTATCAATATATTGACTGAGATCCAACGCAAGCCCATTTTGTTGTTTCGTCCATTTTGTCTGTTTGCCTCAATTCGGTTGGTCAAGTTTTTTTTGGTCTTCATTTTATATTTTTTACGGATAGAATAAGACATAATTTTAAGAAACCAATTTAATTCTTATTGCGGTTCATCGAGTTTATCAATGTTATAAATTAAATTAGTTTGATCTGTAATCTCTAACTACAAAAATGGTGGAGAGAAAATAATTCGAACTCCATGGAGAAAAACTACTTTATTTAAAAAAAAATCCTGCCTTCTCTTTCTAACTCTATGGAAACAGAAACGGCAACATCAAATGTTAAATTCTGACATTGTGAATATATTTTTTTCTTAATGGCCAGTTATTTTAAGTTGATTATAAGTTTACCAAGGAGATCACAGGTTTTCCAGTGATGTCACTGGACGGACCGAAAAACGCCGTTATTTTATTAAAAAGATCTGTAATTCTTTCATTTTAAAATTTCTGACATAGAAAATATTATTATTGAGACAATTATCTCGAAATGGTTTCCGATTCAGCCCTCCAAAAACCGAATTACGATTCGAATCAATAGGTGTAAAATGAGTTCATTTTTACACCTATTGAATCGAAATTAGGGATAAAGATAGATAAAGGTAACCCAAAAACAGAAATGTGGTAGTTGAGAAGAAACTAATTCATTTCGAACTTCTCCCATAAACCAAAAGGGGGTTGAAAAAAACAGTTTTTTTAGATATATGGAGTGAGAAGGCACTGGATAGGTCTTGTAAAATTGAAGAAAACACTCATAATCATAAATAGGTACGGAACCCTATCGTATGATTCAAAAATAGCACTAATGTTCCGTCTCGATGCTACGATGATTTTCAAAAACATCATAAGTAAAATATTTTTAAAATATGATTTTTCTTCAATTTATTTTTCTTTTCTAGATTGTTGATAAAAGTAAGTAGTGGCTTACCAGCCTACGCAGGACCTAAAAATACAAAACTAAGAGATAAAGACTGAAAAAGAATTACAATTAGGTTAACACGAAAGCAATTTCTTGGTAAATTAAATTGTCATCGTAAAACCGAGCATAAAGCCTACTTAAATACCTACTGTTTTATGAGATACGTGAAAACTTTGATTTTATGTACATTTTAATTCGTCTTATCGTAAAATGAGTTATCTCTTTCTAACTATTACGATTAAATAAGGAAGGATATGTGTTCAAATGGTGCCGTGGTGGTCCAGTGGCGAGTAACCTTGCCTGCTGTGCAGGAGGCGATGGTTCGATCCCCGTCCAGGCCAAATCGTACCAATGAGTTTTTCGGAATTTATGTACGATTTGTAACACCACTGGCTTTTCGGTGAGGAAACCTGCATGCTTCAATTTCGAGGCATGTATTCTACCCACTGTCAATTATGTGGCGACGGGCTCCCCCCCGTCACACTGGACAGAGTTTCGGTACTACTGGTAAAACTTGGATGTTCTGAGGTTTCAGAATATCTCTGACTACCCCCTAGGGGAATATAGTCGTGAGTATATGCATGCATGGATATGTGTTAACCTAAATGTTAAACGAATAAACTGTTTACTCGAAGAGCCAAAAGGATTGTAATTCTATTTTCGTAGACAGAACTAGGTTTAAACTGACGTGGGTTTGAGATGAACACAAAGAAAATTATAAACAGTCTAAATTACACATGAGAATTATATTATTAGTTAAATTATATTATAAATTTCAGTTCTTATCTACCTACACTTGTAGTTGTTATCGAATACCGACGAAATAATTAGCTTTTTGAAAAATAAATCGTATATCCTGCACGCCTTATTAATTAGGTACCTATAGGCTTAGGCTCAATTTACACCGCCGCGGAATGGAACGGAAGCTACTTTTTGCAATGAAATTGTATATGCACGCGCGTCTTCCGCGGAATCCTCATGCAATTCCGAGAATTCTCTGGTGCCGTCTGTGGTAAATTGACTGCTTCCATTCCGTTCCATTCCGCGACGGTGTAAATTGAGCCTTAGATGAAAGTAAAATTAAAGAATCGGCCTAACGCGAACATTTCAAACCAGAAAAATGAGTCAGCAAGTGATTCAAATATATACCGAGATGTGTGTGTGTGGGGGTGTGTGTGTGTATGGACCAACTACTTGTGTGCTTCAACATAACGCGCTTTGAGCATATCCATTAATTTTACTCACAAAATACAAAATGAAAGACAATATAAAAAATAATCCAGAATTTTTACACCGAAACGATGCGCGCGACAATATCCCGCATCTGTTTCTCGTTCAGTTACTAAGTAAAACAGAGAAACAGCGCGAAAGACTGTCGCGCATTTTACCTCGATCTGTGGGGCTACCTTAAAAGTCTTGCCCGATTCATGGTAGTATCTTCAGGATACCTTTACTTTATTCCTGCCCCTCTAGTATGATTTCTCTACTCACTCGCGAGACGCTTACGCTGCATGTAAAATGACCTCTTCTCACGCTTTAGAGAAGTCATACTAGAGTAAAACCACGGAGGTAAGAATGAAGCGGAGGTACCGCAAGGCAATTAGGTCACTATTCTATTTTTTCTCACCTCCGTGGATAAAACCAAAGATAGAAAACTCACCTGGGCTTATGATAAGTGGGATTGCTGTTGGTCTTGAGTATGTCTGCATTGGGGACAGAAGTCGGCAACGCGTGTTCTTTCTCGAGCTCGCTCTCATAGCTTTCTAGTGGTACGTGCTTGCCGGGCAACGGATCCGCTGTAAAAAAAAAACATACGTTAATATCATCTTCATTTAGGGTACAATCTGGGATGGACTAGGCAAAAGATTGCCGTTTCGCATAGAATAACGTAGTCAGAAACGGAAGTCGTGAGTCGACTAATCAATATTATTTATTCTGTGTCCGTCTTTTCTAGTACCTTTCTAGTAGGTATACAAAATACACGGTATTTTTTTTTAATTATAGTTTAATAAAACAGATTATATTCTCATCTACTAGCGGTCGCAGCATGATGCGCGTGATAAGGCTATGTCAAGCCTTTTATCTCGTTCGTTCGCGCGCAAATAGAAAAAGAGCAAAGGCGCGACAGCGCTATATCATGCTGACATACTACGGCCGCAGAATTATTTTAGCAACTAATAACAACAACACTAATATTGTGATTTTTAGCAACATTTATTTTAGGAAATCGCTTTTAGTGATAAGATCACCTTTTATAAGTAATATTTGTCTGTTTCTGGTATCTAATAAATAATAATCATTTTTATGCTTGGATATGTTATATGTCGCTACTTTCTTAGCTTCGAGCTAAGAAAGCGTCGAAATAAATTCAACTTGTATTGACCTCTAAACCCTATCCATAAACACGCACACAGATATAATTTGTATGACGCCTCACGCACACCAACCTAAGAAAATTGGGCCGTTGTTTTATACGGTAAGACGCGTTAGGCTCATTCTAGACATACTTTTTCTAAGGTTTTGTGTTATTTTTCACAAAGCTCTACAAAAATTAATAGTTTTCTCTACAATATTCTAGTAAAATCGGCAAAATTTCTTTGTCCCTTTAGTTTATTCTCTCGGAGAAATATTGTTTACCTCTACCTATATAAAAGACTAGCAGCCCGTCCCGGCTTCGCACGGGGTAGACAAAGGCTCATTTTTCTACACCTTCGGTTACATTGTTCAAATTTTACCAAGGATCCCTAATTTTTTTCAAAATGAAATGTAGCCTATGTCAAATTGGAAGAATGTAGCATTCTATTGGTGAAAGAATTTTTTAAATCGGCCCAGTACTTTTTGAGCCTATTCATTACAAACATACAAACATACAAAAATAGGTACAAATCTTTCCTCTTTATAATATTAGTGTAGATGTAGGCAGGTAGTAATAAAGGCTTTTACAAGATTAACTGGATGTAATTCTATCCTCGTGGAGGTGGATACCGTATCCTTATTTCTCAAGGTTAATAACATCCTAAGGGGGTTTGGGTTTGATTCCTTTTTACACGATTGCGCCAGGAGGGTTATGTTTTCAATGAAAAATACAAAGAACTGTCTATATTAAGGGGATATAATTCGGAGCGCACTCCATACAAACGTACTATGGTGATATTTTCAATACTAACCAATTAAAGTCAATGAAATTTTGCTGAAACAATCTTGAAACAAATATCTATGCTTGTATGGAGTCAGATTTTCGTTAAAATATACAGTTTCAATGCTAGGATTAATTTAAAATTTGTATGGAAATCTTTGAGGCACTGTAACTTTTAAACATTTTAACGAAAATCTGACTCTATACAAGCATAGAAATTTGTTTTTAGATTGATTCTGAAAATCTCATTGAGTTTAATTGGTTAGTATTGAAAATATCACCATAGTACGTTTGTACGGAGCGCGCTCCGAATTATATCCTCTTAAGGGCTTTGGCTTTGGGCTTTAGGTTACCGCTATGTTTTCATGGAAGTTCTCGTACAAGATGACTAAGGGATATGATGTAATAAATAATATTTAAGCATAGCATATGCTCACTACTATATTCCCCGGGGTAGTCAGAGATATTCTGAAACCTCAGAACATCCACGTTTCACCAGTAGTACCGAAACTCTGTCCAGTGTGATGGGGGTGAGCCCGTCGCCACTTATAAAGAATATTTATGTTATTATTATTATAACACTCTGTTCTGTTTCTTTTACAGTGGTTTTTGTGACATGCCGTCAGTTGCACGTACGTCCATTAAAGTTAATCCTCCATTAAATCTCTTGCTAGCTTTTACTAGGTCAAAAATACAAAAAGTAAAATCAAGTGATTTAATTGAGGATTAACTTTAATGAACGTACGTGCAACTGGCAGATAGAGTGGGTGCTCTCAGGTGGCTAGTTTTTGGGCCTTACTTGTTATAAATCGAATTCTGGTACATAAATCTACCACCAGTCCAGCCTTTACTTGACTTGACTTAAGAATTCTTGTTAGAGAAAATTTTAGTTACATGCAGGAACGAGAATTTTTTTTAAATTATGAAACAAGTTGATATTAGTTACAATTGTTTAACTCCGTGCACGCTTACAAAGTTGGTTAGCATTTTATTTATAACTAGCAGCCCGTCCCGGCTTCGCACGGGGTAGACAATTGTCTATTTTACCAAGGATCCCTAATTTTTTTCAAAATGAAATGTAGCCTATGTCAAATTGGAAGAATGTAGCATTATATTGGTGAAAGAATTTTTTAAATCGGCCCAGTACTTTTTGAGCCTATTCATTACAAACATACAAAAATAGGTACAAATCTTTCCTCTTTATAATATTAGTGTAGATAGCAACATTTCTAATCCCTCCGAAAACTAAAGTCAAAATGCATGTTCCATTTCAAAGAATCATGCAGTTTAATTAAAATAGCTTGCAGTATGGAGCGGTATTCTTCAAAGAGTGGAGTTCAAATTACTAACTAGTTATTAAATCATATAGCATGGAATATGTCGTTTCAAGTTGGAATTCCTACGAATTATTATGTGATGTGAGTCATCGTGAAACAGTATTGTCAGTTCAATTGAAACTTTATATCTTTATCCCTTTTGTGTAGGAACAATTCTGCTTGTCATGTTTTTTCGAAAAACATTTCGAGATCATTGTCTCAATAGCAATATTTTCTATGTTAGAGATTTTAAAATGAAAGGAATACTGATATTTCTAATAAATTAAAGAAATAAACTCCATGGTAAACTTAAATTAAGGGAATATAATTCGGAGCGCGCTCTATATAAACCAACTTTGGAAATATTTTCAATACTAACCAATTAAAGTCAATGAAATTTTTCAGAAACAATCTAGAAGCTAATCTCTATGCTTGTATGAACTCAGATTATCGTTAAAATGTAAAAAATGTCTTCAGAGATTTCATACTACTCTTAAATCCTAGCATTAACACTGTAAATTTTAACGAAAATCTGACTCTCAAAAATCTCTCGAAAATTTGACTTTCAAAAATCGCACTCCTGAAGTAACTATGATTTTTGAAAGTCAAAACAGCTGTAGAAAGATGCATATCTCCATAGTAAAATTGACATTTTCAACTGCTGAGTTCAAAGTATGAGTTTCAAAAATCATACTTCTGGGCATTAGGAAAAAAATATATATTCACTATATCAGAATTTGACATTTGATGTTCCCGTTTCTGTTTCCAGCATAGAGTTAGAAAGAGGAGGCTAGTTTTTTTTAATTAAGCTATTATAAAAAAATAGTTAGTTTATTAATTTAAAAAAAAAAAACGGAGAAATGACATTTTCTCCATGGAGTTCGTATGATTTACTTGGGACCATTTTCTTATTTAGATATTAAAGATCAAAATAATCTCAAAATAAAATTATATTGCTATAGTAGGTAGGCATCCTTTCCAATACTGTAAATATCAAAATTTACCAACGTAAAATGTCGGTAAGTGTTAACCAATTTTATGACGTTACTCTACTTTACTCAAATGTCCGGTTACCTAACTGACAATTTCAACAAAAGACCCAAACGAAACAATTGAAAACCGACACTGTTGTCTCAAAAATAGACCACAATTTCGTAAGTTAATTATGGCAGGCAGTTTGACCTATTTTGAAATCATGCTGAGTTCTAATTTTGATTTACCTCTTTTGTTTCCAAAAATAATCGAGTAAGTAGGTATTTACAACAAAATACATTAATTCGAATTAGGCAATTAACAATTAGAATAGAAAAGAAGAGGCAAGCATTTGCGATACAGAGTAAGTGCGAGCAAGACATGAATACTCCATTGCCTACATATTCCGCCACGTTTTCTTCCTACCAATTTAATTTATTTAATAAACTAGGAATAAACCGTAGTCCCTTATCTTAACTATTATAAAACTGTAACAGAAGTGTAACATTGAAGATATTTACAAAAAAAGAAGATATGGTTTAGGTCTCCCTGGCTCCAAAAACCAGTTTTCGAATTTTCGTTTATCTGTTTGTGTGTTTCTTTGTGCGAGCATCATGCGAAAACTACTGAACCGATTTTGATGAATTTTTTGTTTGATAGCTAATGATCCGACTTAAAATCTGGTATATAATTTGTGCGGACGAAGTTGCGGTTGTAAATCCTTTGACTAATTATTATAAGGACTAGCTTTGTGGTAGCATTTCCCCTCTGCCACGGTATAAGCACAATTGATCTTGTGCATTTACATTCAATTTTACACCTTATCACTAAACGAGACAGCCTATAATTGCGAAATAATAACTTCGAACTTAGAACGTTTGGGGTTCACACGAGACTACTTTTCATTATTTTTAACATTCAAAATTAGAATCTAAAGTTATGGGGAATAAAATCCAAAGTTGCGGATTTCATGTTACCTCGCCCCCCGCAAAAAGTGGCAGAAATGTTTGTTAGTAGAATTACACGCGTAACCAGTCCACATATAAATATATAATAGTCAAAGGTTCAATCTAGTTATGAATAAAATATTGTGCGAAATCAAAGCCAAAAGGAAAAGATTTTAATAATAATAATTTCTACGAACCGAATAGACAATTCAATAACAAAAAAATTCTACGAATCGAAATAGATTTCAATAAAACAAAACAGTGTCCCGTTTCAATACGAACAATATTTGCACTTCCCACGACTTATCAAATTCTAAGTTCACTGGAACGTGATAAATTTCATTGTTCTTTGATCATCACGTCCGACGGTAGAAAGTTGTATCTTAAAATATTAAATTTTTAGGTCCGTTAAATTGGTGAATCTTGAAACTTCGCCCCTAAAATATATTTTTTTATAAATCTGTATAGATATTCATATAAAAGTATGCAAGAAGTTTACATGGTATGAAAAAAGATGCTGCCTTATACATGGTGTAAACTTAAATGTGTCAATGTTGGTTTAAGTTGTTCAGTTTGGTAGTCTAATCTAAAGCACCTTAAGTATTTAACGCATTTAACTTTACACCTTGTATGTTTATATAGGGTGAAATTGAAAACCTTCCTCAAAGCTCAAGATATCTCTATACCAAATTTCATCAATATCGTTTCAGAGATTAAGCAGCGAAAACGGAATAGACTTACATTTTCGCATTTATAATATTAGTAAACAATAAGTTTGAAAAAAAGATACTAAATGATAATTAGGATTTAAAGCAATGTCTCTTCCCTAAAACACGTCTTGATGTGGGTAGCTATTCATTAATCTGCAGTATTTTAGATAATACATCTCAAAGGCCGGCACGTAGGTACTTTATTAACTCATATTGACTGTACTTCCCTTTCAGGTTAGGTTGAAAAGGAACTCTATCTTTATCAATATTCAGGACTTAGATCAGTTTGCTATCCAAGAAAAGAGTGTTATGTTATTTGGAACTGAATGGTTTGTAAATTTTATCAAGAACAGACACACTTTGTTTAGTCGACCCAGTTTTATGATTTGAACGCATCAATGTGAAAGTACGGAACGTGGAACGCACCATTTTTTACTTTTTTCAATTATGTTTCTGACAGTTGATGAGCAGACTACGTTTCAAAAAACGAATGCTAATTTTTAATTATTACACGGCTATTTTAATAGGTAGGCTATTAAAACCAGCCAGCATTTCAATAACTACAATAATGTCTCAATTATTGTTTTATCCAAAAAAATAAATGGCAAATAATTTACGAATCGGCAAATAACACCATTAGTAACACTTTGAAACGTGTGAAAAGGTTTGAACGTGTAATCGAATTCCTAAAAACCGATGCCAGAAAAAAAAAACAAAAGAACTGTGGTCGGAAAAAAAAACATATTTTTTTAAAGGCGGAATGATTCAACTATCATTATCGAAGATGGTGGTTTAAATTATGAGTCACCGTGCTCTTGAAATTGATGAATCAATCAATTCACGATCGTTTTGGCAATGGCTTTCAGAGGTTTTATTGTATTTCGGTATCTACCGGCCGCAGCCTTGTGAACACAATGATGCATACAATTTGTCTACAACATTGAATAATGCATAGCATTATGGTCACAACCATATTCCTTATTGCGGTTCTCAGACTTTTGACCGTGAGCCGTGGTGGTCCAGTAGCGAGTAAACTTGCCTGCCGTGCAGGAGGCGATGGTTCGATCCCCGTCCAGACCGACTCGTACCAATGAGTTTTACGGAATTTATGTACGATTTGTAACACCACCGGCTTTTCGGTGAAGGAAAACATCGTGAGGAAACCTGCGTGCTTCAATTTCGAGGCATGTATTGTACCCACTGTCCATTATAAGTGGCGACAGGCTCACCCCCCATCACACTGGACAGAGTTTCGGTACTACTGGTGAAACGTGGATGTTCTGAGGTTTCTGAATATCTCTGACTTTCCCCTCGGTGAATATAGTCGTGAGCATATGCTTATGCTTATGCAGACTTTTGACAAGACACGGTATCCCTTAGTCGCCTCATACGACAATCAACCTTTATGTAACATTGTTTGTATCTAGTCTAGTTCATTCCAATTCAAACTGTATTACAAAGATATAAAGTTACTTATTGGACCTGGAATTTTTTAACCAAATGACTAATTTATAAGTAAAACTCGTATCTTGAAGTAGGGTAGACGTCCCATTAATCTGGTCCCTTGTAGTTGCATGCCATCGACCTGAACCCATTTACTTTCAATTATCTAAATGCATTCAATTGTAATGCAAGTCTGGACATTAATTGAAGAGTTCCGTTTTTTTAACCCTCACATTACCGAACCAAAAAAAAACTGCTACACTGAGAAAAAATGTTACGTATATATCTTGATGAAAATTTTCAGGGATGTAGATCGACATAGGCATACCAATCAAGTAACTAAAACGAGGTCGGGAACTTGTAAAAAAAACATCTACAAAAAAAAGGAAAAAATGACCAACAATAATAATTAAATTCTAAATCACAGTTTAATTAAGTAATTATTAAATTAATCACAACTAGCCTACAAGACATTAAACCAAGTAATAAACTTAAACGTAACTTGAAATTTCTCATTAAGGTTTTTAGGGCAAAACTTCTTAAGTACTAGGGGTTAACTTATATTAGAAGGGTTGAACCCAGCCCCTCTTAATGAAGGTACAGCCCCAGGCAGGCAAGAAAACTTGTTGTTTTGTTAAAATTCTCTCAGTGACAACCCTGGTTTTGATAGTCATCGTCGAAAGATTTTCTTTGCATTAATTTTTAATTGAATTTGTCGCCTACTGTTTTCGGTTTATACTTTGTTTTTGTGGAGTTTGGGGATTTAATTATTTAATTTTTGTTTGGCCTGTGTGGTTCCGAGCATTTGCGCTATAGACCACCGTGGGTTTCTTATAAGTATAAGGCTACTAGAATTAAGGGTTTAGTCATTTTGAGGATATAAGACTAGCGACTGATTAACACACGATACGCCACTCCACCCCTAAACCATAAGAGTTATTAAAAAAAACTCAAAGGCCCGTTGCATATGCTTTGCGCATCAATTCTACAAAATGTCAAGCAGTGTATCGTAATTTTAAGGATTGTTTTATGCACAAAACTACATATGGAGTCACGTTGCAGGGTTTGCCCCGAACACTTGTCTTTCGCATGGTGTTCGCGCGGTTCGCGTATCAGCCTGCCACGAGGCTCCGCAATCCTTCTCAGTTATGTTCCTTCTCAAAAACAATCCTCGAGATTGGATAGATACTCCCTCAAACCACTTGACACTGGCGGAAATGCGGTGGTAGCGCACAAGCAAGTAGTCCATTAATTATATTTAAAAAAATACTACATATGAGCTATTAAAAAAAAAAGAGTCTCGTGGCATTTCAGAAAGTACCCGATACGCAACTAAGCGACCGCCCACTAGCAGACTTGCAACTGACTTGGCATTGTTGGTACACGAACTTGTGTAATTTCATTAAAGAAAGCTCTCTCGTTTGATCACTACCTACGATACTAATTTTAAATACGCAATACCTTTAGAAATATATAGGGTGTAAACTTAAATGCGTTACATACTCTATAGGGTGCTTCAGACTATCAAACTGAACAAATTTCAGTATGGGAACAACGTTGAAATGGCAAAAAAAACAGCTGTTTGTTACATTTTGGGCGACATAATAGCATAATTATATTGAAATTTTCTATGTGGGTTTTCAGAACATCCACGTTTCACCAGTAGTCTGTCTCTGTCCAGTGTGAAGGGGGGTGAGCCTGTCGCCACATAATGGACAGTGGGTACAACACATGCCTCGAAATTGAAGCATGCAGGTTTCCTCACGAGATGTTCTGAGGTTTCAGAATATCTCTGACTACCCCCTCGGGGAATATAGTCGTGAGCATATGCTATACTATGCTATTTCGGTTTTGGTTTCATAGTGAAAGTTTGATGGTCTAAACCTAAGACATCCTTTAAGTTTACACCTAAAACTCTTATTACCTACGGAATAAAGACGAAAGTTCAGAATCTAGGTATCTCTTACGTGGAAATATACCTAAAGGAAATATCTGAACTTCACCTCGGCAATCTCTTAAAATATTCGTCACCCATTTGCTTTCGAGAGTGAAAGTCGTAATTTCTGGATATTCCTCTAGGGTTCCACGGGAATAAATATTAATTTGGGTCAGGGCATTTTTTCCGAACATTTCTCGTGAGAGACTTGTATTTACGGAGAGAAATATCGAGTCGCTTTTACTAATATTTTTAGTTATGTGACAACTATTTACTTTTAGTAGAATTTGCAACAGTTTTTTTATTGTAGATCTTATTCTGGTAGACTTTAATACATTTTAAATATCTGTAACATTTTATTTATTTAATTACACAGAAATAAGATACCTACAATTTAAATACGATAGATAAAAAAAAACATAACCCTCCTTCTGTCGCAGTCGGGTAAAAAAGAAAACTAGAACCAGATTTAATTAAAATCTTTTTTCTAAAGTTTAAATTTTTAGGTAACTAAAGAGTCTTTCTAGATATGCTGACAGTTTTTAAACGAATGATCAGGGCCCAGACAAAGTACTTTCGATTAGCGTTAACGACAGTAGAAAGCATAAAAAATGTATGGACTTGACGTATGGTGACGAAAACAAACGACAAAATGTTTCGATCGCCAATATAAAATCCATACATTTTGTCCGTTTCTACTAGCGACGACGCCAATAGAATGTTACTTTGTCTAGGGGGGGGCAGACCATCAAACTGAACAACTTTCTCTATGGAACAAACATCGAAAAAGCAAAAACGTTTTTTATTTCATGGAAAACTTAAAGACTTGTCTTTATCTAAACCTTTTTTTTGTAAATGTCTTCAATATACAAACACACACACACAGACACTTCTATTATAGTTTCGGTTTTAACACTTTATTGTACAGATACATTGAGACCAGAACAGAACCCTCTTCAATTATATTCAACACGCTCTTGGCATTTATTCGTCCAAAATAGAGGATTTTCTGAGAGAGAAATTGTTATGTAATATTCTTTACTTTACCCGTAATATTTGCCCTGAAGTAAATGTACGACTTATGTACTTAACTTAGTTACTTGGTATCTAAAGGTGTACCTAGTCAAATAACGCAAAACCAGAAAACTGTATTCAATAATTTGATATGATGACCGCAGTCGCCATAACGACCGGTCCATCCAACGGTTTCCCGCCGTCTTCACCAGGTCGTCGGTCCACCGTGTGGGCCTACCAACGCTGCGCTTTCCGGTACGCGGTATCCACTCGAGAACTTTTCGGCCCCATCGGCCATCGGTTCTGCGAGCAATGTGCCCCGCTCACTGCCACTTTAGTTTAGCAATTCTTTGGGCCATGTCAGCTACTTTAGTTCTTCTGCGGATCTCTTCATTTCTTATTCGATCTCGCAGGGATACTCCGAGCATAGCCCTCTCCATTGCCCTTTGGGTGACTTTCAGCCTTTTTATGAGGCCTTGAGTGAGCGACCACGTCTCTGTTCCATATGTCATCACTGGCAACACACACTGATCGAAGACTTTCGTTTTTAGACACTGTGGTATTTGGGATGTGAAGATACTACGTAGCTTCCCGAACGCGAGAGGAGTTGGATTCGACGGTTGATCTCTTTCTCAAAGTTGGACCTACCTAACTGAATAGTTTGTCCCAGGTAGACATAATCGTCAACAACTTCGAGTGCAAAGTTTCCAATCGTTACAGGAGTGGGTACAACCAGAATTGACAACATTTCATTTTAAGAAAGGTACCAAAATATGAAAACCATTTGGAGATTATGTGATTCAAAGCTTATATCAAAATTATCAGATTTTTCTATCCATTATTTCTCGAGTTATTTGAAAAATATTGAGAAATATAGTATAGGTTGAATGAGATTTTATTCATTTGCCTGCTTGGCTTTTCTCAACAAAAAAAATTGCGAATATTTGTCAGTTTTTATTTTAATGTTATTGCGGACAAGGTATCTTAGCCATAAATATACTACGAGATATTTTTCTCCTTGTTTTTACTGGCATTTTAATATAAGCTATCAGACTAAATAAAAAATGTTCAAAAAACTATAGTTTAAAATAATTCTCTCACTAATAGCAAAATCATGTAGAAACCTCAAAGATAACATTAAGCTAAGACCTACGAGGATACTGAAAACAAACGAGGAAAATCAATTTAATTTATTGAACCAAGAACCATTTCCTTCGAGCTACCGTTTCATACAATAAAATCTTTGAGAGAAATAAAACTTGCAAATACAATGTTATTTTTGGGCCTTGTGGTCTTTGGTTTAGAAACGAGCACTCCGTCCAGTTTAATAAGTACCGGTACACCGAGAAAAAAATGCTACGTATACGTAGCCCGTCGCAGCTTACGTACCACGTAGCTTACGACGCGATACTGATTACGAGTGTTGCATCAGTATTTAAGTTGTCTCGTACTTCATTATGAAGGTGTAGCATCAATATTTAAGTTATCTCGTACTTCACAATGATTCATTATGAAGTACGAGACAACTTAAATACTGATGCAACACTCGTAATCAGTATCGCGTCGTACGGTACGTGGTACGTAAGCTGCGACGGGCTACGTATACGTAGCATTTTTTTATCAGTGTAGGTACTTTAACCAAGATATCCATCTTATGTCTAAGATGTTTATTTATTTCATATCTCAACTTGATTAAAACAATTTTATATGGGACCTTGCCTCAGATAGCAACACCAACAATAGCGCAAGTTTTAGATACAAAGCCACCCATAGTACCCACTTCTAATCCAAGTAAATCAAATTCGAAAATAATAAGATTTCAAAAAATGTTTACGTTCAATTTTTAGATCATAACATTGTCTTCATATAACATTGTGATAACTAAAGTGACTTCAACTTATAAATTATAAAGTAGATGCACGTCATATCTACACACTTTTTCTAATATTTAGGCTTTCTTTTGTTAGTTTTCATTATGTATTTTATAGAAAAATGAGAAATATAAAATGTACATAATAAAGCCGAGCTGTTGAAGATCATTGCTATGTTTTTGATTAATTTGTATGTCTTTCAAATAACGAGAAGATTGCTTCTAAAAACCAGCAAAATATGACCCTGCGTTTACATAGTGGGAGCGTCTTAACACTAGAGGGTCATTCGACTTAGTTCCTCTTCTTTATACAATATTAGAAAAATAAAAAAAATCAACATGAAAGCGAAAGGGCCTATTGAGAAAAAAATTGCTGAGCTACTCAACATTTTCAAAGCAATTTCATTAATTGCCTTCCACTTCTATCTATAAACATGCCTAGGAACAAGAACGATTTAATCAAATGATTTCTTTTAAAAACCTTCACGAAATAAAGGATCTTTGTTGAAGAAGCATGAACCTTTGTACCTATAAAATATAAACAATAGGATCACAAGGAATCGCTCGCTTATTAATTATTAAAACGAAACTTGTAATTATATTAAATATTAATTTCGGCTCGTTTCTAGGAGAAAAGATTCTTGAAGAAAATTGTCGTTTTATTATAGTCTAACAAAAGTGTTTTGATAGAAGACTATATAAACTTTCTATTAGTTTCTCCACAAAACATAAAAACTAGCTACTATAACAGAATATAGTATGACAGTTAAAATTGAATCTACATTCGAAAATACCAAATTACATTTATCAGTTACCAGAGTTAACCCGCGACTTCGTCCGCACAAATTATATACCAGATTTTAAGTCAGATCATAAGCTTACAAACAAAAAATTTCATCAAAATCGGTTCAGAAGTTTTCGCGTGACGCTTGCACAAACAAACAGACAGACAAAAATTCAAAATAAATGTTGATTTGGAGTCGTGTCCCTGACTAATAATGACGGTAAAAACCATATCATCATCTTTTATGTAAATATCAATGTACAGACACACTTCTGTTACAGTTATATAATAGTTAAGATTTCAATGTTACTTTCATAGGAAAAGTTGTTCAGTTTGATGGTCTCTAGCATCCCTTTTTAGTATGTAACGGATATAATTCTACACCCTACTTAAAAGGGGTGCTACTGAGTGCAGACCAAACCGAACAACTTTTACTATGAGAGCAACATTGAAATAGCTGATAAATTTGGTAAAATAGCAAAAAAAAAAAAAGTCTGATACTCTTAAACACCTCTTTAATGCATTTAAGTCTCCCTGTATACATTTCAGCAAAAATAGTGTAAAATTTTGTTTATTTAAACTATTAAAAGGAGATTGATAAGCTATTAAACAAACTCATTCCTAGTTCAATCTTGATTTACCAGTCAACATTTGTCGTCCAAACAGAAAATATCAAATGCGACGCTCTATAAACCGTATCGTACAAACAATAACGTCTATTTCGTAACTATATTTATATTTACCGATGATATTGGAGACTTGATTAAATAACTATGATATTTGTCGATGTCACTCTTCATCAGAGCTTATCGATATCGATAAACGAGTTGCGTTGGTTAGTTAAAAATCGTTTTACTTTTTTATTTGCACTAAATACATTTTAATATCCTTTAACTAGATAGTTATAGGATATTGCTACATAATTATCATCATCAGCCTATACGGGGTCTTTCTTAATATGCTAGCGTTTTTTAAGTAGATGATCAGACCATCAAACTGAACAACTTTCTCCATTGGACCAACTCTATGGACAACATGACTGTCCCATACATTTTGGTCGATAAGGTTTGCAGTATTATTTGGAAAAGTTGGTATAGATAAAGTTGTTCAGTTTGATGGTCTGAGGATGAGCATCCCCTTAAAAAACCGTCAGCATATTATATACACGAAGCGAAGCTATAAATGTTTAATTCTAGTCTTATGGATTGGAATATAACTTCAGCAATATCAAAAACGTAATACCTTCCATATTTTGCTGTTTCGCAAACTAGTTCACATCACACGTTCCAACTTGTTAACTCCTGTTACGACAAGTTTAGCAAACTACTAAACCCCCAGATAAATCCCTAATGTTGACATTATCCTATAATATTGGACATTTTGAGAAAAGTTACCATTTCATCGTTTTATAATAATAGAATGAAAATTGAAAAAATATACGAACTTTGACGGTACAAAGATGTACAATACCATATACACCCCTATTTTTGAGTTACCAAAAATAAAAAGCGAATAACGAGAACACTTTCTGGACCTTTCATAAAAAATTGCGGATCAGCCGATCTATTTTCTATGGGAGGTCCACAATTTTTTCTCCATTTTCAATCCAGGTAGGTATGTCTTTTCATTATCTGAATATACCCATAACATTTCAGGCGCTCCAATCTAAGCCGAACAACACGGATATTCCTTAGTGAGTGTTCTGTTTTTTTTAACCTCAAAAAAATAAAATTACCCCTAACGATTTGTTTTCAAAAATTTCAAACGTACATCCTGACACACTAAACTTTACCGAACTTTTAATAGATCGCTTAGAAATAACATTCAACATAAAATTTCCTTTGAACATTCTGTCTACGTTTGTAAGAACGAACATGGCTTAATTTTTAGGACTTCGTTATAAAGAACTTGTAGGGTTGTAAATCCCTAAATTCCTTAACCAAAGAGCTCTTGTAACGGATAACTATAACTTGTGTTTAAGATATTTTTAGAATCGAAAGGAAGTATGGATTTAAGTGGTTTTTGGGATTCCGTAGAAAATGGGCAAAAAACGGGGACTTCGTCCGTCCACACTCCACATGTCTGTCACAGCTGATTAACTCGACTAATACTGGATGGTACGGGCTACAAAATGTTACTTAGTTGTAGAAAGTTAATAAAAAGGAAATGAAGGATGCGACGTGGCGAATGCGTGTGACAAAAAATAGAGCGAGAGAAAGATATAAATAGGTTAATAAATACCATATTCTTTTTTTTTTATTTCTTAAATATTGTCAGTCCCATTTGTAAAAGTTTCTTGTAAAAATGATACAGACAAACAAATACTCTTTCGCATTCATAATTAGTATGAACCTAACCGATAAAATAATCTATTACCTACAAATGCAAAAAAATAAAACATCCCCTTTTATCTCCAAAGATTATGACATTTATGACTTAAATATGAATTATATAGATTTTTATACATAAACATTACGGAACCCTCCGCGAACGAGTTCCACAGACACTTGGCAGAGTTTTTTTGTAAAGGATGTCAACGGCTTTGTAAAATGTCTGTTAGCATAAGATTTTTGTGTTTGAAAATGGATTAGTGAGTTAGTGTTCTGTAAAGTTCACGTCATTTGTTCCAAAAACATACACACATAGATATAGGGTCCTTCTATGCACACGGTTTTTTAAGATGATCAAACAGAACAATTTGTTCTATGGGAGCAGAGTCACAATCGCGAAAAAAATTAAACCCACGATCTCCGTGTCAAAAGCCCAAGGCTCTTAACCATTAGACCACGAAGGCAGTCTACTCTAGACCAGGAACAGTGGTGACTACTCACAAAACATTAGTCCAACAAGCCCGGGAAATGACTCAAATCTGTCTTAGAACATGCAATGATATGGTCAAAGAAGATAGGATGAGTAGATGAGTATATAATTTATTCAATATAGGAGCTTGCAGCACACTTATCAAACGTCAAATCTTTTTTAAAGCTACCACCGCGTCGGAACGTGTTGTCGCTGTAGAGAAGATGCGGCCAGAAACTCTACAACATACGTCTTCTATCCATTGCTAACTCTCAATTTAGGGCAATAAATGAATGTAAAATAATATAATTCTAAATTAGGTATGATATGATAGTTATAACAGTAGTTCCGTAACTGAAGTAGGTATACAAATTTATCTTGCCCATACATTTTTACTTCCTTACTGTTTAATAAGTACTCAGAATATTTAACCAAAACATCGTAAACCTCTATAGTTCAAAAATAGAACCTAAATACAATTTCAACTGCTTCCCAAACAACACAAACACAATTTCATAAAAACATAACAAGCAAAATAGCAACCAATAATTTTTCATTTCAAAAACAAAAACTTAAAAACCGCTCGACGGTAAATTTAAAAGATTAAAAGACTTGAAACTTTTATAACACTTCAGAGGCAAATTTATTTTACGGTTAACGCCATAAACTTTGGAACAAATAGTTGGTACGCTTCGTTTCTGTACCGTCCACTTTCGGTTAACCGGTTGAAATTAGCCGAAAGTTCGGTTAAATCGGAGTTGTTTAACTTTTTAAAAGTTTAGAGTGCATCATAATTAAATAATGTTATAACTAGGTAGTTTACTAGTTAAACATCATGTCAAATCCACTTCGAAAAGCTAATTTGTCCGTAAATATTTTAGTTGGTAGATATTTCGTTTTTTTCCGGACTGATAAAATGTGTCATATTAAACCCAAAAAACCTAGATTTTGTCAATTTTTTCTGGAACTTGCAAAGTGCAAATGATTTTTCTTGAATTCTACTATATACTCAATCATAGGTCATTTATAACAGTGTTATGAATAAATGCTGTTTTTGTTAAGAAATTATGAAGTTAGGAGAAAAAAGTAATATTTAAAATTTCCTCTATTTCTATATTCGTAACTAAAAATTTTCTATTTTCGCCGATTTTCGTTACTTGTGGTTGTGGTCGGTTTAAAACTTTTTTTTCTACTAAAATACTAACAAAATATCAAATAATTTAGTTTGAAAGAAACCGCTTTCTATTAATTTAAAAAAACATTCCTCATTAAGTTTATTTGAAAAAGTTGTCCTAATCCCATTTCTGGGCAAAAGACTCTTCTCAGGAATAATAGTGAATTCTAATTAACAACTATAAAAGCTCGTATCCATGTGTACACACACTGCTTTGTTATGACGTTCTTTTTAAAACTTTTATTGTTCTATAGAAAGACATTTAATGAGTTAGCTGGAAGGAAACTAAACCATTTTCTAGATTTGTTTATAAATAAACCAACTGTCTGGTTTACTGTTTTATATCCTGTCAGTTTACTAGAAAACACTCTACATTTGTTTTTGTCTATTGATAAAGAAGTTAATTTAGGCGCTCCATGTAATTTAAAATATTGTGTTATGGACATTTTCGGCCTAGTAAAAAAAAAAATCTCTGTTCCATAATAAAATAATAAAAAGCTTTACAAGTTTTTTGCAAAAATATAAAATGAACAAAAAATACAGTTGACATATTTCCTCCTATATTTTATAACGAATTTCCACGCCTTGAATGATTAAATAAATAAGTAAGTATCAATTTTTTACAGATTAAACATTAAGCATTGCCTTAATTGAAAACCATATCATATGCTGCCGACTATATCCCTGAGGGTATCAGATATGGAGTATTATTTTATACAGCATACTAAGGTAATATACACGGAGAAAAATTTCTAGCAGTAGTATTATGTGACAACTATTTGCGTTTACTAGCAGAGTAAGCAGCACAGCAGAGCAGAGTTTACTGGTAGAATAGCAGACTACCAGAACAATATTTTGTAGTTGTAAATCTAATTCTAGTAGATTTAACATTTCTAGCACAATATCTGTAAATATAAATAGATGTCACATATTTTCTCCGTGTATACAGGGTGTTAGCGTAAACAGTTGCATTACTTCAAGGGGTGATTGTACCCATGATAGTGAACAACTTTCCCCGAGAAACCTATAGGGAATTCGCAAGAAAAAATTTCGACTTTTCATACAAACTTTCGATCAGTTGATTGCATTTAGTATGGAAAGTCGAAAAAAATTCATGTGAATTTCGTATAGGTAACTTAGGAAAAGTTGTTTAGTGTCATGGGTATTTCCACCCCTTAGAGTAATGCAACTGAGTACCCAACATCTATAATCTGATACCCTCTAGGATATAGTCGTGAGCATATCATATGGTTCTCATTAGCACTGATACTCTAGATTTCATTTATATCTTGGCACAGATGTTTAGGTTAGTAGGTTGAGTATGAACGTTGATAATGTCTGTCTGTCAACTCACAACATCTATCTCAGCATATACAGGGTGTACTTGCGTGTACAAACTTAAATGCGTGCCATACTTGTAGGTCTTTTAGACTATCAACTTACCGCTTTTATGGAACCAATATTGAAATCGCGAACGTCAATGGCGACTCTACCCGAATGTATGTAACAGCAAATTTTTTTTCGCTTTTTTAAAATTGGTTCCGTAATGAATGTTGCTTTTTTTTAACCTGATTCCTCCCACTACTGGGCAAAGGTCTCCCCAAAACTCTTTAACATAATTATAGTTGCTATAGTTTAATTTGTGATTTAAAATAACGTTTATAATGTGTAGTAGAATTGCGATGGATGGCATAGTTAACCAAATCATATTCCTACCACATACATTAATACTTATCAATATAACATGATACACAATAAACAACATAATTGTTTCACAATATAAATAAACAATTTCATATTAAATCTAGAACTAATTTAAAAAAATTACAACGAAAAAAAACTTTTAAAAGAACAGAATTTAATGTCCGAAAATTCAAAAAACGTATAAATTTTAAAAGAAATTGTCGAAGTGTTCGGACCTACCTATACTCCATTCAAAATAGCAACGAAATTTTAAGGCTATTTTGCATTACAAAAAATAAATATCTTGGACATTGTCACACAAATAATCTAGTCACATTTAAAGTACCAGAATCTAGCCTGGACTTGTGCTATGATGACTAGACAACGATATAGAATACATATATAGATACAAACATCCATGACTCGGGTACAAATATTTATGTTCATTATACAAATATTTGTCCCTTACGGGATTCGAACCCGCGACCCTCGGTACAGCAGGCAGGTTCACTACAGACTGTGCTATCGGGCCGTCAAAGATACAGAAACTGAGATTTGAAACACTTCCTTTCACTTATTCTTAGTACAGCTTTAGTAACGTCCAAGATACGTCGGATAGTATATGTATCCAAAAAATTAATTACATTTGGTAATCAGAATTGGCCAGAAAGCTAAATAGGAATCGGAAAGTCTCGTCGTCCTTATTTGGAATGAAGTATATGTCAGTGTATTCAATAAAAAACTATTAACTTATCTTCCTGTCACATAAAAAAAAACACAAAGGAAAAAATGGCAAAAGCACCTCGCATATACTTCCTACAACACATTGGACAATTTTGACATCTCTTTGATGAATGGCGGCAACAAAGAAACAATTCTTTATGTGGAAAGGAAATAAGCCAACATACAATTTTCTTCTTTTGTATGTTTGTCTTACTTCCCTTTATTAGTATATTATTTGGTTGACTTATTCATGAGAGTTTTACCGACATTATGGAAAAAGTTTTTTTATGTTTATGTTACAAGTAAACTAAAAGATGAGATGTTATAAATAATATGTTATTCGCAAGATTTTTTTTCTTATTACATGAAGGAATAAATCTATTTTACATTTAAAAATTTTTTAGGACTAGTTTTTTAGGTGCAGTGATTTTTTTTTTGCTAAAAATAATATCGATAGCCATAAAACGAAAAATAATAAAGAAAAGATTTTCCTTTTCATTAAAAGGCATATTTGCATTTTTTTTGAGGTTACCATGCCAGTTTTTAGATTTTCATAAATAATGAAGTTTTGTATAAAACCTCTTTGAATAATTTTAACATTATCATTACATTTTTGATAAAAGATTTAGAAGTTTTGATGTAACTCAAACCTTGGCATATTTGTAAATTATATTTTTTCCAACATTTTAATAAAACTCATTTTAAATTATCCACATAAACATGGATAAAATAAAGTTAACACGGCAAAAAACTAACAGAGCAAACGAGATTGCAAGTTCCGCTACTCGGCAACAGATGGCGCTAGCAGTCTTCTAGACGCGTCTAAACGAGCAAAAGCTGTCTTGTTATCTTTTTTTATAAATGTATTCTTTTCGTTACTTTATTCGAACAAGATGAGTCTTTTCTTTATTTTAATTAAATATGAATGTTAAATGTATTATCGTTTAAGCATTGTCGTTTTAAAACTTGTTTTGAGAAGTAACAAAAATCTATATAAATTATATTATACTGTGGCTAAATCCTAAGTACCCTATTCTTATGTCACTTTTGGAGTAAATAAAAGTTTAGGATAAATTTGTCAATTCAATTCAATATTTCTTAGTAGCGACTTCCTTCGCCCGCGCGGGAGATTAATTTAGATCGATTTCGAACAATAATTTCTTAGTGAAAATATAATATTTCAGATTTCATGTGTCTATCTTCGGCGGTTTAGGATGTGCGTTGTTTGTCAGTCAGTTATTCAGTCACGGAATAGATTATGCCTATCCCAAAATAAATTAGATATCGACTACAATTGTATGTTAAAAATGTCACATGTATTACATATAGGTATTCGTAACATGATGTTTAATCCTTAGTTCATGTCTTATTAAAATCATTAACAACCCTACAATATGACTAAAAGCTGATTAGGTAAACATCAAAGGTTTCGTACAAAATAATGATTTATTGATAACATTATTAATATTCAAAATAATCCGTCAATTTGTAACATTTTCATGTAATTGAATCTATTTTAAAGTATCTCTTAAATTGGTTTCGTTAATTTTTCAAAGTCACTTTGACTTTAACTTTGTATAAAAGGGTTTGAAGTTTACTTTCCTTTTCGTTTTATTTAATACAGGGTCCAACGTAATATGGTGGCGTTTTTAGGAGAATGATCAGACCATCAAACTGAATAACTATCTCTATGGGGCCAACATCGAAATCGCGAAAGAAAATTGATCATTGAGAATACAGTTGATTTTTTTAATCAGTTTGAGGGTCTGATCATCCCCTTAAACAACCGTTAGCATATTAAGAGGACACTATAGAATGAGAATTTGATTAAATATTTCTGCTCTGTTATTGACAATAGCATACATGAAATATATTTTTATTTTCTAATTAAAAATAGCGCTACTCACATTTCAGTAATTCTTTAGCTTGAAAACTATTTTTAATATTAGGATTATAAAAAGTAATAAAATGTAGATCTATGACGTCCTAATACTGTATTTAGTATTTCAAACAAACCGCCCATTTTCAAGTTCGATAAAGAGATGCTGATTTGATTGAAATATATTCGTTATGTTTTGTTATGTGCAATAAAGTATTAATTGAATTTAATTGACTAATTGACAAATATTATATTGATGATGAATCATATTTTTACTTCATTGATTCAATATTGCGAACATCATCAACATAAAATGTTTTTTTAGAAAAGAATTAAATTAAAAAAAAAGAAAAAAACCATAAGGTATATAATTTGTATTTTTATACACCTCAACATATTTTACCTAAATTCCAATTTAAAAACAGAAGAGTCCACTATTCCCCAATCAACGACAGCGAATTTATTTTTACAAGCTATTTGGACAAATCTCTTAAAAGATTGGCATTCTCAGTACCGACTCGGTTATAGCTGAAATAAAATAAAAAGCGACTTTAAAAGGAACCGAAATCGTGCACGAAGATCACGTTCGACTTAATTTAGTTTGCCACGGTCCCGGACCACTTTCTAAAAAATATCCTTAGACTGATTGAAAATATCGGGAAAGATATAGAGGCTGAATATGTGGAATGTATTGCGAGATTGCAGAGAAAAAACTAATGCGTTTCGTGACTGGGGTTAGTAATATAATCTGTGGTTTTCCGAGCATTTCGAAAATCTAAATTGACAGTTGTTTTTTTCCTGATGGTCTTGCCAGTTACACATCGGTTATTGCAATAATTTAGAGTAAATTTACGTAAAATTATCGTTTCGAGATGGTTTAATACAATATGTGGTAAAGCAACGAATATTTTAATTTCATTTTTAATGAAATTGTTCTTTCATTAGTTCTTGGTCTTGTGACTTTTTTTTCTTATTAAATCCAGGATTATTAGAAACAAAAAATCCCTTTGTTGACACAAAATTAAAAAATAGGTAGAAAACAATAAATAATAATTATTGTTGTTTATTTCAATTATTGTTATTAATAAACTCAATTTTGGACGTCCATCGGCTGAGTTGATGATAGATCAATTTATACTTTTAAAAACATACTAATAGTATATAGGTAAGTAGGTACACAGTTTTACCGCAATATAAAGTTACTATTTACTAAGTAGTAACTTGAATACTGTGGTAAACCTACGACTTTTAACACAAACTTATCTTCCATTAATGTTATTTAAAAAATAATTTGGTCAGTTAATTTGAGGGATAAAATTTAAGTACATTCCGTAACAGAAATATGCTGTTAGAACTAGTTTTGAACATTAAATTAACGAAATTAAAACTGTACTGATATAATCTTTGAGATTATACCGAAGGATATAATTATATGGTGTCATAAATCATGTAGATTGATTTATATTGTGATTTTAATCTACAAGTAGTTGTTAATGTTGATGAGTAAAAACATCTTTCAACCTCGTTAAAAATTAAAAATGGTGATGGGAAGTGGGAAGTTTTTTCAGTGATTAGATTAGTTCATTTCTTTTGAATCGCTCAATAGTTGATTCAATTTCGCATTGTTAAAAATTAGCATAATGTGTGTTAAGATTATTTTTAGAATGTCCATACTTAATATTTTCGATTCTGTTCGAAAATTTTACTATTTCCTTTTCTATGTAAAGATATCAATTTTGTCCTAGTCTGATGAGTCAGTCAATACTGGCCCATCTTTGATCGTCGATGGACTGCCGACTGGTTTGATTTTTAATTCTTTTTTTAGTACTTTTTAATCTTAACAGATTTATGTCATCACTCATTCTTTTAATCTTTTCCCGTGATCAAAACAGGTGATTCAAACACATTTTTTATACTTGTATCTGTTTGATATCACCGTATCTGAGCATTTTTTAAATTTATTACTTTTTTGTGCTTCTGCGGGGCAAAGGCCTCTGTACTTATTCAACCTTATTATTCTAAAATGGGCCTAATGTTTCAAGATAATCTTTGTGTGGTCTCTCCGTGTCATATTGTCTATAATAGCCTACCTAATTGACATGAAACCAGACTTCGGGCAATAATGTCACATAAATGGTATTTGTGTGGGCTCACGTTTAGAAATTTAGTTTAACATGCGGGTTCAATAATCCTGTCGCTTTAGTCTTTTATTTTTAATTTGTTTTTTTATGGGCGATGTTTCTTTGTTGTATGCGTCTTCCTTTCTGTCAATCGAATTCTATCTTTGATAGACATATATCGGATGTTTCATTTTGTCCACTTAATTCTTTTTCATATTTTGTCTCATTAATCCAAAATCATAATCTTTTGGCCCAAAGACAAATTATTTTATTTAGAAATAATGACATTTGTTTTTCTTTTTTTCTGGATGGTCAGTTTTTTTTATATTTTTTTTGTTTTCAAATTTTTTGTTTCGTGCACTGTTTAATTCTTTCTCTATTCTTTTGACTATTGGTTTATATTATACATATTTCTCTAACAACATAATTATTAGATTTATCATATTGTTTGTTTCATAATTATAATTTATATCTTTTGCAATCGCTTGCAGGCAAATGAGTCCGTTCATTTCACTAATAAAACCACAGATAACCTACGACCGCAAGAGTCGCTTTGCAACGGTTAAAGATAAAAAAACATTACTCACCTAAAACTACCAGTATGAAACACAAACTAATGTACAAGATCATCAGGAATCTTTGGTAACAAATAAACTAAATATATCACACGGTAAAAAGGCAATCATCTACGCGACCGCCTGTATTTTATATCACAGTACACATAACTAACTACACACTTTTGGCCGCACTGCGATCCCATCAGCATCAGGCCCACAACATATTTTTTTTACAACATTGCATTCGGACCACAACTTTTTTTCGAACCAACTTAAAGTTTCTGTCATCGTACGCAATCCAAACTTGAACGGTCATTCACGGCACATTCCATCACTGTTTTTTAACAAAACACAGTTTCGATTCGAATATCGAATTTAAAATCACTTTTTTTAGCTTAACTGTAATATTGTTCGATAGTTTCTGAGGAGCGACCGACGTAGGTCCGTCCCGCGTGGCGTTCGGGATGCAACTGCCGTGAAGTTGCTCCTGATTGGTGAAGAATGCGCGGCGCATGGTTGCCACACCGTACACGCTTGACTTGCTCGCCGGCCGAAACGGAGAGGCGCACTTGAACACCCAATTTACAATAATCCGTGGCGTTTTGAACTTGGCTGGGTTACATAACCAGATAGAGAGTCATGCATTGTCGTGGCGTCGCCCTCGGCCGTGGCTGGTCGCTTTCATAAACATAGCTTGGTCTCTACACGTTTTTGGAATACAATCTTCATCTTCCGTCTCTTTCTTGCGAGCGTTCGAATTAAAAAAAAAACAGGTAAACGCATCGGGGCTCATGTTGAATGGTTCGAATTTTGAACAGAAATGTGAAGTAAAGTTGTCGATCAAAGTTACCGACTCATTTCTGGTTATAACTATTTCATTGTTCAGAATAGAGCAATCACAGATGTTCCCATAAATGTACACCTCGGTACATAGATGACATACAGTGCAAAGCTTATTTCAATAGTCATAAATAATGTCTTTATTTGGGACTTTGGGAGAATACCCTAATAGGTACCTACTAAAATTTATACAATATAAATTTAATTTTAATTTTATTTAGTTATTAAGTCGTGTTATGTTGTAGAGTTTCTGGCATTTTCTCTACAGCGACAACATGTTCCGACGCGGTGGTAGCTTTAAAAAAGATTTAACGTTTGATAAGTGTGCTGCAAGCTCCTATATTGAATAAATTATATTGACTTTGACTTTGACTTTGAAAATATCCCTATGTTAAAATTGAACCTAGCGTAGTAGGTACTTACCTAATAATATTTACATTTATAAATAGTTATGCCCACGCCCACCTGGGGTAAAATAAAAGGGTTGTCACAGATATTTTATTTTAGTAGACTTTACTAGAAAATGTGTTATTGTAATAACAACAAATCTAGTAAAGTCTACAAAATATGTCACAGATATTTTTTTCCGTGTACGATTCTAACAGACATCTCTCGCCATTCATCGCTCGTTGGTTCCGTTCCGGATACATTTTACTTGGCAATTATTTAAAAAAAAACTTACTGTACTGTATGTCCTTCATAAAAAAAATTTAGGCTTGATCCAGTACAAAATAAGTAAATAATACAATTAAAGCCAGGTTATCCGAGTGCAAGCGTCTCTTGCTTCTAAGCTCCAAATTTCAAAATTTGTCTAGAAATATTTAATGTATTTAGTTAAAAAATAAAAAGCTAAATATCAGCAGTTTAATCATAATATTGAAAAAACATACCAAAAAGGGGTAACTTTGGGATATTTTATTATCTAGTTAAGTTAATTAGATCTTGTAACCAAACGCGACTTTGACTAGATTAGATTCTTAAGAAAGACATTTTTTTTTCCGAATTATAACACTATTTTCTACGTCTCTGATGGTTTTAAAAAACTTAAAAACGCGGATAGCCTAGCCTAGCCGTGGTGGTCCAGTGGCGAGTAACCTTGACTGCCGCGCAGGAGGCAATGGTTCGATCCCCGTCCAAGCCGAATCGTACCAATGAGTTTTTCGGAATTTATGTACGATTTGTAACACCACTGGCTTTTCGATGAAGGAAAACATCGTGAGGAAACCTGCATGATTCAATTTCGAGGCATGTAGTTGTACCCACTGTCCATTATGTGGCGACGGGCTTACCCCCCGTCACACTGGACAGAGTTTCGGTACTAGTGGTGAAACGTGGATGTTCTGAGGTTTTAGAATATCTCTGACCACCACCTCCGGGAATATAGTCGTGAGCATATGCTTATGATGCTTATGTACCTAGCCTTAAAGTCGGAATCAAAAAAGATAATGTGACTAGGTTGTGTGATGTGGTATAGCAACCATTATTACTCACTCTCATCAGATTTTTGTAAATGCATCCCAAAAACATAAGACAAACCCCCAACGACGTCAAAAAAATTAGGATTCCCAAATCTTTCGAATCTGAACCAAAGAAATTAAAAAAACAGATCGTTAAGGTAGCCATTAGGGGTTCGTCCGCTTTTTAAAAAACAAAAAATACTTTAAAAATTTTGCGTCTGGTTAGAAATTCGTTCCATCTTTATTTCTAACGCTGTAGAGCTTATAATCGGCAGAATGTTTGAAAGCAAGATGTTTTGTTGTTAATTGACATTGGAAACCATGTCACCGATAGTTTTGACAAAATCTAAAATCTCAAAATATCTTTGTCAATAAATTTCTTCAGTGACAACTTGATGTATTGTCTACTCTAGCAGATAAAATTCCAGTTTATAAAAGTGTTTTTAATTTTGAGTTTTCTTTGCTAACTTAAACCGTTAAAGTATTAATGACGAAAATAAAAAATCACGTACGTGGTAATAACGTTTATGATTTGAGCAAGTTTCCATACACCATACAATAGACATTTTCTTTTGAATGAATATTAAAAAAAAAATCGAAATTCATTTAGCAAAACGCTTTAAATGCGATATAATTTTCTCAACTATAATTTAGTTTGCGTTACCATACAATTTTAAAATGTCTGTTGTACACTCTAGTAGGTCTAGGTACTCTAATTAGTAACTTTTTTATATTTTTTTAAGTACACATAACATAATACATCAACATTTAAGAAAAATTTTGAAAGTTTGAAATAATAAAATATTTTCCACAATCACAAGCTAGGAGCGAACAAACCAGCGCTAACGGTTTTAGTGATAGGTAAACTGAAATACAAAAAAAGTTTGGATATCAAATGTTCACTGCAAACTAAAAAAAAAGTTAGGATATCAAACGATTCACACCTACAAGCAACAAATCTGAACGGATTCCGAAACGAAAACAATTTTCAACACAAATTTCACGGAGCTCCAAAACCACAATCGAATACGATTAAAAATAGAAACTTCTATATTTTGTTGCGACAAAAACACGGGTCGAGTCGAGCGATGGAGTGAGAAAAAAAAATAACAATAGCAGGTAACAGGAGACGGGGACCAACGAACAGAAAGACAGACTGTTATAATTGAATCTGTTGCAATGATAAAATTTAATGTGCATAAAATTCTTCGGTCATGGCTGTGTTTGGTGCGGAGGTTCTCGAATTTCTTGGTTGTTATTATACGCCTTACTAATTTATTCGAAAGTGATTAAAGTTACGGTGTTTGTGCTCTATTAGTTAGTTTCACTCACGGAGGAATAAGGCGGGTTTCTCAAAGTGGGGTACGCCGCGGTAAGCGTACCCACTTTGAGAAACAAAGATTTGTGACATAAAAACGAGCATCATTGAAAATTAACACACATTTTAATTACATGTAGGGTCCTTCATAATATGCTGACACTTTTTTAAGAGTATAATCAGACCGTCAAACTGAACAAATTTCTCTATGGGACCAGCATCGAAATCTTGAAAAAAAATCGGCTGTCCCATACATTTGGCTCGAGTAGGTTTGCAGTTTTGTATGGAACAGTAGATTTTTTTTCGCGATTTCGATGGTGGTGCCATAGAGAAAGTTCTTCAGTTTGACGGTCTGATCATCCCCTTAAAAAATTGACAGCATATTAAGAAGGACCGTATATACAAATAAATAAATTAAAAAATATATAATAGACGAGTTGAGAATCACCTCCTTTTTTTGGAAGACAGTTTCTAGAAAATTTTGTAGGTTAGGCTATAAGTTTAAGAAACCCTGGAATAGAGCAATGTGATGGTACGATGATGATTTCGACTAGACAGGTATGCAGTATTTATTGAGGTACTAGAGACGACACCTAGACTGAATTGTTTGGAACACTCGTTTAGGCCAATTGGTACAAGTTTACTTAGTCTGTGTCAGGCGCACGCTGCACGGTCCAAGCACGCGCCCCGCACTGCTGATCGTGGTGCAAAGATTTTGTTCGCGTTGTCTGTTCTATTCTATAGATAATTTATCCAATAGCAGTATGCAGGATATATATGAGTGCATGATTATTCGCTCTTGTCGTTACCCTCCTGAATTTGATGGAACGAATCACTACGATCAACGGCGATTGATGCGTGAATCTCCGGTAGCCACACGGTGTACGCATCAGAGACGATGCCTGGGGGGCATTAATTTTATGTCCACTGAACCGCTACTGCATCACAACTTTTTGCACATTCGATAGAATCGCGCTTATCACTGCAAGATGAGTCGTAATCGATCTCCGCACTGATTAAACCATAAAGTTACTAATAGAGGGACTTACAGCTGATAGAGCGAGATGTACCTAGCGGCACCACTGTATAATAGAAAGAGATACGTGACGCGAGGCAATAGAACCGTTTTTGGGGATCTTATTGCAGGATAGAAATTCGGTTTCTGTGAATAATTGTGAATCTGAAGTAAAATCGTAGATAATTTTGAGAAATATGCCAACACTATTTCATGAAATTATCCACCATTTTACGTTAGATTCAGAATTATACACAGAACTCAAATTTTACCCTGCCGATAATCTACTGAAAACCTCAACTTTCATTTGACAACTCATGTCAGTTCCTCTACTCCTGTAAGGTATAATAACTTTATGGGTTTAACAGTGTGGAAATGTAGGATTTTGGCATCAATACTTCATTTCAAACGAGGACGAAAGATTTTCCGATTCCTATACATTCTGGCCAATTCTGATTTGCAAATACAATTTATTTATCAGAAAGATATACTATCCGACATATCATTGATGTTACTAAAGCTGTTCTAAGAATAAGTGAGAGGAAGTGTTTCAAATCTCTGTTTCTGGAAATCAAAATAGCCTTAAAATTTCGGTGCTATATTTGTAATTGAGTATAGTTTGACATAAATATTGTATGAAGAGTTTTTAACTATTTGTCACTTAAACATTGATACCTTTATATATTGTAGGTACATTTTAACACTTAGACATTTTGAAATGTGTACCGCCAAGTCCCGAAACGGCATTGAGTTGTTAGCGCTGGTAATCGAACAGAAATTCGGCTCAGCTGAATCGACAATGGATCAAAACTAAAACCTCAAAGTCTCAAAGGATCTTAAGGGAATCTGCTCCGAACGTCAATGTCTTAAATAATCGCAATCGGCGCTCTGATGTCTGTAAAATAAACCACGATCTACATCCGAACCTGTTTTTCAAACTTGAGCCATATTGATACTTTTTTTTAAACGAGCTTTTGACCCGCGACTTCGACCTCGTGGATTACCCCTTTACGGCTCGATTTTCAAAAATTCCTTAGTCACCCCTACATCCTCGGTAGAATATAAATTCAAAATTGCATGCCTCTGTCTTCAACGGTTTAGGCTGTACGTTGTCTGTCAGTCATTCATTCAGCCACGGAACTCTTTTATAAGTATAGAAGATAGAGATCAAATATTGTCCTGAAATAAGCAAAAATGGAATCACTACATACTAGATGTTATTCGAAAAAAGTAAAACAAAGTTGACGTTTTTGCTATTTTCAAAAATACTTTTTTCAATTTATGATTCTCTACTTTTCTAGGTATCGACCTTTGGCCATTTTGCACCCTCTATGATCGCTAATTTTTTATGTCTTCGAACTAAAGAATACTTTATTGTATTGTACTGTACCTAAAACTCTAAACGCAACGGGTCCTAACATAGACAAACGGCAACAAAGTTGTCGAAAAATATATATTTTCGACAATCTTGTTGCCGTTTGTCCATTTGTCGAAGAAATGGCTCAAACGACACGCCCATATAGTGAATTCTAGTGGAACTTTGTGATTTTATTTCAGTGTTCGGTTCCAGAAACGCTATAACTCTTGTGTTATTTTTCCGCTTTAGGAAACTGTATTAAACGGGAATTTTGCTGATAATGCATTTTATGCTTTTAAAAGCTTAGTTGTGCTTAATGATTTGGGGCTGTTCATTTATCAAGTGAAACATTTTATAAAGGAGTATCGTAAACTTGCATAATATTTTTCTTACTTATACGAGAGGAGGTATACAATTATAAATGGATTGTGTCTGTCTGTATATGACGTTTTCACGGCTGAACCCATTTTTATGAAATTTAATGTAAAGATTGAATGAACCCAGAGGCTGGACAAAGATATCAAAATTACACGCAAAAGTTGTGGCTAACACATGATTTTAAATTAAAATTAATTTTAAGTATAAGTGAACTAATGAAAAAAAATACAATAACATTTAAATGTATCTCTTGCCCTAACTGGGCACAGCCTAAAGCGTGCCTCTTCAAAGATACTATTTATGCAGCGTGTAAGTGACAGCCTAGCAAATACTGAAACGGTGAACTCAGACCATCAAACTGAACAACTTTCACTATGGAGCCAGCCTCAGGAAACGCGAAAAAAAGCAGTTGTCCCTACATACATACATTTGAGTCGGGTAGGTACAGCAGTTGTGTATGGAACAGCTGATTTTTTTTCGCGTTTCTTGGTGTAGGCTCCATAGTGAAAGTTGTTCAGTTTGATGGTCTGAGTTCACCGTTTCAGTATTTGCTAGGCTGTCACTTACACCCTGTATATTCGCATACAAAAGAAAACGATTGCGAAAGGGACAAGATGTATCAGTTTGGTTTTATTTAGTGCATATTTATAAAATACATCAAAATTCAACTACAACATCCAACGCGGTCGAAGTAGGGGCAAAAAAAATTAATTTATGTCAAACTTTAATGTAAATTTAAACTATATTTTATCATAAACTAGCTGACCCGGCAGACGTTGTTCTGCCATTTTCCCTACCCTACACCTACCCTACAACTACCCTACACCTACCCTACACCTACCCTACAACTACCCTACACCTACCCTACACCTACCCTACACCTACAACTACCCTACACCTACCCTACAACTACCCTACACCTACAACTACCCTACACCTACCCGACACACACTTGGCCGTTTTTTTTGTTTATAAACCTTCCCTGGCATATGCACAACAACCCACCAAAGTTTCATCGCAATCGGTCCAGCCGTTCAGGCGTGATGCCGTGACCAAGGGAAATAGGGATTCATTTTATATATAAAATAGATTCATATGACATACTAGATTAATATGAGGTGGAAATATACTTTGCATAACGCATATGTGCCCGAATGAAAAAATAAATCGGCTACGATTTATTCCACCCTTCTCTATTTGCACCCTACACCTGCAATCAAATTGATTTCAAAACCACCAAAAACATAACACAAAACATGGCGCCTAAATTGGCATCAAAATGTCTACAATAAAAAACTAAATAAAGATGTTTATCAAGATTAATGGTCAGCTGATTTAATAAGATATTTTCTGTAACACCTGCAGAACGAAAAGTGGGGAAAATGTTGTTTTATTAAATCGCTGATGGAAACATACGACGCCGTTATACATACGTTTAATTTAAACATACATACATACATATACTCACGCCTGTGTCCCATTGGGGTAGGCAGAGACAATTGATCGCCATCGACTACGATCCTGACATACCTCTTTTGCCTCTTCCACAGTCATAAGTCGTTTCATACAGGCTCGTCGGTTTCGGGTACTTTTGATCTGACCCTTTTTAAGTAGGCTGTCAATTTGGTCTGCATACTTACGTCTAGGGCGACCCCTTTCGACTGTTCCATTCACTCTCGCTTTATATATTTCATACGTCAGTCTACTATCACTCATCCTTTCCACATGACCAAACCATCTCAACATTCCCTTTTCAATCCTTGTCACTATATCCTCTTTCAGTCCATACTTTTCTCTAATTACACTGTTTCTTATTCTATCATTCAAAGTCAAACCGTACATACTGCGCAAAGAACGCATTTCGACAGCATTTAATTTAATTTAATTTAAATACACTAGAAAAACATTACCCTCCTTCTGGGGCAGTCGGGTAAAAATTCGGTATGTAAATTTTTTTTTGGCGAGCTGAATCGAAAACCATTTCGAGATAATTGTCTCAATAATAATATTTTCTATGTCAGAGATTTTAAAATGAAAGGATAACAGATATTTTAAATCAAATAACGTGGTTTTTCGATCCGTCCAGTGACGTCACTGTAAAACCTGTGAACTCCTTGGTAAACTTAAAATCAACTTAAAATAACATTATGAAAAAAACGCGACGCAATAGAACCGCGTTGCATATTATGAAAAAAAAAATACATTCACAATGTCACAATCTGACATTTGAGGTTGCCGTTTCTGTTTCCAGCATAGAGCTAGAAAGATAAGGTAGAATTTTTTGTTGCTTTAAGTAGGTTTTTCCATGGCGTTCGAATTATTTAAAGAAAAAAAGAACCTCCACAGTCTAATAATTTATCATAGTAGTGAAAAAGAAATAGACAAAAATGTGAGTCGCGTGGCAAACATCTTTCCAGTCTACTGCCCGCGCAGTTAGACAGTCCAGAATCCTGCGCAGGATTGGCCGAAACTGAGAGCTATGCTTAGCGTACTTAGAGCCGTATGTATAGGTACATTGTGACAAATGAGAAGATGACGTTAATGAAGGATATATTTAAATAAAAAGGCACTTCTTACGGAAAATGTTTGTGAGATTTATTATGTCAATATAATTTTTCACTAATAGGTCACAGTTAGACTCTGAATTTATTTAACCGTAAACCGAACTATAGCTCTACTGCATTCGCGTCGCGTTAACGTCCGCAACCAAACCCCGTGTGTTTACAGGGGTTATATCAACCCCTGACAATACAGGGTACGTCATTACGCAATTTCACACTTTATGCGTGAAATTTTGGACAGCTGCATGCAAATTTTTGTTTTCCATTTACATGTTTAGTACTAACGAAGGGTTTGAGGGTTTCTGATTGAAATATTCGTACGTACATTTTGCGTTTCCCGTTCCGGTTGGGGTTTTAATGAAATTTTTTTTGTTGACGAAAGTTTAGCTGATTTTTGTTCGTTTTTTTTAGTGTTCCGTAGATACCAAAATTGGCAAAACGGAACATTTATTTAATTCTGTTTTTTTAGTTAATAAATAAATAAATAACTCTCACAGGCACATACATATAACACATTAAAAATATTCTTTATTTGCACGCAAAAACATACGGCAAAAAAAACAAAAAAAACATATTTTGTAATGATCCCAAGAAAGCGACTAGATTATTTTATTATCGAAACCCTCGAAACCGTACAACAACGGCACAAACATACAGGGTGTAAGTGACAGCCATCAAACTAAACAACTTGGAACACTACGGAGCCTACCTCAAGAGACGCGAAATAAAATCAGCTATCCCATACAAAACTGCTGTACGAAACCAACTCAAATGTGTGTGACAGCTGATTTATTTTCGCGTTACCTGCCGTAAGTTGTTCAGTTTGATGGTCTGAGTTCACCGTTTCAGTATTTGCTAGGCTGTCCCTTACACCCTGTGTAAGATATCAATGGTCTCAGACGAAACTATTTCGAAGTCTGACGGCAAGAAGAAAAACAGTAAACCATTTTTTGTAGCAACAAAATTCTATATTATTCCACTAACGATCTATTTAACATGCAACAGAATTATTAGCTTTTTTATGTCAATTTGTAAAAAAATACAATGTCATTGACTATAAAAAGAAGGTTAGATAAATTGGGGTATCTCAATTTAGGTTACAGCTATAAAAACGCTATTAAATTTATAGTTGACGATGCTGGCAAGTTTTTTTGCTCGTCTATTTTTAGAACAACTTTATTGGATTCCATTTAAGTCGTTTTCAATAAATAAATAGCTTCGATATCGTCTCAGTAAATGAGTTGGATGCCTACTGCAAGGAGTGGTGAGAAGCAAGGAACTGAGAGATATGAAAGAGGGTAGGCATTTGCTCAGCAGTGGGAAACAAAAAATGAAATAAATTAAGATTTAAAAAAATTGCTAATTCAAGCAGAAGTTACAGAATCTAGATTTGTTATATAGCGAACTTATGTAAACCAGATAACGAAGTGATGATGATGATGACAAATCAGTTATAGTAGTTAAGGGGATATTACCGTATGTATGGAGCGCGCCAACGGTAATATAACTTTAAAAGGTATAGGTGAAAATAACTCAAAACCTTTAATATATATTCATAAAACAGTTCCGTGACTGATTGACTGACAGACAGTGCACAGCCTGAACGGCTGAACATAGAAACATGAAATTATTAGTGCACTAAGAAAGGATTTTTTTCGAAAATCAACCCCTAAAGGCGTACAACGGGATGTTGAAGCTTGTCGAAATCCTCATGTACAAAGTCGCGAGCAGAAGCTATTTTGTACTATAAAACCATTTATTTAACGATGTTTTTGTTTTGTGTTGCGATGTTTTGAATCAACTAAATTCTATATTGAGTTATCAACTCTTAACACCATGTATAAACCTACCAGTAGCATAACGCAACAGAAAACATTAAAAAACCGCATATATATCAAATCAAATCTTAATAAACCCAAAACCGCAAGACTTTGATGCTCCGAAATCCGCATAAATCCGGTAATAACCAATCTCGAGCGGTTACGAAATAAAGATGGTGCGTTACTTTCGTAACATCTTACGTTATATCGTGCTAAATAACAGTTAGTAACAAAATTATAGCCTGTATTCGTTTTTCCTGACTTTAATACTTTCTTTAGTGATCTTTCGAAGGCTTTTGAAGTTATTGACAGCAACTTGGTCATAGACCACGGGGTAATGGTTTCCGACACCAAGCTTCGGTAGACACATGAACAAATTGGTAGCATCATCATCAGCATAAACATACAGGGTCCTTCTTATTATGCAGACACTTTTTAAGGAGATGATCAGACCGTCAAATTGAACAACTTTCTCTATGGCACCAACATCGTAATCGCGAAAAGTAGGGTAAGTGTAAGGGTCATCTGATGATGACCCTTACACTCTGTATAGATGGGCTGATGCCCATCATCGTCCACTGCTGAACATAGGCCACTCCCAAGGCGCGCCACAAAACTCTGTCCTCAGCCTTCCTCATCCAATCGCTCCCCGCAACTTTTTTTAGGTCGTCTGTCCAGCGGGCAGCAGGGCGTCCCACGCTACGCCTACCAGTTCGCGGTCTCCACTCTAGAACTCTGACACCCCACCGGTTGTCAGTTCTTCGGCAGATATGACCAGCCCATTGCCACTTCAGCTTGCTAATTTTCTGAGCTATGTCAACCACTTTAGTTCTCTGACGTATCACTTTATTTCTGATGTGATCTCTCAGAGAAACACCGAACATAGCTCTCTCCATAGCTCGCTGAGCGACCTTGAACTGATGAACTAGTCCTATCGTCAGGGTCCAAGTTTCCGCACCATAGGCCATTGTTCAGCTTGATGGGAACTCTTAGTTTAAAAGGATGCTAATGCTATCAATTTTACCCTGTATACAGGGAGAGGTGAACCTCTTTGCAAACCGAAAGAACTTTGCTGCAACTAATAAGCACATTAAACAGCAGCTGTATAACGTCTGTGTTAATAAAATTCAGTTAAAAACAAAAAGAGTATTTCACTAAAACATTTTATTGAATTAAAAACTTTTTGCTTGACCCACTTCGACAATTTGGCGTATTGAATGCCGTTAGTTTAGGTGTTTAATCAGCCGCAAACGAAACAAAGTGGCTGAATAGCATGCTGCAATGCAATTAAGTTAAAAAAGTTCGATCTTTTTTTTAAGAACAAAAAAGTGACCCGAAGTTTGAGACAAAAAGTTGTGAACTTGATTTAAGGGAATATAATTACAAACGATTTCTAGTGATATTTTCAATACTAACCAATTTAATTCAATGAAATTTTTCAGAAACAATCTAGAAACTTATGTTTATGTTTGTATGAAGTCAGATTTTCGTTAAAATGTATAGTTATAAAAGTTACAGTGCCCTCAAGATTTCCATACAAATCTTAAATTAATCCTAGCACTAAAACTGTATATTTTAACGAAAATCTGACTTCATAAAAACATAGAAATTACTTCCTAGATTGTTTCTGAAAAAAATCATTGATTTTAATTGATTAGTATTGAAAATATCACTAAACTTCGTTTGTATACAGCGCGCATTTACGCATTCGGAATAAACTTATCTCAAGGAAATCTATGATCATTAAAAAATATAGGCTAAACAGGTGTAATAAAACACCGTAGTAATCCTTAAGCGGGTGCTTCAGACCATCAAACTGAACAACTTTCATTATGGAGCCAACACCGAGAAAAAAAAATCTGCTGTCCCATACACAGACAGCATCCCATGACAGTTGATTTTTTTTCTCTCGGCTCCATACTGAAAGTTGTTCAGTTTGATGGTTTGGAGTTTTGTTACATCCCGTATAATATAGGGTCCTTCTTAATATGCTGACACTTTTTTAAGCGGATGATCAGACTGTCAAACTGAACAACTTTCTGTACGGCATCTACATCGAAATCGCGACAAAAAAATCAGCTGTTCTATACAAAACTGCAAACCTACTCGAGCCAAATGTATGGGACAGCAGATTTTTCTTTCGCGATTTCGATGTTGGTCCCATAGAGAAAGTTGTTCAGTTTGATGGTCTGGTCATCCCCTTAAAAAAGTGTCAGCATATTAAGAAGTACCCTGTATAGTAGGAGAGGAAGACAAATAAATAAGATGGATGGATTATATGAAAGATGTGTATGATATGAAAGTATGTGTTGTCAAGATCTGAATGGAAGATATTGTAAATGGAAGAGAATTATGACTGATCATTATTTCCAGTCTAGATTCAGGTGCTTCCACACCGAAGTATACACCGAATACCTAAAAGGGTGAATATGGCAGTCTTGTCCATAGATTTAGTATATACTACGTTAGATCGAAAAATCGAAAGAGAAAGGGCATAGCATTAACGTATGTTAGAGCGAGATAGATAGGCGAGACCATTCACGAACACGCTATGAGCCTGTATGGACCTAGCGTCAGTTGTCAACGGAACGAATCCCGCTTCTTTTCCCAAAGTCTCAGGTTTTTTTGGTCTCGCCTTGGATAATCTGTAGCCGATCTAACGCAGTATATACTAAATCTATGGTCTTGTCACTAAGAGCGATTTCAACCAAACGACCATACGATCAACAACGTCTTTTATAAAAACCTCTTCGCCCGACCTATTTCTTCGTCAACTTAGGTATTGATAAGCATAAACATATGCTCACGACTATATTCCCCGAGGGGGTAGTCAGAGATATTCTGAAACCTCAGAACATCCACGTTTCACCAGTAGTACCCAAACTCTATCCAGTGTGACGGGGGTGAGCCGGTCGCCACATAATGGACAGTGGGTACAATACATGCCTCGATATTGAAGCATGCAGGTTTCCTCACGACGTAGGTATTGATAAAGGTATTTATAACTTGCTATGATACCTAGATTCAATTAGCATTCATTAGACTGGATTACCTACATAACATAGCTATACATGGACAGTATATATAGCTTCTAGAAAACGTAACCTAAGATGGTCTGGGCCCATAACCATTATGAGTAACGGAGGTCAAACAGCAAAGGCTTACGTAAAAACCTGTTAGTGCTAAGGTAATAACGAACGAAAGGCTAGCCTAGGTGAGCTGCTTTATTACCTAGATTAATTTATTCAAATATTTATTGTATTAATTATAAACCCCTTAACAAGTAGAGACATGTTTTAACTAACATTGCCGCTTTTTCTTTTTTATAAGTCAGTGTTAAGCACTGAGCAGACAACGGACTAATTGTCCGCGCGGACAGAAATTACCGTCGGAATTTAAGACGGACTTTTTGTCCGCCGTATGCATTACTTACTAGAGTTCCACACTATCTATTTTCACGGAAAATGTGGCCGTTGGACAAATGTTCGTAGTCCACTCAACGCCATATGGACTTATATCGGGTCCTTTTTAATATGCTCACGGTTTTTCAAGGTGACGATCAGACCATCAAACTGATGCAAAAAATCTGCTGTCCAATACATTTCTTTAGGTTTACAATTTTGTATGGAACTGCAGATGTTTTTTTCGATCTCGATGTTAGTTTCATTCCATAAGAACAGCTGTTTAATTCGATGGTCAGTCGTCTGTCTGCATGATGCGCGCGATAAGGCTTTATCTTGTCACGCCTTTTATCTCGCTCGTTCGCTCGCAAATAGAAAGAGAGCTAAAGCGCGATAGCTCTACATCACGCCGTCATGCAACCGGTGTTGATCTTCGATTTAAAAAAACCATCGGCATTGAAAAATAAAATAAAAAATATCCTACTTACAGCTTTAGTTACTAAGCAATCGCTATAGCAATTGACTATTAGCTTCATCATCATCATCTCTAATAACATTACAAAATGCCCTAGACAATCTAAAACCTATCTCCCCTCATCTCTCATCCAATAATTTGTTAACAGCTCTCACACTATAAAAGGAACATATCCCGTAAAGAACTAATAACACGGTATAAAGCAATTTGAACCTTATGTACGACCAATCGACTGCAATTTGCGGACAGGATCGCTCGGCTTTCGATTAGGTACACGCGACGGTGGTATGTGGGTAAAGGTGATTGTAGACGGGTGGTATTTGAATTAAATTTTTGGGGGGATATTAGTTACATAGTTTGTCGAAGGTTGGTATGATATGAACATGTTAATAATGACATGTCGTGCGAGAACAAAGTTGAGGTCATATGACTAAATACCCCACAGAGACAAAGCTTCTACTAAGGAGAGCACAAAATGATCAGCGCTCGCCCATTGATTGTTCACTGGCCGTATCGTTTTGTGAACGGTTACGCACATAACGCCGCACCGTGTGTGTACATTATCATAGCGCGATTGTATGATGTTTTTTCTGTATGGTTATTTACTCATGTGGTTGAATTTGAGATAGGCAGGATATTTAGCTAGACGGGAAGGCGGCCGGTGGACCAAGACAGTATCAGAGCATAATATCAGTATAATAATAATAATTAACGGTTACATGCACATACATTGTATTGATCCAAGTAAAGCCACTATACAGTTTATTATGGAAACTATACAACAACGACACAAACAAACAGGGTCCTTATTAATATGCTAACACTTTTTTAAGGGGTTCATCAGACCATCAAACTGAACAACTTTTTCTATTGGACCAACATCGAAATCGAGAAAAAAAATCAGCTGTCCCGTAATTTGGCTCGATTTGGTTTGCAGTTTTGTATGGAAGAGCACATTTTATTTTTCGTTATTTCGATGTTGGTGCCATAGAGAAAGTTTTTCAGTTTGACGGTCTGATCATGCCCTTAAAAAAGTGTCAGCGTATTAAGAAGGACCCTACGTAAGACATTTTTAGTTAATAGAAATATGACTCCATGGCAACAATTACCTTTCAGATATTATGCTAAACGATATGTGGTCATCCAAGCCATTGGGGTCCAGTGGGGCGGTATGGAGTTAAGACTGGATACCGAAAATAGAATAGAGTTTCTAGATCAAAAGAAATAGAAAAAAAATCAATGAAGTTACCTTTTTTTTTTAAATAAGAAAAAATTACAAAAGTTTGCAATTATTATTTACTAATTACAATAACCTGTCTTCACAAAAACATAAATATCTTGAAAACTAGAATCAGGCCACTGGACCCTTTTGGTTTGACGCCCACATTCTAGTGTATTCGCACCTTTAGACTTCAATAATAAAAAAGTGCAGGCAAGTACTAAGGGTAGTAATTTATGTTTCTTTTTTCAGTCCACAGATAATGGACAACAATTTATAGAACACCCTTTTTGTGTCGGCTCTGCATTTGAACCATGTTTCAACCAGTTACTTACCCGCAACGCGGTGGAAAAGCGCAATTTCGACGTAATTGTAATATTTAAAGTGCTAAAGAATGGAATATGGACGGATCTTTTTAAAAGTTCAATTTTTTTTTAAAAGGTACCTACTTGAGTTTCGTGAGTTGTTCTCTGTATGAATTTATAACTATCTATACAGGGTCCTTCTTAATATGCTGTCATTTTGTAAGGGGATGATTCCATTGAGAAAGTTGTTCAGTTTGATGGTCTGATCCTTAAAAAACTGTCAGCATATTAAGAAGGACCCTGTATACAGGGTAAAATTGATATCATTAGCATCCTTTTTTAAACGAAGAGTTTACTCATCAAACTAAACAACTTTTACTATGGGAGCAATCCAAATCCGGAGCAAACAAAAAATCTGCTGTTCCATACTAAAGTGCAATGCCTACTCGCTCAAAATGTATGCAACAGCAGATTTTATAGTTGCTTCGATCGGTTTGCTCCCATAGTAAAAGTTGTGCAGTTTGATGGGTAGTCTCAGTTTATAAGGATGCTAATGATATCAATTTCACCCTTTGACCAATTATTATAAGGACTAGCCTTGCGGTAGCATTTCCCCTCTGCCACGGTATAAGCACAATTGATCTTGTGCATTTACATTCAATTTTACACCTTATCACGAAACGGGACAGCCTATAATTGCGAAATAATAACTTCGAACTTAGAACGTTTGGAGTTCACACGAGACTACTTTTCAAAATTAGAATCTAAAGTTATGGGGAATAAAATCCAAAGTTGCGGATTTCATGTTACCTCGCCCCCCGCAAAAAGTGGCAGAAATGTTTGTAAGTAGAATTACACGCGTAACCAGTCCACATATAAATAGTTAAAGATTTCACCCTATAGTATTTTCAAAACTTAAAAGTCTATCCGCCAAAGAATTAAAAGAAAGAATTTATCGTCCAAATAATCCACCACAAAATCCCCCCAAAAGCAATATTTCCAAAGACCCCCGATTTTTTCACACCATCCAGAGAAAAGCTTTCGCCACGGAATTCTAAATAAGTCCTGAGCAAACGCGATAACGGTACCCTGGAACACTGTTCTACATACGAAGGCCCTTGTGTTAAGGTATTTTCAGACTTAAAATAAAGGTTATAAGGGAATTTAAAGGGGTTTCTTGCTGTGGAATGTAACCCCGTACCTAATGAATGCGCTACGCAAATTTGACTGGGAGGGCGTTTTACATTTTGTACTCGAAGGTGTTACCTTTAGGATTTTAATTTGTTTGTGTGGTGTCGATTAATTTAAATAAAAATTAAATTACAAGATGTGTTTTGTGTTCAATGGTTCTTGATGTGATGACGAGCGTATACCCTGCCAGACATAGGTCCTTCTTAATATGCTGACACTTTAAGGGGACGACCAGACCGTCAATCTGAACAACTTTCTCTATGGGACAAACATCGAAATAAAAAAAAAATCTGCTATCCCATACATTTTGTTCGAGTAGGTTTGCAGTTTTGTAAGGAACAGCAGATTTTTTACGCGATTTCGATGTTGGTGCCATTGAGAAAGTTGTTCAGTTTGACAGTCTGATCATCTCCTTAAAAAAATGTCAGCATATTAAGAAGGACCCTGTATAGAGGGTGTAAGGAAAAGTATCATTATCCTTTAAACCACACACTCTACCCATCAAACTGAACTTTTATTATGGGAGCAAACCTGTCAGAACAAAAAAAAATCAGCTGTACCATACTGAACTGCAATACCTACTGAGACAGCTGATATTTTTTTGTTCTCCCATAGTAAAAGTTGTTCAGTTTGATGGTAGAGTATGTGGTTTCAAGGTTAATGATACTTTTCCTTACACCCTGTATAGGGTCCTTCTTAATACGGTGACACTTTTTTAAGGGGATGACCAGACCGTCAATCTGAAGAACTTTCTCTATGGCACCAACATCGAAATCGCGTAAAAAATCTGCTGTTCCTTACCAAACTGCAAACCTACTCGAGCCAAATGTATGGGACCACCGATTTTTTTTCGCGATTGCGATTTTGGTCCCATAAGGAAAGTTGTTCAGTTTCATGGTCTGATCATCCTCTTAAAAAACTGTCAGCATATTAAGTTGGACCCTGTATTACTAGCGACAAATGGGAAATTTTGCAATTCAAAGTGATTTTGTAAACATTTTCCAAATTTTCAGGGGTGGTTCAGATCAGCAAACTAAACAACTTTTATTATGGGAGCAAAACAGCAATAACAAAAAAACAGCTGGTTCTGAAATGTAAAATTCTTAATCTACCATTTTTTATTTATTTATAATTAATGGACTTTTTGCTTGTGCGTTAGCACCGCATTTCCGCCAATGTCAAGTAGTTTGTGGGAGTATCTATCCCAATCTCAGGGATTGTTTTTGATAAAGAACAAGAAGAGATTAAGGAATGCGGAGCCTCGTGGCAGGCAAAGACGCGACGCGCGGACAACACGCGAGACAAGTTCTCAGGTCAGAACCTGCAACGTGACTTCTAAACTACCATTACAGATATTTTTAATAAAATAACGTCGTTTTTCGGTCCGTCCAGTGACGTCACTGGAAAACCTGTGAACTCCTTGGTAAACTTAAAATAACTGGCCATTATGAAAAAAATACATTCACAATGACAGAATTTGACTTTTGATGTTGCCGTTTCTGTTTCCAGCATAGAGTTAGAAAGAGAAGGCAAGTTCTTTTTTAATAAAGCAGTATAAAAGTAGTTTTTCTCCATGGAGTTCGAACTATTTTCTCTCCACCGTTTTTGCATTTGGAGATTACAGATCAAAGTAATTTAAAAATTAAATTAAATTGATAAACTCGATGAATCGCAATAAAAATTAAAACGGTTTCTTAAAATTCTATCCGTAAAAAATATAAACTGAAGTCCAAAAAAGAACTTGACATACCGAATTGGGTATTTGACACATACAATATATTTTATTTTTATCTTCTCAATAAAAAAAAGTAAAAAAAGAACGCTAAACTCCCATTTTCATTGAGTTTTTAGCTTGAATACTATTTTTAATAACAAGATAAACTTTAAAACGTAATGAAATGTTGATGACGTCACAACTCAGAATTGAGTACAAATTCCATACAAAGCGCTCGTTTTGACGTCTGATAAAGAGTAGCTGATTTGACTAGTTGTCAAGTAGCCTATTGTGGAACACTACACTAATTCAAATTTTCGAATACCGAAGCACAAAGCTCGGAATCACCTTAATATCCGGGCGAAAAATAAACAAGTCTTTGCATTTCATTCATTCGTTCATTCATTCCGATGCAATTCGAAACATTGTATCGAGTTTGAATCGAATGAACGTTCGGCTTTATTCCAAGTATTTTTTAAACCCGCGTATTTTTGAGATTGAGTTGTTACCACTGATTGGGAAGTCACCTAAAATTCGCTTGATCGACTATCGACACACCCTAGACACTTTATACAAACGGGCTCGCACTGACTAAAAGAGGCTAGCAGAAGTTAGCTGAATGAGTACGAGTGAGAGAGTTATACAACACTGCCTACTGTCGTCGACCTCCTGTCTCTACCACCGACAGGCGTAGTGAAGTCAAAATTCGTGGGGAGCAAAGAGTGTCCATAGTTAGCACTCTTTATTTTAGTGTGACAGCCGAGCAGATACTGAAACTGTGAACTCAGACCATCAAAATGAACAACTTTCACTATGGAGCCTACCTCAGGAAAGTGAAAAAAAAATCTGCTGTCCCATACAAAACTGCTGTAACTACCCGACTCAAATGTATGAGACAGCAGTTTGATCGTCTGAGTTCACCGTTTCAGTATTTGCTAGGCTGTCACTTACGCCCTGTATATTAGAGTCCTTCTTAATATGCTGACGGTTTTTAAGAGGATGATCAGACCATCAAACTTACTAACATTCTCTATGGGGCCAACGTTGAAATCGCGAAAAAAAAAGCTGTTCCACACAAAACTGTATCCTCGATCCAGATGTGAGACAGCAGATTTTTTTTCGCGATTTATCAAAATCGTATTGAAAGTTGTTCAGTTTAATGGTCTGATCATTATTCCCATATAAAACCGTCAACATACTATGTTGGACCATATATACCGTGCTATCGATATATGATCTTAAAAAAGTTCAACCCCCCTTTGATTCATACATATCAAAAATCTTCATCGACTTCTAAAAAATCTCGACGTAAACTCACAATCGAATTCGACAAAACAGCACCGTAGTACCTTTTCGCGTGAAATTTTCCGTACTGTTTATTACAAGCTATTTTTCGGTCGATCGAGTTAACGCAACAATGGTTAATGGGGAAATAAACAGTAGTTACTTGTTACAAATCGATGTCATACTGTACTGAAATTATTGGATACGTGGAATTGTGAAATTTAAAGCTATTTGTATAATGTATTGATTATGAATTTCAACCACAGATTTCAATAATAATTATCAATCTTCAGGGTCCAACTTAATATGCTGACAGTTTTTTACGGGGATGATCAGACCATGAAACTGAACAACATTCTCTATGTGACCAACATCGAAATAGCGAAAAAAAAATGCAGCTGTTTCATACATTTGGGTCCTTCTTAATATGCTGACACTTTTTTAAGGGGATGATCAGACCATCAAACTGAACAACTTTCTCTATGGGACCAACATCGAAATAGCGAAAAAAAAAATCTGCTGTCCCATACATTTGGGTCCTTCTTAATATGCTGACACTTTTTTAAGGGGATGATCAGACCATCAAACTGAACAACTTTCTCTATGGGCCAACATCGAAATAGCGAAAAAAAATCAGCTGTCCTATAGGTACATTTGGGTCAAGTAGGTTTGCAGTTTTGTATGGAAGAGCTGATTTTTTTTTCGCAATTTCGTTCTTGGTCCCTAAGAAGGACCCTATATACAGGGTGTAACAAAACACAGTAATATTTACAGGGGTGGTTTAGACCATCAACTAAAACTACAAATAAAATATAGGTAATTTCGCATATTACAATTGCAAACCACGAACGTTCTATAAACCTTTTTTTTGCCATTAATAATTGGTATTACATACTATTATTGTTATATAGTTTCATATGTGTACACTGGTGGCCAAGATTCATTGGAAACCTGGCATTGTCTTTTTACTCTCCCGACGACTCTCGACGATCGACGGCCCGATAGAACAGTCTGTAGTGAACCTGCCTGCTGTGCCGAGGGTCGTGGGTTCGAATCCCGTAAGGGACAAATATTTGTATGATGAAAATGAATATTTGTACCCGAGTCATGGCTGTTTTTATCTATATATGTATTCTCTATATCGTTGTCTAGTCATCATACCACAAGTCCAGGCTAGATTCAGGTACTTTAAATGTGACTTGTGTGATAATGTCCAAGATATTTATTTATTTATTTATTATTTATTAATAATTCTCAATTTGTTCAGCGCTCCTAGTGCTCATTTTGACAACAAATTCGACTACACCGTCAGCTTTAGTAGAAAATCAGTCAGGTACGTAGTATATTTTGAAGTGCATAAGTGCACAGATGCACTCTCTCGTCCTTACCCTCCTATGTCTGATGAAACGGGAGATCGATACGATCAGAGATGGGGTAAAATGCAGTGACTCTAACCATTAAACACATCGTTTATTAAATTTAACTGACCTACGCTAATAGAGTTAGTTTCAATTTATAACCTACCCTTTTAACTGATTGATTATCTATACAGTTAAAAAGACTGTTAAAAGAAAACCGTCAAATCATCGTTAAGCTTGCTCAATTCCAAACATCCCTTTAAAAACTCCTATTACCTTCTTAATAAGTAAGAAAATAGATAGATTTTTGAGACTTCAAGTGATATGAACTATAGTAGTTAAATCAACTTAGCAAGTCTCTTAATAATGGTTTTATTACCTACAGCACAAGAGTATAATTTGCGTGATTCGCAGGTCTTTAAACGAATTGTTAGTTGAATCTGTTTCACCCTTACGTACTGTTGAGAATGATATGTCAAAAACAACCCTATTTGACCATATGACGGTTTGACCGCGTAAATGAATTTTACTGGATAACGATTAATATAACCATGCAGTAAATTTTTGGCGGTTTCGAAACTTTATGTATACTCGACTAGGGTGTGACCAAAAAGAGGATATGAACTTATCTCGTCAGAGATAAGTAGATTAGTATGGAACAGCAAATTTTTTTGCGATTTCATGTTTGCTCCCATAGTAAAAGTTGTTCAGTTTGATGGTCTGAACCACCCCTGAAACGATAAAAAGGTTCAGTTTTTGAATTTTTTATTCTTCTGTTCTAACGTGAACGTTTTCGTTCAAATTAAATATCAACTCAATTTCAATGATTTTAACTTAATTAATAACCGCGTAACTTTCAAAAACTGTAATTCCGATGAAGTTCAGACCAAAACCATTACGATATTGAGTATGTCCAAAATAGAAAGCCCAAGTTCGAGCCAGGTAAAATTGTTTTCATCCTTTATAAAATATAAAGCCGTGCAGGAGGCGATGGTTCGATCCCCGTCCAGGCCGACTCGTACCAATGAGTACGATTTGTAACACCACTGGCTTTTCGGTGAAGGAAAACATCGTGAGGAAACCTGCGTGCTTCAATTTCGAGGCATGTAGGTATACCTACTCTACTGTCCATTACAAGTGGCGACGGGCTCACCCCCCGTCACACTGAACTGAGTTTCGGCACTACTGGTGAAACGTGGATGTTCTGTGGTTTCAGAATATCTCTGACTACCACCCCCTCAGGGAATATAGTCGTGAGCATATGCTATGCTTATAAAAAATAAATGAGATATTATGCCTTAAAATTTTTGGAATGCGTGTCTTATATCGTTTGATGCTGTTGGAAAAATTCATAAATATTGTGTACACAAGTTCCCACTAAAATGCCATAGAAAATTCCAAACAAAAGGATACACAAAAGGGCGACATTTCCAACTAAATTCCCTCTATCTAGTATCCTGAGGTATTCACGCATGGACAAACAACATCATTACCGTTCTTTTAGTGTTCCGTACCGTCGTTGGAAAAACGCTCAGATGTCTATCTGTCTCGGGCGATTTTATCTTTATTAAATTTGAAGAAGAAATTCATTTGGTTTCGATACAGACGTTTTAAAAGTTTGACTTACATTTTTAGGGTTATTGCGTGAGCATGCTGCAGTGCTCACGACTACATTCCCCGATGAGGTAGTCAGAATATACCGAACAATATACAGGGTGTATTATACCTATTTTTGTAAAAAATCGCAAAACATACAATCTGCTGTTCCATTCTTATGTGCCTACTCGACTCAAAAGTATGAACCAGCCGATTTTTTTACGATTTTATGTTTGTATAAGTTGTTCAGTTTGATGGTCCGAACCAAACCAAATATGGAAAGAGTTTAAAAATTATCCAGTAGGTATAGTATAGCAATGCTATTCGAACTTGACTCCATAGTGAATGTTGTTTTATTTAAATAATTATTAAATCCTGTAAAGATTTGACGTTTGATAAGTGTGCTGTAAGCTCCTATATTGAATAAATTATATTGACTTTGACTTTGTATGAAACTGGGATTCGAACCTTAAAACCTCTTTAATGGCAGTCCGGCGTGGTAACCATCACACCAACCATGATCATTCTAGGCAATCAGATAGTTCAACCTTTTTACTTTCCTCTAAGGCGCGGATTATACAGAAGAGACGTGTGGCGGTGGCGGATAGTCAAATTAACACAATTATAAACCTTATAGTAACGTAGCATAGCGTCGTTTGGAGAATTACGCCCGCGCCTCCAGGCGACGTCACCTGGAGGCGCGGACGCGATTCTCCTTTACGACAAAAACGACGCTATGCTACGTACTATCAGGTTTATATTGTGTTACTTAGATTATCCGCCACCGCCACACGACTCTTGTGTATAGGGCTGCGCATGACAGGTCATTGTGGCGATCCTTGGGGAAGAGGCCCAGTCCCCCAGCAGTGGGCATCCATCGGCTGAGATGATGATGCAGGTTCAAATAAAAACTTGAAACCACTTACCTTTAACAGTCACTATTGGCAAGACATGAAATTTTAAAACAAGTTAGACAAACTTTGACGGTAGAGTTGAAAATAAAAACAAATCTTTCAGCTCTTGGTGGGAGTACCTGACCCCACTCAGAAAGACTGGGAGCTTTAAGTAACTGAAAAGTATCAAAGTATGTTTTATTTACTACAGTTTATACAGGGTGTAAACTTACGTCTGTTACCTTTGACTATTTATATGTGGACTGGTTACGCGTGTAATTCTACTAACAAACATTTCTGCCATTTTTTGCGGGGGGCGAGGTAATATGAAATCAGCGACTTTGGATTTTATTCCCCATAACTTTAGATTCTAATTTTGAATGTTAAAAATCATGAAAAGAACCCCAAATGTTCTAAGTTCGAAGTTATTATTTCGCTATTATAGGCTGTCTCGTTTAGTGATAGGGTGTAAAATTGAATGTAAATGCACAAGATCAATTGTGCTTATACCGTGGCAGAGGGGAAATACTACCGCAAGGCTAGTCCTTATAATAATTAGTCAAAGTCTGTTACATACATACCTACGGGGTGATTTAGACCATCAAAAAGAGCAATTTTCACTATGGGACCAAAATTGAAATCGCGAAACAAATCGGCTGTTCCATGATTTCGAGTCGAGTAGGTTTGCAGTTTTGTATGGAACAGCTGTTTAATTTTTTTGCTATTTAGAAAACTGTGCTTCTAAATGGGGAAAAAATTCAACTGTCCCTTACATTTGGGACGAATAGCTAATTGTCATTTTCTACGAGACAATATTTTTTTCGATTTTAAAAACTGTATTTCTATATTGGTTCCATAGTAAAAGTTGTTGAGTTTGATAGTCTGAAGCATCCCCTAAAGTATGTAAACGTATTAAAGCTAACACCCTGTATGCCAAAATAGCTGCTAAATATTATTTGCATCTCTCTCATAATTATATTTTACACAGAACTAGAAATTAGTAGAAGCATAAATCACACAACATCGTATTTTCACACAGTCAGCAAGAAACCCATTAGCAAAATGCAAGGGAAAAACGAAAACTAAATGACACCGCTCTTTAAAAATCCACTACGCTTTAACGATATACCGATAGAAAAAAAAGAGGGTAATGCGATCGCAGATGAAGGAGAGTCGGCAAAAACTGTTGGAATCGGCTTAGCATAGCATATTAAGGAGATTTGTCAGGAGCGATCCCTTGAATGGTACTATTGATTTTCGATCGCAAGACGATTCGAATGATAAATTGGGTTTGTCGTAATTGATTTTTTTAGTATATTGTTTTGTCGAGTTGTAAGAGACTGTATGAGAGATATGTTTTAAAATGTTAAGCAATATACGATAAATATAATTACGTAAGTGTTACTATTAAACTTTTAGTATCAGGTCCAATGTACAATGAGAAAAAAATGCTACGTATACGTAGCTCGTCGCATACGTAGAATTTTTTTCTCAGTGTATCCGAAACCGACGAGCATGAATAAAGAGACTGACGAATGTCGAGGAAGCGAGTCGGATATATCTGGATCGTAGCAGTAGCTACGCCCACGGCATGGCGGTGCGATAAAGCACTATCGCGCCCTAGCTCTCTTTCTTTTTGCGCCCGAACGAACGAGTTAGGAGGCGCGATATCTATGTATGTGTGCACATTTTGTTAAAGTAAGTAAAAAATACGTGAACGAATTGTAAAAGATCAGAACATTAAAATTGGGAATCATCGAAGCTCAGATTAAGCTATAGCAACATCAAATTGATTGCAATGGAACGATGAAAATCCTTCAAACCTTTTAACTAAACTATATTAAATTATATCAGCCGTCGCTGTCTCATTGTTGGGCAAAGGCCTCTCTCCGTTCTCTCCATGCGTCCCGGTTTTGCGCTTCGTTAGGCCAGTTCTTCAGGAAGCCTTCGATTTCGTCCAGCTACCTTCTTCTAGGTCTGCCTCGACGCCGATTTTGTTTTACTGGGGACCAGTTGGTAGTCGTTTTAAAAAAAAAAAGTTTGAATTCGTTGCAGAACGTAAATTAATTCTCACATTTTCGCGAACTCGAAATATACAGGATTTTTAAAGTAAGCAATGAGTACCACCGAAGGGTCAGTTAAGTGCGATCCGTTTAACCAATGGCCTAAGGCTATTTGATACGGGACAGCTTACTTAAACTCTCGTCACTTTACAAAGTCCTGTGATTCAAGGGATTTTCATACTTCTAACGAAGGCTTAAGAGTTTTGTTGGATGTATTGTTATGAGGAATAAAGTTTAGTGAAACGAGATAGTTGAAGTTCAGGAAGACTTTGTATCAGATTTGGAGATTCTTGACTCATTAGTCGAATTCTAGGTTAAATTATTGAGGTTATTCATGATTTAAATCGAATTTGGATCTTATTGTGTTTGTGGAAGGTCGGTTTTGTATTGTTTAGTTAGTTTTGTGAAATGAAACTTTGTTGAAGATAGTTGGAAACTAGTTTCGAACTAAGTTCGTTTGAACAATGGAAACAATAAGTATTTTTATGAATTGGATAGTTGAAAGGAGTCTACCTAGATACACGTACGCTGATCAAATCGGAGGCGCAACAAGGGCCAAAACGAAATCGATGAACAAAGAACGAAGTGACATATGGAAGAGAAGAATTGAAGAGGCGAGGGAAGTAAGAAAGGATCGAAGTAGACAGCGATCAACTGTCTCTGCTTATCTCAAAACGTATAGTCGTGAGTATACGCATGCGATGTTGGAGTAGTGGAGCTTCGGTATTGGAAACGATCACCGAAGTTAAGCAGCGCCAGGTCTGGTCAGTCTTTGGATGGGTGACCGTTTAGTGGTATTTCATCTCGAGCGTTTCCGTGTTTGGGAAGGCACGTTAAGCAGTTGGTCTCGGATAGTTCCGTCAGATGGCGTTGTTACTATTCGTTAAGCCAGGACAGAGGCCTATTAAGGCATTTTGAATATTCTCTGACAACTTGCCTCCCTGACTGCATCACTTGCGGTCTCCGACACATTAATTGACCTAAGATATCTTAAAGAGAGTTAAGAAGTAAAACATACATTTGCTTATATAAAAAACCGAATTATTTTTGACTTTTTAAATGTTTGTTAGGGGGCGGTTTTTTAAATTTAATGTTATTTCATAATTATTAAAGTTACATGAAAACTACTGAATCGATTTTCATAAAGCAAAGCTAAGAACACTTTCGCAAAAATTAGCTTTCTATTTAAAAAAACCGCATCGAAATCGGTCAACCCGTTCGAGAGCTACGATGCCACAGACAGACAGACAGACATTGGCGTCAAACTTATAACACTCTTTTTGCGTCGGGGGTTAAAAAAGAAGAAGCATATTGAAGGTTTCAAAACGGAATGATTGCAGCAATATCGTTGTTATTCAAACAGTTCGGTCCACGCAGACTAAAGAAGTAGCGAAAGTTAGTTAAACAATATTCAGAGCAGTCTGATAGGAAGGCAAACTGCACAAACCCGCTGGGGTTTCATCTTAAGACATTGCGGCTTACTCTAAGCGCATCAAGTTAAATATTTGAACGAAGTCTAAAGGTCCGCTTCGAGTTTGTTTAGAATGCCTCGTTTGTATTCTACGAGTTAACTTGACTGGTAGATTTGACAGCTTCCACCACAGATAACTTAGTTACTACGTAACAGATACACCACTTCCTTAGAAGACGTTGAACGTACACGCAAAAATAAAGCAGCGTTGTTATTACCACATGTATGTGGTACAAGACTGCAACGTTTGCACCGTTGCCATCTGTCGCAAATGCAGTGGCAGAAATCTAGCAAGTGCATCGCTCACGATGCGCCAACATTCAGGTGCTTAACTCGTTACATAGGCCGATGGACAGAGGCCTGCTTCTACTGAAAAATATAGGAGTAGCTAGGAGCGACTGGATGAGGAAGGCAGAGGATAGAGTTTTGTGGTGCGCCTTGAGAGGCCTATTTTCAGCAGTGAACACTAACAGGCATGGCCTGTGAAAATTTAGTATCACTCCATGTGGTGGAGTACTAACCCCATTTTCTTTTAACGTCCTGTTTAGTAAGCCGTATATAGTGTGAGGATTTAGATGTTATTCACATCATCATAAGTCTCATCCCTTTCGTCACCCATCCAAAGGCGTGCTTCAACCGGCGTTGCTGTAATTCGATGAACGTTTCTAATTTCGAAGCCATTCCGCCGATAAGCGCCAACAGAATACGATTATTTGTTATGATTATCTTGAAAGTCAGTTGCCTTTCCCCAATACGCCACTATAAATCAAAGACTGAAAAATGCAGTTGCGGATCGGACTTGACTTGATCCGCAACTCTTTCGAGGGCATGCTTTGTGCCACCGTAGTTTTCGCATTTAGGCAAATAGTCCAGTTATTGCAGTTATGCATCTCATAATTGCTCTCGTTTTGTAGAGCCAAGTATCGCGTATTCGTACATGATTTGGTAGTATATACGTGTCTGCAACTGCACTCTAAGACATATGCAAGAACAATACCCATCTAAACAGACCATCAGGTTAAACAACTAACGAACTTGGCCGAACTTAGGTTAGGACTCAACTTCGTCAGGTAATACCTGACTCTGAGGGCTATTTCTCTTTGCAGTTCATCTAGTAACTACTATTAAGATTAGCAAAATTCTTTACGCCCTGGAACCCAGAGAATAATCGGCAGGGTAAACTTGCTGCCTCCGAGATATTGCGACAGATCGAGAAGTGCCTCTGTCTTTGTTGTTTTCAATCAATCAATCTAATCAATCCACTGCTGGGCATAGGCCTCCTTTTTATTGTGCTATTCCTCACGGTTTCGAACCCCTTTGTTACTTTCATCATCACAGCCTAAATACGTCCCACTGCAGGGCACAGGCCTACCCTCAGGGAAGGTGTATGAGCGTTAGTCCACCACGCGTGCTCAATGCAGATTGGTAGACTTCACATACGCATCGATATTTCTTCTTCAGCGTATGCAGGTTTACTCACGATGTCTTCCTTCACCGTTTGCTAGCAGTCGGTATTACGTACTTAAGTTGGAAAAACTCATTGGTACATGGCATGTTACCCGTGCGGATTAGGACCTGGACCACAAGATTGAGTTTCCATAGCTCTCCGCAACGCGCCACCGACGCTCTACCGTCAATCGCGCTCATTTTCGCATGCGTGTTGCTATACGCATGCCAAAATGAGCGCGAATGACGGTTTTATCGTGAGTGGGAAGCTAGCACCACTGTCTGTCTAGTATGATTTCTCTACTTGCGCGCGACTCTGCTTTTTTCATACTACTTGTCGCGGCAGGCGCGGCATTCGATCGTACGGGGTCATTTTCTAAACAACGAAGGCGCGTCGCACTCGGGTAGAGAAATTATTTAAGAGAGTAGTATGATTTCTCTACCAGCAGGTCTACCAAGAAAGAGGGATCTGGATGATTTTGATGACAAGTGGCCTGAGTTTGAACAGCGATGGTTGGAAAATTAGAGGGGAAGCCTTTGACAATGGGGATCCCGAACTCTTCTTCTTTTTAGCAATTTTCAACCACAATGGTGTAGGCCTCCTACCTATGCTATTCTTCTCGATCTTGTGCCATTTACTCCAGCTGTTCTCTTAATATTGCCAGAAGAATCTAAGAACTATTTTGTCTCTGTAGTAATTATAATAATTGCTTCATTCCCTGAACTTTGTTGAACAAACTACAAGGAGCAGCCGTGAAGTTGACTTGAAAATTATTAAAGGGGAAAGTTTCGATTAGCGTAAAGTGGGGTGAAATGTTGAACATGCGAAAATTTTATAGTTAGGGGACGGTGTTTAATGGTTAGGTGGAGATTAATGATACTATGACATTTCTACTACGGTAGGTATTAATACTAGCTATGGAAGCGACGTTACGTGTATCGATGGTGATTATTGTCTTATATACTCCCTGAAATTAAGAAATTAAAAAATATATAGAACGTCTAAATAAATTAGGTTAAACTATTTTAAGAGGATGATCAGACCATCAAACTGAACCACTTTCTCTATGGGACCAATATAAAATCGCGAAAAAAAAATTCTGTGCTCCCATACATTTACGTCGAGTAGGTTTGTATGGAACAGCTGTTTTTTTTTCGCGAATTCAATATTGGTCCCTTAGAGAAAGTTGTTCAGTTTGTTGGTCTGATCATCCCATTAAAATAGTTTCAGCTAATTTTTTTAGACCTTATATACAGAGAATAAGTGACAGACTAGAAAATACTGAAACGGTGAAATCGGACCATCAAACTGAACAATTTTCACTATAAAGCCACCCTCAGGAAATGCGAAAAAAAATCAGCAGCTCCATACAAAACAGCTGTAGGTACCTACTAGACTGAAATGTATGGATCATCTGTTTTTTTTTCGCGTTTCCTAAGGGTGGCTCCATAGTAAAAGTTGTTGAGTTTGATGGTCTGAATTCACCAATTCAGTATTTGCTAGGCTGTCACTTAGGTACACCCTGTATATATTACAATATTTCTGTCAAATCTAAGAGGAAGGATCACCATAGAGTCAGCATAAATTTACGATTGTAGTTGGTCTCTTTTGTCTTATGACGTACCTTTAATAGTAGAAGGAGATGGAACTATAGATATTTGTTTATGCGGCTGTCCACTTTTTTTTGAGCTAGTGTGTGTGAAAAGTGACCGTAAACATAAGGCCATATGTCACTTGGTGCCTTTTGTCCGTAACCTAAACGTCAAAAAAGTGGACACTTTACAATTGGTATGGCTCACTCTAGTCTTAAAGAGAGATCCTTCCTCTTAGGTCAAAATATATACTACTTTTTATCGGGATATACAGTACAGGGTGTAACAAAACACCCTAGTAATACCCTGAAATGGAGTATAGTTACCCAGAAAGACAGTAACTCGTCCTAAAGTTAAAGGCTTGCAAAATATCAACGTTACAAACTTACAAGTAATTCGATTAAACAAATATTTAGACATGTCTGTAAATATAGCACGTTTCCGTTAAAATCTCAACACAGTCGTTTAAAATATCGACTCTCCATACCGCATGCGTCAGAGTTTGTATTTCTTGAAACCGGAGAGTTTTTTACCTGAGTTCTAAATAAATATGGAACTAAATGTTTATTTAACTTTAACAACGTTCCAGATAAGATCAATAAAGTTTTATTATTATTGATTTTAGTTCTGAACCGGGAATATTTGTTGTATGATTGTATCTAAGTAATAGTGTAAATGGAACTTAATATTTTTATTGGAATTTTTCTGTTTAATATGTTTATCCTATTGCCTGTTTTGTGTTTTTATGTAAGTATTGAGTTTTTAAGAGGATATAATTCGAAGCGCGCTCCATACAAAAGTACTATGGTGATATTTTCAATACTAACCAATTAAAGTCAATAAAATTTTGCAGAAACTATCTAGAAACAAATCTCTATGCTTGTATAGAGTCAGATTTTCGTTAAAAAGTATAGTTTTGAAGTTACAGTGCCTCAAAGATTTCCATAAAAATTTTAAATTAATCCTAGCATTGAAACTGTAAGTTTTAACGAAAATCTGACTCCATACAAGCATAGAGATCTGTTTCTAAATATCTTCTGCAAAATTTCATTGGCTTTAATTGGTTAGTATTGAAAATATCACCATAGTACGTTTGTATGGAGCGCGCTCCGAATTATATCCCCTTAAGGGTATATTGCGTTAAAATGTGTTTAATGCAAAGTAATTTCGTTGTTATTAAAAATAAAGTTTTTAATAAATACCTTATTAAAAACCGAATGCGTTTCGTTGGTAAGCGCATCACTTGAGAACAGAACGGCTGGGCCGATATCGTAATTTGTAATTTTTTATTTTTATTAGTCCGGTCAAGGTTTTTAGACAGAACAACTGTCTGTCGGGAGAGCTAGTTCAAAATAGAAATAAATATTCGTCAATAAAGTTGGAAAATCATAAAAATACAATAAGGGCCTGCTTCACCAATTCTGAGTAAGTTAGCTTATTGTTAGCTTATCCGACAGATAGTTTGACATATTTTATAGTATAAAATATATGTCAAAATATCTGTCGGATAAGATAACTAGAACTTACTAAGAAGTGGTGAAACAGGCCCTAAGTGTGGAATGTCTTTGATGTTCGCAATTATTCTATCAACTGCGGTTTCAAGTCCAAGCACATAAACCGCTGCACGGTATCCTGCTATAGAATATAATATTCGTAATTATTTGTGAAAAAATTTGTGAATTGAACAATAAAAAAATAAAAAAAAATGTGTACATACATACATACATAAGCTCACGCCATTGTCCCATGGGGGTAGGCAGAGACCACGGACCGCCACACGCTACGACTCTGGCACACCTCTTTCGCCTCATTCACATTCATACATCTTTTCATGCACTTCCGTCGATTGAGGGTGCTACGCACTTGTCCTTTTCGGAAAAGATCATTGATTTGATCATGGTATGTTTTCCTCGGACGGCCGTGTTTTTTTGACATTTTCCTTAGCTTTATACAAGATAGCTTATATATATTTTTTCTTCATCTTTAAGCGATTCTTAATTCTACAGGGTGGATTTGTTTGGACGGAGAAGAAGCTATAGGAAAACGTTCATAGTAGACTGACCTTAACTTATTGAGATTTTTTTAATATTTCACCCTCCGCAATAAAATGGGATATTAATACAAATACTTTTTTTGGATACCCAATCAATCCCAGATCAAAAAATTGTATCAGACCAACTGATGTTAAGAGTCCTAAAAATGACTCACATACATTATTAATTTATTCGTGTATGAGTAAAAATTAAAAAAAATATTTAAGTAGGATGAAAAAGATTAAAAATATATACGTAACATTTTAAACATTAAACTCTTATTTCACGAAAGTAGTTAAAATATTAATCTCAATCAAACTGACCCCTTGAACCGTTCAACTTCATTCCCCCGGTAATTTTGAAACAAAAACAACTTAATATGAAAGTCACTTGAAGTCTTAAAGTATTTTGCGGAAGCTTATGAAATATTTCACCAATACTACGTCTCTCAAAGCAAGCGATTTTCATCATTATTCCATCGTCATAAAAGTTAGGAAGGGAGACTTTTTAATGTTTAAACGGAGGAAATATTTTAGAAATATTTGGGTACAAAATCTGTAGGGTTTTGGTGACTTCTTACTTTAGGGGATAGAGCAAGCTTTTGGTTTTGTTTTGTGTATATAATGAACTCAACAGAGGCATTATATAGCTATGGTGGTCCAGTGGCGAGTAACCTTGCCTGCCGTGCAGGAGGCGATGGTTCGATCCCCGTCCAGGCCGACTCGTACCAATGAGTTTTTCGGAATTTATGTACGATTTGTAACACCACTGGCTTTTCGGTGAACGAAAACATCGTGAGGAAACCGGCATGCTTCAATTTCGAGGCATGTATTGTACCCACTGTCCATTACAAGTGGCGACGGGCTCACCCCCCGTCACACTGGACAGAGTTTCGGTACTACTGGTGACACATGGATGTTCTGAGGTTTCAGAATATCTCTGACTACCCCCTCGGGGAATATAGTCGTGAGCATATGCTTATAACAAATAGTAGGCATCAAAACAGTTTCAAAGCAGCAAATTAACTTAGCCATTAACCGCAGAACCCATTATTAGCAGATCCACGCAAATTACCTGAAACAAATAAAGCAATTATTAATACTTTAATATAGATAATGAACAAAATGATACTATTTAAACACAGAGTTATGTTTGTCTGTCTGGCTAGGGTCAGATTAATTAAAAGCTTTTCAAATAAAAGCTTTTATTTAAATGCAATGAGAAATAAAGACTACGACATAGAATATGAAATGGTAGGTAGAAGTGACATGTGGGCATCATGTTCCTATCCATCAATCAAATCAGCCCACAGCAACCCACGGCTGGGCATAGGCCTCCTTTTTCCTGCCAGGTCCTGTGCCAATCTGGAATGCAATCCTCTAAGCGCAAACATCGTCACAACCTTAAATTCGTCGTTGAAACATCGGCGAGTCGTCAATTCGGTATTCGCCAAGGTTTTGTCATGTGTCGAGCTGATATAAAAACTTCGAGGATCTGAAGGATGCAAGAAGGATGTTACATTTGTGACCTCATCTTTGACTATTTATATGTGGACTGGTTACGCGTGTAATTCTACTAACAAACATTTCTGCAACTTTGGGTTTTATTCCCCATAACTTTAGATTCTAATTTTGAATGTTAAAAATCATGAAAAGTAGTTTCGTGTGAACCCCAAACGTTCTAAGTTTGAAGTTATTATTTCGCAATTATAGGTTGTCTTGTTTAGTGATAAGGTGTAAAATTGAATGTAAATGCACAAGATCAATTGTGCTTATACCGTGGCAGAGGGGAAATGCTATCGCAAGGCTAGTCCTTATAATAATTAGTCAAAGGACCTCATCGATGTTTTTGACAGCGATGTGACGCTTAGAGAATTGAACACCTGGGGGCCTAGACAAAATGCACACGCTACTTATTCTACAAACGTCAACGCCGCAGCGTTATCGACGATACAAAATTGACAGAGGAGTCGCGCTGCAAGTCTGGCGGAAGGTAGACGCATGCGTGTTGGCCTTTCTTAGGCTTGCACGTGGCTCCGCCATTTTGTGAAACTCTTTTGTGTTTTAACCATAAAACAATCACTTGAGATTATAAACTACTTGACATTGGCAGAATTGCCGCGCTAGACGCAAGCAACCGGCCATTAATTAAGAAAAATAGAAAAATTGACAGAATGCTAAACAATGTCACAAATTATTGAAGATCGCTTATAAGAGAAAAAAAGCGAAATCTGCTCTATGATTAGCGTTCAGTTCACTCAATCATTTACTCTTTTTTTATATATGCTGGATCGTGTTCGATTTTCAAAAGAATTTTAAAATTTGAAATTGCTGTAAAATTTTCCGCCCGCCATTTTCTAGCGTTATCTACAAGGTCTTGTTGATCGACAAGAAGCGTTCAAAACGAAAGGCTCACTGTCGAAAGCAACTGTCAAAAACTGCATGTTGTCTAGGCCTTTTTCTCTTCGTTTTCGTTCTTTTCTACAGTACCATACATTTTTATGTTTTCTACTGTCGTTAACGCTAATCGAAAGGTACTTTTTCTAGGCCCCCTGATCCGTGTCCGACCCGCAACCCTTACAATGTCGTCTGAACGACGCATCGGTGGTATACCAACGGTACAAACTACCACGGTTCAAGTTCCTATATTGAATAAATTATTTTGACTTGACTCATCAGCATTGTCCACTGCTGAAGATGGCTTCAACCGAGGCGCGTCACAAAACTCTATGCTCGGCCTTCCTCATCAAGTAGCTCCCCGCTACCTGTACCAGATCGTCGATCCAGCGGGCCACGCCCTGATACTGTTAGTGGTCTCAATGCATAGCCTAGGAACTCTCCATCGGTTGTCAGTTCTTCGGCAAATATGGCCAGTCCATTGCCCAGCTTCCTAATTTCTCAAAGTTATCTCAACTACGTTATGCGAGCCACTGGGGAGTGAAAATGTGTATTTGTCAAAATTATCTAAAGTAACATATGAACATATCAAAACATAAATTATACTCAATGCATGCAAAAATTTACCGTAACGAAATGGAGGCACTTCGTCAATTTATTATGGTTTAATCACTGATATCTTATGTTAGTGATTCCATTCTCTTTGATCTTATGTGTAACTGAACTAGATCAACACAATCAACGTTCGAAAAATGGCAGACCCAAAAGAGCTCATAAGAGCTCTTTTTGGTACTAGCTGACAGTAAACATGCCAAATACGAATAAGTTTATGAATCAAAAACAACATATTCGTGCCGCCCAACAGCATGCATACTTGATTTGTGTGGGTTATGTGTCAGAGTCGGACAAAAATTTGCTAAGATTTTGTATAACTTGGAGTGCTTGAAGTCTATAGTATTTGTGTCAAAGTAGATAGTTTATTATCTCACTACTGGTCTCTCTCTGTCATCACTAAAAAAAGATTTTGTATGAGACTTGGAGTCTATATGTCAAAGGGTTTAATTATTTATTCCTTTTTTCAAATTGTGAATGATTTTTTGAGTATTTGGTGCCTCTGGTTTCATATTAGCGGCGCATAAGGCCACTTCTAACTAAGCATTTAATGTTCTGTGGTATAAGCCACGGTCTACTTTAAACAGTTAATGAGTTCTTTAGTATGCAGACCACATTAGTGATCTTCTGTAATACACCAGCATGCAGCATGTTGTATTACTTGATCTTATTTCTGCAGAGAATATAAAAATAAAACGAGACTACAAGCTTAACCCATAAACCGCTTCTCTAGTTACGATAATTGAATAACATTTCTGATATTAAACTTTCTGAAAGTGTTTTTTCGTAGAAATTGGTCTTCCTCATCCATACATTCTATTTTCGACATTATAATCGTAAGGTATATTATTTATTTGTTTTATCGGAACTACATTATTGGTATAAAGTGGAACGTTCACGATTATGTCGAACTCTAAAGTCCTAGTCTAACCGTTTTCAAAATATGCGATTATTTGTTAATAATATTATACAGGGTGTTAGAGTCTTAGAGTAAACAGTTGCATTACTTTAAGAGGTGATTTTAAACAACTTTCTCTGAGAAACCAATAGGAAATACGAAAAAAAAATTGGACTTTTCATACAAATGTTCGATTAGCTGATTGCATTAAGTACTCGTATGGAAAGTCCCAATTTTTTTTTTAGAATTTCTATATGTCTCTTAGGGAAAGATGTTAAGTATCATGGGTACAATCATCCCTAAAAGTAATGCAACTGTTTACCCTAACACCCTGTATTGTAGTATCAAATAATAATAAGCAAACCCACAGTTACTAAGCTAGTAAAGATACAACAAATTAGAATGCCTATATTATACCTAAGGGTTCCCTAAGCACTGCCCAAAATCGTTTTTCGTTGTTCCTTTATTACCAAGTGGAAGTGAAGTGTGTTAATTAGATTATGTCTGTTTTGCTCTCAAAGATAGGTACCAGACTTCGCTGTCTCTTTCACTCTTGAAAGGTTTATTAAAGAGTGATAGAGATGAAGTGTGTAAGGTCGATCGAATATTATAACAATGTAAGGATTAGGATGGAGTATTTGATGGGTAGGTTTTTTTTCTTGTAAATGTAGAGATGGGAAAAAACTCATGAATAGGTGGAGATTTGTATCCAACTAATATTCTAAATGCGAATGTTTAGATGGATGGATGTTTGTTACTTCATCATGTTAAAACGACTCTGTATATAGATTTTATTTAGATCACTTATACCTTCGATCAAAAATTAAAAAAAACAAGATTATTTAAAAAGAAATACTAAAAATGTATTTTCCCTTAACAGATAAACTGACATATCTCTCGTTGCTTGCCATTGACAGTTTGACCAGTAGTGCACCGTCACTCACGTTTGACAGCTGCGCTAAAATACCTACAGCACCGCGTATCGCACGCGATACAGGCTATCGCGCATTGACTTAAGGCGCATTTCAGTTCGTCGTTCCTGAAGCGCAAAGTACAAAATTTGAAAAAGCGCAATTTGGCACAGTAGAATAATACAGAGTGCCCTAAAGTCAAGCGTCTCCACTCCACTTATCAGTTACTTAACGTATGTTTCGGTACACCCTGTATTATTTTGATCGATGACTCAGCCTTTTTCCATACAACGCTTTCAGCGTCGCGTTGGCAACGCAGCGCAACGCTATGTCATTCCGTGGGTAGGTACTAAAGTTAAGGGAATATAATTCGGAGCGATTCCATACCAACAAAGTGTGGTGATATTTTCAAAACTAACCAATTAAAATCAATGAAATCTTTCAAAAACAATCTAGAAACTAATCTCTATGTTTTTATGAAGTCAGATTATCGTTGAGAGAAATAAGTTTTAAAGTTACAGTGCCTCAAAGATTTCCATACAAATCTTAAATTAATCCTAGCACTAAAACTGTGTTTTTTAACGAAAATCTGATTTCATACAAACATAGCGATTAATTTTAAGACTGTTTCTGAAAAATTTCATAGACTTTAATTGTTTAGTATTGAAAATATCACCAGACTTCGTTCGTTGCTGCAGCGCGCATTTAAGCATTCGGAATGGCATGGAGGTATGAAGAAATCACAAAACCTTTTCCCTGTGACACTTTATGCGCGTAAATGGATATGAGATAATAGGCTGATGATGATGAGTTTGTAAATTTTTGAGTTTGCTCAATGAGAAGCTTTAGCTAGGTACTAGTATTTATTCTGTGCTTTAGCTAAGATAAAAAAATCTGGTGTCCCATACAAAACTGCAGTACCGACTCGACTAAAATGTATAGGACAGCACATTTTTAGTTTTTCGACGTTGGCTTCATAGTAACATTCTATTTATTTATTTAACACTTTATTGTACACATAACATTACAGAAAATACAATTAAAGTATACTCTAAAGAGATTTCTTCCAGCAAACCCACAACAGAGACAGTTCTAAAGTGTGAGGCAGACAAAAAGTTGTTCTGTTTGACGGTCTAAACCGCCCCCTTAAGTATTACTACGTTGTTTTGTTACACCCTGTGTAAAGTAAATTTTCTATTCAAGATTTTTTTTAAAGATGACTAAAATACTACCCAAAAACAATTTTTGCGGTTTCTTCGCGATTAAAGTAATAAAGGCTTCTCGAAAGGTATTGCCTGAGGGATTGAAATACCTATTTCATATATTTTGTGTAAAACTTTAATCGAATTCAGTGTAAGGAGCTTAAATTGAAAATTGAAATTCAACGTAACGAAATAAGGTTTAATTTAAACTGAGCAGATAATCTTTATTGTACATAAAAGACTGGTGAAATTAGTTTAAGTCTGTAGGTACATTATAAAGCTAAGGTAAGATAATTTTTTAATGTACCTACATATAAAGGGATGTTTCTTTTGAACCTTAACAACTAGACGGTTGAAATTTTCACAGTTTCATAGTTTTCCAACGTTGTTTGTCTTTGCTCTATCATAATAAAAACCGGCCAAGTGCGTGCGACACGGAGGTCGTAGGTTCGATTCCCACGGGGGATACCTAGTGGTATGTCACTTTGTTCATTTTTCCCCAGTTGGCAAGGACATTGCAGGCTGAATCTGAATGAATCGGCTGAATGATTCCGTGCTTCGGATGGCAAGTTAAGCCGTTGGTCCCGACGATCTCGTTCGTTCTCGGTAGTCGTTACATAAAAACCACGTCAGAGGCCGTAAGGCGGTCAGAAAAAACTCTGACACCAGGGCTTGCTGCCCACACGATAAGAAGAAGTGCAAACTCTATAGTATAACAACAAATAATACAACCGGCCAAATGTGAGTCAAAAAAAGTCAAAAGTCAACATTGTTTATTCAAAATAAAATCATATATGTAGATAACTTTTTGACGTCATGTTTTTGAATCTACCACCGCGTCGGAAGGTGAACACCTTCCGTTGTAGAGAAGATTCGGCCAAAAACTCTACAACACACTCACTTCTTTTAAACAAAACAAAATATACAAAGTACAATTACATAAATTCAATGTCGGGCTTGCGCTAAGGTCCGACGCACACTTGGCTGGTTTAATAGGACCTAATGGAAGTATGCGGTTAACCTATAATAACCCACGTCTGTTATCGTTTCGTTATCGCTAACCTAATAGTTATTGAAAACCGTGTGAATCACAACTGACCCATTAACCATTGGAAAGTAAACGAACGATGACAAAAGATGCCGATAATGTATTTACCTACTTAATGCCTGCTCCGAAAACTCCGCTTTTGTGACACTTATTTGCATGAATTAGAGATGGAAATTGCTTAATTTATGAGACTTCCGAGGAAGTTGATGTGAGTCACAAAGTAATAAAGGTCAGGTAAGTCAGGTGATAATTGAGTGATTCATTGAATAATGTTTTAAGAGAATATTGGAAGTAAGGACAAATGTATGGAAACAACATTACACCGATAGAGACGGTCCAAAAACCATAACATATGCTCATGACTATATTCTCCGAGGTAGTCAGAGATATTCTGAAACCTCAGAACATCCACGTTTCACCAGTAGTACCGGAACTCTGTCCAGTGTGACGGGGTTACCCCGTCGCCACTTGTAATGGATAGTGGGTACAATACCTCGACATTTTGAACCTCAAGACCCCAATGCTCTTAACCATTAGACCACGGAGGTAGACGATGTCTTACATTGTAGAAGTTAGACTCATCATTCTCTAGCCCATTTCCCATTATTTGAGGTCGGCGCAATATGTCATCCTCTTCCATTCATCTCTCTTAGCCGTCATTTCAGCACTCACTCCTTTCTTACGCATACCATCTTTCACACAATCCATCCATCTTTTCTTCGGCCTTCCTCTCCTACCGCAGCCATCCACATTCATACTTAACACTCGTCTCGTAATATGACACTCGTCTCTTCGCATTACATGACCATACCACGTAGAAGTTAGACTAATTGCGTAAAATGAGTAATGTTGGTGCGTGACGTTTTTCAGTTTGACACCTTCGTAATGCGGTTCGTATAATCTCGCTATTACGTCGGAAATCTACCCCAAATTTTCACTCAAAATAGTCAAAAGCCTCCAGCAAAACGTATTACATACAATTACCTATCAACACAAATTATAATGTCGCCAAATAGATTTTAAAGGTACGTATATAGGTGACTGCATAATCAGCATATTTTTGCATACAGCGTGTTCCAACCAATCACATTACGTTATTATCATTCGCCTCGGGCTAGTTGAACAGAATACGAATATAGGGTGTAGTCATTATGTAGAATACGACGTTTTGTGAAAAATCGACAATTTATTATTGTGGGCAACATAAGTCAAACATCGTATTTCTACATTGTATTCTCAAGTAAAGACTGTCTTTTTGAAAAAAAAAACAACACATCTCACAAAATAAACATTAATTCTTACTACAAGTTAAGCTCTATGTTTATTTGATCCGAATCAGTTTAGTATTTTTTACATAACAGCATAGCATATGCTCACGACTATATTCCCCGAGAGGGTAGTCAGAGGTATTCTGAAACTTCAGAACATGAGCGTTTCACTAGCAGTATCTATACCGAAACTCTGTCCAGTGTGACGGGGAATGAGCCCGTCGCCACTTGTAATTGACAGTAGGTACAATACTAGCCTCGAAATTGAAGCATGCTGGTTTCCTCACGATGTTTTCCTTCACCGAAAAGCCAGTGGTGTTACAAATCATAATGCGTGTACTAATTAACAGAAACCAACCACCACCACCTAGTAACCACTATAATCTAGAAATTATAAGATACATCGATATGAGTTCCATAACTATACGCCAACTATATGCTAACATTTTTTGGTGGCCTATCATAAGTGGAGAAATTGACTCCTTAGAGTAATAAAGTATCTGTTTGACCCCGATACTAGCTATGGTATTGTAAACTTTTTAAAATTAGCAATAATATGGCCTAGACACTTTACGATATATCCAATTTTTGGTTTGACGAGGCAACGATACACAAAATTATTCGGCATTAACGGTGTCATTCAATGAAATCCGATATTGTGTACATGAAAATTGTTATTGGACCTGTTACATGTCATTGCCTGAAAAAAAAACTTTATCCAGGATTACTGGAGTCGACGACTTTATGACTTTATAATCAAATTATTCAATTGCAAAACGAACGACGACGACGACGCATGTTGCTGAAGAGAGTTTTGTAGGAAATTTGACGACGCATGTTGCTGAAGGAGTATTTGTAATCAATTTTGACGACGCATGTTGCCGAAGCAGTTTTGTTGACGACGCATGTTGCTGAAGGGAGTTTTGTAGGAAATTTGACGACGCATGTTGCTGAAGGAGTATTTGTAATCAATTTTGACGACGCATGTTGCCGAAGCAGTTTTGTTGACGACGCATGTTGCTGAAGGGAGTTTTGTAGGAAATTTGACGACGAATGTTGCTGAAGGTGTATTTGTAAGCAATTTTGACGACGCATGTTGCCGAAGCAGTTTTGTTGACGACGCATGTTGCTGAAGTTGATTATGTTAGTAATTTTAAATCTAATTTTTATTTCAATAAATCAAATCATTGCAAAACTAAATTGAACATACAGGGTCTTTTATGCTGACGGTTTCATAAGTGTGCTTAGACCATCAAATTAAACAACGTTCTTTATGAGACTTTATGGAACGTCAAAACCGCGAAAAAAATGGCTGTTCCATACATTTTGGTCGAGTAGTTTCATGTTCTGTGGAACAGCTTTTTTTTCGCGATTTCGGTGTTGGTCCCATAGAGAACGCGTTGTTCAGTTTGATGGTCTGCAGAACCCCGTTTAAAATGTAACGCATTTAAGTTTACATCTGTATAGGATCTTACTTAATATGCTGATGGTTGAGGGGTGCTCAGACCATCAGACCACTTTCTCTATGGGACCAAAATCTGCTGCTCCATAGGGTCACTCGTATCACAGGCATTGGGGTTTTCTAAGAAATTCTTTTTTTACAATTTCAATGTTGGCTCCATAGTGCAAGTTCGGTTTGATGGTCTGAAGTACCCCATAAAGTATGTAACTGTTTTTCTGATTGTCCATAAACTCACGACCATCCCTTCAAGAGTCAGAATCCCCTCGGACGCCCCCTTTATAGCAAGGCCTACCTGGTGCGTGTGAAATGTTATAAGTCAAATCCAAGACAGACTAATTTAAATCCATCTCCATCCAACCAAAAAACCTTCCATTATTCCCCCACAAAGCCGAAGATATCGTAGGAAAAAACTAAAAAATTTCCACTAAAAGCTAGCTTTGGCTGACAGCTAAGTAAACAGGCAGGATGAGCTGGCAATCACTTAAAAGTACCTAGAGACTTAGGGTGAATATAAGAGGTAAGTCTACGAAACAGTAAGGGATTTATATTGAGAAATTGCTTTGTAATAGGTAGACACTATAGTTAGACAAGTTAGTGCGCGAGCGTCCCTCGGGGCAGAGACGTTGGGGGAGGAGAGGTAGCACGTGCGACTGCCAGTGAGAGCGTGCGCTTTAGTGTTGCCGAACTTTCGATAGTTTTCATCTTTTCATCTACAAATAGTCACACTATCGACAGTATTGATACTATCGCTTGAGTCTGACTATCTATGTGTTAGTGAGCGCAAAAACTCATACATACAACCCAACGGATTTATAACAAAATAATTAAATTGAAACAATAATTTCATTATTTTGATACTTAAAATTGAAAGTTATTGTTTTAACGCATTTTAAGTTTTGAGGCAAAAATGATGTGTTATAATTTCAGCAATGAATTAAAGCGCTAACTTTGACTTATTATTATAAGGACTAGCCTTGTGGTAGCATTTCCCCTCTGCCACGGTATAAGCACAATTGATCTTGTGCATTTACATTCAATTTTACACCTTATCACTAAACGAGACAGCCTATAATTGCGAAATAATAACTTCGAACTTAGAACGTTTGGGGTTCACACGAGACTACTTTTCATGATTTTGAACATTCAAAATTAGAATCTAAAGTTATGGGGAATAAAATCCAAAGTTGCGGATTTCATTTTTCCTCGCCCCCCGCAAAAAGTGGCAGAAATGTTTGTTAGTAGAACTACACGCGTAACCTGTCCACATATAAATAATCAAAGAGCGCTAACGTGCTCATGGATACATTTTAAGAATCTTGTTTTGGTTATAAGTAGGGTGAGAATGCCCGAGCGGTGGGTTTTTGGATCGTTGATTGTGAATCTAGTTTCTGTTATATAATATATCAATGACTGTCCATCTAAATTGTAAACAAGCCTACCCCTGCAGTAAGTGGCGAGATCCGAAGCCTCCCGTCACCGCTTGCGGTTCGGATCTAAAACCAATATCTGAGTTTAACCGTTGAACCACGCAGAAAGATGGCCATTGGATATGCTTGTTAAAAAACCAGGGTCCAAGTAAAACTACAATAAAAGACTTAGGGCCTCTTTCACCATTTCCGAATAAGTTCTTGTTAGATTATCCGACAGCTCATTTGACATATTTTGTATGAAGAATATGTCAAAGTCGTTGAAACAGGTCTTTAAGAGGATATAATTCGGAGCGCGCTCCATACAAACGTACTATGGTGATATTCTCAATACTAACCAATTAAACTCAATGAAATTTTTCAGAATCAATCTAAATACAAATTTCTATGCTTGTATAGAGTCAAATTTTCGTTATAATGTATAGTTTTAAAGTTACAGTGCCTCAAAGATTTCCATACAAATCTTAAATTAATCCTAGCATTGAAACTGTATATTTTAACGAAAATCGAACTCCATACAAGCATAGATATTTGTTTCAAGATTGTTTCAGCAAAATACAGTTTCAGAAAGTTGTTCAGTATTATTGTAGGTAACTCTCTGTATTTGATCTAAACACTTGCAAATTATGTTAATAGCTAGTATACTAAAATAATCAAGCACATTTATAATTTGTAATTATAATCACTAGGAACCTTTTGCAATGCCATAATTATTAGAATCTAATGTCATGGTCGATAATATTCTTCTACCTATGTAATGCTTGTGTATGGGACATTGTTTTCTGACATAAATAATTTGTAGGGTTCCGTAGTTCGTATCGTTGGATAGGTCTTTTAAAAATATTGTGGGTGTGGGAAAACCATTTTTCGATCCGTTTGCGAAATATTAAGCTTTAAAGTGAAAATTTTCGGGAGAGTCAATGGTCCCCTTCCCCTGCCAGCTAAACGGTTGTTTCTGGATACGTGAAAAAATTCACGGCAGTAGTGTATATAACGAATTTAAAAGGAAAACTATCACCGTTAAGTAGGCTTTACAAGTTAACGAGTAATAGTCGAATAACTTGTAAAATGTACTTTTAGACTGTATTAGCCCTTAAACCGTAGTATAAAACAAAAAGCCCCCTTCTAAGTCCGTATATTGTGACGGGCAACTACGAAAGCCTACCCTGCGCTTAGCCCGACACGCAATTGGCCGGTTTTTAATTTTAAATAAAAGCCCTCAGCAGACGATGAGCAATTTTGACCACGGACACGACGCCTCACTATGCAATTTACCACAGATACCTATGCACAAAAAGGAGTTTTGATCCTAAATTGGAATTTTTCGACTAATGACTAAAACTAAAGCTCCGAGGCTTCCGAAGTCGAACCATCGGTCGAAATATCGGAAATTCTGACACCCTAATTAAAGGCTTACATAGCACAAAGGCACAGCGCATTACAACACTGTAATCTGCTGTGGTGGAAACACAGACGTAGAAGGAATGGATGGCTCAAATTCTTCTTCAATTCGAATGCAAATTTTTACTCCATTGTTAATCTCTGTTGAATTTATGCTCTAACTACCAAGAATTGTAGGAAGGTTCACTAAGCATTTATAAGGATGGTGTCAAGTGGTGATACCAGTTGACACGCCATACCACAGATTAAATATAGTTTGTATTCTCTCATTCTTATAAACAGGGTGTAAAATTAATGCGTTACTTAGACCATGAAACTGAACAATTGAAGAAAAAAGTCGGTTGTTCCTTAGAAATCATAAACCGCGTCTTGAGCCAAACTCAAAATGTTTTATTCAAAATAATGTCACATAGAATACCTTTTGACGTTATTTTTGACTCTACCACCTTTCCTCCTACAGGGGGACTACCGTACCTTTTGTCAAGGAGATTCGGCGTTTTTTTTAGCTTTCATAACTTCGATCTGGACAGTACCTGATAACTCGAATTTTCAGGACAGCATGTAGTCATCACTCATCACTCTTAAAGTAAATTAAAGAAAAAAAAAGAAAAAAAAAGTATGAAAAGACCAAAAAGAAGAAGAAGAAGAAGGAAAGAAGAAGAGTGAAGTGTGAAGAAGAACAAGAAAATAGGAAGAAGTGAAGTGTGAAGTGTCTTAATAAAGTATATTTCACTCATTCATTTTCATGCATTCATTCATTCACTCATTTAAAATATACCTAATTTAATATTTATAGCACTGCTTATTTGGATTTAATTAATACGCAAACTTCGTTGATTTCGTCATTCACTCACTCACTCACTGTTGATCATTAAAACCTAACGGGTACTTCCCGACGTCCTAGAAAGTTGAAATTGGGTACATTTTTATAAGAGTAATGACCACATGTTGTCTTGAAAATTAACAGGTTATCCAGACCGAAGTTATGAGCACTCAAAAATACGCCAATTTCTTCGAAAAAAGGTACGGTTAAAAGGGGTTAGGGGGATGTGAACTCTGCAGGTCCTCATTTCTAGTTCCAAGTTAAAGTTAAAAAACAAAGTTTCATTGATGCACAAATTTTGCCTCCAAAATATCCTATTTTTCCTGCACGAAATTGCATCATCCATTGCCTCTTTGTCCATGTATGGAGCAAGGCACAGAATTTAATGGCATATCTAAGTATTCCCACATCGAGTTTCAGCCGCAAATGATCCAACGGCACCTCCATCCCAGTAGCCTTATTGATTCTGGATTCTGTTTCTGTCTTAGTACTGTTGCTTTTGCAGAAATACAACTATATACTGTAGTGCTTTGATATTTGAGATTATTGTTCACTTTCTGTGTTATTCCCTGCTTAGATGGATTCGCCGAATTATACAACGTGTTAATGAATAAGCGCAAAACCTCATACACCCCAACTGATTTATAACAAAATTATTAGATTGAAACAATAATTTCATTATTTTGATAGTTAAAGTTTAAAGTGTAATGAATTAACGCAAAACTAGAAAGTAGTTTATTTAGAATCGAGAGCAGAATCGAATTATCATGTTTTCAACATAGGTTTTTTTTTTTCAAAATATTAAATAATTGGATTGTAAAATTTAAAATTTATGGAACTCGATCTCAACCCACCGCTCGGGCACTCTCACCCTACTTACTACTAAAACAAGATTCTTAAAATGTATCCATGATCACGTTAGCGCTTTCATTCATTGTTGAAATGATAACAAATCATTTTTGCCTAAAAACTTAAATGTGAATAACTTTAAATTTTGACTAGCAAAATAATAAAATTATTGTTTCAAGCTAATTATCTTGTTAAAAATCAGTTGGGGTGTATGAGGTTTTGCGCTTATTCATTAACACGTTGTATAATAACATTGATAATCTTGGATCTTCTTCTTTCGTGTCAGCATGAGCCATGTCACATGAAAATTTGTCATGCTGTAGTGGAAAGATTAGTCAGTCAGCCAGCAATGGTCATATCGAGGCTGAATGCCCAGGGTGCGCCATCACTCACATGTTCATCACTCGAAGAGGCTCTTTCCTTGCACTGCTTGTATAATCTTGGAAGTAGTGGCTAAAAATCCGAGATGTTGACGGTACCTGAAGGAATTGGTCACCTCTTACAACACCAGTCTGGATTGGTGCTGTTTCGAAGCCAGACACATGCACACTGTCTAAATATCAGGGACACGACAAATATCCTTCTTAATTTGCTAACACTTTTTAAGGGGATGATCAGACCGTCATACTGAACAATTTTCTCTATGGGCCCAACATCGAATCAGCGAAAAAAAATCTGATGCTCTATATAAAACTCCAAACCTACTTGAGTCAAATGTATGGGACAATGGGGAAATGTATTTCAATGTTGGTCCCATAAAGAAAGTTGTTCAGTTTGATGCTCTGATCATTCCCTTAAAAAGTGTCAGCATATTAAGAAGGACTAAGAATACAAATGTGATAACTGTACGAAAGTATTTGACCCCGAATGGGGCCACGGTCGCGAATGTACGTAATCTGTGGAGGCTTATCGGATGACAGTCAGATTGGTATCATTGGACTGCAAATTGCAGGTTGCATTCAAGGGATAGGAAGTGAATGGGCGACGTCAATTGACAAGCATTCGAATACCTATTCAGCTTCGAGTTGTATAGGATTGAATCGATTTGGATTCGTAACCTATTATTGAGCAGATTCTTCGACCTAGTCTGACCGACGGTTTGACCAGTTTTAGCCGAAAACATAGGTTTCAGCAAATGGTTGGTGGCTTAAAACTGTGTGATCTACGGGTGTAAACTTAATTCAAAGGGAGCACACTTAAAGGGATGCTCCAGAACATCATGAAAGGTTTACTTTCCAACACAGTTATCATTTTTCCTATTGTTGTCTATTGGTTTTAGACTATTTCTCTTTTCTAATAACTGTCTTAAATCTACATTTTAATAATATTAATCTTGATGAAATAATACTAAAATTGACACGAATAACTGTACGATTGAAAAAAGAAATGATTTTATAATCTTTTTTATGGAGCTTTTAACCACTCGACTATGTCAGCCTTAAGAGAAGTTTATTCCGAATGCGTAGCGCGCTCAATACAAACGATATCTGGTGATATTTTAATACTAACCAATTAAAGTCAATGAAATTTTTCAGCAACAATCTAGAAACTAATCTCTATATTTGCATGAAGTCAGATTTTCGTTAAAATATACAGTTTTAGTGCTAGGGTTAATTGAACATTTAACCGTAACACTGTAACTTTATAACTATGCATTTTAACGAAAATCTGACTTCATACAAACATAGAGATTAGTTTCAAGATTGTTTTTGAAATATTTCATTGACTTTAATTGGTTGGTATTGAAAACATCACCAGACTTCGTTTGTATGGACCGAGCTCAAAATTATATTCGTTTAATGTTTCTGACCGCCTCAAAAGATATTATTGTCTTGAGTTTATAATATATAGTTTACAGTTTCTGCATCGCTCTAAATTAAATTACCCAATGACATTTTCCGCATCAACCAAAGTATTAAAACTGTAATAACGCGTGCAATATCGAAACGCAAATTCTCCCGCAATCTATCGCTCCGTTACGTTCAAGAATCAAATTACAAATATAGTTACTAAAGTCATATTCGATATCGATATCGAGATATTTCAACGATATTACGTTAAAATTGAATTCCCGGCCTATCATGGCCAAGACGCAACGGATATGCTCGTGCTTTTACGTAATAGGGTAGAGAGATGTAATGTTATAGATAGATGGAAGGAAATTTGATTTTTATAAATTTGTAGCAAATGTATCATAATAAGAAGATATTCAAGTCTTTTCGCAATCTTCTGCGTTGACTTGGATGCCCAACAGCATTGGACACAACGCTTCATACTGATACAAACAAACACATCTAAAAGCGACACCACAAACAAAGCGACTTGTACTGCGTGCGAGCTACCTCTGTACCACTGTATCTTTCTATCGTTTTCTTCTCGCAACGGCTTTTTTGTTTATAACGAGATTTTACTTAAATACAAAATTAATAGTTAAAAAGAATACTCACATATGATAGGAAACGCCAAGTTCATGCAGATTTGAAATGGCAGATCGCCTTTTACATTGCAAAACTACACAATTAACCCTTTTTCTGGCAGCACTATCTTGCGACACGAAACGATACCGAATGGTAGCGGACGAGCGTGAACTAGTTTTATATAACAAACATGGCCAAAAATGGCCACGTACTTTGGCAGAGGAAGGCAGTATACTGAAAGGATTATGTACGTTGAAAAAGAAAAAAAGTTATATGCTCATGACTATATTCCCCGAGCGAATAATCAGAGATATTCTGAAGACTCGGAACATCCACGTTTCACTAGTATCTACTATCGTACGTTCACGTATTAGTTTATTTCACAGATTTAACTCATAAACTACACTGTCATTGGAATTTAGAATATTAAAATTTTGATGAAAGTCTTACCACTTATTTACAGACACATAAACAACCTTTGCTTTCGTCTAATTAAGGTCTCCGATTTATTGTGTCGAAGTAACAAAGACTACATTGAATTGATCATCCATAATTCAGAAGTATTTTCAAGTCAACAAAATCTAAAATCTACATTTTGATATGCAAGACTGCGTCTCCGTCAGAAATTCCAAGTATTCGAAATTTAATAACATTCGAACTGAGTTCCAAAGCCCGGTGATTGGTTGTCGCGTGGCTAGTGGAGGGGGGAATACAAAAGGCCCGGTAATGCATGTTTCATTATCACTATTGTGTGGACCGAGACGCCGAGCAGACGTCTAGGCGTCGGCGACGTTTTATTGGATACTGGGTGATTTAAAATGAGAATATGCAATGAGGTATCGATTGATAGAGCCGGGAGGGGATGAATAATTTGTGTTAAGACTGAGTGTCGGGGTAGCAATGATTTATGCGTTCCTCTCAAGAGAATTTTTAGTTACCTGCATTCCTGATTCGAGCATATCGTACCCCTTTCAGAGATTGATAAATAAGTAATGTTAGAGGATACGGTCTGGCGTGAAGATTTGTTACTCGGAATTTATTTCCGACAACGACCAATCATGAATTCATTTTCTCGTTCTGACCCGTGGCACAACTGCGTAGACTTACCAGTTGTGTCATGGCGAACTGCTATACCCTTCTGTACTACCAGTTCACGGCATTCATACACAAGCCTGTCACTCTTCCTTCCTCGAGAGTCTTCACCCCACTGCGATCTGATCGCTGACAGGTTGTTCGTCCTACTCCGCGAGAAGTCTTGCAAGGGTTACCTCTTTAATGGGTCAATAAGCAGCTGTCGGCGTGGTGTTGTTGCCTGCTTTTGTTAAAAAGGTTGATTTGGAGTCAGGGACACTTAAAAACCATATCGTCATCTAAAAAATTCTTCTTTTATTAGATGCCTCATGCATGGTTTCAATTTCATGAAATCTTAGCCGGACCCACAATGGCCACCCAAATAATAAAAGTTCAAAATGTTTAATACAAAACTGAACTATATTATCAAGAGGTCTCTCAAACCTCAAAACTATGTAAATCTATACAGAGGATCCACCAATTATAGTCACTCTTGTTGTGTCGACAAATTAATATGCATACCGCATATAAATTGCAAATGAAATTATGTAAAGTAACCAGTGCCCAGCAATAGTTCGCTCAGACTACGGCCTATAAATGTAATAGTCACAGTGACACAATACCATAGATACTAGTTACTTCGTAACAGACACATCACTTCCTAAGAAAACGAAAATGGATATGAGTAAGGTTGTATGGAGAAAAATTGACATTTTTGTTGTTGATCGGCCAGTAATAAAACTTACATAGGTTTTTAGAGGACCTTTCAAAATACATTATAAAACATCACATTCATTGCTACCTAGTAGCTCTTTTGAATCTGGAATCTTCCTCCATCCTTTAGAAAATGGAGCGTTGATTTTTATATCTAGTTCAGTTCTAAACATGGATTTGGAACCAACACAATACCTATTTCAAGCTTCCTGGTTGTATACTCGTATGATATATCTATGTTTGTTATACAACGCAAAACTAGAAAGTAGTTTGTTTAGAATCAAGAGCAGAATTTAATTATCATGTTTTCAACAATAGAATTTTTTGTTCAAAATATTAATTAATTTGTTTGTAAAATTTAAAATTTACTTAACTCGATCTCAAACCACCGCACGGGCACATTCAACCTACTAACTACCGAACAGATTCGTAAAATGTATCCAAGAGCATGTTAGCGCTTTCATTCATTGCTGAATTGATAACAAATCATTTTTGTCAGAATACTTAAAATGCGAATAACTTTAAATTTTAACTATCAAAATAATGCAATTATTGTTTCAATCTAATTATTTTGTTATAAATCAATTGGGGTGTATGAGGTTTTGCGCTTACTCAGTAACACGTTGTATAAAAACGGTTTTCGCTTAAGTGATGAAATGTAAGATGACGGTGATGATAGGTTAATAAGCCATTTTTATGATAACTATGACATTTATTAATGTTTATCCTATCCAGTATTCTAAATACATTAAAAAAAACTAAAATATTCCGCTAACCATGCAACTTTTTATAGAGATTTTTTTGTTAGAGTCAGACGTATGTCAGACTAAAATACTATCATAAATAATACAAAACGACAGACAAAATTGATTATTAACATTATGGTAATGTCACCGGCTATAGATTAGGAGATATTTTACCAAAAAAACGAAATTATGGAATATTTAATTCCTAAGGCTTCTGTCGGCGTTTTTAATAACTAATCAAAATTCGTCGTTCAGTTTTTGTATGGCGATTAAAAATATTCGTATTATACCAAATAAAGCAAAGGGTGGGCCATAAACAATGGATGTTGGGATCTTGATGGGATTCTATGGGCATTGTTGAAAGGTACAAAAAATTGAAATGGTTATAATATTTCTTAAGGTAACGATCTACAGACTAAGCGAAGCGATTGCTAAACAAAGCATACAGAATCACATAACTCTTATTTCAAAAATATAATTTAGAATATGTTAGATTTATGATTGATAATTGTAGCTATGTTTCTGACCACCATTTGAGGCAATAAAGTCGTGAATCTTTTCATTTATGTGAGCTTCACGAAGAAAAATATCTAGTTATGTGACAAGTACAGGGTGAAATTTATATCATTAGCATCCTTTTAAACTAAGAGTCTACCCATCAAACTGAACAACTTTTTACTATGGGAGCAACCCGATCGGAGCAAAAAGACATGCCTCCAGACGCTAGAAAAACTGTATAATTTTATTATATTATTGTTCTTTGGAATATAAACCAGATAAAAGTTTAATTTTTTACAAAATGTGAAATAGTTTTTTAATACCGATAGACCGTCTAAATTGTAACTATCCAATAACGGTGTTTTTGTCCTGTATTTAAAAGTGTTTGTGTTGTGTGACTGAATTAAATAACCGTCCAATTTCATAAAATTTTAACAAAAAACATAACTGCTGTGTTAGTAATTTAGGTAAAGTGCAAGATGCACAAAAGACTTTGAAAATTCGATCCAAAATCAAATCTTTCAGTCCCAAATAAACATATCTTCCAAAGACTTTATTTTATAGTTTTACAGAGAAATATATTCCTCAATCAAAAGCTTTGACAATATCAACCAATCTATTTTATGTTTGAAGTAAAATCGAGCTATAAATTCTTATAGCTTGAAATGAAACCAAGGTTTATAAGAAAGCTTTCATTCGTTTATTTTATATTTTAACCATTCAGTCAAAAGATTCAGTTTGATGTTACCACTAAAGTTATGGAGGAATTAATTAATATAATTATTTATATCATAGCGGAGGAATAATTTAATTATTTAGGTTTTTAGAGGGTGCCGTTCTTTAATGACGGGATTCTTTCTAATGAAATATTGTTTGACTTCCCCTTCTGTGTATTATACATGGTGTAAACACACCCTAGGAATAATTAAAGGGTTCGTTTAGACGTTAGTTAGAACATCAAACTAAAAAACTATCACTAGAAAAAAAAATCAGCTGTCCCATACAAGTGAGTCGAGTCGGCAGCAGATTTTTTCTCCATGTTGACCTTATAGTGAAAGTTGTTCAGTTTGATTAACTAAATCTCCCCTTTACATATAACAGGGTTTTTGTTACATCCTGTACATCAGCACACCTTGGACACTGTTAGCTGATACCTGTCATTTCATACAAATGAGAAAAATGGAAAAGAAGAGTTGAGGAGTCACGTTGCAGGGTTTGCCCCGAACACTTGTCTTTCGCGTCGTGTTCGCGCGGTTCGCGTCTCAGCCTGCCACGAGGCTTAGTCAGATTTTGTTTTAAATGTATAGTTTTAAAGTAACAGTGCCTCAAAGATTTCCATACAAATCTTAATTAAATCCTAGCATCAAAACTGTATATTTTAACGAAAATCTGACAACATACAAGCATAGAGATTAGTTTCTAGATTGTTTCTGAAAAATTTCATTGACTTTAATTGGTAGGTAGGTATATGCTCACGACTATATTGCCCGAGGGGGTAGTCAGAGATATTATGAAACCTCAGAACATCCACGTTTCACCAGTAGTACCGAAACTCTGTCCAGTGTGACGGGGGTGTCTTTAAGAGAAGTTTATTCCGAATGCGTAAATGCGCGCTGCATACAAACGAAGTCTGGTGATATTTTCAATACTAACTAATTAAAGTCAATGACATTTTTCAGAAACAATCTAGAACATAATCTGTATGCTTGTATGAAGTCAGATTTTTTTTTAAATATACAGTTTTAATGCTAGGATTTAATTAAGATTTGTATGGAAATTTTTGAAGCACTGTAATTTTAAAACTATACAATTTAACGAAAATCTGACTTCATACAAGCATAGAGATTAGTTTCTGAAAAATTTCATTGACTTGAATTGGTTAGTATTTAAAATATCACCAGACTTCGTTTGTATGGAGCGCGCTCCGAATTATATTCCCTTAATTGGTTAATATCGAAAATATCACCGGACTACTTTTGTATAAACTCTCTTAACTCCCGTATTTAAATTTAACATTTAACAAAAAACTGTTTCAAAGGGTAAAGGAGTAACAACGGGACTGCAAAAAGTCTGCATTAATGCACTAACACGCACGCTATATCATTAAGACCCTGACCAGAAGAGCACGTTTACCTTAATAATGCAGTGACTGCAACTTTGGGTAACAATACAACCCAGTATGACAGAGTCCTTTTTAGGGTTCCGAAGTCAATAAGGAACCCTTATAGTTTCGCCATGTTCGTCCGTCTGTCCGTCTGTCCCTCTGTCCGCGGCTTAGCTAACAGCTTGTTATTGGACATGGGTATACCTACATATTTATCACGCCGACAAAGTGGTAAAATAAAACCTTAAAAATATTTTTTTGGGGTACCTCCCCCCTACACGAAAAGTGGGGATGACATTTTTTTTCTTGTCTATCCCATGGTGTGGGGTATCGTTGGATAGGTCTTTCAAAAATATTGGAGGTGTGGGAAAATAACGAATTTTAAAGGAAAATTATCACCTAGAAACTTGTGAAATGTACTTATTAGACTTAATGAGCCGTTAAACCGTAGTATAAAATAAAAAAAACCCATCTAAGTCCGTATATTGTGACGGGCAACTACGGAACCCTACCCTGCGCGTGGCCCGACACGCACTTGGACGGTTTTTACCTTTATTATCGCCATCATCACATCAGCTTATACAGGGTTTAAACTTAAATGGGATACATTCTTAAGGGTGTGTTTCAGAACCTCAAACTGAACAACAGTCACTATAGGACCAACATTTTAATCAATTCGACCACTTTGTTTCCACAAAACAGCACAAGCATGGAGTCTCTTGCGAGAGGAATTGCTGTCAGAGTTTTTATCGCAACTTTTATTTTATCATCTGTAAGCAAATCCGCTATAATAAACGCATATTCTGTGAAAATTTCAACTGTATACTCGTAGCTGTTATGGTTCAAAAGATACATCTTTTTATAGGCAGGACGAACGGACAGCGTAGACTTATGAATAGGGTCCGGTGACACTGTTTGGGTACGGAACCCTAAGAAAGGAGATCATCTATTTATTTAAATTATGTTTCGGCCTTTCAGAAAAAAAGTCAAAGCTTTATATCTTCGTAATTTTATTATAAATTGCCAATGTTATTTATAACGTGGCATCTAGATTTACTAGGCTAATTTTCCATACATAAAATATTACTTTTATTACTACCGTCTATGCGTATACTGCGCCAAACTTTTGTATGAAATCGACATAAGCATGTGCTCACGACTATATTCCTCGAGGGGGTAGTATATTCTGAATCATCAGAATATCCACGTTTCACTAGTAGTACCGAAACTCTGTCCAGTGTGACGGGGAGTGAGCCCGTCGCTACTTGTAATGGACAGTGGGTACAATACACGCCTCGAAATTAAGCATGCAGGTTTCCTAACGATGTTTTCCTTCACCGAAAAGCCAGTGGTGTTATAAATAGTACATAACTTCCGAAATCTTTGGTACGCATTGACTTACCACTACTGGACGGCGGGTCCGCGCTCAAAAGTGTCCGAGTAAAAAGAGAACGAAAACGTAAAAAAGAGAACGAATTACGCAACAGTCTTCGTTTGATCGGCCGACTACGCACACGCGTATTCTACGTCAATGTAGGCCTGGACGGGATCGAACCATCGCCTCCTGCACGGCAGGCAAGGTTACTCGCCACTGGACTCGCTCGCTGGTGGGCTCGCTATCACAAGTAGGGTTGGCAAGCACTGATACAGATTTAATCTCGGGATTGTCCGTGCTTCAGCTTCTAGTAGCGTAAATAAATAAGCGAAGCTCAGACCCCCAGCCCAATGCACTCTCTTTCTAGCTAGATTGCTATCTCACTTGTTTACGTATGACATTAAAATTAAAGGGTGTCCATTAAGATTGCTAGAGAGCAGGTCAAATTGAGCTCAGCTCCAAACTTGCTTACGCAGACGCGTAATATGCTTATGCATACGCATAAATGTTCATATTTAATATTCCATGAAACATACAGGGTGTATGTGACAGCCTAACGAAACGGTGAACTCAGACCATCAAACTGAACAACTTTCTCTATGGAGTTTTCCCATATTAAACTGCTGTACCTACCCGACTCAAATGTATGAGACAGCTGATTTTTTTTCGCGTTTCCTGAGGTAGGCTCCATAGTGAAAGTTGTTCAGTTTGATGGTCTGTGTTCACCGTTTCAGTATTTGCTAGGCTGTCACTTACACCCTGTATATTCTCAATAATTTCTCGATACACCAAAATTGTTTATGATGTTTGTAATTACTTGTATGATGAAAGTATATAAGTTTCCCTATGGTCCCATAGGACCAAAAAACCCTAGGTCCCTTTTGTGACACCGGTAAAATTTTTTGAACTTTCCATACTAAATGCAATCAGCTGAACCAACGTTTGAATGAAAAGACAATTTTTTTTTTTTGCGAATTTATTATAATCAACCCTTAAAGTAATGCATATGTTTACCGGAACACCGTATATACAAATTTTAGCAGTACCCTAATTCAAACATTGATCTCAGAAAACAGTAGATCCACCTTTCGTTATTCATAAGAAGCTTTGAAGCTTCTACTCGGTTCTTTAGGGTGAAACAGGTAAGAGGGGGGCTCATGACGACTTAAAATTTTTAATCTTATTTGAAAGCAAGATTACATTAAATTGCCAACAACTGTAATCTATCTTATTGTTGGTACATTGGTGCTTTTGCGGAAGGGTCCTCAACCTTTGCCGTAGCTGATTCCCAGAGTTGATTTACTAATAGCTTTTTACCTATTAAAACCGACTTCAAAACTTTAAAAAAAATTAGAAAATAATTATAGAACCCACGTTTTTTAAATTAACATCTCTAAGAACATTCACAATCGCTTCAATCGCCATTGATTTGCTATAAAAACTATTTTTGAGGAATTCCATTGTCTATCTACGAAGTGCTTCATCAGATCTTTACTAAATAAAAAAATAGGAAATACCGAAGTCATCGTTATAGAAAAAAACAGACGTATTGGGAATCTACTCCTTTTTTGAAGTCAGTTAAACAGTGAAATTTTTTAATTAGGCCTAGGCACACCACTACAGCGCTCACACACACTTTAGTCCAAGAAGCCCGTACTCTATACAGGGTCCTTCTTAAGAGGATATAATTCGGAGCACGCTCCATACAAACGTATAATGGTGATATTTTCAATACTAACCAATTAAACTCAATGAAATTTTACAGAAACAATCTAAAAACAAATTTCTATGCTTGTATAGAGTCAGATTTTCGTTAAAATGTATAGTTTTAAAGTTACAATGCCTCAAAGATTTCCATACAAATCTTAAATTCATCCTAGCATTGAAACTGTATATTTTAACGAAAATCGGACTCCATACAAGCATATATATTTGTTTCAAGATTGTTTCAGCAAATTTTCATTGACTTTAATTGGTTAGTATTGAAAATATCACCATAGTACTTTTGTATGGAGCGCGCTCCGAATTATATCCCCTTAATATGCTGACACTTTTTAAGGGGATGATCAGACCGTCAAACTGAACAACTTTCCCTATGGCACCAACATCGAAATTGCGAAAAAAAACCACCACCAGCTCTTCCGTACAAAACTGCAATCCTACTCGAACCGAATGTATCGGACAGCAGATTTTTTTTTCGCGATTTCGATTTTTCCTATATGTATATACAGGGTCCTTTTTAATATGCTGACACTTTTTTAAGAGGATGATCAGACGATCAAACTGAACAACTATCTCTATGGCACCAACATCGAAATCGCGAAAAAAAATCTGCTTTTCCATAACAAACTCAAATCTTACTCGACCCAATTCTAAGGGACAACTAAATTTTTTGTCGCGATTTCGACATTAGTCCCATAGAGAAAGTTGTTCAGTTTTATTCTATATTATAGAGTCTATAGAGTGCAGATAAAACAGTTCAGTTCGTTGTACAAATAATAAGATGCCCAATAACCAGTTCGGCACAGTACAACTGCAGTCCCTAATGCCCAAACGTCATGGGACGTGGAATCAAAATCCTGCTCCTACATAATTAGGGCGTCTGGCTTGGGGTTTCTGTTTAGGATCATCGTAGACTTGCGATTATGTTTTGCGTTTAATTTCTATAAGATAAAAATACTGTTATATTGTTTTTAATTAGACCGAGTGCCTTTTGCGTAGTGATTTTTCTATTAAAACTGATGATTGCTGTGTAATTTCCAGCTAAAATTAACCACTAAATTTTTTTGAGTATTACTAAGCGACAAAGGGATAAGGTTGATTTTTAGCGGTATTTTTGGAAGTATGCCTATACCCGCCTGATCGCTACTTAACATACGTAGTTAGTTTGTGCATGGATGCATGCATGATATAGAATACCAAAATTGGTTACGGCTTCCGTAAGATGGTTGGTAATAGTAATATATCTCACTGTTAGGTCAATATGTCATTTGTATTCGATAATAATAATTATATAAAGGCCTCATCTTTAAATATTTATATTTATTCTATTAACTGTAACAGTCGTTTCCATAGCAGAAACATTTGATAAAATTCGAAATCTCACAGCTTTGGCAATAAACACCGAAAAACTGCAATTACCGTTGCGATTTTTCAGTCGCACGTCTGCAATAAGCTTATTAAGCCGTCGACGTACATGAGGGAAGGTAATTGGGCACGTAGCGAGTAATTTGCATTGACTAGACTAGTTTGACCCTAAAATTGATTTCCTACTATCTCACCTATGTATCTATTTACTATTAATTTGACTGTACTAACGGCATGGCACGTGCCGTCGTAGAGCACAGAATAGGTATTAGTATATAGTTTTATATACAACGTGTTAATGAATAAGCGCAAAACCTCATACACCCCAACTGATTTATAACAAAATAATAAGATTGAAACAATAATTTCATTATTTTTATACTTAAAATTTAAAGTTATTCTCATTTTAAGTTTTGCCGCATAAATGATTTGTTATCATTTCAGCAATGAATGAAAGCGCTAGCGTGCTCATGGATACATTTTAAGAATCTTGTTTTGGTATTAAGTAGGGTGAGAGTGCCCGAGCGGTGGCTTGAGATCGAGTTCAGTAAATTTTAAATTATACCAACAAATTATTTCATATTTTGAAAAAAATTACCTATGTTGAAACCATGATAATTCGATTCTGATCTCGATTCTAAACAAATTACTTTCTAGTTTTGCATTAATTCATTAACACATTGTATAGAACGGCCGTTCCCCGCCCCCCTCTGACTTCAGATACCCCACCTCTCCTCACACATTCTGGGAAACTTGAGGGATAAGCCGAGTCAGGGAATGCAGTCAGCCGCGCGAACCCGTTGGATTCGACTACATAAAATTATGTCTTTTCAGTGCATAAAAAACGTTGAAAAATAACGCAAAATTCACATTTTCAATAATTCTTTAGCTCAAATACTATTTTTAATATTAGAACGAACAATCAAAAGTATAGAAATGTCGATGACGTTAAATGCAAAGCGTGGCTTTCAACCCTACACGCAATGTCATGGACGGTTTGCACAAATTGCGCATGGGCAGACGCCATTTCGAAATTCAAAAACGTTCTTTAGAGTGCCGGACCTGTGGTAGTGGTTTAGTTGCTACTTGCTAGTAGCCTAATTTTAGGGTTCCATACCTATAGTCAAACAAGGAACCCTTATACTTTCATCCTATCTATCTGTCTATCGGTATGCCCAGCCTCAATTACTCCCTCATTTTTGAATTTATAGAATCTTAATTTGGCATGAAGACAGATAAGAGTATTAACCCAAAAACAAAAATATGGTAATTAAGAAACAACCATTTTTTGACGCCAACTTGGGAAAAAAATATTTTTCTACTCAATCGAATGAGACGCCGTTGGGTAGATTAGCTCTTGTAGCGTGGAATAAAACACCCATACAAACTAAGTCGTTACAATACAATCCTTGTATCTCGAGATATATACGCTCAAAGTCAAAAACAAAGCGTACTGCCCCCTCTAACTTTTAAAATAAGTAAGTCATTTCAATAAAAATTATAATTATAATGAACGCTGTAGCGCAATCAGTGTCGTTAAAAACTAATAAAAATCAGCAAAATAAAATATTAGTCTATATGGAACTGAAAGAAATTTAATCGCGCAATTCCTTAAGTTACCTAAGCTATATCAGGCTATACTTTTCATAATAATGACTACGGAACCCTATCATGAGCGAACCCGACACGCTCTTGTTTATAAAAGTGGAGGTGGTTCAATCGAGCCTGGATTATTGCAAAGAAGGTAATCTGTACCACAGGCTATTTTATTTTGGCTTAAAAACGTTGTAAAAAAATCTAACTATATTGTATTGTGTAGGTACACTGTCCTTCAAAAGTGACGACAGGCAGGACCACTATATGTCACACTGCATCCTAAATTACCTCTAAATCCATTATCTTAACTAACTTCAAGGTGCACCAAAAACTGTCACATAACCAACTAAAATTGCGTTCGATAAAAGAGCGCACTATAAATAACCTAACGCGTGAAGCATAGAAAAACAATCGAAATTCAAAAGAGCAATAAATCAAGCGCTAGGTCCTTTATGGTGTCGACGTTTGAACATAATGGCATTAGGAACTAATAATTACTGTTTTAAGATTTTTTTTAAAGAGCGTATTCTTGCATGCCAGTACCTTCTCAGAATGTAGAACAATAGTTCTTTGTTGCGGTCGTACTGTTTTGGAAATAATGTGAAGAGAGGACAGGCCTTATGAAGGCAGTGAATGAATTTTTGATAGAAATTCTGTTTGCTACTTTATTGTAGACCAATTACAGTTGCTTTTTGTTCGGTAAAGTGAATTCTTTTGTCTTTGCAATGTAGTTATTGTGTTGTTTAATTGTTATTGACTTCGAAGATTTATATCTTATAAATGATTAATAATAGGATGGGAATCGATTTCGAGTCTGAGCGCTTTCTATTACATTATTGCTTGGTTTTATATGATTAAAAAAGCTGCCATGAACGTGTCGGACACGCGTTAGGCTTCCGTAGATATTGTTTGAATGATTAGTACAAAGTTTTTTTTTAATATTCTTTATTTATTTACATGAGGGCTTTTAAATCGAAGGTTATTGTGCCTTATTGTGCCCCATTGTGCCTTTACTTTGAAACTTCATAACATTTTAGCAATTTTACTTCTTGTTTACTTTAAGCGCAAATACCTCGCGATTTAAATGGACTTTCCAAAATATTTTTTCTTCCATTTTTATAAAATCGTCCTTTACAAAGATATTTATTTATCTAACGTTAACGATGGGTAGGCGAGGCACATTTTTTTCACCGCCGTTTAATTGTATGGCACATTAAAAAAAGTTTTGGTCTTTTTGAACACATTTAAGATTTTGGGTTTATTATAATTCAATCAAATATTCTTTATTTTACACCAAAAAATAAACAGTAAAATACAGAGAAAAAATACAAGAGGCACACAATAAGAGGGTCTTATCGCTAAGAAGCGATTTCGCGATTCGTAGAGGAAACGTTGAACGAAAAAGAGGTAAGCGGCGGCGGTTAATATCTATTTTCATGACAAATTTTGTTTGAATAGGTGCAAAAATTTGCAAAAAAAATTGATATGAGGCATGTAGGTAGACTGAACGAAACTATGAAGGTTTCCTTATTTGACTATGGAACCCTTAAATGTACTGCAAAATTATCCTCCCCTGTCAACATAATTGTCAAATTTCATCATTAGTTCTTCCCAGATGTATAACCGTAGTTAGTAAATACAAAATCACCCTTGACAAACAGTACAATAACTAATTCTGTTTCGTCCTTTTTACCTATGTAAATAGCGTTCATTAAACTACCCCTACCCTGCCTTGGGTCAAATTTGGAATTAGGGGTAGAATTCATAATTTTGTCATTTTAGACGAATGCTTGTTTGTTTTTCGTTTGTCTTTGGTTTTACTGTGATTCCAAAAATGGATTGATAGTTAAAAATATTTTCATAAATAATTATTATGTTATCACAATATTCATTATTAGAAAGTAAGGAAAAGACAAAAAAAAAAGTTTAAATAACACATAACACTGGGAAAAAAAAAAAAAAAAAAAAAAAAAATATGCAATAGTTATAAAAACCTTTATAATTATATGCTTTCATCTATGTAAAATAATTAAAACATTTGACCCCGGATATTAATAAATATGCCGAGATTTAGCTTCCTAAGCCTTAAGATTTCGAGAAAACGCGTTTGACAGACACAGCACAGATGGATGTCATAAATGTTCCAATTTTGGCACGGAATACTAATAATATACATAATAGGTAATTGCAAAAATGTATACAATGTTCTTGGGTGATTGTCATTTTACAACAACGGTCCCCGATTTTTTATTGTATGGTTATGGTTTTCAATGTTTTATGTATAGAGGTCGCCCACCAGAAAGATGGGTCAATGATATTAAGAGACACGCGGGTCCCAACTAGATGCCGAGGGCGAGGGACAGAACGTCATGGAGAAATATGGAAGAGGCCTTTCTCTGAACACGGACTGATCAAGGGCTGTGATGAATGGATGGTTTGGGATGACCATGACGCGTAAAGAGGTGGCTAGCCTTTCGTCCACTGAACCATAAATCTTTCATCGTGATAGCCTTTATGCGTCCCACTGCAGGGCACAGGCCTTCCCTTAGGGACCCTACCCTTAGGACGCAGTGGTAGCTTTAAAAAAGATTTGACGTTTGATAAGTGTGCTACAAGCTCCTATATTGAATAAATTACCTATATTGACTTTGACTTTTTAGACTTTGACTTTGGAGGGTGTATGAGCGTTAGTGCACCACGCGCGCACAATGTGGATTGGTAGACTTCATATAAGCATCCGAATTTCTTCTTCAGCGTATGAAGGTTTCCTCACCGTTTGAGATCAGTCATTATTACGTACTTAAACTAGAAAAACTCATTGGAACATGGCATGTTATCCGTGTGGATTCGAACCTGGACCTCAAGATTGAGTTTCCAACGCGACACCGTTGATTATAAAACTCTATTAACAATAAATTGGCACAAATACTATTTTCACGCATTACAAAGATATATTTCAACTGGAGACGTAATATTTCGCTACCTTTGCTCTCCACGGTGAATATTATTTAGATGCCTCGGCGCCTGCGGACCGGAAGTGGAAGTTAGAGAGCTCCTATGTGCAGAGACGCGACTTATAACTACATGTATTTATATTAGCAAAAATATATAGCTGTCCGACTGTACTCAATAATATTTGTACGTAGATATCAATGACATTCCCAAAACAAGGACTTCGCATCACTAAAATGTGCTTAATTGTTTTACATTACTGTTTTGCGACAGAGGATATTTGAAAAGACTGGAATGTCAACGGTAATGTAAGACAGCCGAGCATAACTGGGGCATACTAAAGTGACATTAGAGACGTGTTTTTTTTCGTTGTGAGACCATGTGTATAGAATGCCATTGGTAGATATGGTAAGCATGTTTGCGGAGGCGCGAACGGATGGTTTCCACGCGATCATTTGCAAGAAAGCAGCCTCGCTACTGCAGTGCCTGCGTACCAGTGATGGAGAACATTACTGCCAGATTTGACTGTCCCATACAAAACTAAAACTATAATTACTAAACTATAATAAACACTACAATAAATACAGGGTCCTACTTAATATGCTGACACTTTTTAAGGGGATGATCAGACCGTCAAACTGAACAACTTTCTCTATGGCACCAACATCGAAATCGCGAAAAAAAATCATTTCGTCCATACAAAACTGCAAACCTACTTGAGGCAAATGTATGGGAAAGCAGATTTTTTTTCGCGATTTCGATGTTGGTCCCATAGAGAAAGTTGTTCAATTTGACGGTCTGATCATTCCCTTAAAAAGTGTTAGCATATTAAGTTGGACCCTATATATTAATACCTAATTAACATAAACTAACATAATTTTAAGGAAACATTGTTACTAATCATCCTGCTAACAAAATTATGGATTGTTGTCTGAAATAAATGAGTATTTAATTTGATTTCAAACTACAGGCACAGATTACCAGTAAATTCGTCACAGATAAATCACTTTCTTAGAAAACCAAAAATTCTCACACTTTCATTACCTTAACTACTGCCAGACGGTACGCGCAAAAATGTACCTAGTGAAGCTTGCTACAGCGTTGTTATTACTTCGTACAGCGCGCGACGTATGCGTTACCGTCGGCGCGACTGGCGCGAGTGGCGGAAATCAAGCATCGCTTACGAAGCGCTAAACCTACGGCCAAGTGGCGGGCCTGCTACCAGTCTCTAGCCCATGTCTAGATCCCATTGGGGTAGGCCAAACACGTATCCGGGAAAAAAAGGGGTGAGTTTGGATTCCTTTTTCTTCAGTCTTATTAATAAAAATTAAATTGTTCAGTTTTGTTTTCTGCTTAAAAAGTGTCATACTTAGTCTATAACATGGTTACAAAGTTACCCAATTTCACGGTAAAAACGTTCGGTAGCGCCTTAAGAAAATATTATTCTCTGTTACTTATTTACAGTACCGACGACAACACAATAGTTTTTTCGTATCCAGTCGCCTTAAAAGAAATTAACGAACTAAACATTATGTAAATGCGACCTCCTTCCTTCTTTCATCCCATAGACGGTGCATGTGCATAATATTCACAAGATTGCATTCTGATATCGAATCCGATATACGAGAGTTCCTTTTACAAATTGAGTATTTTATTGTGACATCGATATGAAAATACAGTTTGTTTTGATTTGCAAAAGACAGGTATTGGTTATCCAATTTTATATGTCGGCTTTAAAAGTCTAGTAATTTTACAAGAATTTGTTGTTATAAGCCGATTTTAGTTAAACCTATCAGAATTCGATTCATAAAAACTAATTTTCTCTCATGACATCCCTTGGCGGTACTACCTCCGTGGTCTAATGGTTAAGAGCATTGGGCAAGAGCCCAAGACCGAGCTGAAGGTCGCCGGTCGTGGGTTCGAATCCCACGGGGGAGACACCTAGTGATATGTCACTTTGTACGTTTTTCCCCAGTTGGTTATGGCTGAATCACCTGATTGTCTGAAAAGAAAGATGATTCCGTGCTTCGGATGGCGCGTTAAGACGTTGGTCCCGGCTACTATCTCTTGCAGTAGTGATCGTTACATAAAAACTACGTCAGAGGCCGTAAGGCGGTCTGAAAAAACTCTGAGACCAGGGCTTGCTGCCCACACGATAAGAAGATCCCATGGGGGTAGGCAGAGACCACGGACCGGCATATGGTACGACTCTGACACACCTCTTTAGCCCCATTCACATTCATACATCTTTTCATACACTTCCGTCGATTGAGGGTGCCACGCACTTGTCCTTTTCGGAATAGATCATTGATTTGATCATGGTTTGTTTTCCTCGGACGGCCTCTCCCAACACTTCCGCTCATATTCGCTCTCTACGTGACCGAACCATCTAAGAGTACCCCTCTCAATCCTAGTAGCAACATCATCCTTCAACTTACATCAATCCCTTATCACACTGTTCTTGATTCGGTCTAGTAAATTTCTAGTAAAGTATGCTGTAAAGCAAAGTTTAATATAAGTACACAGTATCTGTTAAACTATACATTTGCAAACTTTAAATTAATCCAAGGATTAAGTTATGATTTGTATGGAAATCTTTGAGGCACTGTAACTTTAAAACTATATATTTAAACAAAAATTTTACAACATACAAGCATAGATATTCATTTCTAGATTGTTTCTGCAAAATTTCTTTGACTTTAATTGGTTAGTTTTGAAAATATAACAAGACTTCGTTTGTATGGAGCGCGCCAACGGTAATATTCCCTTACTTCATCACAGATTAACAGTAATATTAACATCCCGTCAACTTAACTTTTTTTAACACTTAATTCACGCCGCCCCGACTGTTTGCAAAACACCCTTGTTTTCGAACCGTTTCCTCATTTCTTTTGATTCCTGGCAAAGATCCATATAGTTTTACACATTTGAAAATATGCCTCAACTATTCAAAGAATTTTGTAGCTTCACATCTTTTTGATAAGGTTTAAAATTGTTTGTTTTCAAATACAGGTGGTGATTAAAGGTAAATATAAACCAAATCTATCCCAAAGAGGATTTGGGCGAGTTTTTGTGAGGAATTTGATACTTTGTTGATCCTTAAAATATGTGTTGATACAGACGGTGCCGTGAAATGAACTTGTTGTTTGTTTTAATATGGTTTAGTTGATAGAAAAAGTATTAGAATATACAACGTGTTAATGAATTAACGCAAAACTAGAAAGTAGTTTGTTTAGAATCGAAAGCAGAATCGAATTATCATGTTTTCAATACTGGTAAGTTTTTTCAAAATTATTTAACATAATTTGTTTGTAAAATTAAATATTTACTGAACTCACCCTACTTGCTACCAAAAAAAGATTCTTAAAATGTATCCACGAGTACGCTAGCCCTTTCATTCATTGCTGAAATGTTAACAAATAATTTTTGCCTGAAAACTTAAAATGCGAATAACTTTAAATTTTAACTATTAAAATAATGAAATTAATGATTCAATCTAATTATTTTGTTATAAATCAGTGGGGGCGTGTGAGGTTTTGCGCTTATTTATTAACACGTTGTATGCTTGCCCTATTTTTACCCGACTGCGCCAGAAGGAGGGTTATGTTTTTGACTTTGACATCTCGAGACAGAAGCATTATATCGATTTATTTTCTATAGGAGTTTTGTTCCATTGGCCAAGACCTATCAAACAACACAGCACACGATTAAAAAAAAAAATAGAAAAATAAGTTTTATAACTACTACATTTCTGTTTTTGGGTTAGGTACTGTTATCTGTCTTCATGATAAATTTCGATTCAATAGGTGCAAAAATGAGCCAGTTATTGAAGCAGGGTATACAGACAGACAGAATGGACGAAACTATAAGGGTTCCTTGTTTGACTACGGAACCCTAAAAACGGTAACTAAATATTTTATGGGCGGGGTACATTGCTCGCAGAAACGATGGCCGATATGGTGCCATAGAGAAAGTTGTTCAATTTGACGGTCTGATCATCCCCTTAAAAAAGTGTCAGCATATTAAGAAGGACCCTGTATACATAAGTAAGTGACAACAATATTTATTTTTGTAGAAAATTGGTTATAATAAATTGGATTCTGGTATATTTTAACTAAATTGTATTTCTTAAATTTGAGTATTAGTTAATTGTTAACCAAATTAAGATCACAACAAATTTTATAAGATTAATGATCCAACCTTTATTTATAAAACACTGTTTTGTGAAGATTTTATAAATTCACGAAGCGATTTTTTGCGATAATCCTCCGCTCAGATTCTATCACATAGTTATATAAAATTAACATAATTATCATTGGTTTATTATGTTAATTTGATTCAAATAACATTCTTGGCGGTTTTTGAATTCAAAGGATTTCCTGTGATATGGCTTCCCGCAGGGGTTTCTTGTCCGTCTGTAGTTTGGTTTATAGCTTTAGTTATAAGGTTAGAAAACTCATCAATAGCAGATGTATTAATGAAATCATAACATTTATAATCCGTGCTGTCACAGTGTCGAGTAACCTTGCCTGCCGTGCTGGAGGCGATGGTTCGATCCCCGTCCATACCGACTCGTACCAATGAGTTTTTCGGAATTTATGTACGATTTGTAACACCACTGGCTTTTCGGTGAAGGAAAACATCGTGAGGAAACCTCAGGCTTCAATTTCGAGGCATGTATTGTACCCACTGTCCATTACAAGTGCCGACGGGCTCACACCCCGTCACAATATACAGTGTTTCGGTACTAGTGAAACGTGCATGTTCTGTGGTTTCAGAATACCTCTGACTACCCCCTCGGGGAATATAGTCGTGAGCATATGCATGCACATTTATAATTTTATTTGAAGTTAGAAAATTATGTATTTGTTCACTCGATAATTTTATTTAAATTTTTTATTTAGATACTTTATTGTTCACAAAAACATACCATAAAAAGATTATTATTATTCGTGATGGTACAAAGGCGAATTACCCCTAAAAAAGAGAGAGAGTTTATTCCAACTATCTAACCGTTGAGTGAGAGGACCGACAAAATAAAAGGGTTGGTTGGCAAATGGGAGAAACGAAAACGATATGTACGAAACTATTTAAAATTGTAATTTATATTACATAAAATTTTGAAAAAAAATTGGTCGTATATGTGTTTTTGCGTTTGTTTCTAAACTAAATGACTAATATAATGACTTAAGAATTTATAAGCATTAACATAATTCGGTAAGTCAAGTTTTTTTTTTATGGCTGAATCGAAAACCATTTCGATATAATTGTCTCAATAATAATATTTTCTCAGTCAGAGATTTTAATATGAAAGGATTACAGATATTTTTAATTAAATAACGTCGTTTTTCGGTACGTCCAGTGACGTCACTGGAAAACCTGTGAACTCCTTGGTAAACTTAAAATAACTGGCCATTCAGAAAAAAAAATACATTCACAATGTCAGAATTTGACATTTGATGTAGCCGTTTCTGTTTCCAGCATAGAGTCAAAAAGGGAGTCGCGCTGCAAGTCTGGCGGAAGGTAGACGCATGCGTGTTGGCCTCTCTTAGGCTTGCACGTGGCTCCGCCATTTTGTGAAACTCTTTTGTGTTTTAACCATAAAACAATCACTTGAGATTATAAACTACTTGACATTGGCAGAATTGCCGCGCTAGACGCAAGCAACCGGCCATTAATTAAGAAAAATAGTAAAAAATAGTAAAATAGAGTCAAAAAGAGAAGGCAGGATAGTTTTTATTTTTTTAATAAAGCAGTCGTTTTCTCCATGGAGTTCGAATTATTTTCTCTCCACCATTTTTGCATTTAGAGATTACAGATCAAAGTTATTTAAAACATAAATTTATATTGATAAACTTGATGAATCGTAATAAAAATTAAAACAGTTACTTGAAATTATGTCTTCTATCCGTTAAAAATATAAAATGAAGACCAAAAAAAACTTGACATACCGAATTATTACAAAAAACATCAATTTCTTCGATAATCATCAAACTAAAAAACTTTACCCGCAACTGTCAACCGTTACAATATTTTTTCTTTTAACCCCTCCCGTGCCAGACCCAACAGCCGGTCTGGATGACCGACAAGTGCGATCCTGTAATCTTATCCAGAAGCCCAGTGTCGGCAGGTGGGGGTTGCGTGCTAGCAACACTTAGTTACCTCCTATTTTTTTCAACCTTTTTTTTAAGTTCGCTTTTTAAAATGATACGTTGTGGTTTTTAGTAGACACATTTTCACATGCAGACTTACATAAAGTCACGACTGTTGTTCAGTTCAAAGTGGTCAGAAATTAAACGAGTACTGTTATAACCTTAACAGTTAAGATTTATTGAAACAAAGAAAATATTTATAGAATAAAACGCGATTAGTAAAATTAAAAAAAATAATCGTTTCTGCTAATATAAAAATAAAACTGTTTATCATTCTACAAAATGTAGTTTTATACTTTCTGGACCTTATACCCAAAGGCTGAATGTTGTAATTTTTTCCTTAGCCTATTTCATCCCACTGCTGGGCAAAGGACTCCCCTTTTATCCTCCGTGCATCCCTGCCCTGTGCCAGCTCCATCCACCCTTCATCGAAGGTATCCAGGTCGTCTATCCATCTCTTCCGTGATCGACCCTGACGGCGACGTCCATTCTCCGGGATCCAAGGTGTTAAGACTTTGGCCCATTTTTCCGGGTGTAATCGACCGACATACCCGGCGCAATCCCATTTCAACTTGTCAGTATTCTCACCAACATCAGATATTTGCGTTGCGTTGAAACTTGATAAATATGTTTAATAGTAAATCCCCGTCAAAAGTTTCCTTATTCGTCGTCACCCCTAAGGTACCATTTCATACCCACAATAATATGGTCGCATGCTTGTCGCATGTTCAAAATACAAGTCTTCAAACTATAAAATCGCCGTAATTGGTTAACCGAACCCCAGAAACTATAATCCTTACTTATTAGATTACCGGCCACATAAATTGGCAGCGGAATTATATCAGAGGTGTCCTGTCCGGGGTTCGAAGCTTGCCTGTACACTTCAACCTACATAAGAAACCTCCCTAAAAACTACGGAATAAGATCGAAAATAGCTCGTTTCTCGGGACTTTGTTAGAGTGACGTGTAGTTAAATTAATTAAAGGAAACCGGGCTTTGAGGCAGTAACGCAATTCTGAAGCTTGTGTACTGTTCAGATCTTGTGTCAGTACAGTCATTTAAAGTGGTTTCGTGTTGGGTTAAGTTGGATTTAGAATCTTATCTATTGGGGTTAGGGCGGATTTTGCATTATTATTAGATTATAGAGACCAAATTTTCAAGGTTAGTTCAGATTAGTGTAGGTAAATTATATTGAAATCGCGAAAAAATCTATAAATAAAGAACATGCCGAAGATCTTGAAATCCATGAAGCTCCGAAATAGCAATTTTAGGAAGACCGCAAAAAAAAACGGTTGTTTTATACATTTGAGGCGAGGAGACATTGCAGATTAGTATGGAACAGCAGATTTTTTTTCCATTCCACGTTTGCTCCCATAATAAAAGTTACTCAGTTTGATGGTCTGAACGCTGAACCATCCCTGAAAATTTCATCCGGTATAAGGTCCTTGTTAATATGCTGACAGTTTTAAGGGGATGATCAGACCATCAAACTGAACAACTTTCAAATCTGCCGTCATCATATTAAAAAATGGGTACTTCAGACTATGAAACTAAACAACTTTCTTCATGGAAAAAAGTCGAAATCGCAAAAAAGACGCTATTTAATACAAAACTGCAATCCTATACGATCTCAAATTATGGGACAGCTTATATATTTCTCGCGATTTCGTCGCTGTTTCAATAAAGAAAGTTGCACAGTTTTATAGTCTGAAGCCTTTTAATATGTATCTGCAGATTTGATGATTATTCTCACAATTTCGCTCACAAAGAAACAGCAAGAATCCATCAGTCTGAGCCATTAACAGTGGCGTGAATAGTATCGCGTGTCTCAAATGCCGATAGTTCACTCGGAATTCCTTTCAGTTCGGCATCTGAACGTGATAGCGTGTTACGGAGCCTGGGGCGGTTTGATATTTGAGGGTCTGCGGTCGGAAGTTGAGACGAGGTTTAGAGGTGTTGAAGTGATTGTGTCGAAAATACCTATCGAATACTTTAAGTCAGCTAATCTTGTAGGTGCAAACGTCGGTGGCGCGTTGCGGAGAGCTGTAAACTCAATCTTGAGGTCAGGGTTTGAATTCGCATTTATGACATGCCATGTAGCAATGAGTCGATGATATAATTCGAAGCGCGCTCCATACAAACAAAATCTGGTTACATTTTCAATACTAATCAATTAAAGTCAATGAAATTTTTAGAAACAATCTAGAAACGAATCTCTATGCTATTGTCAGATATTCGTTGACTTTAATTGGTTAGAATTGAAAATATAACCAGACTTCGTTTGTATGGAGCGCGCTCCGCAATATATCATCTTAAGTACACACAGCTAGCTACGCAAAACCAAAACAAGCTGGCCGCGCGTAGCGTGATAAACGTATAACGTCCCGCGGCCAGCTTAAGTTTGTTTTGCGTAGCTTGGTGTCGCCGTGTGTACGTAATACCGACTGCTCTGAAACGGTGAAGGAAAACTTCGTGAGGAAACCTGTATAAGCTGACGAAGAAATTCCGATGCGTATGTGAAGTCTACCAATCCGCATTGGGGACGCGTGGTGGACGCCCATACCCTGAGGGTAGGCCTGTGCCCTGCAGTGGGACGTATATAGGCTGTATGATGAATCTTGTAGGTATATACGAGTTATATAAGGTCCTTTTTAATATGCTGAAAGTATTGAAAGTTGTTTAGTTTGATGGTCTGACGCACCCCGATTAATATTGTAACGCATTTGTTTTCAAACTGTTTAGTTACTGATTGGTGAAACGATTGCGTTGAAATAATTGTTAAGGGTATATTACTGTTGGCGCGCTCCATACAAACGAAGTCTGCTGATATTTTTAATACTAACCAATTAAACTCAATGACATTTTGCAGAAACAATCTAGAAACAAATCTCTATGCTTGTATCTTGTCAGATTTTCCTTAATATGTAAAGTTTTAAAGTTACAGTGCCTCAAAGATTTCCATACAAATTTTTAAATTAATCCTAGCATTTAAACTGGATATTTTAACGAAAATCGGACAACATACAAGCATAGAGATTTGTTTCTAGATTTTTTCTGCAAAATTTCATTGAGTTTGATTGGTTAGTATTGAAAATATCACCAGAGTTCGTTTGTATGCAGCGCGCATTTACGCATTCGGAATAAACTTCTCTTAAACTTTCGAATCATGGCTTTTCCATCGTTATTCGTGACAGATCTATCCCTAGACGTCATAGAATCCTACACACACCCAAAACTATTTCACGTAATAAAAGCAGATGTCCGATCCGTCTTCGGCCACGTGTAATTAATCTTGTAACAGCGTACATGAGGACGTTGGGTACAAAAACGGTCAATAATAGACGCTCTGAAAGGCCTGCAAGGTCACAGCGACGGATAACACCTGGCGTATCTGTTAGCGCTAATGTGATTGAATTATTGGGTTATTGTATGGTTCTTGTACGTTCTGGCGACAGTTTTTTGCTGTCCTTTCTTAGACACGGATAGCTGGATCATTCGCATAGCATAACGTTTTAGTACTGTAGCCCCGGGACTATTTAATTACCGAAAAGGTTACCAATTGAAGTTTTGATATTGTTGTAAGGACATCTTCTTCTTATCGTGTGGGCATGCCCTGGTGTTAAGAGTTTTTTCAAATCGCCAAACGGCCTCTGACTTGGTTTTTATGCAACAACTACTACCATCAGAGATAGTAGCCGGGACCAACGGCTTATAGAAGCACGGAATCATCATTCTTTAAGGACATTACTGAAGTAAAATCAAAGAATCAATTTTGATTGTTTTTTTGTCGTTAGATTTATTTATGGTTAAAACTGCTGGTAATCTTTATGACTGGGGTTTTTATATCAGTAATGTCGTACCTACTTTACAATAATTTCAAAAGGGCAATCTTTAACCTTTTTGGTAATTAAATAGTCCCGGGGCTACAGTACTATACGGAGCCTATTTAGATAAGCGCTAGTACTATAGCATTTACTCTACGTCTCATAAAAAGGTTGAAAGTCAACCAAATGGAGTGGGCTATGTTTGGAGTTTCCCTGCGAGATCGCATCAGAAATGTAGAGATCCGCAGAAGAACCAGAGTAGCTGACATAGCCCAAAGAATTGCTAAACTAAAGTGGCAGTGGGCGGGGAACATTGCTCGCAGAACCGATGGCCGGTGGGGCTGAAGAGTTCTCGAGTGGCGACCGCGTACCGGAAAGCGCAGCGTGGGTATATCCCCACAAGGTGGACCGACGACCTGTTGAAAACGGCGGGAACTCGTTGGATGAGGGCAGCGCAGGACCGGTCGTTGTGGCGATAGTTGGGGGAGGCCTATGTCTAGCAGTGGACGTTCATCGGCTGAGATGATGATGATGACAGTTTTTTTGTTTGTTTAGCCTATTTTGTGTTCCACTGCTAGGCAAAGGCCTCCCCTCTTTTCCTCCAAACGCGAAAGCGAAGGTATTCAAATCGTCACTCCATCTTTGATGACTGTAGCATTGAATTCTTTCTATCAATTTTCGCACTATCATCAGCCTACTTGAGAGCTGGACGACCACTCCTCTCCTCCCTGATCTGGGCCACCACTCGTAATTATACCGTTGGAAACACCGCCTTTACCACAATATCGTCGGCACTAAGGCACATAATTAAAGAACACAGTGTGATCTAAATGCATAATGATACAAAACACGCATACAAGTCTGAACATATTATTTTACAACGCGCCGCAAACGCAACAAGATGCAAACCGCTGTATAACATTATTCCGACCCAATGCGCAAGAGTTGCAGGTCACGTTTAGTTTATTTTACGTGTCATATGATAATGCGGTGGTAAACATAGTGTGGAAACCTATAGCACAGATTACTACGTAACAGATAACATCACTTCCTTAAGACTTGATTCACCACTTCTCAATAAGTCATAGTTAGCTTATTTGACAGATCGTTTGACATCTTTGACTAATTATTATAAGGACTGGCCTTGCGGTAGCATTTCCCCTCTGCCATATAAGCACAATTGATCTTGTGCATTTACATTCAATTTTACACCTTATCACTGAACGAGACAGTCTATAATTGCGAAATAATAACTTCGAACTTAGAACGTTTGGGGTTCACACGAGACTACTTTTCATGATTTTTAACATTCAAAATTCGAAACTAAAGTTATGGGGAATAAAATCCAAAGTTACGGATTTCATATTACCTCGCCCCCCGCAAAAAGTGGCAGAAATGTTTGGTAGTAGAATTACACGCGTAACCAGTCCACATATAAATAGTCAAAGTTTGACATATTTCGTATGAAAGATATGTCCATTTATCTGTCATATAAGCTAACCTAAGAACTTATCCAGAAGTGGTGAAAAAGGCCCATAGAAAACTATAAATTGTCACGCTTTAATTACCTACTGCCGGATGGTACGCGCAAAAATGTACATAGTGAAGCTTGCCACAGCGTTGTTATTACTTCGTACAGCGCGCGACGTATACGACGTTGCCGTATGGGGCAAGTGGCAGAAATCAAGCAAGCAACCAAAGTGTAGGTGCTTATCTTGTTATCTACGACCGGTGGCTGAGTGACGGAGGCCTGCCTAATTGCTTTAATTTCGAGCTATGCTGTCTACTGTTCCTTAAAAATTGGCGAGCCTTTTTTTAAGGTTTCGTACCCAAGGGGTGAAAACGGGACCCTGTACATAAGGCTACGCTGTCCTACTGTGACTACTTTTTATACAGGGAGCCGATTAATTACAAAAGACGAACGCAAAAGCGATAGCCCCGTTTCTCCAGAATTGATATCACAAAAATATTTGAAAGGAAATTTTTTAACTTTCGAAAAAATTCAAAATTTTGACAGTTCACTAACAAATGTTGCAGTTCTATTTTTAAATAGTGGCTCTTGTTTCACTACGTTCTCGCCTTAAATAATAACTTACCTAGTTGCTTACTTAATCAATCACTTAGGTATCCTTAAGTAATGGATTAGCTATCATCCTAATGCTTTTACCGAAAATATATGGCTTTCTTTGTTGCTTTACCTGAAACAAAAAAAAAAACATTTATTACACACTGAAAATGCCGATACAATTCAAAAAGCACAATGGGCACTTTTGGCCTAGGTATGGCCAGAGACGACCTTTTAGAATAAGTTTATTTGTTCCTTACGGGATTCGAAGCCGCGCCCCTCGGCACATCAGCAGGCAGGTTCATTACCAACGAGCTATCGGGCCATCGATTCAGGGGAAAAACATATTTTAGGTCGCTATTGTGCTTTGACTATTTATATGTAGACTGGTTACGCGTGTAATTCTACTAACAAACATTTCTGCCACTTTTTGCGTGGGGCGAGGTAACATGAAATCCGCAACTTTGGATTTTATTTCCCATAACTTTAGATTCTAATTTTGAATGTTAAAAATCATGAAAAGTAGTCTCCGTGTGAACCCCAAACGTTCTAAGTTCGAAGTTATTATTTCGTAATTATAGGCTGTCTCGTTTAGTGATAAGGTGTAAAATTGAATGTAAATGCACAAGATAAATTGTGCTTATACCGTGGCAGAGGGGAAATGCTACCGCAATGCTAGTCCTTATAATAATTACTCAAAGCTATTGTGTGATGTTAAAGGAACGTAATTATGCAATTAAGATATTTGATTTGAAATAAAAGTAAAATTAACTTAAAAGTCGTCAAAAAGTTAAAAAAGATAGCAACTTATCAGTGATTGTCATAATAGTTTTTTTAGTCACTTGTCTTGATCTTTTTTGTAGAATTTAATTTAATTTTAATGTTTTTTTTTCCATTGACCCTTCAGGAAAGTTGGTATTAACTTTATTTCTTTCCATACTAATATAAAAAGTCCAACTTAATATGCTGACACTTTTTTAAGGGGATGATCAGACCATCAAACTGAACAACTTTCTCTATGGGACCAACAACGAAATCGCGAAAAAGAAATCTGCTATCCCATACATTTGGCTCAAATAGGTTTGCAGTTTTGTATGGAAGAGCTGATTTTTTTAGCGATTTCGACGTTGGTGCCATATAGAAAGTTGTTCAGTTTGACGGTCTGATCATCCCCTTAAAAAAGTGTCAGCATATTAAGAAAGACCCTGTATTTTGACGGACTGCGACCAGAGCTTATGGGCGCTCGCTGCCGGCTACAGGGATAGCAATCTTTGACTAATTATTATAAAGACTAGCCTTGCGGTAGCATTTCCCCTCTGCCACGGTATAAGCACAATTGATATTGTGCATTTACATTCAATTTTACACCTTATCACTAAACGAGACAGCCTAGAATTGCGAAATAATAACTTCGAACTTAGAACGTTTGGAGTTCACACGAGACTACTTTTCATGATTTTTAACATTCAAAATTAGAATTTAAAGTTATGGGGCATAAAATCCAAAGTTGCGGATTTCATGTAACCTCGCCCCCCGCAAAAAGTGGCAGAAATGTTTGTTAGTAGAATTACACGCGTAACCAGTCCACACATAAATAGTCAAAGATAGCAATCCATGTGACAAAATACTAGGCAGATTTTTTTTAATTAATGTCATGCCATCGTTTAGAAGAAGAAGATAATAAGCTTTATGGTACCCAAATATCCCATGAGCATTTAAAAACAAAGTGTTACCAGATTCGTCTTAGAGCTATTTTGCACCTTTAAAAACTCAAATTTTGTACCCAAGAAAGGGTAAGCTAACTGAATCTGATTATAAAGACGATAACAAAAGTGTAATACAATCTCGAGAACGTCAGATCTAATACAAAGTACAAAACTAAAACTAATAACCTATAGCGTGTTCAATTTGCATTCAAATTCTCATTCGATAAGGCCTTGTATAATTTGATCAAGAAAGCCAGCAATCTATTATTCACCAGGACAGGTCGGTCGCCATACGTCCAGATTCGTCAGGACATATCCGGAATTTTATATAGGGTCCTTCTTGATATGCTGACGGTTTTTAAGGGATTGTCAGTTCATCGAAATGAACCACGTTCTCTATTTCGATATTCCTATAGTATAAAGTTGTTCAGTTTGATGGTCTGATCACGCTCTGAAAAAACAGTCACTATATTAAGAATGACCTGTATTTGCGTTTAGAGGCCTGATATTGAAATTTATCTGACTTTATTTATATCATATACATTGTTTAAAAGAAAGCAATCTGTTTAAAAACATTATGTAAATAAATTGGAAAAGCAATGAAACGTTTAGAAAACGATAAATTAAGCACTGCTGGTCATAGGGTCCCCTGTTATTGCGTCAGTCATGACCTAGCGCCTAGTCTAGTGTCTTTTAGGAATAATTAAAACAAAAACTTTACAAGATCTATTTATTAGAAAAAAATAATCGTAATTTTTAAGAAATAAATCATACACAATTTTTTAAATCATACGCACGAATGTCACAACTTCAATCCGGATTTTTCCATCTAAATCCGGCCAAGTGACAGGACTTTTAAACATGGTAACCCTAATTTGGACCCAAGACGGGCACCAATTAACTCTAAACTAATAGATTTAATCGATATATGAGAGTACACATGGTACTGTAATAGGTTACTTTGTACTAGGTATAGATAATAGTTTGTTACAGTATCTGTTACGATGTTCAGAGATAATTACTTAGGCAACGATGGTCTTTTAGATAGAAAGGACTTCGAATATCGCAATATAAAGCAGCATTTAAAATTGTGAAATTTTTTGAGTAAACTCATAATTTAGTATCTCTGGTACACCCTATTTTTTTATTTTAATCATACAGGGGTCAACTTAATATGCTGGTAACTTTTTTAAGGGGATGATCAGACCATAAGGTGTTTGCGCTGAAATGACGGCTAAAAGAGATGAATGGAGGAAGACGACATATTGCGCCGACCCCAAATAATGGGATAAGGGCAGGAAGAAGAAGAAGAAGAAGAGATCAGACCATAACACTGAATAACTTTCTCTATGGGACCAACAACGAAATCGAGACAAAAAATCGGCTGTCCCATACAGTTGGCTCCAGTAGGTTTGCAGTTTTGTATGGATTTCGATGTTGGTGCCATAGAGAAAGTTGTTCAGTTTGATGGTCTGATCATCCCCTTAAAAAAGTGTCAGCTTATTAAGAAGGACCCTATACAACGTGTTAATGAAATGAACGCAAAACTAGAAAGTAGTTTGTTTAGAATCGAGAACAGAATTGAATTATCATGGTTTCAACATACATAATTTTCTTCAAAATATTAAAGACCTTGTTTGTAAAATTTCAAGTTTACTGAACTCTATGTCAACCCACCGCACAGGCACACTCACCCTACTTACTACCAAAACAAGATTCTTAAAAATGTATCCATGAGCACGTTAGCGCTTTCATTCATTGCTGAAATGATAACAAATCATTTTTGCCTCAAAACTTAAAATGCGAATAACTTGAAATTATAACTATCGAAATAATGAAATTATTATTTCAATCTAATTATTTTGTTATAAATCAGTTGGGTTGTATGAGGTTTTGCGCTTATTCATAAACACGTCGTATATCGTGGTAAAATTCAACCAAATATAATATTAAAAACTCACTCATGAATAAGTAAAATAAGCAGACCAAAAAAAGTAAAAAACACGACTTCATGACACGTTGTAACTTTTTAACAATTTTGATCGATACAGAAACGGCAAAGAATTTTTTTGAAGAAATGGAAAAAGTGACACCAATGTAAACTAAGTTATATAAAGCTAAAGTGCAAAGTAAAAGGGATTATCTTACGTCCCATTAATGTGAAAGGTATTCGATTACGCAAAATCTTACTTGCGGATTTTTTTAGGTAAAAAAATAAAATTGTTCGTCTCCGAATTTTATTAGTTGGGAAAGGTCTGGACATTTTCACTTAAAGTAAAGATTATATATCAAGCCTCTCACCGTTTTTCGTGAAAGTGTGTTTAGTGGGACGTATAAAGGCCTTTGACTATTTATATGTGGACTGGTTACGCGTGTAATTCTACTAACAAACATTTCTGCCACTTTTTGCGGGGGGCGAGGTGACATGAAATCCGCAACTTTGGATTTTATTCCCCATAACTTTAGATTCTAATTTTGAATGTTAAAAATCATGAAAAGTAGTCTCGTGTGAACCCCAAACGTTCTAAGTTCGAAGTTATTATTTCGCAATTATAGGCTGTCTCGTTTAGTGATAAGGTGTAAAATTGAATGTAAATGCACAAGATCAATTGTGCTTATACCGTGGCAGAGGGGAAATGCTACCGCAAGGCTAGTCCTTATAATAATTAGTCAAAGATAAAGGCTGATGATGACGATTATGTAAATAATTAGGTCGAAATTTGGGTTCGCTAGTCACATCCGAGCCCACTCTAGTAGGCGAAGCCCAGGACGTCGCCGTGTATGTACGTCAAGGAGAACCTCATAATGAGACCTAATTATGTAACTACAATGTGTTTATAGAAAAAAATAGATTATGATGAGAAAAACATGAAAAAAACACCGTTATGGTATAATCAAGTGATAACAGCGAATACAGACTAACGAATGTGGAGAAAGCGAAAGAGGTCTGTGCCAGGTGGCGTTCCGTTTTCTCTGCCTACCCCAGAGGGAGACAGGCGTGAGAATATGAATGTGTGAAAGAATGACACATTTCTAAATGTGATTGTTACTTATTTACGATGGCAAACGTGTGTAAATAAAATAAATAAACAGGTATCTTGGACATTGACATACCAATTATCTGGTCACATTTAAAGTTCCAGAATCTAGTCTGGACTAGCATTATGATGACTAGACAACGATATAGAATACATATACAAGATGTTACAAAAATACAAATAAACATTTCAGGGGGTGGTTTAGACCATCAAACAAAACAACTTTCACTGTGGGACAAAAAACGAAATCGACTCGTGATTTCGATGTTGGTCCCATAGAGAAAGTTGTTCAGTTTGACGGTCTGATCATCCCCTTAAAAAATTGTCAGCATATTAAGAAGGACCCTGTATAGATACAAACATCCATATTCTGTTTTTCTACTTGACTGATGAACGGGGTCGTAAGAAATGTTTGCTTTAACATAACGTTTGTCCCATAAATTACAAGAGACTCAAATTAGTTCCAATCTTAATTAAGCATGCTTATACAAAACCTATATCAATTGAGATCAACACAAAGCAAATGAAGTACTTAACACGATCCGAACAGCTTTAAAGATAGACCAAGAGATAGCGCAATGAAATTTATTATTTTGATTTAATGATTAATGTGTAAACGATTTATATTACATTTCAAATTATACAAATAGAAAGTGTAATTCTTTTAACTCTCATTTAGCATGTATCTTCTATTTAGGTGTATGTGTTTACAATAAAGTTTAAAAATAAGTCCTATCGATACACACTCGCACAGAGAGGGCAAATAGAAAAAAATAGCACAATTTGGTTAAGCGTCCCCATGATGCAGTCGATTTCTACATTTACAGCAGATTTTTCTGACTTACATTTACCGTTATTAACATCAGCAAAGCTTGCCTTGGTTCAGACAAAGTTAAGGTATTTTAAAGACATAATTGATTTAATAATGATCTGTTTTGCTGCTTTGGTATGGTTTAATAGAGTACCCGCTACTGTTTTCCACACCGTTTCTTTTTTGGTGCGGCTTCTACAAAAACATTTAAAATGACGGCTTACTCCTGCTCTACACTACGCTAATTCCTTCTCACCTCGCATTCAGTACGAAACCCGACACTTTGCGAACTCGCAAAATCCCCCCATTTAGACTACTTTTCATCTGACATAATGGCTTATTATTCCAACCAGCGTGTAATATTTCAAAGCTTAATATTTGTAAAATTAACAGCATAACTGGGCACTCAGACGTACAAAGCCACTGTGTTTTCAGACATCTGGTGTTTCGAAAAAAGGGCGGATATACCAAACAGAGTTCAATAGAGACGCATGTCCCAAAGGCATATTGAATAGTCCATGTTTTGGCCGTCTACCTTTACGAACATCCAAGCTAAAACATACTTTAAAATTACAAAAATACAGTCCAAAATAGCTATCACAGGAAATCGATTTACGACCGTTCCATCCGAGGTAAAACGTTGCATCTGAGCATCCCTTAGAAACGCATTCAAACCTAACATGTCAATTCTAAAAGGACATAACTTCGTTGGTCAAAGGATTTCAATTCTCAGTGCGGCGATTTAAAGTTGAGATTTGTTGTTGCTGTTAAGAATAGAGTCCTCACCCTTTGTGAAAGGTAGTTGTACCGTGTAATTAGCGATTTTATGAAATTGTTAGCTAAATAAGTAGGTAGTCGTATTTCTTAACAAGCTAACTTTGTTGCATGTTTTGAGTTACGCCTCTACAATTTGTGTTATTAAGATATTTTATGCCATTGTAAAAACTTTGTCGTAAGTGCAGTTCTATTTTTCTTTCTAAGAATTTTTCAAAGTATTGGAAAATTGAGTTGTTAGGTATATGGGAACGACACGAAGGTTTTACAAAGAATTTAGTTGGAATTTTTGTTTAATTAACTAATTGTTAAATTGGGTTACTTCGACATTACTTTCTTGTATTTTTTTCATTACTTATAGATAATGGTTCAGACATTTTCACTATAAGATAAAATTAGCTTATACAGAGTGTAATAAAACACCCTAATAATATTTAAAGGGGTGATTTAGATTAGATTAGACCATCAAACTGAACAACTTTTACTGGGTATGGATACAAAGTCGAAAAAATCTGCCATACATTTGAGTAGGTGGAGTCGGTCGGTACTGCAGTTTTTTTAATAAACAACAGATTTTTTTTCTCGTCGTTTGCTCCATATTGAAAGTTGTTCAGTTTGATAGTCAAAAGTCTAAACCACCCCTTTAAATATTACTAGAGTGTTTTCTTACACTTTGTAGATAAAAATAATTCTAAAACGGTCAAGCCGACTCACATAAAAAGTTACTTTTAAATCTGAAACGTCACTTTAACGAGCGAATCTAGTATTTCAAAAAGAAGATGCTTTGAAAAATATCAAATTCATTAATATTCTGTATAAATTCTTCTCTAGTTTTACTCACGGACTATAAGATGTACATTCTAAACGAATTCGGTATGTCAAGTTCTTTTTTGGTCTTTATTTTATATTTTTTACGGAGAGAAGACATAATTTTTGAGAAACCAATTTTATTATTATTGCGATTCATCGAGTTTATCAATATAAATTTAATGTTTAAATTACTTTGCTCTAAACGCAAAAATATTGGAGAGAAATTAATTCGAACTCCATGGAGAAAAAATTTAAATTTCCTGCTTTCTCTTTCTAGCTCTTTGCTGGAAACAGACACGGCAACATCAAATGTCAAATTTTGACATTGTGAATGTATTTTTTTTCTTAATGGCCAGTTATTTTAAGTTGATTTTAAGATTACCAAGGAGTTCACAGGTTTTCCAGTGACGTCACTGGACGGACCGAAAAACGACGTTATTTTATTAAAAATATCTGTACTCCTTTCATTGTATTCTCTGATATAGAAAATATTATTATTGAGACAGTTATCTCGAAATGGTTTTCGATTCAGCCCTCCAAAAAAAACTCACAAAATAGACATAATTTTTGAAATGCCCGTGGAATATCATTCTTGTTATAAAAATAGAAACTCTCAGTTTGAAGCTCACCCCAGTATTTCAATTTTCACCCCTCAAAAGTCAAACTTTATTCATTCTTCAAAAGGAATTTGTTTGTGAATCCTTTTGTACGGAACTTGCCTTATTTCATTCATTATAACCTCAAATGAATAAGTTTCCATTTAATTCCTCGCTTGGTCAAAGCCTACTTAATTCGAGACGATGAAAAATTTTAAACTTGAAGAGAAGATATTAAACGGAGCAAATAATTATTATGCCAATGGCAAAATTCATGCCGTTGTTTCTCGGAATCCTTTACTTTTACAGGGAAATTCAGAAACCTTGTAATTTACAAAATAACGTGTATTATACGAAGAGAAATATCTATTATGATGCGAACTATTTATATTACCAGACTTTACTATAGGTAGAGAATTTGTTGATATAAATAAATGAATGAATGAATGAATGAAATATATACTTTATTTACATCAAACAAAACAGATTATGGTACAAATAAGGCGGTCTTATGGCTAAAAAGCGATTGAAATTGTGGTTAGAGTTTGATTTATGTAGCCTTAGCTGTTGCCCGCGACTCCGTCTGCGTGGCCCTTAAAAAAGTATCCTATGTGTTAATCCAGAACATATTCTATCTGCGTGCTAAATTTCATACAATTCCGTTCAGCCATTTATGCGTGATTGAACCACAAACATGCACACTAACAAACATCGGAACATCGTCATAAACTTTGACATTAGTGAGATCTATTCTATAGCGTCTTTCTTAATATGCTGACGGTCCACGATCATCAAACTAAACAACTTTCTCTAAAGGACCAACAACGAAATCACGAAAAAAAAATCGGCTGTTTAGTACTACATTTGCGTCGAATAGGTTTTCTGTTTATATGGAAGAACGGATTTTTTTCACGATTTCGATGTTGTTACCAGAGAACGTCGTTCAGTTTGATGGTCTGATCAACCCCTTAAAAACTGTCAGAATATTAAGAAAGATAATATACAGATACAGACACACAGGACGACAGAAAAACGCTATGCAGTTAATGTACAGACACGCTAAAGTTTTTTTTTCTGTGCCTAGGGATGTTTACCAGTAAGTTGTTTGCTCCCATAATTTGTTCAGTTTGATATGTAGAGTCTTAGTTACAGTTGTTGCCAACGAATTACACCCTGTATATTATCGTAACTATTATAAAACTGAAACAGAAGTGTATCTGTACATTGAAGATATTTACAAGATAAAGATAACAATATGGTATTTAGGTATCCCTGACTCCAAATCAACCTTTTTTTAGAATTTTTGTCATTGTTTGTGTATTTGTTTGTATGTATGTTTGTAACAGCATCACGCAAAAACTACTGAACCGATTTTGATGAAACTTTTTTGTTTGATAGCTTATGATCTGACTTAAAATCTGGTATACAAGGTGTTACAAAAATACAAATAAACATTTTAAGGGGATGATCAGACCATCAAACTGAACAACTTTCTCTATGGGACCAACATCGAAATCGCGAAAAAAAATCAGCTCTTCCATACCTACTAAACTACAAATGTACTCGAGCTAAATGTATGGGATAGCTGATTTTTTTTCTCGATTTCGATGTTGGTCCCATAGTGAAAGTTGTTCAGTTTGATGGTCTACACAACCCCCTTAAAAGTTTTAAATATTTATTTTTACTTTTTAACACCTTGTATAATTTGTGTGGACGAAGTCGCGGTTAAACGCTCGTACAAAATAAATTAAAAAACCATGGTATCTACTGGGACTCGAACCAAGAGTTCCAAACGTCAATTAATGACATGTCAAGCTGGAAACGGTATACGAGGAATGGTTCAAATTATAAAAAACCGAAGACACTGCAGGGGGCATTCTGAAGCCAGTTCCTAATCACGACCCATTACCATTTGTAACCATTTTATTACCTTTTTAAACATTTCTCGGGTCACTAAAACTTTTTATTTATTAGTTTTGTATTTTTTTTTAAGTTCTTCGGTATTAACGAATTCATTTGTTTGTTTTGAAAGTTTTTTGGGCTACTCTTTTCTGGAGATATGTATCATTTTAATAAAGTTCGTTGACATGCGTAGGTTATTTTATGGTTGGGCTATCAAAGTTATGTCAAATCATCATTATTATGGTTCGTCTAGTAGACGATCGAAGTATTTAGTAAAAACAGGCCAAGAGCGTGTCGAACTCGCCCATGATAGGGATCCGTAGCCATTGAATAAGTAGAAAAAAAATATGATGTAATCTGTTTATTTTACCTAAGAGATATTTTTGAAAAACACAATGATAACGCGATTTATTTTCGTGCAGCGCCATCTAGTTTGTCTTTAGAGAACAAATATATTTGACTAGTATTTGGGGGTACGCCCTAATATTGAGTTTAGTTCCTATCATACGACACTTCACTTGATTTAAAATGAAAAAATGAGCGAGTTATTGAGGCAGGAGGAGAAAGACAGACAGACGGAATGGACGAAAGTATAAGGGTATCTTGACTACGGAACCCTAAAAAACATGTGAGAAATGGATTTATCCAATTTAACGAATAAACTCACGACCATAATCCCTTTCGGGGAGGTCAGAAACTGCTACAACTACCGACTACATTTTTAAGCATGCTGTTGTAGTATATCTCACTTTTAGGTGGCTAGCCTTTCGCCCACAAAAATACTGCACAAGAAACCTTATGCCTTAGTCGCCTCGTACGACACCCACGGGAAGAAATGGGGTGGTCCATTCAAAGTTTTTTTTTGTTTTTTTGATGTTGGTCCCATAGAGAAAGTTGTTCAGTTTGATGGTCTCACCATTCTCTGAAAAAAAAACCGTCGGCGTATTAAGAAATACCCTACCTATATATTTAAGACAAAACACAATTTTCTTTCCTGAATTGGTATTCCAGAAAAAAAAATCTTCGACGATCCCGAAAAAAAAAAAAATTATAAAAGAAAAACAAAATGACGGCTACACGAGCGTGTCAATACGTGACGCTTCGTATTCGACCGTCGTGATCGTAATTCGATAGTAAAAACATTCGAGAATAAGACCCTACATATTTATTTTTACGACCACAAATTTTTTACATAACCTTTACCACCACAGATTTAAGAGTGAAATTCTTATAAAGATAGATTTTTGATTGAAGATGGAAGATGATGAAATTATCGTGACTTCCTCTTTAAGATGACCTGTGTAAAAAGTCTCAAATATGGGTTCTTGAACCTTATTGACATGAATTTAAGGGTATATTACCGTTGGCGCGCTCCATACAAACGAAGTCTGGTTATATTTTCAATACAAACCAATTAAAGTCAATGATATTTATCAGAAAAAATCTAGAAACTAATCTCTATTCTTCTATGTCACTTTTCGTTAAAGTATAAAGTTTTAAAGTTACAGTACCCAAAAGATTTCCTTTCCAATCTTAAATTAATCCTAGCATTATAACTGGATATTTTATCGAAAATCGGACAACATACAAGCATAGAGATTAGTTTCTGGATTGTTTCTGCAAAATTTGATTGACTTTAATTGGTTAGTATTGAAAATATAACCAGACTTCGTTTGCATGGAGCGCGCCAACGCTGTTGCTTAGTCAAGGGTGAAGATTATTCGTTGACAGGCCTGTCCAATGAGATGGGAAAATATCCACAAGTAAGATAGCTTTCTTTGCGTAGCCTTGGTGCACAATAAGATATTGCTTTCATGTTAACCTGTGGGATCCCCACTGCAGGCTATAATATTAATATAAGGTCTAACAAAATTAGCTTAAACTGTATTAAGGTATCAAACCAAAATCAACAACTTTTTCTAAGGGGCCAATGTCGAAACAGCGAAAAAAACAACTGTTCCATACAAAACTGCAAACCTACTCGACCCAAATGTAGGTGGAAAATAAATTGTTTTTTTAGATACAATTTTAACTAATTTTATTAGACCTTATTAACTATAAGTACTAATATTTTAAATAGTTAGGCCTTAACTATTTCGTTTTATTCCAATTGGACCTACCTTGTTAAATATAAAGCAAATCTAATGAGAATTCTCCTTTTAAACAGAATTAATAGTTTGTGTTAGGGTAAATTTCAAGAAAAGATACCTGATTATTTTACTGGAAGGTAAGATGGGAAAATACTTTGACAGCAATTTGGATTGGTGTTAGTTAAAACTAACCTGAACCAAACACTGACCTGATCAATATACAGGGTTTAAGATACAGCCTGGCAAATACTGATACGGTGAATTCAGACCATCAAACTGAATAACTTTCACTATGGAGCCACCCTTAGGAAAAGCGACTCTGCTGCTCCGTAAAAACAGCTGTACTACTCGACTCGAATGACGGTTATCCATAGTGAAAGTTGATCATTTTGATGGTCTGATTTCACCGTTTCAATATTTGCCAGGCTGTAATTTACACCCACATAATGCCAATTGCAATAAGTATTTTCATTATCTTATAAGAATGAAAATCCACTAAATAAAATTTTCACACTTTCAGCTACATTTTTCAACCCACAAATACAATTTAAACAAAAGCTCGTAAGTTCTAGTATAATAAATAATTCAGCAACAAACCACCCAGTGTAAAACCGGTGCAAACTGACCGGCAATCCAATAAAACAAAAGAATACGAAAATAATCTTCACGCCCGCACTTTAAGGAGCTGACAGTGAGACGGGTAAACCTTTAACACTGAATAAAGCACGCTTTTCCTTTATTTCTCTGAACACCCTTTCCTGGAGCGCTTTCCGCAAGCGAAAAATACAGGAATAAAGTTAAGGTTTTTATTCTGTGATGAGGAAACTATCTCAAATCAGAGAGTTTGATAGAATAATACAATACCTGCACACATAAACTCACGATAATAATCACTTTCGGCGTGGTGAGAAGCTTTGCTACAAGCGCCAAACTACCACAATGTAGCAAAGCTCACTTTTAGCATATTGAAGTTATTGTAGTTTTCTGCGCTCGCTCCAGGTTTTTCTTTGTTGCAGTTCTGTGAAATTTGGAGCTCGCTTTGCTCGCTTTGCTCGCTTTGCTCGCTCTAGAATGATTATTGCACTCCATTGGTGCACTGTCAGAGTTTTGGACAGAGACGAGTCACCATGCTGAAAAATATGGAGCGAGCGAAGCGAACTCGATATCACTGATTTAAAATGCTTGACGCAGTTTTTTTGGCTTACACAAAATGTGGCCAACAGTCAAACGGACCCCAGGTCCGTCTCATCTTACACGTCGAATTTAAATCTTGCGCCGCCACTGTTTGTATAAATAGTTTTGTCCTCGCAATGATACGAAACTAAAAGTAAACTCTTCCAGAATACCCCCGTTTCCCCAAGCTCAACCCTAGATACTGCATTTCTTACCAACATAACTTACCCACTTTGCAAGGTGTAAGGACTATTTGTAAAGAGTTACCCCCTATCTTTAGCAGATAAAGTTTTAAAGAGACAATTAGAGTTTAAAGCATTTTTAGTGGCTTTAGTTTTCGGGTTTGATTTGTTGGATACTAGTTGCTCTGTGGTATCGAGAATGAAGCATCTTTTGCTGTTTCTATAAGCGAAAGGCTAAGTCACAAAACTATCAGAGGATTGAAGCTAGCAGTCTCCATTCTGTCGTTTCCAGTTTCCTGTCACAAGTCGTAGGTCCACACTCCGCATGCCAGTTCATGGTCTACATTCTGGAACTTGAACTCCCCATCGGACTCCACGTCCACGTGCCTTCAAGACGGCGTCGTAGAATTTGGGCTACAGACGTAATGGATCGGTGGCTTAATTGGACGAAAGTACAGCCCCATTTGGTTGGTTGTTGGTTCAAGTCCCGTCCGAGACAAATTTTTTAATCTTTAAATTGATTCTCATATCGGATGTCAGTTCATCGGCACGTATGACCAACCTTTGCCTTAGATTGTAAATTTTTAGGAGCTAATGATTAAACCAACTTACCTGAATGTGTTCTATCATAACTATATGAAATGTTTGGCCCGAAGAGCATGAATATACTTGTAGTAGCACACACGGTGTCGCCAGAGAGCACTGAATTTGAGGGAAAAAAATTAAAATGTTGTTTATGTCGGTAGTGTCTGACAGCTCGCTTGTCTTTAACATCTCAGTGCTTCGCCAGTAGACATATGTTTTTCTTACAGCTATCGTTTAGTGCTACCTAGCCAGCATTCCCTACCGGATACCAGCACGTCTAACATGATTTCTCTACTTGCGCGCGACTCGGCTTTTTCCCATACTACAAGTCGCGGCAAGCGCGGCTTTCGCTGTCCGAAAAGCGCGGGAACAGGCTATTTTCTATGCACCGAAGGCGCGTCGCGCGCGTGTAGAGAAATCATACTAGACGTGCAGGTATTCGGCAGTTATAACCAACCTTTGCCCCATTAGATTGCTAATTTTCAGAGCTAATAACTACTTTAGTTCCCTGACGTTGATATCGTCATAGTCTAATAACAATGAAGTGGACCAGTTCAGCGGTCGCGTCAGGTCAATCGAGCGTGGTGTGAGGGGGCCGGGAGGAGCGCGTCCCACCTCTGTCTGCGCGCGTACCCTAACAGCGAACTCAGTTCGGGTACGCCCTTCCCCCGCACGCCGCGCTCGATTAACCTGCCGCGACCGCTGAGCCTTATTCTTGCCTGATTTGATCTCTCAGAAAAACACCAAGCTTTTTCTACTTTTCGCGTACACTTTCAATGATTTTCCGCTAGTGTTCAACTTACAGGTTAATAATTAATGTAACAGAGGTTTTGGTACTTTGTCCTCTGTGAGAATGTTCTCGGAACCAGTAGCTTTTATGTGGCAACCATAATTCCGCACCGGTCCCGACGGACACAAACAAACGCTGATTTGTGATCGACCGAACTCTATTCGTTACTGTTCGCGCGACCGATTGTTACACGATTTACATTTTGAACTGGATTTTACGTACATATACTGACGATTCGACCATGTAAATTTAGATTTTACTTGTGTATTGAACCTACAAATTTACGAGCACAAAAACACCCACGTCTTTACGGTTACGTAAGTAGGGTATTCTGTTTCCGTAAAAATGTATAAAAACTAGCTGTTGCCCGCGAATCCGTCTGCGTAGGCCTTAAAAAAGTATCCTATCTGTTGATCCAGATCATATTCTATAAGTGTGCCAAATTTCATTAAAATCCATTCAGTAGTTTTTACGTGAAAGAGTAACAAACATCCATCCATACTTACAAACTTTCGCGTTTATAATATTAGTAGGATTATGTTTGAAGCCAATTACACTTGGGAGTTCTAGTCGTATATTTAGAATCATTCACTTATTGAATTTAGCAAAAAAAAATGTGGTTTGCGTTTTTTCGGGCCAAAAAATTAACCGTGCGCGTTTGTCTCTGTGGGGTATTTAGTCAAGAAAGAGGTTACCATCTCCACTTTAGGATTGCTCTCCATATGACAGACTTCTTTTACTTCCTCTAAACTTACCTATACAGGGTGTAACAAAACACCCTAGTAATACTTAAGGGGGTGCTTCAGACCATCAAAATGAACAACTTTCACTATTGGGCTAACTTAGAAATTTAGTATGAAACAGAAGATATTATTTCCTGATTTCGTTGTGGGCTCCACAGTGAAAGTTGTTCAGTTACATGGTCTAAAGCACCCCCATAAGTATTCCTAGGGTGTTTTATTACACCCTTTACATCTTCTCCTACAATTTACTGTATTTAATTTAAACTCACAGCCATCAAAGCCAAATACTGGTGAAACGTGGATGTTCTGAGATTTCAGAATATCTCTGACTACCCCCTCGGGGAATATAGTCGTGAGCATATGCAATAAAAGCAAAATGGCCAATATTAAAATATTCATGTCGGCCATAATAAAGCACGTATTTTAAAATCGCACCCCGATTACATACGACGTCAAAACCGCATTCGATCGTTGAGGTTACGCGTTCCGAAACCGCACCGGACGATAATCGCATCGGAAATTATTGCAAATGGAATAACTATGAAATTCAACGAATTTTTAAACAAGTTTTGAAAAATATTTATCTATTTTTAATCTCACACTTTATGTTTCATACCTTGGACTTAGACCATATAACTAGGGAACAGCCTTGCGGTAGCAATTCCCTTCTGCCACGTTACAATATCAGTCAATCATGTGCATTTACATACAATTTTATACATTTTCACTAAACGAGAGAGCTCATAAGATTGACGAGGGTAATTATTTTCCTGGTCGTACTACAATTTTAATTAAATTTCTTGTTTGCGAATATTTGTTGCGATCCGAATGTTTATCGAAGATATCGAAAGGAAGGAAGGAAGGAAGTTATATCTAGTAGACTATATCTTAGGTAGTACCTTAGACAATATAACTAGGGAACAGCCTTGCAGTAGCATTTCCCCTTTGCAACGCTACAAAATCGATTGATCATGTGCATTTGCATACAATTTTATACCTTATTAAAAAACGGGACAGCCTATAATTACGGAGCAATTGCTTCAAACTAGTCGCGTTTGGGTTCACACGAGACTATTTTTAACAATCAAAATTAGCAATCCAAATTAGCAGATTTCATGCAACCTCGTCCCACGCAAAGTGTCAGTAATGTTTGTTAGTAGAATTTACTCGTCCATAGGTTATAATGTCTAAGATTTTGACCTACATATTTTTAATTATTATCTACCAGTAAAATATGTAAAAACATTTGAACCTATACAATATATTGGGTCCTTCTTAATATGCTGACACTTTTTTAACGGGATTATCACCGTCAAACTGAACAACTTTCTGTATAGCACTAACATCCAAATCGCGAAAAAAGAAATCATCTGTTCCATGCTAAACTGAAATTGGAACATTTGAGTCGAGAAGGCATTTCAGCTGGTTCCTTTTCTTGGGATTTCAGATTTTCTCTTTTCTCCCAAGTAAAACTTCCCCAGGTAGGTGATTCATCGCGTCGCCTAGTCAAATAGAACAGGTCCAACGGATCCAGCCCTCAAAAATAGTTGTGGTCACGGCCACTCGAAAATCGACCAAGTGACGAAAATCGAAAATCGGCTCACGATCGATACATTACGTTCCTACAAAGGAGACGTTTACAAAATGTATGACGCCTCGGCCAAGGCCTTGTAAAGTGTATAGGGGAAAGCCGCGGGACGAACACTACTAAATTAATAAACCTGTAAAATGTTTGTTTGTTTGCACATAACATCTAGACTAAACTACTAAATCGATTTTGATAAATCTTTTACAACTTGAAAGCCTATCGACTTCAATTAGTAGGGCATGCCCATCGTGCCCACAACGGTGGATCCGCGTCTGGAATAGAATAGACAAGCGATGTCATTTATAAACCGTATTAATCCCACGGCGGCGACGTGCCATACAAGATAGAGTGCTATCCCATTCTAATTTGTGTGGCGAGCAAATTAGTGTGGCATCGAAAATCACGTAGTACTCCGCTGACGGACTTTCCGCGGCGCATTGGATACTGACCTAATTGCCTTATGTGGTCTGTGGTCCGTTTACACGTGGCGAGTTAGTTGAGGAGAGTTCTATGCGTGGCGAGTTACCAGAGAGTTCTATACATACTACTATACAGGGTGAAATTGATATAATTAGCATCCTTTTAATCTAAGAGTCTACACATCAAACTGAATAACTTTTACTATGGGAGCAAACCTGTTAGAACAAAAAAATAGCAGCTGTATCATTAGTTATGTTTCATTCAGTATTAATTCGACATGGTGTTTTTTGGTAGTCCTCAGCGATTCTGCTTCTTAATGTTTAGTTAATTAATTTCAGACATTGGATCACAGAAACAAAATATTACTTTAAATTGCCTAGTACAGACACAATACGTTACTGATCTTGTAAACGATATAATCGGAAATTTACACACTATACTGATTGCCTTTTGGTGGTTTTTGGTGCGTTTAAAGTGGTAATTAAGTGTTACAAGTTTTAATTACATAAAAGGAGGTTTTTCCCAATGTAGAATGGGCTAAATAGCAAAAATATTAAAAAATGGATTGCTCGTTGCATTGTAACCCAGATTTTGCGCAATGGAGAAAGGCTTAAGGTAAACTTTAGTCAGATAATTAGGATGACAGACCGTCAAGAGTCTCGTTAAAATAACTAAAGTTCTACTTTGGTAATTAAATAAAAAAGGACAAGATGTTAAATAAAGCATTAATTAAAAGATACTAGCAAGTCTTTGATGTTATAACTCTCTACCTACGCAGTTAATTAATTTGCCCTTTTTATTACTGAAACGCTTCTTTTAAATAAAATCATATTCTTTCTTTTATGCTACCGGCAGTAGGAGGGCTAAGCTTTTTCCAAATATCAGTCAAATTACAAAAAAAAACATTAATATACATATAAGTTTTAACAAAATTAGCTGAAACTATTTTAAAGAGTTGATCAGACCATCAAACAAAACTACTTTCTCTATGGGGCCAATATCGAAATCGCGAAAAAAGAATCAGTTGTCCCATACATTTGATTCGAGTTATGTTTGCAGTTTTATATAGCATAGCATAGCATAGCATAGCATATGCTCACGACTATGTTCCCCGAGGGGGTAGTCAGAGATATTCTGAAACCTCAGAACGTCCACGTTTCACCAGTATTACCGAAACTCTGTCCAGTGTGACGGGGCTTGAGCCCGTGTCGCCACTTATAATAGACAGTGGGTACAATACATGCCTCGAAATTGAAGCATGCAGGTTTCCTCACGATGTTTTCCTTCACCGAAAAGCCAGTGGTGTTACAAATCGCACATAAATTCCGAAAAACTCATTGGTACGAGTCGGCCTGGACGGGGATCGAACCATCGCCTCAAACAGGACCGCAGTTTTATATTGGACAGCTGATTTTGTTTTCGCGATATCGATATGGTCCCATAGAAAAAGTTGTTCAATTTGATGGTCTGTTCATCTCCTTACAATGGTTTCAGCTAATTTTGTTAAACCTTTTAAGGCTTTTCGGTGAGGAAACCTGCGTGCTTCAATTTCGAGGCATGTATTGTACCCACTGTCTATTATAAGTGGCGACACGGGCTCAAGCCCCGTCACACCGTTCTAGGTTTCAGAATATCTCTGACTACCCCCTCGGGGAATATAGCCGTGAGCATATGCTATGCTATGATATCCCTCACATTGCTCGTGTCAAGTTGCAAGTAATATAAAACGAGGCTCGATCGTAGTCATCAGGCAGTCATTGGTAGCCCAGAACAATATTACGCCGCGGGCAAAACACTGTCGAATGAAGCCTTTGTCATTTTAAATGCAGATCTCTTGCTAAGTCTGCTTTTACTAGGTGGAAACGGTTCGCTTCATAATCCATGCTAATTAGAAAGGCAGGCCAGAGTAAAGTCAAATTAAATCAATAATTCAAAATAGTATTTTACATACCTACAATATCCTGAACTGTAAAAGTATCTTAGTCGGGGAAATCTACGGATTTTAGTATGGAGAAGGTTGCATTAATTGCACTTTTGGTGATAATTTGGAATATAGTAGATAAATACCTGAAAAACATAAAGTCTCAATAATCCCCAATTTTTTATTGTGTATTATTGAATAATTAAGACATTTACAAAACATTAAATTTAGGTATGAACAAAAAATGGAAAATTGGTGATTTTGTACAGGATGGCTTCATTCAATACGTTTTACTTATAACAATAATAATCCCCGGTTAATATCGTAAATTTGAGTAGATATTTAATATTTTGTAAGTCTTCAAAAATTATAACCTCAAAACTAAATTATTTACTGTTTGTTTGTACACATTAAATTTGCCTTGTGATAACTAACTGTCACTTTTGCTAGTATGCTGGAAGAAATATCTTTCGAAATAAGCTTGCCCTTTGTACATTTGTATCGATTTTAAGGTATTTCTCCGGTTCCTGAGCTAATATAACCACGAAATCTCGACAAAAATGTTATAAACTAACAGTAATATTATTTCAAACACAATTTATTAAAGTGTCTTTAATGCAATCTCAAATCTTATTTTTCCTAGACTATCTCTGTGATAAATATTTTTGTAACCTACCTTGATGTGTTTCCTGAATTGATATAGGTAAATTTTTAACTATCTGATGCTACCTACAATCCTTTTTAGGATTCCGGATCCAAAGGGTGAAAACGGGACCATATTACGAAGCCTACGTTGTCCGTCCGTCGGCCCGTCCTATCTATTTAGGGCTGTAACTTTTGAACCGTAATAGCTAGACAATTGAAATTTTCACAGAATATGCGTTATTACGGCGGATTTGTTAACAAAAATGTCAATAAGTTAAAATTAAGGGGGGTCCTCATACAAGAAACTAGTTTTTAGCAACGTCTTTTCTTCTTGCTCTATCGTAAAAACGGTAATACACACAAGCGTCAAACTTGGTGTGATTATAGAGTAAACTACAGTATAACAACAAAAAACAAAAAACCCGACTGCTTAAAAAACCTTTTAACTGAAAAGAGAAAAACAAGCTGTATAATCATTAATCAGCTATAAAAGCTTCATTTGAGTTAATATAATTTGCGTGTGATTAGGTAGGTATCGCAAACGAGGACAAGGAAGATTTTTGGTTGGTTATTGGTTTGTCCCCACCTGCAATGCTAACCTAATAACACGCAAATAGCTGATTAATGATTATACCGCTTGTTTTTCTCTTTTCAGTTAATAGGTTTTTTAAGCAGTCGGGTTTTTTGTTTTTATTAATAATTTAGTTTATTTCATACTTTTTAGTCTTGTGTCGAAACGGTAACATAAAAGTACTATAATATTTATATATTTGGAATCGTCTGATTACTAGCTTTCATTTGATACCCATATTGTAATTTTTAACAAAAAAAAAATTGTTTATTCCCCCTCTCTTTTTTATTTCGCAGGCGCCATATTAAAATAATATAGCTTATGTCACTCTCACTATTTTTACGAATCTAATGACACGTCATACGCTAAAATCCATCAAGCCGTTTAGGCTGTAGGGCGTGCCAAAGAAATAGACATACAAACATACATACATACATACATACATGCTTACATACATACGCTCGGAAAACATAACCCTCCTTCAGGCGCAGTCAAGTAAAAATAAAAACCGCCCAAGTGTGAGTCGGTCTCCCGCTAAAAGATCCCGGAGAAAAAAAAATGTTGTTAGTTAATATGTTGCGTGGTGTTGCGGTACGGAAAATAATTTTATAATTTGATTGATTGATAGGTCCTTAGACAGAATTCCCCAATAAACCACACCAGGCCGCAGATGTGTGATGTCAATGTCCATCGAGACGCAATGATGTGATCTCGATGACGTGTGTAGACCGCAGGTGTGGTATGTATCTCCCTACCTATATGTCATTATGTGGAGTAGGTTGATAGGTTGATAATGAATGATATTGATTGATATTAAGAGAAGTTCGGAATTTATGTACGATTTGTAACACCACTGGCTTTTCGGTGAAGAAAAACATCGTAAGGAAACCTGCATGCTTCAATTTCGAGGCATGTATTGTATCCACTGTCCAATAAAAGTGGCGACGGTTTCACTCCTCGTCACACTGGACAGAGTTTCGGTACTACTAGTGAAACGTGGATGTTTTGAGGTTTCAGAATTTCTCTGGCTACCCCCTCGGGGAATATACTCGTGAGAATAAACTGGATGATTATTTAAATGATCAAAATGCTTGGGTCTGAGGTCACTAGCTTATAGTTTATTTACTTTACTGTATAGTATCAATTATTTTATTAAATAGACTATGTATTATTGTATACATAACTTAAGCTTAAGAATTTATATTGTAATAGTTATTAAGTCGTGTTATGTTGTAGAGTTTCTGGCCGCATCTTCTCTACAGCGACAACACGTTCCGACGCGGTGGTAGCTTTAAAAAAGATTTGACGTTTGATAAGTGTGCTGTAAGCTCCTATATTGAATAAATTGTATTGACTTTGACTTTGAGTATATGCTATGCTATGCTTTATGCCGAATGCGTAAATGCGCGCTGCATACAAACGAAAAATTGTGATTTTTTCAATACTAACCAATTAAAGTCAATGAAATTTTTCAGAAACAATCTAGAAACTAATCTCAATGTTTGGATGAAGTCAGATTTTCGTTAAAATATACAGTTTTAGTGCTAGGATTGATTTAAGATCTGTATGGAAAACTTTGAGGCACTGTAACTTTAAAACTATATTTAACGAAAATCTGACTCCATACAAACATAGAGATTCGTTTCTAGATTGTTGATTGTTTCAATACTGAAACAATTAAAGACAGTGACATTTTTCAGAAACAATCTAGAAAGTAATCTCTACCTCGTCAGATATTCGTTAAAATGTATAGTTTTACAGTTACAGTGCCTAAAAGATTACCATACAAATCTAAAATTAATACTGGCATTGAAACTGTATACCTTAGGGAAAATCTGACAAGATACAAGCATTGAGATTTTAAACCACGCGTGCCAAATACCGATTGGTAATCTTCGAAAAATGTCGCTTGGTACGCAGGTATCCTCACTATGTTTTCCTTCACCGTTTGAGAGCAGTTGGAAAAACTCATTGGTACATGGCATGATATCGACAGTGCGGATTCGAACCCTATAAATAAATTTTTTCTCCATGCACAACTACAATTAAATGAAAATGAACAAACACAATCAAATTTTCAATTGAAGTATTATTAAGTTATTTTAAAACCCGTAGTGTTCCGAAACCATAAAAAAATTCGAATAAAAAGAGAACATTTTAAAACGCGTTCGTTTCAGCCAGTTTAGTATTTTAATCCGATTCCAATGCTATTTATAACCATTCCAAAAACGGTAGTGATGCCCACAGATAATAAAAAAAGGTAACAATTGACCAAGCGCTTTCGGCTGCTTAATTAAAATCGTCCATTTTGTTTTTTCTTTCAGGAATGTGACCAAAGCGACGTGTGCGGGCATAATGCCGCCTACGCGCCAAAATTCACTTTTTTAATCTGTCCCCAAAAGTTAGAAAGTTATGTCAAGTGTTTTAAACATTTTAATTAATAAATTTGAATTAGTAAAGTTAGATTCGGTATTGAACGAAAGTTTTGTTGGTACTAAAAATGTTTGCTAAACCACGTGTGAATGTGAAGTTAATCCTTTTATGTTTTATAACGAGATAAAGTTTTGCCGTTAATGTTTTGGTCTAATTAGATTTATGTCGACTAGAGATAATAATTTTTGACTAAACTACTTATAGAGCCCTTCTTAATATACTGATTGTTTTTTAAAGGGATGATCAGACTATCAAACTGAACAACTTTCTCTATGATACCAACATAAAAATCAAGAAAATAAATGTGCTGCTCAATACAAAACAGCAAACCAAAATACAGGGTGTTACTAAAGTAAAAATAAACATTTAAAACTTTTAAGGGGTTTGACGACCATATTATCCTTTGACATTTTTATTTTTACATAATGTACTTGTAATTATGAATTTGATAAAATGAAATAAATAATTCTATTCTATTCTTGAGTAGATTTGTAGTTTAGTACGGAACGTCAGATTTTTTTTTCGTGATTTCGATATTGGTCCCATAGTGAAAGTTGTTCAGTTTGATGGTCTAAACCACCCCATTAAATGTTTATTTGTATTTTTGTAACACCTTGTAGAGCCCTTCTTAATATGGCTGACTGTTTTTAAAAGGATGATCAGACTATCAAACTGAACAACGTTCTCTATGAGACCAACATAAAAATCAAGAAAAAATATTTGCTGCTCAATAGAAAACTGCAAACCAAAATATATGGGACAGCTGATTTTTTTTCACCATTTTCTATTATATTACCTACCTAATCCTACCAAGACCTATCATATTGGTCCCATAGAGAAAGTTGTTCAGCTTGATGGTCTGATTATCTCCTTAAAAACCGTCAGCATATTAAGTTGGACCCTGTATATTCACTGCTGTATTGTGATTTATAAGCGAAAAAACACTCCAAAAAAGGCCCTTAAAATTAATATGTTGGTAGGTTGGTATGCCACAATTTGTCGTACTTATGAGTAGGGTTGTCAAAACGGACTGTTCAAACCAAAACGAAGCCTAATATGCAGCTATAATGTTTATTCTTCCGTACCCTATTGTAATTTGGCAATCATAATGCACCAAAAATAAGTCGTTCAACCATAAAAATATTAAAAATTGAGTAGGTATTGCAACTGCTCCCTTACCAAACACCCATATAATCTTTACCCATCTGGTCCCGAAAAAATTATTAAATTTCTAACAATACAAATTGAATGCAACGCCCTCTAGCGCACATGTCGTAATGAAAAATAAACAATACTCGAATGAGGATCTGCGTTGATTTAGGTTCTGTGCAAACAAGTGTAATAGTGGAGCCCTTAGATTAGAGAGGGATTTTGTAGGGTTGTCCAAAGTTGTTTCAAATGCGGGACGTTTAAAATCATTGCGGTTTTATATGTTTTTATCTCTAATATTTATTACCTAGTTGGTAGTTGTAATTAAGTTATTGAACGACCCGAAAGCGAATTTGGTCTTGAGTTTATTTATTTTATATGTGCATTTGCATATTGATACAAATTTTGGGGAGATACAATACAATGCAGCTAATCTGTTGTAGTGTATTTAGTTTTCGTTTTCAATCAAACATGTTGTATGCCGTTTTCTCTTTCTTTTACATAATTATTTATTTTAAAATTTTCATCCGATGAAAACAGCATAATAAATAAGTACAAAGGGCTCTGGGGGGGGGGGGGGGGGGTCCGTTGGATGTTCTGTGGTTTCAGAATATCTCTGACTACCCCCCCCCCCCCCCCCCCGGGGCATATCTTCGTGAGCATATGCTATGCTATGCAAACGGCGCGAGCTTATCTCGCCCTATAGGGCGCGAGATTTCTTCGACGAAAATGTATGTCTATTTAGGTATTAAATAAATCTATGAAAAGTTAAGTAATTCTGTAACTGCAAGTGAAATTTATAAAGATTTAATGTAGCAAAGCAAGCCTTTAAAATTAAAATAAAAAATCCTAGGTATCGTTTTAAAATTAAAATTCTGTATAAAAGTCAGCAAGGAACTTATCTTAAATTTCCATAACATTTCTCATTCATGTCTCGTAAACCCCCGAAATACGGGACCACCACTTCACTATTAAGGGGTGTTTATGAAAGGGACAAAAAGGGGTCCTATTGTTGACCTTGCCCTAAGGTTACTGCACTTAAAATATTGCATCTAGGTGGAACACAATTTGTCATGGAAAACCGTTTTTGGGTGAAATTACTTCAAAATTCCATGGGAATATACACACGGCTGGATAGGTTTTAAAACAAGATATTAAATGAGTGGAATAAGTAGGAAATATTCATCGTAGGCCTTATTGCAAGTTTATCAATCTTATCCAATCGCAGGCTATGTAAAAAATTCCCTACAGTTTGATCCCGAACTACTGAGACACAAAAAAAATACACACATCCGAACATAGAAGCTCCTCCTTTTTTGAAGTCGGTTAAAAAATGGGCCTGTACCGAACTGAGACTAGACGGATTTTTAGCACAAAAATTGCATGATTTTTTAACTGCATTGGTCAAAGAAAACAAAAAGTAAAGAATTAAGGCGTACCATTCAAGACACGTGTTTTTTTCAAGGTTTTTTGTTTTTCTTCTATTGTTAAAAACCGCAATACGAGTACAAGCGTCAAACTTGGTGTGATTATAGAGCATACCCACTCTAAACTCTAAAGTAAAACAGCAATATTATGTGTTTAAAACCGGCTGAGTGTGTGTTACTCGCGCTATGGGCCCTGCAGAATATTTTTTTCCGTTAAGTTAAGAACCATCGGTGCACGAATCTGACTCGCACTTGTCCGGTTTTTTCTTTCTCTATGTCTATTAGGTCCGGCACATACATACCGGAATTCCGAATCAGGATAACGATTTCGTATGGATGTTCCCCCTCTACAATTCCGTTAGGTAACAAATCCTAGATTCAAAATCACAATCCTGATTCGTAATTCCGTATGTGTGAGGCACGTCTTAATACAGCCAAAAGCCAAAATCAGAGGGTACGGCTACCCGGTTCGAAGTTAGCAATTGCGTGAACTTTTTCGTTCCAATGTCAACTCTATTATAATGAAATTCGGACTGAAACGGTCGCTAATTATCGAAAACCGAAAGTCCGGGTACAGGGCCAGTTCAACAACATTAGCTCGACCTTCGCACGGACAGTGTGTCCCAAGCATAACTAGAGTGTACGTGTGGATACGTGACGTCATCAAGGTTTATGACTACGACGCCATCTTGTTGCCGTGATCGCTGATGGCACTCCATCATTCTGACTCCTCGAGCGAGCTTCACAGGATCCGCCATTTTGTGTTCAATTTATGCATGTGAGGCATTTACATTGTTTCGATAAAGTTTTAGACCGGAACGTCTAGCATGATTTCGCGACTCGGCTTTTTCCCATACTACAAGTCGCGGCAAGCGCGGCTTTCGATCTCTGAAAAGCGCGGGAACAGGTTATTTTCCATGCAGCGAAGGCGCGTCGCGCGCGTTTAGAGAAATCATACTAGACGTGCAAGAGTGCGTTTTGAAAGTCATACGTGTCAGAGGGGGGCGGGGAATGGCCATTCTGTATATACAACTATATAATATACCTATTCTGTGCCTATACATAAATAAAAGTTAAATTATAATAATAAAGTAATATAGATAATATCACAAACCCAAAACAGTGAGTTTGTGATATTCATGTGATACATCAGCATCAAAAAATGATAAAATATTTCGGAACCTTGTTCTGAGATAAATAAAGTTAAAAGAGTAAGAAATGTTAGTTTAGTTTCAAATTTTCATGCCGAATAAAGTGCAGTGTCAAATCTACTAACATAGTCCATTACAGCCTTTGACTAATTATTATAAGGACTAGCCTTTCGGTAGCATTTCCCCTCTGCCACGGTATAAGGACAATTGATCTTGTGCATTTACATTAAATTTTACACCTTATCACTAAACGAGACAGCCTATAATTGCGAAATAATAACTTCGAACTTAGAACGTTTGGGGTTCACACGAGACTACTTTTCATGATTTTTAACCTTCAAAATTAGAATCTAAAGTTATGGGGAATAAAATCCTAAGTTGCGGATTTCATGTTACCTCGCCCCCCGCAAAAAGTGGCAGAAATGTTTGTTAGTAGAATCACACGCGTAACCAGTCCACATATAAATAGTCAAAGATTACAGCACACTGAAAAAAAAACCAAAACACTAGCTACGCAATCTCGAAATCTAAAGCTATGTTAACAAAAAACAGTAGGTAGTTAATAATGAATGAATAAACCAAACAAAGTTAAGAGAGGTTCATTATAATTGTATATAACAAAAGCAGTCTAGCTTGTTTACTTAAGGCCGCGAGAAATGACAAAGGCGAGAATACAATAACTTTAGAATATTTTTCCGAAAAGTAAATAAAAGCCGCAGGGAACGAAAGCTCTTCCAAATTATGTACAGATTTGATTCATTGTCTCTGTACAATATACATTTCATAATTCCAACAAAATTTCTAATAGATTTCAAAAGAGAAATTACGATATTTCAACGACTTTAACACATTCCACTACAGCTAAAAACGAATTTTATTAAATTTAGAAATTCAACACAAAAAGCTGCGATAAATTACCTGTAAGAATAAACGAACACACGCAATCTTATATTCAAATATCATCCAAGTTGGCGTCTTATTTGCCTACTGCAGGATCGCAGGCAAGGCATCTTCTTATCCAGCCTCATGTCAAATCATTGAGTGTACCAGTTATTACAGAATTGACAGTGGCGTAGCGTAGCGTTTTGTCGGGGACGCCATGCGATAGCATGCACTGATGAACTTAAATTTGCGTGCTTTAAACGATCTTATACAACGTGTTAATGAATTAACGCAAAACTAGAAAATAATTTGTTTACAATCGAGAGCAGAATCGAATTAACATGGTTTCAACATAGGTTTTTTTTTCAAAATATTAAATAATTTGTTAGTATCTGTTTGTAAAATTTACTGATCTTGATGTCAACCCATCGCACGGGCAACTCACCCTACTTACTACCAAAACAAGATTCTTAAAATGTATCCATGAACACGCTAGCGCTTTTATTCATTGCTGAAATAATAACAATCATTTTGGAATGAAAGCTTAAAATGTGAATATGTTTACATTTTAATTACTAAAATAGTGATATTAATATTTCAATGCGATTATTTAGTCGTGAATCAGATAGGGTGTATGAGGTTTTGGGCTTATTCAAACACGTTGTTTATTGGAAGGCTGTAGAGAGAAGTTAATTCCGCGAACCGAACACATCCCCTGTGGTTTTTGCCCTTACCATCGCCTTAACAAAGTATTGTGCTCACGAAAAGAGAATTTCTTATAATGTTTGTCATATAAATGTTTTACGTGTATTTACTACGGGAGATTTGATTAAAACTCCTACATTGTGTACGCAGTAAGAAAGTTTAATACGGTTTAGAGTTACGAATAACTTTGTTCTTTCATCTTACGAAAGACTCAATGAAAATGTTTTCGGTTATTTTGTTTTTTGACATGTAACGGGATCATCATCAGCCTGTATTAGCCCTCTGCTAGGGCCTAACCTAATGGTGATATCGGTGGTAGTCAAGTTTGCATTTTCAATTTGGGCACTTCAAATATGCATCTTAATAATATTATAGCCGTGAAAACGTTCAAGATAGACAGGTAGAGACTATTAATACGAGGTGATATAAAAATACAAATAAACATTTAAAGGCGTGGTTTCACCATCAAACTGAAGATCTTTCACTATGGGACCAATATCGAAATCGCGAAAAAAAAATCTGATGTTCCATACTAAACTACAAATCTACACGAGCTAAATGTATGAGCAGATTTCTTTTTTCGCGATTTCGGTATTGGTCCCATAGTGAAAGTTGTTCAAACTTATGTGCCACTTTTTGCGGGGGACGAGGTAGCATGAATCTTTGGATTTTATTCCAATACTTTAGATTCGAATATTGATTTTTACAAAAGGTCTCGTGTAAACTCCTTACGCCACTACTTTGAAGTTATTTCTCCGCAATTATATATTATGCTGTCTCGTTTAGTGATATAGTATAAAATGTTATGCATATGTACATGATCAAATGATCTTGCAACGTGGCAGAGGGGAAATGCTACCGCAAGGCTGGTTCCTAGTTAAATTGTCTAAGGAAATAACAAACAAAAAATGGACCATTGATTTTGTCAAGCCCCTGTACAAAAATGGCGGAGTAATCAAATTACGCATTATGTGGGCATTGTGATTTTATTACCTAATGAATAAGATAAAATTGATATGTTTCGGTTATTATGCCGAGTTATTACTGACAGGGGGACTTTTCCAGAAGGGTAGGTAGAGACTATAGATCTTCACTCTGTTTTGTTATTAGGTGTAATTTCTTCATTCATACAACGTGTTAATGAATTAACGCAAAACTAGAAAGTAGTTTGTTTAGAATCGAGAGCAGAATCGAATAATCATGGTTTCAACATAAATAATTTGTTGTAAAATTTAAAATTTACTGAACTCGATCTCAACCCACCTGGGCACTCTCACCCTACTTACTACCAAAACAAGATTCTTAAAATATATCCATGAGCACGTTAGCGCTTTCATTCACTGCTGAAATGATAAAAATCATTTTTGCTATAAAACTTAAAATGCGAATAACTTTAAATTTAAAAAAATATGATATATTATGAAATTATTGTTTCAATCTAATTATTTTGTAATAAATCAGTTGGAGTGTATGAGGTTTTGCGCTTATTCATTAACACGTTGTATATGGAATCACTTTCTAAAGCAAGGTAAAATATAGCATAATCCACGTATGCAGTATTATTTTATTAATAACAAAACATGGGGTCCTACTGAACCCAAACCCCATGCCTAAACCCACGAGGGTACCCCAATGAATATAATATTAAGCTATTGTAATAATATAATAACAAATGGACCGACAAATCAGCTTTATTCTGCGTCTATTTGATCAGGGCTATTGTATAATTTTTTTTTATGGAAAATTGTGGTATTTTTAATGGAATTATTAATAACTTACGGCCGCGGCTTCCTAAACAAGTTGAGTTTTCCGGCCAACTCTTATTAGAAATTTATAAAACATTTTTCATCACACAGAAGATTTCATGTAACAGATACACCGTTCTCGATCTACACTCGCGTGCAACCAAATCGACTCAACCCTTTAACGCGCATGCGGGGTAACATTTCTTAAATAAGGCATAGCTGACATTTAAAAAACATACATCATTTCAAAGCTTGGAATCTAAGCTTTAAAAAAAAACATTAATCATGAAAATCGGTACAGTATTTTTTTTTATATTGAGGTTTAAATTAAAATACAGGAAAACATGCTACGCGTGAAACTCACGAGTTGCGCGACGCTATCGCTTATAAAACCACCTGTGACAGAAATTTTTTATCAGTCGCTTATCTGAAGTTGAGCTGATAACATCTCCACTTGTGAAGCTTACGGTTTATCCAAAATTATGGATACTACGCTAACTGAAGCCGCCCAAATTGTGGCTTTATTGCAACAAGGCCTTAGTCAGCAAACTGTCGCTCGTCAGCTGCACTTGAGCCAGTCTGCTGTGTCCAGAGTATACAGAAGGTTCCAGGAGACCGGTGCCTTCACTCGTAGACCAAGATCTGACCTGCTAAGGCGCACGTCTGAGAGGGACGATCGTTTTATTGTCTCTACTGCACTGCGGAATCGCCACCTTACCAGTGTTGATGTCCAGCAGGAGCTGAGGCGAGTCCGAAGGGTGGCTGTCAGTGAGTGGACAGTCAGACGATGTTTAAAGCAAGCTGACCTGACCCCAAAACGGCCTGCCACAAGCCCAAAATTGACTGCAGGTCACCCGTAAGCGCGTTTGTAATTTGCACGGGAGCACCGTCTGTGGAGCATCGACCAATGGCTGCCTATCCTGTTCACTGACGAGTGCAGAGTATGTCTGCATGGCAGTGACAGGAGAGGCCGGGCCTATAGGCGTCCGGGAGAGCGCTTTGCACAGTGCTGTTTCCGTGAAACAGTCGCATACGGAGGCGGTTCCTGTATGATGTGGGCTGGCATATCCCTAGAGGGTAGAACAGCCCTCGTTTTCGTGCCTGGGGGAGGCCGAGGAGGCGGTCTGACCGCTGATCGGTATATCACCGACATCCTACTTGATCATGTGGTCCCGTATGCAGGCTTTGTCGGGGATAACTTCGTGTTAATGCACGATAATGCCCGGTGTCACACTGCACGTGTCACTAGGCAGTTCCTCGACGAAGTCGGATTACGGGCCATGGACTGGCCAGCGCTCAGTCCCGACATGTATCCGATTGAGCATGTATGGGACCAGCTCAAACGCAAAGTCCGGGCCAGAGATCCAGCTCCTTCGAACATCCAGGAGCTAAAAGAGGCGTTGTTAGAGGAGTGGGAAGCGTTTCTTCAAGAAGACATAAAAAAATTGATCAGATCAATGAGGAATCGCGTAGAAACTCTTATAAGGGCTAGGGGAGGAAACACTCCGTATTAATTTAATAAATTTTCCTTGTTTTCGTTCAAATTTTTGGTTTTATTCAAAGGATTGGCTAACCTCAATTCATTTCTTAATTCTCTATACCTATAGTCAAATTTCAATAAAAAAAAAATACTGTACCGATTTTCATGATTAATGGTTTTTTTTAAAGCTTAGATTCCAAGCTTTAAAACGATGTATGTTTTTTAAATATCAGCTATGCCTTATTTAAGAAACGGTATCCCGTGTGCGCGTTAAAGGGTTGAGTCGATTTGGTTGCACGCGAGTGTATATCATGTTGATTAAATTCTTAATTAGTTTTCAATGCACCACTTCGCCACAGAATAGATTATAGTATATAGTTCTAAATACAGAATGGCCAACCCCCCCCCCCCCCCCCCTCTGACTTCAGATACCTCACCTCACCTCACACTTTCTGGGGACACTTTAGGAGAGCCGAGCAAGGGAATGCAGTCAGGCGCGCGCACCCGTTGGATTTGACTACATAAAATTGTGTCTTTTCGCTAAACGTAAAATTCACATTTTCCGTAATTCTTTAGCTCAAATACAATTCTTAATAAACGAACGAACAATTAAAATTTGAAGTTAAATGCAAAGCGCGTCTTTCAACCCTACACGCAATGTTACCAGTTTGCACAAAGTGCGCATGTGCAGACGCCATTACGAAATTCGAAAACGTTCTATACAGTGCCGGACTTGTGACTTCGCTATCAGTGCTCCCTCTACTTACGTTTTGGAAAGACGGAAACATAATAATCTTACCTGAAAAAAAAAGAAACGTTACATAAGTTAATGAAAAACTCAAAAATGGTTCCATATACAGGTGTGCGTATATGTAACAAAACACCGTAATTTAAAGGGTTAGACCATCAAACTGAAAAATTTACGATATGGTGAAAACGATTTTTTTTTTTTAATTTTACTAGTAGGTATGTTATATTATTTGTTACACTATGTATAAATTACTTCACGCTATTATCCCACAGTGATAAGCAGAGGCAACGGCTACAACAATGATCTTGAAAGATGTTTAAAAATGGTTTTGGAGGGGCAATCAGTATAAAATGTCATGTACATCGTGAGGAAACTTGCATGCTTCAATTTCGAGGCATGTTTTGTACCTACCCACTGTCCATCATGTGGCGACGGGCTCACCCCCCGTCACACTGGACAGAGTTTCGGTACTACTGGTGAAACGTGGATGTTCCGAGGTTTCAGAATATCTCTGACTATCCCCTCGGGGAATATAGTCGTGAGCATATACAGGGTCCTTGTAAATGTGCTGTGACTTTTTTAAGGGGATGATCAGACCATCAAACTGAACAACTTTCTCTATGGGACCAACAACGAAATTGCGAAAAAAAAATGTGCTGTCCCATACATTTCGCTCGAGTAAGTTTGCAGTTTTGAATGGAAAAGTTGTTTTTTTTCGCGACTCGATGTTGGTGCCATAGATAAAGTTGTTCAGTTTGACGGCCTGATCATCCCCTTAAAAAAGTGTCAGCTTATTAAGAAGGACCCTGTATTTGCTATAAAGTTGTCTCAAATTTACTAAATCATAGGTTTGAAATACATGGCGAGAATAGTGAATACAATTTAACTTCAAAACTGATTTTAATAAAAGTTTCCATACAATACAAAGGAAAACTAACCAAAAAATGTTCATTCAAAACCCACCCTACCCTTTATATAACTAAGATTCTTTTCCCAGTAACAATAACCACACAATCAAGGAAACTTTCGCGTATCTCAAAACATAAGCTAAACGACGTAACACGTTATAAGAAAAAAAAAAAGAAGCAAAGAAAAAAAAAGTAACAAAGCTTCGAAGCAATAACTGGCCAAACAATACCCACGTGAATGGTTCGTCCAGGAATGATATGCACTGGATGAGGTATCAGTTTACCGGTTTTTTTCTAAATACCGGTTTTTACTTTTACCTGAATTCGTATTTTACAAATTGTACTGAGTACTGTCTATAAGGGTAGGGTGGAGCTATAAACCATCAGGGGCATATTGCATGACAAATTATAAATGTACCCTGAATTGTCATTGTAAATTACTGTTGTCATGCTTATGGAACCCAGGCCCAGGCCCTGCTTAGAGTCCAAATACTTAGGTTAGGATGATGTAAATACATACTTACTTAAATCGCAAAGATTCGTCGATGGAAATAAGTAAGTATTACGTTATGAAGCGAGAACACGCAAAAGAAGAAGGTGAAATCAAATCAATCTCGATTGTCGTTTTTATTTCAAATCTCTGTCAATATGGATACAAAAAGATTTTGTAATGAGTGACACTTTGTTTCCGAAAGCTAAGAATTCCTTAATTAAGATTCAGCATCGATGCTGTCACGAAAAGGTGCGTTTTCAATGCTGAAAGTATCCCATGTCATTATCATATCAGCCGATACACGTCCACTGCTAGACATAGGCCTCAATCGCGGATCGCGCAACGACCGGTCCTGCGTTGCCCTCATCCAACGGGTTCCCGCCGCCTTCACCAGGTCGTCTGTCCACCTTGTAACCTAGCCACGCTGCGCTTACGCGGCCCCATCGACAATCAGTTCTGCGAGCAATGTGCCCCGTCCATTGCCACTTTAGTTTAGCAATTCATTGCGCTCTAATAAAATCAATCAGTTTCATATCAAACCTTTCAACTTATCCTATCCCAAACCTTACCCAATCCAGCCGGCACAGATCCGTGCCCGTAAAGTTTTGATAGCAGATGCTTGCCAATATTTGACGACGTCACCCAACGCCGTTCTTATTTAGTTTTCATTTTCCGCGCGAAAGAGCATAGCTATCTGCTATACAACCGATAACGTTGTTTTAGGGTTCCGTAAGATCTCGGTTTGAAACAAAATCGGATTACGAGAGCTTGCGTATTGCCGCAGCTCAGCCAATATTGGTGTCGGTAATTTGATCAATGGTCGTTTATTTTTTTTTTAATTTTTGTATTAAACCGCTAAGCTGCTAAACTAGTAGGTAGTTGTAGTAGGTTTTCTAACTACCCCAAAAAGGGATAAGGTAGTGATTGAGTGTGTGAGAACCTTCAGTGAGAATCCATTTTATTGGAAATTTTCAAATTTATGATTGATTTTATTGTGGTGACAATTAAGTTCAATCCTTTAGACCATCAAACTGAACAACTTTCAAACGAAACTGGAAATTGCTGAAAATGTCAATTGCTACTCTACCCAAAGGTATGGGAACAGTTGTTTGTTCGCGATTTTGATGTTCGCTCCATAGTGAAAGATGTTCATGTTCATTTTGATGGTCTGGTCCCTTTATTATGAAACGCATTTAATTTTAGACCCTGTAAAATATCTTATTTTGTAGGTACTAACATTTAGAGAAATAGAAACGAAGGTTCAATTTGTTACCTATACTTAAAATAAACAGAAAAGCTTAAGGTACAGAACCCTAAACTCGCGAACCAGTCTCTTAACTTAACCAGTGTATTTTCAGATATAAAAACGTTATTTTTTATAGCAAGGATAATACTTTATTGTGAGCCTTGACTTTGATGGCACTCTTGTGAGGAATACGGGAGGGTTTATGAGTTTTTGTTGAGTTTCTTTTGTATCAATTAAATAGAGTAAACTAATAATCAGATTTTGGGAGTCGCGCTGCAAGTCTGGCGGAGTACGGACGCGTGCGTTTTAGCGCGTTAGGCTTGCACGTGGCACCGCCATTTTGTGAACTCTTTTCTGTTTTAACCTTAAAACAATCACTTGAGATTATATACTAAACATTGGCAAAACTGCCACGCTAGTAATTCCCTCTAGTTTTTAATTACTAAGATAACTTTAATAGTCTATTCAGACAATCAAACTAAGCAACTTTCCCATAGGAACATGGGTCGAAAAATGATAAAATTTTTTGGGCTTCCTATACTGTGTGTTACAACTAGACAACTTTCACCATTGGACCAACATCGAAATCGCGAAAAATAAAATCAGCTGTCCCATACATTTAGCTCGAGTAGATTTGTAGTTTAGTATGGAACATCAGATTTTTTTTTCGCGATTTCGATGTTGGTCTCATAGTGAAAGTTGTTCATTTTTATGATCTACACCAGAAATTGAACCACTTTTACTATACAGGGTGTAAGGAAATGTATCATTAACCTTTAAACCACATACTCTACCCATCAAACTGAACAACTTTTACTATGGGAGCCAACCTGTCAGAACCAAAGAATATCAGCTGTCCCATACATTTGAATCGAGTAGGTATTGCAGTGTAGTATGGGACAGCTGATATTTTTTTGTTCTGACAAGTTTGCACCCATAGTAAAAGTTGTTCAGTTTGATGGGTAGAGTATGGTGTTTAAAGGTTAATGATACTTTTCCTTATAGCCTGTAGAGCTAACAACGACCGAATTATTTTTTACTTTTTTAATGTTAGTTTTTGGCGTTGGGGGTTTTTTAATTTGTAACTCAATGTTATTTCATATTTATTAAATTTTCATGAAACAAATCTAAGAACGCTCGCAAAAATTAGTTTTCTATTGAAAAAAAGGATCTAAATCGGTCCACCCTTTTGGAAGCTACGATACCACAGACAGATAGACAGACCGACAGACAGACAAACAGGCAGACAGACCGACATAGGCGTCAAACTTATAACACCCCTCTTTTTGCGTCGTGTGTTAAAAACGAATTCTAACCGACTTTTAAATAACCAAGATTATAGTTTACAGTTTAAAGTTTTAAAGACTAAACTCCAACCGCAATTCTAAGAATTGACTGCGGAATTGAATTCCGAGTGTCTCCAGGCTTCAGCGACAATAGATTTCGAAGCTCCGGATTCTAGGAGTGCTATCCAGGAATCCTAGCCTTTTGAAATTGGACCTAGAGCACACAAGTCCCTCTTTATTAAGTTTTTCACTTGAGCCTTGTTGGATTTCTTTAGTTGTTTAGGTTGAAATTGGTTTGACACTTCTTTTTTCGTTAAGAGAATTTCTATTAAAATACATACATACATATAGGGTCCTTCTTTATATGCTGACACTTTTTTAAGGGGGCGATCAAACTGTCAAACTGAACAACTTTCTCTATGGCACCAACATACAAAACTGCAAACCTACTTGAGCCAAATGTATGGGACAATAGATTTTTTTTCGCGGTTTCGATGTTGGTCCCACATAATTTTTTTTTCAGTTCGATAGCCTAATCATCGCCTTAAAAAAGTGTCAGCATATTAAGAAGGACCCTGTATACTCACGGCTGTGTCCAATAGGGGTAGGCAGAGACAATTGATAGCCATCGGCTACGATTCTGACGCTCATCGGTTTCGGGTACAATTGATCTGGCCCTTTTTAAGTATACTGCCAATTTGGTCGGCATACGCACGTCTAGGGTGACCCCTTTCGACTATTCCATTCTCATTCTATTAAAATTACGACATTATTACATTGTATAATGTAAAGTGGATAAACTGAACAAAAATACAGAGGTGAGAAGAATAAAAACCGGCCAAGTGCGAGTTGGACTCGCGCACCGAGGATTCCGTACCTCCACGGGCAATAATGTATGGTTTCATACCCATTCGATAAGGTGTTGAACATGACAGTAGACAAATAAAGCGGTAACCCCGAAATTCAAAATTCTTAGGACAATTTGATCTGGTTTTTGTTACAGCGGGATTTGATCTTCAAGACTTTTTTATTTCAGCAATTTCGTACCTTACATCATTTTCAAAAGGGCAATCGGTAACCTTTTTGGTAATTACATATTCCCTGGGCTACTGTACTAGAATTATCTTCATACATGCTCGTCGGTTCTGGATACATAAGCATAAGCATATGCTCACGACTATATTCCCCGAGGGGGTAGTCAGAGACATTCTGAAACCTCAGAACATCCACGTTTCACTGGTAGTACCGAAACTCTGTCCAGTGTGACGGGGGGGGGGGGGGGGGGGGGGGGTGAGCCCGTCGCCACTTGTAATGGACAGTGGGTAAAATGCCAAAATGTTGATTTCGATTCAGGGACCTTATAACCATATCGTCATCTTTTTTTTGTAAATATCTTCAATGTACAGACACACTTCTGTTACAGTTTTATAATAGTTAAGATTTTAATCAGGCGACAGAACAAATTTTACTTGGCCCTCTTCTTTATCTTTTTAATGTTAAGATTTCAATACAATTTTAAAAGCCGATTCGTTAAAATTTCTTAAGGCGCAATAGTAGGACGAAATACCTTGGAGGCATCTTCTATTTTTTTCATTTTTCAACTAGATTTATACAATTTACCGAAACCAAAGTCATACCTCATTCTTGGGTAGTTTATCCAGTGATATCATAAATTGAATACACGATTGGAATTACTTCACTAGAAAATCGTCACAAAGATGACGTATTTTCATGTATTTTAAAACATTTTTCTCGTTTTAGAAAAACTTATAATAATTTCAGATTTTTTGTATTTATACTCACATATTTACCATTACTGAAATAAAAAAAAAATAGATACATAGGGTCCTTCTTAATATGCTGACACTTTTTAAGGGGATGGTCAGACCGTCAAACTGAACAACTTTCTGTATGGGACCAAAATCTAAATCACGAAATAAAAATCTGCTGCTCCATACTAAAAAGCAAACCAACTTGAGTCAAATGTATGGGATAGCAGATTTTTTTTTTCGCCATTTCGATGTTGGTCCCATAGAGAAAGTTCTTCAGTTTGATGGTCTGATCGTCCCCTTAAAAAAGTGTCAGCATATTAAGAAGGACCCTGTATAAAAGTACTTTTGTTAATTCTTTTTAATCGAAAATACGTCGCATACAAAAATATTCGTCTGAACCTATAGCCCCTTAAAAGTAAAAGAAGATAAAATTCCAACTTATTAACTGACATCGATAACATTAAAATCCCAAACCAATAATGGTTTCGGGATACCGCGGGCTATAACTTAACGAATAATGATAACAATTTCGGTGCTAAACGAATTTTGTAACAAATGTACCGTGAAAAGTTTAAAACTGTTACAATAAGCAATAATTTTAATCGCCTCTGTTTATTTTAACTACCGAATGTTGGTTACATAAAAATTTGTTTTAAGGGGGGAACAGCGGTCGGGTTTATGTTTTATTTATTGACTTTTATTATTACTTTATGCTAACAGCATGTTAGGAATGCACGTAAAAATATAATCCGGCTTCTAACGGCGAGACTAAGACGGCCCGATAGCACAGTCGGTAGTGAACCTGCCTGCTGTGCCGAGGGTTTCGGGTTCGAATCCCGTAAAGGACAAATATTTGTATGATGAATATGAATATTCTATAATAGTCATCATAACACAAGCCCAGGCTAGATTCTGGTACGTTAAAAGTGACTAGATAATTTGTGTGACAATGTCCAAGATAAAATAAAAAACAGGTTATCATCATCATCAGCCTATACATGCAGGGTGTAAGTGACAGCCTAGCAAATACTGAAACGGTGAACTCAGACCATCAAACTGAACAATATTCACTATGGAGCCTACCTCAGGAAACGCGAAAAAAAATCACTTGTCACTTCCACCCTTTGACTAATAATTATAAGGACTAGCCTTGCGGTAGCATTTCCCCTCTGCCACGGTATAAGCACAATTGATATTGTGCATTTACATTCAATTTTACACCTTATCACTAAACGAGACAGCCTATAATTGCGAAATAATAACTTCGAACTTAGAACGTTTGGGGTTCACATGAGACCACTTTTCATGATTTTTAACATTCAAAATTTGAATCTAAAGTTATGGGGAATAAAATCCAAAGTTGCGGATTTCATGTTACCTCGCCCCCCGCAAAAAGTGGCAGAAATTTTTGTTAGTAAAATTACACGCGTAACCAGTCCATATAATAATTAGTCAAAGCTTCCACCCTTTGTATGTCCGTCTCACTGTAGTACCTACACAGGCCCACTACAGGTTCCGTCTTAATATACTGATACTTTTTTCAGGGGGTGATCAGATTGTCAAACTGAACAACTTTCTCTATGGGACCAATATCGAAATCACGAAAAAAAATCAGCAGTCCCATTCATTCGGCTCGAGTAGGTTTGCAGTTTTGTATTGAACAGCATATTTTTTTCGCGATTTCGATGTTGGTGCGATAGAGAAAGTTGTTCAGTTTGATGGTCTGGTCATGATCTCTTTAAAAACTGTTAGCATATTAAGTTGGACCCTGTATACGTCCGTCCCACTGCTGGAAACTGGCCCACCATATGGGCATAAGCCCACTGTGGATTGATAAACTTCACATACGGACGACATTGGAAGGATCGGAAATGGATCAGATTAGCACAGGAAAGAACCGTGGGGAATTGCGCAATAAATAGGATGCCTATGCCCAGCAGTGGGATGTGGGCTAATTTGATTAATTGGTAAATTGATAAAGGATTAGGAGCGACATCATTGTTGTCGAGTTGAGAGAAACTTGAATTGAGACAGTCCAATAACTCTGTTGATAGTGAACCTGCTTGAATCGAGGGTCGCGGATTCGAGTCTCGCAAAGAACAAATATTATGGTGAATACGAATATTTTTTTATCCAGTCATGCATGTTTGATTAATACAAGAATAACAGATAAAAATTTTTTTATTCCGTAAAACCTAGACACGCAATTAGAAGTAACTTACAATCAATTAACCTTTATTCAAAACATTAGATTTTTTATTCTGTAAAAAAATCTATAACGTATTTTCTAAACACTACATTACTAGTTCAAACCTAACTGACCTTCAAAACCGCACTTTTTTCAATAAATTCCTATCTAAATTACTATGTTAGAACTACCCCTTAAACGAAGTCACCTAGCGTGACAAAACAGCAGCTGTGAACTCCCCCTTAACAAATAGAATGTCAATTTTAACCACTAGTTAGACTAATAGCCCCCATAAGGGTGATAGCGTGATGGTAGACTGGCTGTTAGGAAAAAAATTGAATAGAAGAGACAATAAAAAATAAGGGTAAGTTTTTTTGTCGATAAAAAATTATCGATGTGTCCTACGTATACAGTCCTTCTAAACAGAGCAGAATATTTTAAAGTGGATGATCAGATCATCAAACTAAACAACTTTCTCTAAGGGACAAATATCGAAAAAGCGAAAAAAAAATCCCATACATTTGGCTCGAGTAAGTTTGCAGTTTTGTATCGAACAGCTGATTTTTATTTCGCGATTGCGATCTTGGTGCCGTAGAGAAAGTTGTTCAGTTTGACGGTCTGATCATCCCCTTAAAAAAGTGGCCGCATATTAAGAAGGATCCTATATTCTCTTTGTTTCGAAAACAAATTCTAGTGTCAATTGTGGTGTCAGTCTAGGATACAGGTAACCACCGAGGTAACCAGAGGGCAATAGAGGGGTGAGGTAAAAGTTGGTGGGAGGCAGGGAGTGTCCATACTGTATGTAGTACTAGATACTCTTTCTTACACTCTGCCCACACAACCTACCTAAGGGTAGGCCTGTGCCCTGCAGTATGACTCTCTAAGTCATATCACAAGATCGTGCTTCAATAGTCCGGGCGTAGAAACCTAAAATAACCACTTAGTTATAATAATATTAGAGTTGATGATGTGTCAAAAATATATATCGGGTATATGCTAATATACATATTTATGAAATGTTATAACACATTCGAACTTATGGTAAATACACTTTAGGTATTCTCATTATCTCATATTAATATTGATCTAAAATTGAATATTTCTGGTTTCAACTATCATTATGTGTTGTTAGCTTCATATTAAACAGTTGTTATAAATGTTAGATATCGGCGAACCAGGTTACGAACCATTATCTAAAGCAAGTTCTAGTTTTTAATTTTGTGGAGTATAACTCAACATAATATACCTAACCAAATATTAAAAATTTACATAAGCATAAGCATAAGCATATGCTCACGACTATATTCCCCGAGGGGGTAGTCAGAGATATTCTGAAACCTCAGAACATCCACGTTTCACCAGTAGTACCGAAACAAATTTACAGACTTTAATAATATCAAAACCAAATTTTCTTCAGCCGGTTGAGTACAAAAGCCGTGGTGGTCCAGTGTCGAGTAACCTTGCCTGCCGTGCAGGAGGCGATGGTTCGATCCCCGTCCAGGCCGACTCGTACCAATGAGTTTTTCGGAATTTATGTACGATTTGTAACACCACTGGCTTTTCGGTGAAGGAAAACATCGTGAGGAAACCTGCATGCTTCAATTTCGAGGCATGATTTGTACCCACTATCCATTATAAGTGGCGACGGGCTCACCCCCCGTCACACTAGACAGATTTTACTGGTGAAACGTGGATGTTCTGAGGTTTCAGAATAAACTACCCCCTCGGGGAATATAGTCGTGAGCTTATGCTTATGCTTATGGTTGAGTACAACTACATTTTCGACTTTTGTTCCGTTTTTATCTAAAATACATGTATTCGGTGAGCAAACCGCAAATTTACAGTAGTCATTATAGCGTGAGAGCCGCAGAATGTGTTCCCTATATCATCGGGTAAAATATTCACGGCAAAGTCTTTTCCACTGAGTTTGTACAAATTTATAGATGGCAGCGTTTCTATGATAGTTTTCTTGTTTCTTTTTAAATAAGTCTTAGGTGATGCAGACGGTAGACTTTGATAGCATGTTTATTTTTAGGGTTCCGTACCCTAAGGGTGAAAACGGGACCCTATTACCAAGTCTACGTTGTCCGTCCGTCCAAACTTTTTAGGGCGTTGCTTTTGAACCGTAATAGCTAGACAGTTAAAATTTTCACAGAATATTCGTTATTACGGCGGATTTGTTAACAAATTAAAATAAAGATGCCAAAAAATTAAAACTTAACCTCATACAAGAAACTAGTTTTTATCAACGTTTATTCTTCTCGCTCTATCGTAAAAACGGTAATACATACAAGAGTCAAACTTGGTGTGATTATAGAGCAAACTTTACAGTATAACAACAAATAATAAAAAACGGCCAAGTGTGAGTCGGTCTCGTGTGAAAGATAAGATAAGATAAATATTCTTTATTTGCTCACCAAAATACACAAAAAAACAACACCAATATACACGAACAAGAAGGGTACAAAAGGCGGCCTTATCACTAAAAGTGATTTCTTCCAGACAACCAAGTCCAGGACCATAACATTTTTTTAAATTTATTATTTTGTGTGGTACGGAACCCTCGGTGCGCCAGTAGACCGACTCGCACCACGCTCGACCGGCAACCGGTTTTATTTATTTAAGAAGCGACTATAATATCTTTCGGGGTGGTCAGTAACATTGCTACAACTACTAAGTAAAATTTAAATTATGATGTGATAAAAATTAAGTAATTTGCTGTTTGATAACCTGCTTATATTGTGCCTCTTTGTAAATTTGTCTGTTTTGTTTTGATATAAAAAGGGTCGCATTTATGCGCGCCAAATTTCCGTCCTAATATGCGCTTACCTTTATGGAACAATGTAAACTTAGAGTAAAACTGGTCATATCAGGACTAAAAGTCGTATGTATGCAATCTTGCAGCGTCAGTCAGTCTGCGCGTTTGTCACTGAAGGTATCACTTTAACGTGTGAATGAATGCATATGGCAAATCACTTTGAAGTCCTTCTTGAATAGGGTTACCAGGAATCCGAATTCTTTAACTTAAATAACAGGTATTATTTAAATTGTTTATGGAATCAATTCAATTCAATTATACTTTATTGCACACCAAAACAGAACTTACGTCTTTTGGAATCTTTGCCGATATTTTAAAATTCGATAATGAGTCTTTCTATACAATCAATGACGTTTTAGAAATAGACGCGTCATACGCTAGGCATCACTGCTCTTTAAAATAGCGCGATATAGTTACGTGTAACCCGTCCACTAGACGGCGGGTGACTATATGAATACCGGGCAATTACCTTGCTCTTTATTGCCATTTTGGAGCGCGGGCAACGCATCTACTTTTAAAAACATCTTAGTCTATAACACTTACACCATTTTTCATTTTGCCCTTATTTAAAAAATCCGGACATTCCGGATAATGTTATTAGAAATCCGTTCTTTTTACCCGACTGCGCCGAAGGTTATGTTTTTCTAGAGTATGCATGTGTGTTTGTATGTCTATTTCTTTGGCACGCCATACAGCCTAAACGGCTTGATGGATTTTAACGTATGAGGTGTCATTAGATTCGTAAAAATTGTGAGAGTAACACAATACTATATAATTTTAATATGGCGTCTGCGATTGAAAAAAGAGAGATTATAGAGCTTGTTTTTCTCTTTTTAGTTAATAGGTTTTTTATGCAGTCGGGTTTTTTGTTTTCCTTAATAATTTTTCATAAATGTGGTTACCTTACTCACAACAGTAATTATTACCGATATCGATACTTGTAGTAATTACACGGCAGGTATGACAAACTAGAGTCGTTTGTATGTGGTTTGACATGAATTAGCAACAATTTTGTTTATTTATAACTAGGTGCTAATAAGATTTGTAACACCACTGGCTTTTCGGTGAAGGTAAACATCGTGAGGAAACCTGCATGCTTCAATTTCGCGGCATGTATTGTACCCACTGTCCATTATGTGGCGACGGGCTCACCCCCTGTCACACTGGACAGAGTTTCGGTACTACTGGTGAAACATGGATGTTCTGAGGTTTCAGAATATCTCTGACTACCCCCTTGGGGAATATAGTCGTGAGCATATGCTATGCTAATAAGATACCGACCAATTTATAAACATAGGTGCAATCACCGATGCAGGAACGATTTATACAGGGTGTAAAATCGAATTTTCCCGCGGGTGTCGTACGAGACGAGTAAGCGATTCGTATGCAGTGTTTATGTGGGCGAAAGGCTAGTCACCTACATACATACATATTCTCACGCCTGTATCCCACTAGGGTAGGCAGAGACAACGGAACGCCACCTGCTACGATCCTGACAAACCTCTCTAGCTTCCTCCACAGTCATTAGTCCTTTCATGCATGCTCGTCGGTTTCAGGTAGATCTGACTCTTTTTAAGCACGTCGTCGCTTTGGTCCGTTTATACAGGGTCCTTCTTAATATGCTGACACTTTTTTAAGGGGATGATCAGACCATCAAACTGAACAACTTTCTCTACGGGACCAACAAAAAAATCCACAACGTTCTCTAATTAAACTATTTTTAAATTTGTCTATCACAGTTACACCACACATACTTCTCAATGAGCGCATTTCCACAGCGTTAATCCTACTTTTGTGCGTCTTTTGCCATATCCAAGATTCACTTCCATACATCAATGGATCTCACTACTAAACACGACATTCCATCCTGAAACTTAAATTGATAAATGTGAACATTGCTACAATTACGTTTTTAAACAGAAAGTTGGTAGCTTTAATGTTTCTGACCACCCCGGGAGGGCTTACGGTCATGATTATATGTATGTATGTATGTAAAATTAAGTGCGTCATATATTTAAAAGGGGGTGCTTCAGATCATCAAAATGAACAACTTTCACTACAGAACCCACATTGAAAACGAGAAAATCTGCTGTTTCATAGAAAATGTAAATAGCTCGACCAAAATGTATGAAAAAGCTGTTTTTTTCACTGTTTCTATGTTATAAGGCCCTTCCTCCTCGGCTTCGATTGGGTTCGGACGTGTGCAACACTCTTGGATCAATTAATTTATAAATTTTACGACATTAAATCAAGTAAAAAATTAACTCAAGTACCAGGCTTGCATAGCTTCATATGGACATCGCTTTAACTGCAGCGCGTGAAGAAGATAACAACATCCACGCGCCACACGGGAGTGAGTACAACAACTACACGACACTCAAGCGCACACCTAACACACCTGAGACACGCCCACCTGCGCGTAAGCATTGTGCTTAGCCCCGCCTCCGAGTGACCACTATAGTTAGACCTCAGTTACAATATCTACCGTGCAATAATAAGGATCTTCACTTTCTGGGCAACGGGTAAACTGCCGTCGGAACATTTAGGCCTAGAAATAGAAATTGTTATCAGTAATAATGCCAAATCTCGAAAGATCGCCCCAAAAATCACCACGAACTGGTCTCAGCTCATCTTTAACTGATATAAACACCAAATCACAGGAAGAGGAGACGGATCTAGATTTTGTGAACACTCGCCAGCGTACTAAACGACAGAGAACTAACGAGAAACCTAGTCCGACTGGAAACGCTTTCTCAATCGAGATTCAATTCAAAACATTTCAAGACTCAATTATAACATTATTGGATGGATGGAAGACTGAACAGAATAAAATTTTGAGTAAATTGTCAGCCGATATGGGACAAATAAAGCTCCAAAACGCACAGATGCAAAATACGGTCTGCGAAATCGAAAAAAGTATTGTTTTCCTCGCAGAAAAATACGACGAAGCTAAAAATCGAATTGATATGCTGGAACGCGATCGCAATGCTAATTTTACAGTTATAAAAAATCTAGAGGACAAAATTGAAGGTCTGCAGAGAATTTCCAAGCTCACATCACTCGAGATTAATAATGTCCCACTGAAGGGCAACGAGTCCCAGCAAGATTTATTTAACCTAGTTAAGAAGACTTGTAATACATTACAACTCGAGCTAAACCCAGCTGACCTGAGAAATACCTACAAAACTAAGTCAAAACTGGGTAAAAACTCTATTATCGCGGATTTAAATACTGTGCAACTTAAAAATAATATAATTAAAAACGTGAAAACCTACAATAAAAACAACCCCACTCAAAAATTTAATTCTTCGTTATTGGGATTCGAAGGTAGCCCTACACCCATCTTTATTGGTGAAAGTTTAACAGACAGGGGTCGAAGGCTGTATTTTCTCGCTAGGGAAGCCGCAAAAAACTTAAGCTATAAATACTGCTGGACTTCGAACGCCAGAATTTTTATGAGAAAAGCTGATGGCGCTCCGCACATTATGATCAAGGACGAATCTCAGCTGGATGCTATGCTGAAATCGGAGTGACTAGGATGCTACTTAGATTTTAATCATTCCCTTGTTTTGCTGTTTTTTTTCTTATTTTTTATTTATTTTTATTCCTGTACTAAGCAAGTTATAAATATAAATGTAAACGCTGATATCTTTAAAAGCTACCACTATGTAAAATATTTTATTTCAACAACCATTTTTAATAACATTAGTAACAAACACAACACACAACTAATATATTACCTTGCTACAACCAACCCCCCCTTGCTATTACCATATCTAAATAACACTCCCAAAACTCATCTTACTAATTCAACTCACATAACCAATACATATTGTATAATAAGCCACATATACTCACGCTCACAAACAACTATCATATCACAACACCAATCAGGATCATCCCTATTGCATTTAATTTTCCTTTGTTTGAAAATTCGATTCAAATAATATCAATTTACTGACTAACAATCTAGATGATATAACCGTGTCTAACATAAGGATTTGTGATCCTGAGGAAGTGTCATCTCACTTTCATAGTTCGAATAGCCATATTAAGATTCTGTCACAAAATATTAGAAGCATAAAACGTAACTTTGATGATTTGACAGCGTTAATTACTCGAATTAACCTGGATTTAGATGTTATTGTTCTGTCGGAGTGTTGGCTAAGTTGTGCAGGAAACATTCCTAATATTAATAACTATAATTATCACACCACAAATGATTTTTACAACCAAAATGATGGTGTCACGGTATATGTCAAAAGTTCTCTTAAATACACAGTTGAGGAACCTCTATTTCCTGAAACAAATTGTCTTCTCATAAAAATTGGTACAGACCTCGCTATTCTGGCTGTTTACCGCCCACATTGCTTTAAAAAGAACATTAGTTACTTTAACAACTCTTTGAACTCTGTCCTCGGGCGACTTGGCTCATACAAAAACATAATTGTAACCGGGGATATTAATATAAATATCTCCGAAAACAGCAGTGAACAGTGCTCTGATGAGTACCTAAACCTTGTTGCATCTCACGGGCTTCTTGCTGCGTATAATATACCTACTAGATCTGACGCTTGTCTGGATCATGTTCTCATCAAAAGTAAAGCAATTGCAACTACATTTATCATACGGTCTACTGTGACGGATCACGATGCGTCTATTGTAGCTCTTGATATAAAACAACCTAAACAGCAAACACAGCATACTGTTACAAAAGTTGACCAACTGGGACTGGGCGAAACACTACAAAACATCGATTTTAGTCCAATCTATAATAGTAATGATGCAAACTTTGCAGCAACACTACTAACTAACCTATTGTCACAAGCCATAACTAAAAATACCACTGTGAGTCACGTGTCCCGTCGGAAGAGAATTTTGAAACCTTGGATCACTCCAGGAATATTGAGATGCCTAAGGAACAGAGATAATATGTACAAAAAGTTAAAAGCTAGTCCTAATAACGAAACACTTAAAATCACGTACAAACGCTATCGTAATTTCTGCTCCACTATTCTAAAAAAGGTGAAAAGAGAATATGAAAAGGGGGAGATACAGAAAGCTAGTTCAAATAATAAAAGGTTATGGAATGTAATAAGGGAGACGGTGAATTTTAGAGTTGGCAAAGATCCAGCAACAGACGTGCTCTCTATTTCTTCCTCACCTGAAGAGTCGGTAGAAGCTGTAAACGAGTACTTTGCCAGTGTGGGGAGGAATTTGGCAGAGAAAATTACTCCTAGCAATTATGCTAACCAACCAACCACTACTAACCAAACTCGCGACTCCTTTGTGATGTTAGAAACTGAGGAGGATGAAGTTGAGAGAGTAATTGTTTCAATGAAGAGTGGCTGCGCTATGGGCTGGGATGGGATTTCCTCGAATGTCATAAAACAACATAAGAGTATCCTCGTACCACCCATAACTCACGTCTGCAAAACATGTCTAAACACGGGAGTTTTTCCTGATGTGTTTAAGAAATCAGTTATTCGACCAATTTTCAAGAGCGGGTGTAGGGACCGTGTTACTAACTATCGCCCCATTTCACTGTTGACAGTAATGTCGAAAATTCTGGAGAAGATTTTAAACAAACGACTCATCAAGTATCTAGAAGATAAAAATATATTGTCGAGCCAGCAGTTTGGTTTTAGAGCAGCTAAATCTACCTCTGATGCAGTCCACAAACTCACAGACCATATTGTCGAAAACCTTGATAAAGGAAAAAAATGTCTCACTATCTTTCTGGACTTGGCGAAAGCCTTTGACACGGTCTCTATTCCCCTGCTTATTGATAAGCTCGAAAGCGTGGGTGTTAGGGGAACTTCACTTGAGCTATGCAAAAGCTATCTAGGAAATAGGTTGCAGTGTGTTAAGGTTGGGAACTACAGAAGTAAAGACCTTTTGATAACATACGGCGTTCCACAGGGTAGCGTACTTGGTCCTACCTTGTTTCTTGTGTTTATCAATGACTTGTTCCAGACTAGCATCAGGAATGGTGAAATAGTATCTTTTGCGGATGATACGGCGGTGTCATTTGTGGGGGAATCTTGGGATGAAACATACAGTGATGCTCAGTCAGGCCTAAACACCGTTGTTGATTGGTTAAACAGAAATTCTCTTACCATCAATGCTGACAAAACAAAGGTGGTAACCTTTGGAATGCGGAAATCATCGTTACCAATAGAGAATCGTAATTGCCTCAAAGTACATCGCTGTAAAACACCCAGAAACATTGCTTGTGATTGTCCAAAACTCGATATAGTTCCTAAGATTAAATATCTAGGCGTTATCCTAGATCAACATCTCAATTTTAAAGCACATGTGGATGTACTAACGGCAAGAACTAGGAAACTTATTTATATTTTTAAAACACTAAGACACGTGGCTGATTTTGATATTATAAAAATGGTATACCTCGCTCTGTGCCAGTCGATTCTAATTTATTGCATCACGTCCTGGGGAGGTGCAGCAAAAACCAACCTTGAAAGGCTTGAGATTGCACAGAGAGCTGTTCTAAAGGTGGCAACTTTTCGTCCATTTCTATATCCTACAAGAGACCTGTATGGGGAGTGTAAAGTCCTTACGGTCAGACAATTATTTATTTTATTCACAGTTCTCAAAAAGCACTCTTCACTGATGTACAATCGAACAGCTGTCATAACAAAAAGAAGACATGACATTGTCTGTAACACACCTTATGTAACCACAGCTTTTGCGTGTAAATTCTATGCCTTTCTGGGTTACTATCTATACAATGAACTTAATAAAAGTCTTGACATTTACAGGCTAAATAGAGTTGAATGCAAAAAAAAGGTGACTGAATGGCTAATGACTATGTCTTATGATGAAACTGAAAGTATATTGGTTGTCCCAGTATAATTAGAAACCCTTTTTAACCACACAGACACACACACTCACACTCATACTCACACACACACACACACACACACAAACACATTCACACAACATGCACAAATATAAAATTTTAAAATGTAGTCTCATTGGGTAGAATTGTTGAAATAAAATATACAAATAAGAATAAAAGTCTTTACTTACTGAACCCAAGATATCTGATGCAATGATTACCGGATACAAAAAAAAGGAAGTAACTTACCGAAATTGAATGGAATCTGAGGAGTGAGGACCTGGGGACTGGAATACCGGAAAACCAACCCAATCCAGAAACCAGTCTCCACACAACCTACATTTATGTTTGTGTAATTAATTATAAGTTCTTTGTTTTTAGTATCTAAGAAAATGTACATGTGGAGAAAATAAATGTTTTTATTATTATTATTATTATTATTATAAAAGTTGTTCAGTTTGATAGTCTGAAACACCCTGTTCGATATGTAAAGTATAAGATGATGAATGATGAAAAAAACGATGTAGCATTTTGGAAAGCGGGAATACTAGTCACAATAACGACCACGAAATTCAACGTTATTCTAAATACCAAAAAGTTTATTAAACCACACAATAAATTCCTGCAACAACAAATTAATTAATACCACACTGGAAAAACCGATGGCATATTGCTACTACGAATAAAGAAATAAATACATAATATTGCTACAGATAGAGAAATAATAATATCACTCCAACCGTTTATAAAACTATTGTTCTTTCCAGGAAATAGTGTTAAATCAATAGTGATGCGACGTGCTTGAACTATTCTCTGGAAGTGATATGACTCTCGAGTTCGAGAAATTCGAAAATTCGTTGTATTCATAACTGAGCATTCACTCAGTTATGAATTTTGAAGACTTTACCCCCATATAGGTACCTAACAATGAGGCGCTTTCCAGTCAATCAGTAGGTAGCAAATATTTGAAAAAACCCTGTCAACTTGAAAGTAAATAAACGCCTTTTGTCTTTGGTTTGTCTAATGACTGATATTGTTTTTTTTACCAATAAATACGCAATAAAACTGTAAATGTTAGTTTGTTGTAAGCAAAATTTTATTTCTTTCTTTGAATACCTAATTTGAATAATCAACCTAATAAATGTGCTGATCTATTTGTAAATTACCACCTACTTACCCAACATGTACCACATTTATCGCAATAAAATTTCATTTCATTTCGTTTCACGAATATTTATCTGCATTAAAAGTAGATCAATTCAAAGTATCAAAACGTATTTTACATTGTAACCGCATCATATTAATGAATTAAGTTTCTCGATAAAATTAGAGAATCGAGAAAAACACGGAATACTATGGTACCTAGTGACAGGTAAATTTTCCATTTTCACGCCACTTTTTTTAATCAAAGCGCTCATTTTCTAAGGAAAACAAAACCTGAACGGTTTAGAATCTTAAGCGGAAACTTCAACTATTCCTGAATTCAAAAAGTACATTTTGTGAATCGACTCAGTACTAGACTCAGTTCAGTACTGACATCACTACTAACCTATGGTTAAATGATCAATTTCCTGTTCTGACATGTAACATGGACAAACTTGAGACAAAGGGGCGTCACATTTAATTCTACGGTAACCAATTAATTGGTTATTTCCAATTGAATTGTTCAGTTCAATTGAATTTGTGAGCGGATATAATTGGCGTTTACAAGAATAGTCTATTGTCAAAGTTCGGTTGATTAATTTTAGAGCAACTTAATCAACAAGTTATATTGGTTTGTTATAATAAAAGCGGTGTTAGTAACATAGCCCAGTCATATTACGGTTTGACCCGGAACTAATTAAGAAATATATTTTTTTCGGTATCATTTAAGAGCCAATTTGAGCCTAGAAATTTTAGCTAGAAAAATACTAAAATTAAAGCAACAGCCTTAAATTTAAAATTAAGCATTTATCTCGTTCTAAAAATCTGAGGGTAAACATTTTGTTCCCTATTTTTAAGGCGTTAACACTATTCACTTCAAATACAGATTAAATGTTTTTGTTTACTTAGAAATTAACAACTCTGTAAGATCTTTAATGTTTGCATGCTATTTTTATGGTGAAATATTTATGGAATATTTAGAAGCCGTGATGGTACAGTGGCGAGTAACCTTGCCTGCCGTGCAGGAGGCGATGGTTCGATCCCCGTCCAGGCCGACTCGTACCAATGAGTTTTTCGGAATTTATGTACGATTTGTAACACCATTGGCTTTTCGGTGAAGGAAAACATCAAACCTACATGCTTCAATTTCGAGGCATTTATTGTACCTACTGTCCATTATAAGTGGCGACGGGCTCACCCCCCGTCACGCTGAACAGTTTCAGTACTACTGGTGAAACGTGGACGTTCTGTGGTTTTAGAATATCTCTGACTACCCCCTCGGGGAATATAGTCGTGAGCATATGCATGAATATTTATGGACAATACTTTAGTTAAATACCATATTTTAAGTAAATAAATATTATTATATTCTAACACAAAACCTATTTCATTCAGTAACAAAGTAACCGATTGAAACCAAAATTGGAATTCGAAAACATTACAAACAAAGACAACTTTCAACGACACTATATCAATGTTTTTACAAACAAACGGACGGATTTCAATGTAAAACAAAACCGTCACTGAGAAAATAAAAGTTGGCTCGTCTAAACCTCTATTGTAATGTAAATTCTGTGTCGCCAGGTTGATTAAACCTCGTATGTTTAGAGAACAAATTTGAGGTTAAAATAAAATTTTCCGAGGATTTTGTCGTAAATTAAAAGCTCAAAGAAAACATGTTCATCATCAGCACTAAAAAAAACTCGAAGACTTTGGATGAGAAGAAATAATTGTGGATGGAGTGACGTGGCTAGAGGATTCACGGGCGGACGTGTTTTCGACGTTAGGTAACCAAGTGGCCATTTTTGTCCTTAAAAATACTTGAGATTTCAAAAACCACTTGACATCGCCCAAATTGCAGTGCAGTGCAGACACAAGCAGAACGCTAGTAATGTTTTTTTTGAAACCTGATTCGTCCCACTTTTGGGCAAAGGTCTCCCCACAGTAATATTAAATAAACAAAAAAATTAGAACCGAAAGCGGTTCATAATTTTTTTTTGCATGGCATACTTTAGGCCAAAATCCAGAGAAATCTTGAGCTCTGCATATAAAGCCTGAGGGTTTCACACCACGTGCGGTTTGGACAACGATGTGATTTTCAATGGAGCCGAAAGGCCATTGTTGTCGAAATTTAAAATGTCAAGTGGTTTTCGAAAATTTTATATAACGCCGCGACGGGAAAATCGGTGTCCGGCTTTGACTAATTATTATAAGGACTAGCCTTGCGGTAGCATTTCCCCTCTGCCACGGTATAAGCACATATCTTGCACAGATCTTGTGCATTTACATTAAATTTTACACCTTATCACTAAACGAGACAACCTATAATTGCGAAATAATAACTTCGAACTTAGAACGTTTGGGGTTCACACGAGACTACTTTTCATGATTTTTAACATTCAAAATTAGAATCTAAAGTTATGGGGAATAAAATCCAAAGTTGCGGATTTCATGTTACCTCACCCCCCGCAAAAAGTGGCAGAAATGTTTGTTAGTAGAACTACACGCGTAACCAGTCCACATATAAATAGTCAAAGGTGTCCGGTAGTGAAAATCTTATAGTGGTCCGAACACCCACTGTCCGTGAACCACTGAAAAAATGCGCTTGGGCAAATTACACTGTAGTCGGAACTTGTGGTGTGAAATGCCTAACGACGTCCTAAAAAGCTCGGTTCGCAAGTATCTTTTGGTTCAAATTAATTTAAGCTAGCAAGTCACTAGACTAAGAACTTTTCAGCTAGAATTTTAGCTAAGCGTTTAGTAAATCTAAGTTCAAACTTGAACAACTTACTGCCTAGTTAACAGTTCTCAGAGATGGCCTAATGACTTCCATTCAGTTTCGATAAATGTATATATAGGGTATAGTATATTCCAATAGGATAGGCTTAAGAAGTAAATATAACACTACAGTTCCCGAACTATCTCTATACGCTCCGAGAAGGTATTATGAAATATTCCAAACTAGCGACATATTAGTGAAAACCGTATCAAATTTCCTACAGGACTTTATGAGATTAGACATTTTTTTTTGCTAATATCCTTGGGGAAATTCAGTTGTTCATTGTTAAGTTGGTCAATTGGGATGTTCAGTATAATGAGTGCAATCACCCTTTAAAATAATGAAACGATCTACACTTACACCCTGTATATACAGGGTGTAAACTTAAATGCGTACCATGCTTCAAACCTTTTACTATGGGACCAAAGTTGAAATCGCAAAATAAAAATCAAGTGTTTTATAGATTTTGATCGAGGAGCTTTTGACATTTTCTATGGAACAGCAGATATTTTTTTGCGATTCCATTATCTCTATAGTTAAAGTCGTTCAGTTTGATGGTCTGAAGCCTAAAATATGTAATATTAAATTTTATAACCTGTATTCCCCAAGGAGATAGTCTGAAATATTCTAAATAAACCACATTCAGAATATCCACTTCACAAACAGAACTGAAACAGTTCATAATGTTTCTAGGACACTTTATTAGTAAACAAGTACAGTTTCCTTCTCACTCATTTGTATGGAAACAAAGAGAGACGGATAGTTCTGTGACGATTGCAGTATACTAAAGTCCCCACGTCTTAGTAACGTATACAAAACACATAGTTAGAATTCCCAAATAGTCTGGTACCGTCAGCATATAAAATTATTACATAACTATTAAGTCACCTTTTATCTTTACCATACAGGGTGTAACAAAACACCCTAGTGATAGTTCAGGGTGCTTCAGACCATCAAACTGAACAACTTTCACTATGGCCCGCCTGCAATACCTACCTAGTAACATTCAAATTATATTAGCTTAAATACAGGTGTTATAGCTGATTAGTGATTATAGAGCTTATTTTTTCTCTTTTTAGTTAATAGGTTTTTATGCAGTCGGGTTTTTTGTTTTTCTTAATAATTTAGTTTATTTCATACTTTTTAGTCTTGTGTCGAAACGGTAACGCAAAGTACTACAATATTTTTATATTTGGAATCGTCTGTTCAGCTTTCATTTGATACCCAGTTAGTAATTTTTACCAAAAAAAATGGTGTTCCCCCTCTCTTTTTAATTCGCAGACGCCATATTAAAATAATATAGCCTATGTCACTCCCACAATTTTTACGAATCTAAAGACACCTCATACGTTAAAATCCATCAAGCCGTTTAGGCTGTAGGGCGTGCTAAAGAAATAGACATACAAACATACATACGCTCGAAAAACATAACCCTCCTTCTGGCGCTGTCAGGTAAAAAAAAATAAACCACCCGTCCCGTCCTGGGTTTATAAAAACTGAAGTAACTAATGCCATCTATGTTTACATATAGCTCTTACACTTGACCTATTTTCTCTCAAGTTAGGTGGAAAAGAGAAAACAGCTCTCCGGAGTATCATGAATATTTGAGCTTTTATAGACATAAGCATCATTCTTGTAAATTGCTCCAGCGTTATATTGGATTCTGTTGTGGAACCTTTAAAGATATTAAATTCGGTCTAGCTACTACAGTTCTAATTTGTTATTGGAATTAGATACAAAGGTATATAAATGACTGCTTATTGAGTGCGTAGACTAGAAACAAATAGATTCAACCATTGACGTAGAATACTATGGACGCCGGGTCTAGTACAAAATACTCGAATAAGGTGTCCGAGACTAAAATAAACAAACCTAAGTACGCATAGTAATATAAACCAACTAAAAAACATTGAAAATGCTGAAATTCTTGCGTGCACGTAGTCGGCCGATCAAACGAAGACTGTTGCGTAATTCGTTCTCTTTTTTACGTTTTCGTTCTCTTTTATTCGGACACTTTTGAGCGCGGACCCTCCGTCCAGTAGTGGTAAGTCAATGGATTCAACGTATATTTTTCTGACTCAACTGTTTTGGGGAGTTGATATCTGGGCAAAAGCCTCTTGTTTTTAAACCGGATTGGAGGGAGCGGGCCATACAGTAGGGTTGCCAACCGTCCTCTTTTCCCAGGACATGTCCTGCTTTTTAGGGCTGTCCAAGAGTGTCCTGTATAGTTTTAAAGTGGCGTACTGGGCCTCGCTTGCCACCTTAGAGAAAGCGATAAAAATCGTCGTGCTTCCATCTTTGTTATTTTACGAATGCTGAAAAGAGCATGACGTTTGTCTCATTTTGTCGCTTTGTCATGGGTGGCATGCACGCCTAGCATGACGGGAAGGACCTGTCATTTGAAACGCGCACCACTACTGCGTAAACCGGACTAAAGTTACTTATTAATAGGTATTGTTTATTTTGTAATTTAATCATTAAGTGCTTCGTTTCACTTCTTATATAATTTAATCGAAGATCCTTTTATAAAGATATTAATTACTGTTCGTTGAGTTTCATTGACCCGTTTTCATTTCGTTAAACTCGTCTTTGTTTTTAAACCGAAATGTCCTGGTATTTCTTTCAACTCCTGGCTTTCAAAATGTTGAGATAACAACCCTATTTTACAGTATGGCCCACTGACTCCGTATGAGTCATACTGATGAGTCACAGATTGATGAATCGTCATTGAAGTGATTGATGAAGTGTAATTAGACGAAACTTAGTTTATAATAACGTAGTATACCTCTTATCGTAGTAAGCCGTGTGGTAAGGCTTGTAATGAACCACCCCAATTCTTCCAGTGGATATCGTACGAGGCGACTAAGGGATCAAAGGTATCCCTTAGTCGCCTCGTACGACACCCCCACCCTTGACACGTCATTTCATTCTGAAAATTAAATTGCTAAATGTGAGTATTGCTACAACAAAGGGAATATTACTGTTTGCGCGCTCCATACAAACGAAGTCTGGTGATATTTTCAATACTAACCAATTAAAGTCAATGAAATTTTGCAGAAACAATCTAGAATTAAATCTCTATGCTTGTATCTTGTCAGATTTTCATTCAAATGTATAGTTTTAAAGTTATAGGGCCTCAAAGATTTCCATACAAATCTTAAATTAGTTCTAGCATTAAAACTGTATATTTTAACGAAAATCTGACAAGATACAAATATAGAGATTTAATTCTAGATTGTTTCTGCAAAATTTCATTGACTTTTATTGGTTAATACTGCAAATGTCACCAGACTTGGTTTGTATGCAGCGCGCATTTACGCATATGCTCACGACTATATTCCCCGAGGGGGTGTCAGAGATATTCTGAAACCTCAGAACATCCACGTTTCACCAGTAGTACCGAAACTCTGTCCAGTGTGATGGGGGGTGAGCCCGTCGCCACATAATGGATAGTGGGTACAATACATGCCTCGAAATTGAAGCATGCAGGTTTCCTCACGATGTTTTCCTTCACCGAAAAGCCAGTGGTGTTACAAATCGTACATAAACTCCGAAAAACTCATTGGTACGAGTCGGCCTGTACGGGGATCGAACCATCGCCTCCTGCATGGCAGGCAAGGTTACTCGCCACTGGACCACCACGGCTTTTTTTTACGCATTCGGAATAAACTTCTCTCAACAATCCTGACCATTCCGAAAGGGATTATGATCGTATGTTTATGTATGTAATTTAGTAAACCTCACACACACACATATCATCTATCTACATCTACTAGTATTATCTGTAAGCTTACGGACATTTCCACCGATGCCTAGTAAGTAAATAGCTTTATCTCCAGGTTCCCTATCTTGCTGACGGTACTAGGAAACCTATTAAGTTCTGTAATAGTGTGCGACGTTTGGCCACTAGCCTAATACGGTCGTGTTTAAACCCGCCAGATAATCTAGATCTTTTCTAGGCATCCCGGTTTGCTCTGAAAGAGTTATTATGCAAGATAATTTGATGCACGACACTTTGTTTGCAGATCCTGTGACCAACTAGCCAGAGATATTATAAAAGATTTAAAAAAAAAACGGTCAAGTGCGAGTCGGGCTACTCGCGCCCCGAGGGTTCCGTACCACACCGCCACAAAACATAATAACTAAAAATTTTTGTTTGTCTTGGATCTTTAACACGATACCAACTCACACTTGGCCGGTTTTTATTATTTGTTGTTTTACTATAGAGTTTGCTCTATAATCACACCAAGTTTGACGCTTGTATGTATTACCGTTTTTACGATAGAGCGAGAAGAAAAAACGTTGATAAAAACTAGTTTCTTGTATGAGGACCCCCCATAAATTAAATTTTTTTACATTTTTATTATTTATTAAAAAATCTGCCGTAATAACGCATATTCTGTAAAAATTTCAACTGTCTAGCTATTACGACTCAAAAGTTACAGCCCTAAATAGGAAGGACGGACGGACGGACGGACCACCTAGGCTTAGTAATAGGGTCGCGTTTTCACCCTTTGGGTACGGAACCCTAAAAAACAATACAAGCCACGAAATTGAAGCATGCAGGTTTCCTGACGATGTTTTCCTTCACCGAAAAGCCATGTTACAAATCGTTCATAAATTCTGAAAAACAGATTGGTACGAGTCGGCCTGGACGGGGATCGAACCATCACGTCCTACACGGCAGGCAAGGTTACTCGCCACTTGACCACCACGACCTAATTAGATAAATCTTGCTAATAAACATGCAAGTAACCTAAAGTTCACGTTACACTGGTCGGTTGAGTATAAATTTTTGCCAAGCAAGCCAGCCAGTCGGAAGACTTGACGAGCTACTTGCCTGGATGAGTTTAAATGAGTCTACCATCCACTTCACTACTTACCTTTTATCTTAGGTTATTCTAGACTAGGGAAGTTGAGGAAATTTCTGACTTTATGTTGTGGAAGGGTAAATTAAAATCTACTTTATGACTGGAGTTTAAGATCCAGTTTTCTTGCGACCAAATCTGAAGTAGTATTCCTATCGTATCGAATGCAAAAAGAAAGTTTGCATAGCATATGCTTGTGACTATATTCCCCGAGGGGGTAGTCAGAGATATTATGAAACCTCAGAATATCCACGTTTCACCAGTAGAACCGAAACTCTCTGTCCAGTGTGACGGGGGGTGAGCCCGTCGCCACATAATGGACAGTGGGTACAATACATGCCTCGAAATTGAAGCATGCAGGTTTCCTCACGATGTTTTCCTTCACCGAAAAGCCAATGGTGTTACAAATCGTAAATAAATTCCGAAAAACTCATTGGTACGAGTCGGCCTGGACGGGGATCGAACCATTGCCACCTGCACGGCAGGCAAGGTTACTCGCCACTAGACCAACACGGCTTTTTTAAAAGAAAAATTTGGTCTATTTAAACCGGGAGCCATACCACACCCTGAACACTTCATAGATAAGAACTCGCACTGATAAGAAGAGGCTACATACATGCTGAGTGAGTGCAAGTGAGAAAGGAATACACCACTGCTCACTGTCATTTCATACAAATGGGAAAAATTTACAAGAAGAGATAAGCAAGTGCGATACTAAGTGAGTGCGAGCGAGCCAGGAATACGCCACTGCCTACTTTTTCCGCCACGCTTCCTACCAAGCGGGGGTGAGGTTAAAATTGGTGCGGGCAGGGAGTGTCCGTACTGTATGTAATACTAGATACTCATTCTTATACTGTGCTATCGTCCACCTCCCGTACCACCGAGAGGGGGAGAGGTTAAAATTGGTAGGGGGCAGGGAATGTCCGTAATGTAGTAGATGTATCTTTCTTACTGTGACCATACTGCAAACATTGCCAGGATAACAATACCTATCCGTAACAAACTAAAGACTCGGACTTTACTCAACAAGCAAACCTCTTTACCAAATACAGTAAACATATAAACCGGCCAAGTGCGTGTCGTACTCGACCATGATAGGGTTCCGTATTCTTTTAATAAAAATAAATGATAAATTTAGTCGATAGCACGATTTAATTTGTATTAGAACTTTCTATGTTTACTTCTTTCCATATAAGGACGAAAATATGTTCTGATTTCTATTTAGCTTTCTGGCCAATTCTGATTAGCAAATATAATTTATTTATCAGAAAGATAAACTATCCGACGTATCTTGGACGTTCCTAAAGCTGTTCTAAGAATAACTGAGTAAGTAATTTTTAAATCTCTGTTTTTGTAATTCAAAATAGCCTTTAAATTTCGTTGCTACTTAGAATAGAGTATAGTGCAAGAAAATACATTTAGAACGTTAATGTTAAACTTTTTTTTCGACTATGATTGCGCTACAGAATCCGATATAATTTTCATTGAAAGTTCTTACTAAAGAGCTAGATATTGTAGAATATTTTAAGATTTATACTCCAGTATATTATAAGTTCGATGGTTTAGTTGGATGGTACGGTGTAGATATAGGTGCAAATATGAGGGAGAAATTGAGGCGGGGCATACAGACAGACAGAATGGACAGATGTATTCCACAGGGTTCCATGTTTGACAACGGAACCCTAAAAATCACACATCTTTTTCGTTTTCAATTCGTCGCCAAGACCTGTTTGCCAGTACAATGGGGGTGAAATCCAAAGAAAAGAATATCGGTTGCCATACCGTGCTGCAATCAGGAACATGTGGGTTCAAACGCAGACATTTTTCCTGACCATTTTTTTGTTTCCGTTTTCATATTTCGTTTGCTTCTGTGATTGCTATTTGGACTTTTAAGGTGCACTTCCGATTCTAGCGGCCGATGCGACTGACGCGCGCGTGTGGCGCGTGATTCTGTCATATGCCATATGTCTATCGCATCGGCACTCGCGTCTGACGCAAGCGTCAGTCGCTGGCCTCGGAAGCGGCGCCATACGTTTTCATAGTAACTATACTTCATTCCAAAAAAGGATGGAAATATTTTCGATTCCTATTTTGCTTCCTGGCCAATTCTGATTGTAAAATATAATTTATTTATCAGAAAGATACACTATCCGACATATCTTGGAAACTACTAAAGCTATTCTAAGAATAAAGTGAGAGTAAGTGTTTGAAATCTCTGTTTCTGTAGTTCAAAATAGACTTAACATTTCGTTGCTATTTGGAATGGGGTATAGTATTGTCGCATCGGCCGTCAGCCGCGACCTGCGTGCGTCAGTCGCATCGGCCGCTGGCATCGGAAGTGCACCTTTAAAAATTCTCGGTTATTCGTTTGCTTGGAAAAGCTTTTGTTTTGTCACTGTTTTAAATCAGAAACGGTTCAGTTTTTATTGTTTTGACTGAGTCAGCGCTAACTGTGGATTATTTCCATATGCCACCAGCTTGCATATTTAGAAAATGTTGAGTTCTTTTTAGAATTATCATTGGCATGAGGCGCTCATTAGCGCAGTTGATGTTTTGTATTGAAAATTATTACAGAAGTTAAAGCAACGCTCGGTCAGGTCTGTCTTTGGATGGGTTGCCGTGTCAGGCGTTAAGATTGTGGGGTATAGACTTTGATTAAAATGAAATTAGCGGTAGATAGGTGACGTTCTAGCATCACGTACTCGAACAATGGATCTGCTTTTGCTTTTGTACTTACGAGTGAAAAGTAATGTCGAGTGATTTTTTTAATTATTTGTACATTGCACACGAAGGTGGTACCTGTATTCCGCTAAAATCAAAAAAGTATCTCATGTCAATTAAGCGACGGGGGCTCAACTTATGCGGTCCATGCGCTATAAGCTAGTCACCTATCTTCCGCTATTTTTATTTAATCAAAGGGTATAGAGGTGCCAAATTCAGTGTAAGGTAAAGTACAAAACAAAAATAAAAAATTTATCTTCATGTCACGGGTCATGGAACAAATTAGACAAACGTTAAAATTATGTAACGCGTTAGGCCTACCATGAGTTTTCAATATACTTTACTACTGTAGTTATGTCACCAATTTTGTATTGAATTTCGTACAGCGCTACTAATGGTTACGTTGAGAACTAATTTCTGCCATACGAAATTGGTGACGTTATTACAGAAGTAAAGTACAGTGAAAACTCATGGTAGGCCTATTGTACACGGTTGATAGAAGCCGATATTAACATGTCTATGCAAAACTTAATACTTGATACGTCTTGCTTGAATCTGTTAATAGAAAATCAACCTTATTCCATTGGTAATAAAACTCACATCCCAATACAGTAAATAGTTGACGAACTTGGAACTAATCACAAGTGACGTGCGAATCAGGCATTAACGACGTCGACGTCGGTATTAAGCGAACCGATTTGTGGTCCGCCCTCCGCATCCCAATTAGCAAACCAACAAAGCTAGGTCTGTCATAGAGTTTTAGTAATCAGCCTGTATAATCTGGAGGAATTCTAGATTTCAAACTTTGACTATTTATATGTGGACTGGTTACGCGTGTAATTCTACTAAAGTCCGGCCGCTGAAAGATTGCGTTTGACAGTTACCATAAAATTGTAAAAAACTGAATGAAAATATTGTTTACCTGTGCTCACTCTAGTACACAGGGCACTAGCTGCCCTTTTAAGTTCAAAAAGCTACTAAATAATGATCGGCATTTATAGTTTTCATTCAGTTTTTTACAACACACAGTTTTTTCAGTTTTTTTCTTAACAAACATTTCTGCCACTTTTTGCGGGGGGCGAGGTAACATGAAATCCGTAACTTTGGATTTTATTCCCCGTAACTTTAGATTCTAATTTTGAATGTTAAAATCATGAAAAGTAGTCTCGTGTGAACCCCAAACGTTCTAAGTTCAAAGTTATTATTTCGCAATTATAGTCTGTCTCGTTTAGTGATAAGGTGTAAAATTTAATGTAAATGCACAAGATCAATTGTGCTTATACCGTGGCAGAGGGGAAATATATATATAATTAGTCAAAGATTTCATAAGGCCTAGAGTTTAACTGTGGTCCCTGTCACACTGGACAGAGTTTCGGTACTAGTGAAACGTGGATGTTCTGTGGTTTCAGAATATCTCTGATTACCCCCTTCGGGGAATATAGTCGTGAGCATATGCTATGCTATTTAACTGTGGTACAAATAAACGTGGTAGAAAATGTTATACCAAGAATAAGCAAAATTTCTACTAATAAACCCGGAATAACTTAAACGTAGTTATAACGTATGCGTAACTGTTCTGTATCATAGACAAATTTCTGTTTTTTTTCTTAATTTTATCTATGAACTGTGACGTTGCCACCAACATAGTTACGAGTTTATAAGTAAGATATTTTGATCTCCTTATTTAAGAATAATTAGGAGAGGTTTTAATGCTAGGATTAATTTAATATTTGTATGGAAATCTTTGAGGCACTGTAAATTTAAAACTATATATTTAAACGAAAATCTGACTTCATACAAACATAGAGATTAGTTTCTAGATTGTTTCTGAAAAATTTCATTGACTTTAATTGGTTAGTATCGAAAACATCACCAGACTTCGTCTGTAGATATGGAGCGCGCTCCGAATATATTCCCTTAACTTCTTGTAGAGGGGAAAAACATATTTTTTCTACAGGGTGTTAGGGTAATCAGTTGCATTACTGTAAGAGTTGATTGTACCCTTGACTACAACTACAACTGTTTACCCTAACACTCTGTATAATACGTATGCCTGCTTTGACGGCCCGATAGCACAGTCTGTAGTGAACCTGCTTGCTGTGCCGAGGGTCGCGGGTTCGAATCCCGTAAGGGACAAATATTTGTATGATGAATATGAATATTTGTACCCGAGTCATGGACGTTTGTATCTATATGTTTATTCTATGTCGTTGTCTAGTCATCATAACACAAGTCCAGCGCCCGCGGCATGGTGCATCGATAAACGTTTTATCGCGCCTGCTAACTCGTTCGTTCGCGCGCAAAATGAAAGGGAGCTAGGGCGCGATAGCGTTTTACCGCGCCATCATGCCGCGGGCGCCGGCTAGATTCTGGTAATAATAGACAATGGTAGATAATTTGTGTGACAATGTCCAAGACATTTTTTTTGTTTTTTTTTTATTTGTCTAAAACCTACTGAAACAAATAAACAGCTGCCACTCAGTTCACACACACGCGCATGTGCGGGATATGTGCACGGGTAAATACGCACACGCACGCACTGAAGACTACAGCATCCAGGGTACAGGCAGAACTGATTAAAGTTTGCACTGTGCGATTTGATTGAGCCAGTTCTCTACTTTCTTTATTTGAACCGCTGTGCTCTTCACGGGTACATAATGTTTAGGGTGACCATGTTTTGTAGTGATATTTAGGATATTTTTATTTCGAAAACATGATCGTTATGGTGATCATAACACTACAAACGAGATATGTTTTTGAACCTGAACTTAATAAATATTTGTGGGTGTGTAGAACATGTTATTCTGAATACAATGAATTGTTTTTTTTTGCCTCTTGTGCATGACAACCTAAGGCCAATTATGAAGAATGACTTTTATTTATTATGCTAAGTCCTACAAAATTAAAGTGATTCAATGCCCTTTCTATGTGAATTGTACCCGCATCAGTCAGTGGGTCTACGAGAAATAAGTCTCCCTCGTGGACCCACCAGTGGGGCAAATTAGTGGGTCTGCGAGAAAACAGCGAAAAATACCCGTATTTTTCAATGGCACATATTAAAAATTTTATATTATGATAGAAAATTGAAGTGCGAAAATTTTTAAATGAATTGATACTCAAAAATATTTGTCATCGTCCTCTACAGGGTGAAAATGTTATCTGATGTCAATTTCACCCTGTATACTGTTAGTTCATAATAATATTAATACACATAACATAATATAAGATATTAATATGCAGGGTGTGGACCCAAGTTATTTAGAAATCATACACGTAAAACAATATGATAAAGATAAAGATATCTTCACGAGAAGTCTGATCTAATAATTATGTTTCACCACAAAGTACCTACACTCCGTCACAATCTCAAGAATTTACTTAAAACGTCTCTCTGCTAAACAAAATTCATGGACAAACTACACAAGAGTGAATCCAGGTCAAATTGCTAGTCGCTGACGGGTGCGGTGCAAACAAAATGGGTTTTAGTTTCAACGTCTATTGGTTCCTGAGGGAGTATTCTTGAAAGGAATTCTATTTATGAATATACATTCGTAACGATAATGTTATTCTAAATCATTATACTTTGTTGTATTCTATTAGAATATTTGGCTATCTGCAACTGCGTTAAAAAAACATTTATCGACGTTACCATAATTATTTTTTTAGAAGCGGAGGTCTCGATACTATCTTGTCATCTTCTTATTATATTTTTTGTCATTTATTTTGTTTTTGGTTTAAGTTTTTGTAATCATCATCAGCCTCTATCGTTCTCACTCTTGGGTCGTGTTGCCGACCGATAGGCGACAATCGATAGTATATCGATAGCAGACCGCGATAGCAAGAGAACCCATTCATCGAACCATTTGACATTTCATTGAACATTGAATGAAACCCACCCAATATTTGACCCACCCACCTAAATTGATTTATTGTTATGTAATAATAACAAGTACCAATTGAATTAAATAAATAAATAAAATAAAAAAGACTATCTATCTACTTTATTGACAACGGAGGTGACGAGTAGTGCCTCGCCGGTGGCGCTAGATGGCGCCACATGTACCACCAGCTCAACCTTAGCTGCCGTTGAGACATGTAGTCAGCAAGCCGATAGCGTGCCGGTAGGGCATTCCTCGGATAGCACTATATTTAGCTGTGATATAGATACGGTGCTTCAATCTCCGGATTTAAACTAAGTAAGGAGACAAAGGAAAAGTCTACCCTGAAATTAGTTCATCAAAATATTGAAGGCTTTTCCGGCAAAGAACTAGAGATAGAATTATTTTTGGAAAAATTTCAAATTGACATTTTATGTTTAACAGAACATTGGCTGCAAGAAAGTCAAATGATGTTCGGTTTTGAAAATTATTCTATAGCTAGTGCACTCAACCGAAAGACAACAACACGAGGTGGATCAGTTATATTTAGTAAAAATAGTTTAAAAGTGAAAGAACGAAAGGATATTGTTAGGCTCTCGGTTGAATGTAATATTGAACTTTCTTGTATTGAGCTAGAGAACCACATAATTTTGAGTGTGTATAGGCCCCCTAATGCCGAAAACTTTAATACTTTTGAATCTGTGATGGAGGATGCTTTAAAGTTGGCTTTTAAAAGTAGTAAATCCATAATAGTTTGCGGCGATTTCAATGTTAATCTGCTTGAAAACGATTCCCGATGTTGTAGATTAATAACCCTTTTTAAATCTTTTAATTTAAAAAATTTGTTTTTAGAGCCAACCAGAATCACAGCAACGACTGCCACACGCATAGACAATGTATTTTGTAACTGTGATTTTGTCGATAAAGCTGTAATTAATTGCTTAAAGTCTGATCATAGTGGCCAAACAGTTAGTTTTCCAGACATTAAAATAGAACCAAAAATTTCTATACGAATCAGGCCTGCAACTGTTAACAAAATAGAAAAATATAAAGAAACACTTCAACTTAAATTGCCATTACCATATTATCAGCAGAATGACCCAAATACATGCTACAATGAGTTTTTTAATATTTTGCAAAATGAATATGACAAAGTTTTCACAGTTCGGAATATTGTAAAATCAATTAAATTTAAATTCAGCGATTGGGCAACAAAAGGAATCCGTAAAAGTAGAGAAACCCTTTTTGATCTATATGATAAAAAGACCTATACTCATAATGATGAGTTTCTTGAATTTGTAAAACTTTATTCAAAAACATTCAAGAAAGTCTGTATCACAGCAAAATCACTACACATTAGCAGAAAAATTAAGAGTTCAGATAACAAAATCAAAGCCGTTTGGAAAGTAATAAATCATGAAACAGGCAAAACAAAACCACGTGATCCAGACATAACTATTCAAACTGATCACGGTATTATCAGTTCAGAGGCGGGAGTAGCTCAGGAATTTGAAACATTCTTTACTAACATTCCAGTAAAGATTACAGAGTCATTAGGTTCCTCATCTGCTCTGGCCGAGACAATACTACAAAATAATGTAAATGCATGCACTTCCGAATTCAGATTTAGGCATGTTGACCCTGATACAATTGTTAAAATTTATAAAAAGTTTAATCTCAAAAACTCGGAAGATATATGGGGTATGTCGGTTAAGTTGTTTGGATCTGTCATTGGTGTCCTGTCACCTTACTTGGCATCAATATTTAACATCTGCATCGATCAAGGTACTTTTCCCGATCTTATGAAACATAGTAAAGTCGTACCTCTCTTTAAATCAGGCAATAGACATGATCCCAACAATTATAGACCTGTCTCAATATTACCAGTTCTCAGCAAGGTTTTCGAAAAGATTATTCTCAATCAAATGCTGTCTCATTTCAATCTAAATAAACTGCTGCATGATCAGCAGTTCGGGTTTACCAAAGGACGCTCAACTACAGACGCAGGAGTTACTCTGATTCAGCACATCTTCAGCGCTTGGGAGGAGCACCAAAATGCGATAGGCGTCTTTTGCGATCTTTCCAAAGCATTTGATTGCGTTGATCATAAAACTTTGCTGTTAAAACTAAAACATTACGGAGTTAATGGCTCAGCTCTTGATTTGATGGACTCCTACTTAAAAAACAGAGTCCAAAAAGTTTTAGTGAACGGATCTAAATCATCTGGATCACATGTGCAAACAGGCGTGCCCCAGGGTTCAATTTTGGGTCCGTTCCTTTTTTTGGTCTACATAAATGATTTGCCACATATGGTACAAAACTTGTCGAACATAGTATTATTTGCTGATGATACTTCTCTGATTTTTAAAGTAAATAGGAAGGACCAAAAACTTGACGACGTAAATGATACCCTTCAACAAGTTTTGAACTGGTTTAACGCAAATAATCTCGCACTTAATGCAAAAAAAACGAAATGATAGATAGATAGTCTAGATTTTGTTGATAATACAGTGTTTTTGGGAATAACGATTGACTCTAGGCTGCAATGGGGTTCCCACATTGAAACTCTAGCTGGTAGGCTAAGCTCTGCAGCATATGCAGTCAGAAAAATTAAACAACTAACTGATATTGAAACAGCCCGACTCGTATATTTCAGTTACTTTCATAGTATCATGTCCTATGGTATTATATTGTGGGGTCGTGCTGCAGACATTGAGACAATCTTTATCCTACAGAAACGGGCAATTCGAGCTATATATGGTCTGCGCTGTCGTGATTCGCTTCGCGACCTTTTTAAGGAAATTAATATTTTAACAGTTTATGGACAGTTTATTTATGAAAACATTTTATATGTAAGAAAAAATTTGTCGTTATTTCCAAAAAATTGTGATGTCCATAATTACAACACTCGAAACAAAAATAAACTGATATCTCCACACTTTCGGCTTAGTAGGGTCAACACGTCTTTCATGGGTCACTGTATACGTTGTTATAATAAAATCCCCGAGACCATTTTGAATCTTTCCGAAAACATGTTTAAAACTCAAATCAAAAAAGTCCTCTGTAAGAAAGCATATTATAAACTGGATGATTATTTAAATGATCAAAATGCTTGGGTCTGAGGTCACTAGCTTATAGTTTATTTACTTTACTGTATAGTATCAATTATTTTATTAAATAGACTATGTATTATTGTATACATAACTTTAGCTTAAGAATTTATATTGTAATAGTTATTAAGTCGTGTTATGTTGTAGAGTTTCTGGCCGCATCTTCTCTACAGCGACAACACGTTCCGACGCGGTGGTAGCTTTAAAAAAGATTTGACGTTTGATAAGTGTGCTGTAAGCTCCTATATTGAATAAAATTATATTGAATTGAATTGAATTGAATATCTCTCCGGCCTATTGATAATATCGATATCGTTACAATACTATTGACGGAGTGATTTACTATATCGATAGTATTGCCCTCCTTCAATATTATTGTCAGTAAATAATAGTATTGATATTATCGATAATCCAAAACCATCGACACTAATTATTTGTAAAGTATTATTAGAGGGCTAATTAAGAATATTTCTGTTTATGTATGGAACAATTTACTGAGCTATGAACTCAATAAAAACAAATCAGAACATGAAAAATAACCAATAAAAAATACACGATCAAATAATACACAAAACACAGGTGTACAATTAATTAAGATTGGACGAATATCGATTATAAACGCTAATACAATTCGTACTTCAAACAAAATCTCACAAATCAAGCCACTTTCTTCTTTAAACCGTGGAAATAAAGATTACGCACGTGATTTGATAAGTTGATTCAAGTGTAGATTTACAAACATTTACGGCTTCACACATTTAAGGTATTGCAAAGAACTATAAGTTTGCGAAGCGAATCAGTTTACGATTGCGCGTGCGCCGATCAGTCTTTTAAACGAACAGAAAACTAAACGAACTCAATTTAACAATGATTTTAAATGCAAATCTAATCTCTATGCCAGTGTATATATGGACTATATCTTCATTAGTAACATCAATTCGGTATGTCAAGTTTTTTTTAAACTGTTATTTCTAAATGGCAAAAGTGGTCGCGAAAAAATCATTCGAACTCCATGGAGCAACACCTTTGCTTTATTTTAAGAAATTAAAATCACCTGCCTTCTCTTTCTAAATCTATGCTGGAAATAGAAACGGCAACATCAAATGTCAAATTCTGTCATATAGAATATATATTTTTTTCTTAATGGACAGTTATTTTATGTTGATTTTAGTTTACCAAGGAGTTTACAGGTCCTGCGAGTGACGTCACTCGTAGGACCGAAAATCGAAGTTATTTTATTAAAAACATCTATAATACTTTCATTTTAAAATCTCTGATATAGAAACTATTGTTATTGAGACAATTGTCTCGAAATGGTTTTAGATTCAGCACTCCCAAAAAAAACTTGACATACCAAATTGGGGAAAAAGCGTTCCAAGCTTGCAAAAACTATGGACAATCTATGATGGAGTGCCAAAACATTCTTCACCCATCAACAAAAGTCAGAGTTCCAGTAGACCTACTCCTTTATCCTCACATGACTTTGATCGGATTCCGAAAAAGCCCAGAAGATAATGTCGCTTGGAAATGTGGTGGAACACTGATCAGTGAGGACTGGGTCCTAACAGCTGCTCATTGTATAGAAGACTCTATGTGTGGACCAGCAACCGTCATGAGAATCGGTACAGCAACCTTCGAATTCGACGAAGCGGAAGACCTGATGCAGGAGAGAGGCATATCAGAAATGATCTCGTATCCAGGATACGCGCCTCCTTCTAAATACCACGATATTGCATTAATGAAAGCTAATCACCCGTTTATCTTGACAAGGAACATAAGGATTGCTTGTTTGAAAGTGAACGACAGCATTGAAGATTACAATGTAACAGCCATTGGATTTGGAACGACAGTTTCTGGTGCACGAATTGGTAGTCAGACTTTAATGAATGTTGATGTCGATGTAGTGGATAATGCTGTTTGTAATCGATCTATGAGGTTTATGATCAGAAGGAAGATACTAGCCCAAGGTATTGTTAACTAGTTCCTCTATAGTTATATAGTAAATTGGATTTGCGTAAGGCGTCTTACTGGCAGGCGATCAAGCCCGGACAATGGAACGGGCTAACCTAGAAGATGCCTTTTTACCTCCTTACAAGCATTGAAAGACAAAAATTGACCATGGCGATCGATAATGTTCGTCCTTCTTTCGTATTTTTCCGTTGAACTTTCCAACGTTTTTACTTTGTCCCTTTCTATCAAATGACGCAATTTCCTTCCTCTTAGGTTTTACGCATGAAAGAGGTCTAACTTAAGAACTTGGAAACATGGACAGAAATTTATGAAAGAAAGCCGAACATTACCGACCGGAGTATGCACTCCAGGTCCTCCTCCACAATATTGCCACATTCCTGGGTTCAGACTTAAAATGGACCATACCATGTCTTCCCATGGTTGTCGTACAACTAAGGAATATGGTTTCTTTGACGTCATTTAGTGGACGAAAGGCTGGCCCCTTCTCCAAGTATACTTTAGGCGCGAGTTTATGTATGTATGTTTGTTCTGTGTAAAACTCCAAGATATTTATAAATTTTTTTTTACTTTAGGTATAACAACTAATCAGCTCTGCGCAGGAGATTATGAAAATGGCGGCAGGGACACTTGTCAAGGAGATTCTGGAGGTCCATTGCAATATATGGATGGAAGAGTGGATTGCATCAAGAGTTTCCCTTTACATACCGTAGTAGGTGTGACGTCTTTTGGGAGAGATTGCGGAAGGAAAATGGCACCTGGGGTTTACACACGAGTTTCCCGCTATATTGGTTGGATAGAGAGTATTGTTTGGCCAGATTAAACTATTGCGTACCTATTAAACTAAAAATATCATCAAGGAACAAATACTTTGTGATAAGATAAACATATTAAATTAAAAGAAAGTTACTTCTATGTATTTTAGATTTATGCCCTATTTTTTGATTGAAATCTCACAAATGGGGCTACGCGATATTAACATGCCTCGTGGCTCCTTTTTCCCAGTGTAGGGCAAAGTAGGATCACGAGGTACAGCCAGATTAAATGAGGTATAGGTATTGTAAATAATATCTAGTAGTGTATGTGACAATTACTTAATTTCGCAGGTTGTAAATATATTTTACTTTAATCTACACTCCAAACTAATCATCGGATGCATAAGTTTTATTTTAAAAATTGTTATTTTCTGGTAAAGTCTGCTTAAATAAACAATCACATAAAACTAATATATATTTTATTTACTCCGTGCACTTCAAAAATCAAAAAGTCTAAATTGTTTATTCAAAAGAATATCACATAGATAACTTTCTGATTTTGACGTCATGTTTTTGAATCTACCACCGCGTCGGAAGGTGTTCCGTTGTAGAGAAGATGCGGCCAGAAACTCTACAACACACTTCTTTACAAAATACACAAAAAATAATTACAAAAATCCAATATTAAATTACACAGTGTAACATTGTCAAGACCAGACATTTTGGTCATTCAAATAATCATCGAGTTTATAGTAATATTTTTCACAGAGGACTTATTTAACATGGGACTTAAACTTTTTGTGTGTCAAGTTTAGAATATTCTCTGGTATCTTATTATAATAGCGTATACTTTAAAGTTACGTTTAACATTCCATCAAAGTTTTCGAGTGTTTCATTAAAGATTTGAATAGTGTTGAAACAATGCCTGTAGCTTGTAATGAAGTCCCATTTTAGGTAAAAACTCTGGCCTTGAAAATAGTCCTGGTAATATGAAACATTTTCGAGTGCGTATCTCTTTCAATCCAGGAGTAAAGTACCTAAATAAATTTAATATAGCGCCCCATAAATCGAATCCTCCATAAAACACGACTTTCATCAAATGACCCATAATATTACCTTACGATTTCCTGACTTACCGCCATTTTTTATTCTCCTCTATGCCCCCGTAAAATGATAACAGGCTTACCTGAAACAAAAGGGGTTTTCATAAAAACCTCGCGTCAATGTTTCAGCCGCAAGGGGGACACAAGAAAAAATACATGCAAATGCCACGTAGGGGCTGCTTGAAGAATCGCGAGGGTAGGGCCTTGGTAGTGGAAAAAAGCGTGATAACATTTAATTATTATTAATATTAAATAATCGAGTGAAAATTATAGTGGTGTGCATAATTAGGTTTTTTTACCCGACTGCACCAAAATAAAAGTATGTTTTTTATTTACAAATTAAGAGGATATAATTCGGAGCGCGCCTGCGAGCGTTCTTGCCTGCCGTGCAGGAAGCGATAGTTCGATTCCCATCCAGGCCGAATCGTACCTATAAGTTTTTCGGAATTCATTTACGATTTGTAACACCACTGGCTTTTCCGTGACGGAAAACATCATGCTTCAATTTCGAGGCATGTAATACAGCACGATTAGGAAAATAATTACGCTCGTCAATCTTATTTTACGCTGATTCCAACCACACTTCAGTTCATCTTGTAGATATAATGTTACTCCCGCTCAATCCAGCACTAAAGGTAAACCCTAAGGATAGAATCCAGGTATTCTCACGTCTACTCGCTTATCCCGGAGAGGGATCGCACTGTTTATGTCTTGTAAGGCTCTGGTTGTCTAGTTAAGCGATATTGTGTTTACCCTCTTTTTGTTTAGAAATGTTTGATTTTTACTTTTTTATTTTATATTATTTTACATTATGATCGACAGAAGCGATAGAAGTTTTGAAAGACTATGTCTACCTTGGACAGACTATAAGACTAGGTAGAAACAACTTCGACAAGGAGGCCGCTAGGCGCATCAAACTGGGATGGGCTGCTTTCGGGAAACTCCGTCAAATATTTTCCTCGGCTCTACCACAATGCCTCAAAACAAAGGTGTTCAATCAGTGCGTCCTGCCTGTAATGACCTATGGTGCGGAAACTTGGACCATGACGATAGGACTAGTTCATCAGTGAGCTATGGAGAGAGCTATGCTCGGTGTTTCTTTGAGAGATCACATCAGAAATGAAGTAATACGTCAGAGAACTAAAGTGGTTAACATAGCTCAGAAAATTAGCAAGCTGAAGTGGCAATGGGCTGGTCATATCTGCCGAAGAACTGACAACCGGTGGAGTGTCAGATGGATTTTATTTCTGTGATTGTTGATTCATTGTCAGAAAATAATTAAAATCGCTATGAACTCTCAAAAAACAACATTGTCGGTTTGATACCGATTAAATCGGGTAGTTACACAATAAAACCCCTGGGGTTTTTTGGCGATTTCGATATTAGCTGATAGTAAAAGTTGTTGATGATTTGCAGCCCTTAAAAGATAATACCGCATTTAAGTTTTACCCTGTATAACGTTTCGGTTTACATTTACAGGGTTATAACAAAATGTTTAGCTAAATTTTAAGGGGTGGTTCAGACCATCAAACTGAACAAGTTTTACAAGCAAACCTGAAACAACTGAAACGACTCAAATGTTTGAAACACTTGATTTATTGCGGTTTCAGGTTCGCGCCCATGGTAAACGTTGTTCAGTTTGATTAAATATACAATTTTCAGGGGTTTGTTTTGTCAATTTATAACCCTGTATAATTATGAAAATACAAGATAAACAACGTACTAAAAATCAAAGCCAAATCTCCAGACGACGCAAATAATTCACCAAGGCCAAAAGAAAGTGAGAAAAATAAGCCATTAAAGTTAAGATTAAGTTTAAAAGTCATCTTATTACACAAAAACACAATTTACAACTTACACGAAAATACGTAATATTCATTTAAACTTTTGCCCGGGGTCTTCTCGAGACGGATTATCGTTTGGCCCCGGGACGGTGTTCAGATTACGCTACTATTTGGGAAAACAGGATCTATGAAAGTAGGGTATAAAACATACCTACTTATAAACACACAAACATTTTAATCTGGTCTTTCTATATTAAAAATCGAATATGCTACTTGGCAAATTTTTTTTGTGCATGCTGTGTTCATCTGTAATTAGTTGTGCATTTAGCTATGTTTTTACCCTAGTATTTGAGTACGCCATGTATTAGTGTAACAACTGTTGATGAGCCTAATAAAAATAAAAAATATTAGTTGATGGTTTTTACAACATATACTATTAAATTCTACTATCCTTTTAAACTCAAACTGTTTTATTCAAGATAATATCACGTGGATAGCTTTCTGACGTCATTTTTGACTCTACCACCGCGTCGGAAGGTTTTAGAAAAGATGCGGCCAGAAACTCTACAACACACATCTTTTAAAAAACGCAAAATATACAAAGTACAATCACAAATACAGTATTGAACTACAAAGATAGTGTAACATTGTCAAGATCAGACATTTTGGTCATTCATACAATCATCGAGTTTATAGTAACCTTTTAACAGAGGACTTGCTTATAAACGAGAAAGTTTATGACGATGTTTGGATCTACACACATACATATGCTCACGCCTATGTCCCACTGGGGTAGGCAGAGACAACAGATAGCCACAAGCTACCATTCTGACACACATCTCTCGCCTCTCTCTTTATTGCATGCTAGTCGGTTCCGTGTACATTTTATTTGGCCCTTTTTAACTACGCATCCGAAGTCTGTGAATCAATGAATTTTGGTACACAGAGAGAATAAGATTTTAATTCTGTTGCTTGTCTGTATGTTTGTTTGGGCATCACGCAAAAACTAGGACCGATTTTGATTTATCTTTTCGTATTTCAAAACTTATGATTATACTTGAAAACTGGTATACCTACTCATATCGTTCTTATCTTGCTGCGTTGACAGGAACCAGAGCGGAAGAATTCGCGAGCAATATCTTGCGCATGAATGTTTGTGTGTCTAAAATCTTGCATACATACATACATATATAAACTCACTCCTTTTTCCCGGAGGAGTAGGCAGAAACTATAGATCTCCACATTGGGCGGTTCTCACACACCTCTCTTGCTTCCTCTAAGTCCATAAATCTTGTCATACATTCCCTTCGATTTCGGCTACTTTTAGCCTGGCATTTTTTAATGACGTCCCTGACCTGGTCTAGGTACCCTCTCCTAAGTCTGCCTCTACCAATGTTTCCTTCCACACACGCCGTATAATATCTGTTTCGTCAGTCGACTTTCATTCATCCTTTCAATATGTCCAAACCATCGAAGCATTCCCTTCTCTACTTTAACCACTACATCTTCATTCAAACCACAACGTTCCCTAATTGCAGTATTCCTTATTCTATCCCTAACAGTCACACCACACATCTTGCGTAAAGCCCTCATTTCCACTGCATTTATTCTGCTTTCATTCTTCTAAAATCTTGACCATTAGATAACTAGGTCCCGGTATCTGTACATACAGGCCGTCCCTCAAGCTTCAACAATCGGGTCCCCTTTTTTATCAGGGACAATTTTGTGCCCGTTTTTTATAATTGCCAATCTGCTCCGGGCCATATCTTGAGAGGTAAAAGAGGTCTAACACTGAAGCGATTAAGAATTTACGGAATTTAATTATTTTTGTAGATAGGGCCTTTGGGGGTCAAGGCCGTATGTACTGATTGGTTTTATTGTTGTTGGGAAAGGTTCTGGAGGAAGCAAGAGAAGTGTGTTTGCCGTTTAAAGAGGATTTCCATTGTCTCTGCCTATAGTATAAAAGTGAGATTATGTACAGGGCGTAACAAAACACCCTAGTTATACTTAAAGGTAGCCTTTCAAACTTAGCGTCACAGACGCAGCGTCTGTAGCGTCACCAACGCCGCGTCACTGACGCGGCGCCAGTGAAGCTTTGGTGACTTTTGATACCCACGACAGACGCACAGACGCATCACACTTTCGCCGCGCGCCACCCCGACCGGATTGATCTATAAAGCAGTCCTATCGTAAATTATGGATTTGCAAATCGGCCAAGTATCCTGGCAAAACAACCATTGTTAAAAAATATAGTGAAACTGATTAATATAAGAACTTACCACTTTTATTTAATTTTACCCCAATTTCAGACCACGTTTTGTCTTTCTTTCTGGTATTCCTATAATCTTCCACGCCTAAATCATAAAGCAGTGGGTGATGAGATACCAAGGTTATTAAAATTTCATCTTCTTCTGCGTTAAAATTCTCAACAGATGCCATTTTTGTTAAAATAACCTCGAAATGCATTTGACACTGCAAGCGCGGCCGAGCGACTGACGCGGACGTCTGACAACGCGGTCACAGCGACTCTGTGACGTCACTGACGCCGCGTCAGTGGCGCTGTGTTCGAATGACATTCCCTAGAATTCCATACATTTACACAGAACATCGATCTGTCGCTCTGTCGCGGCGTCAGTGACGCGGCGCCACTGACGCTACAGACGCTCACTTCCAAAGGCTACCTTAAGGGGGTGCTTTAGACCATCAAACTGAACAACTTATAAAAAACAACATATCGATTTGATAACGATTGAATCAGGTATACAGGGTCCTTCTTAATTTGCTGACACTTTTTTAAGGGGATGATCAGACCATCAAACTGAACAACATTCTCTATGGGACCAACATCGAAATCGCGAAAAAAATAAATCTGCTGTCCCATACAAAACTGTGAACCTACTCGAGCCAAATGTATGGGACAACCGATTTTTTTTTGCGATTTCGATGTTGGTCCCATAGAGAAAGTTGTTCAGTTTTTTCGGTCTGATCATCCCGTTAAGTATAACTAGCATGTTTTGTATACAGGGTCCAACTTAATATACTGACACTTTTTTAGGGAGATGATCAGACCGTCAAACTGAACAACTTTCTCTATGGGACTAACATCGAAAATGCCGTCCCATATATTTGGCTCAAGCAGGTTTGTAGTTTTGTATAGAACAGCAGATTTTTTTTAGCGATTTCGATGTTCGTGCCATAGAGAAAGTTGTTTAGATTGACGTTCTGAACCTGACCTTAAAAAAGTGTCAGCATATTAAGAAGGACCCTGTATAGGATCTATAAGAAGCTACTTGAGAATTGGAAAGACATCCACTCATTCCTCCGAGTACCATGAACTAGGTCAAACATGAAGTAGGTCAACTTTTGACAAACATTTCAACTTTCAATACTTGCAAAACAATTAGTTGGAAACTTACATAAAACCAAAAAAAGCTGATAGATGCGGCATGTTTTACAAAAGAAAAAATAAAAAATAAAATTGGTTAGTACTTGACGCAAAATATGAAAACTGTAAGTAGGTACAGAAACGAGAATTGAACAACATCTATTTCAAATAATTCAGAACATTTTATTTTGTTATTTCATACTAGTTTTTACGTTGTTTTAAATGCCGGTATTCTATCCTGGAACACAAATAAAACAGTACCGGTACTCAAAGTCTCAACGAGATTATTACCCTCGATGACAGTAAACTCACGCAAACACACGCCCGCACTGAAGCTTCAATAGAAAAATAAAGTAAGAGGCCAACTTCAAAGCACCCCTTCTGACACCAAAACCAGCGCATGATGGAGGAACAGGTTCACGAACTGCGCGCAATGAAGGAAGAACAGGCTCGCCGCCAGGAAGGACAGGTTCGCCGTCAGGAGGAACAAGCACGCATGATGGAAAAACAAGCTCGCCGCCAGGAGGAACAGGCTTGCCGCCAGGAAGAACAAGCACGCCATCAAGAGGAACAGGCAGCTCGTCGCCAGGAGGAACAGTTTCGCCGGCAGGAGGAACAACTGCGCGCACTGAAAGAGGAGCAGGCTTGTCAGATGCGCACGATGCAGGAGACGCTTCATAAAGATATTACGAAAGGCTTGCAGCAGGCAGTAGAGAGAGTCGAAGCTGTAGAAGGGAGACAGTCGTGTTCAGGAACGTTCGGGAAGGGAGTAGAAGCGTTTGGAAGGGAACAAAGAAATAACGAAAAGACGATCGAAATTCAATTGTCTAGAGGGTCGGCTTCATACAAACGAGCGAAACAGGCGCTCGCACACATAGACGCGCTTGTACGTCGATCTCGCATCAAGTCAGTCGAAGGCCAGTACCAAATCTATTCATTTTGTGTCCGTTCGTCCCCGTCTATGTGTGCGCTTGTATCGCTCGCTGCGTGGAGCCCTACAGGGACCAAATTTGGTTACAAATGTACCGAACACACGCACGCATGCATGCGCGACATGTACACAGTCATTAACACAAACGGCAACATTTCAAATGACGTGGGCTGGTAGTTGCCACTCGTCACATTCAAACCGCGTTTCAATATCATTCTATATAATCATTCTAACGCTGTGTTATGCGTTTTGGTATGCCTGTAGAACCTGATCCTTTTCTAACAGATTGCAAATATCAACGGAGATTTGAGAATTATGTTATAAAAAAAGTATTCCAACTTAACGGGGATATCCAGAGCGCATTTGGAATGCTTTCTTCTATTCTTTTCCCGTGTAAGTGCAATTTCAAGGTGGGTAATTGGAATAATCCATTGTTACTACTGCTTGATTAGTATACTGAGCAAGATGCCATTGAAAAAGGCTGAATGACCCATTTTCCAAGTCACAGGTGTCTCGAATTAAATGAAATTATCAAATTTTCGCGCTCAGCGATTTCCTTAATACATTTCACTCGTCATCCTCTTATTTGTTCTCTTAATTTAATAGATTTTTCTTTTCCTTACAAAAAGGAATCCTTAATGGGAAATTTTCTTGAAGAAATCCGTCTTAAGCTTTATCTTTTGCGGTAAACAAATTCTTTTAAAAACACCGTTTTTCTGAAAGACTTTGAAGAGAATTATTTTCTCAATTAACGATGGTCTTTTAGCGTGTTTCAAGTCAAGAACAGAGATTGAAAACTGAGCTGGATTTATGTTTTAGTTTTAGCTGTTTCGTACCAAAAGAAAGTTTAGTGTTCTTTTCTCAAAGGGTTTGCACGGTACCGTATTCTTTTGTCCTTTCGTCTGTAACAGGCGTAGTTTCAACTTGAAGGCAACCTATCTTCTCTATAAAGGGTGTAAACATAAATATGTCATTAATTTGGTGCTTTAGACCATCTAACTGAACAACTTTCACTATGAAGCAAATTTTGAAATCGCATAAAAAAATCTACTGTTTCATTCATTTTGTCCCTGTCTACCCCAGTGGGAATTAGGCGTGAGCATGTGTATGTATTGGCGGCGAGAACCCGTTAGATGAGGAACTGAGGATAGAGCAGGGCCGGTCGTTGTGGCGATCCTTGGGGAGGGGGAGCAGTGGACGTGTATCATCTGAGATGATGATGATGATATGTATGTTTGTAAAAAATGATTAAGACTTAGTGGGGGGACATTCTATAAAGCGTCACTAATACTCCGTTGCAGAAACGCTCATTAAAGTTAATCCTCCATTAAATTTGTTGCTGTAACTTTTTGTCTTGTTGACGTAGTAAAAGCCAGCAAGAGATTTAATGGAGGATTAACTCTGATGAGCGTTTCTGCAACTGAGTGTTAGTCCAGTAAAGACTAATGGAATCTGAAGAGTTATTTTCTGTGTTATTTGACCTCCAAGAGGAGACATTTTCTCCCAAAATTTTCACTTAACCTTTCCTTACAAATATGTGGAACTATCGTCACCTATATTATAACGAGAGAAACTCACGAGCCCAAATTCCGAAGATGGAGTGCTAATGAAATAACTTGGTGTAATCATCTGGCCATTGTCCGTTTTAGTCCTGGAACCGATTTTTTATTACCACCGTTTCACGGAATAAACTCGCAAATGCGTCTGAGAGTGAAATTGCTCTGCCGTTGTCATTCCTCATGGTTGAAGCTATCTCTATACCTACCAAAAGTTATCGAAATCGGATAAGCCTTAAAAACATTAACAAACAGACCGATACACTTTCAAAAGATATCATCGACGTTTAAGGCCATTTTCCTTGGTTTTATTAAGGTTTGAAAAACCTGCCTTTTATACATTTTTGATTAACTAAAACTTATAGCTACATCTTTCATGCTATAACAATAAATGCTTCAGCAACAAATTCTAACAGAATATTGCATTATTTTTTGTTGGCCGGCACTTTCACATTTTGGACCAAATCCGATGATGCATTTTATAATATAAGTTACGGACGGATATTTATTCAGTTACTAGTTGCTAGACATACTCAAACTCGATACTCGACTCGAACATAAATCGAGTTCCAATAGTACCATTTTAAGGGCAGTACAGACTACACCAATCGGATATCTGAAAGTGTCGACTGAATTAAACTTTTTCAATCATCTCTGTGGCAGACACTTCCTTCGAGAATCAATACACCTTTTTTTCCGGAGAAAAATTTTCCAATGGAAAAACTTTACTTTTTAATTGGTATTAGAATTAGAATTTTTCTTGGCTGGATGAACGTGTAGAACAGAAAATGATTGTTTGGAGTGGTTATCTTACTTTTTTAGGGTTCCGTACCCAAAGGGCGAAGACGGGACCCTATTCATAAGTCTACGCTGTCCGTCCTAGTTTCAAAGGGCTGTATCTTCTGAACCAGTTGAAAAAGTAAAAATTTAAGGGGGGGGGGGGGGGGGGGGCATACAAGAGACTAGTTTTTATCAGAAATGTTTCGTAATCGTAAAAAAGGTAATACATACAAACATCAATTAGTACGATTATAATGCAAACTCTAGAGTATAACAACAAATAAAAAAGATCGGTCAAGTGTGTGTCGGGCTTGCGCTAAAGATCCCAAAACAATTTTTTTTCTTAATATTGTACGGTGGTACGGAACCCTCCGCTCGCGAGTCCGACTCGCACTTGGCTGGTTTTTAAAAATTAGATTATTTGTGTGTACAAATAATCGATTAGTCTGAATTTTACAGGCATTCTGAATCACAAAAGAACAGAGAACAGTCTCATTTACCCTTAGAACAGCTTTAGTAATGTGAGGCGAATGAAAGATGTTTCTAAAAACCGGCCAAGTGCGAGTCGGACTTGCACACCGTCAGTTCTGTACCACCACACAATATGTATTTACCACAGCGGCGGCTGATATATACAACGTGTTAATGAATAAGCGCAAAACCTCATACAGCCCAAATGATTTATAACAAAATAATTAGATTGAAACAATAATTTCATTATTTTGATACTTAAAATTTTAAGTTATTCGCATTTTAAGTTTTCAGGCAAAAATGATTTGTTATCACTTCAGCAATTAATGAAAGCGCTAGCGTGCTCGTGGATACATTTTAAGAATCTTGTTTTGGTAGTAAGTAGGGTGAATGTACCTGAGCGGTGGGTTAAGATCGAGTTAAGTAAATTTTGAATTTTACAAACAAATTCTTTAATATTTTGAAAAAGATTACCTATGTTGAAAACATGATAATTCGATTCTGCTCTCGATTCTAAACAAACTACTTTTGCGTTAATTCATTAACACGTTGTATACATAAGTTCAAAAGATACAGGTACTATCACCCCTTAAAGTAATGCAACTGTATAACCTAACACCATGTATACTACCGTCCTCATTGCAACATTAAAAGCATAAAGCAATCCTACCCCACTGCAGTTCAACCACTAATCCCGAACTAATAAATGGCGACTAAAATAGTCAAACTATTCAATACAGAAACAATTTCACACACGCGGACCCAGTAATATGTATCTGATGTGATGCTTCGTACTCGGCCATTGAATCCGAATGCATAGGAAATAGTGGCTATTAATAGGGTTGCCACTTTCAAAATATACTATAATATATTAATGAAGAAAATGTAGGGTCCTTCTTAATATGCTGACACTTTTTAAGGGGATGATCAGACCGTCAAACTAAACAACCGAAATCACAAAAAAAAAATCTGCTGTTCCATACAAAACTGCAAACGTACTCGAGCCAAATGTATGTCACAGCAGTTTTTTTGTCGCAATCTCGATGTTGGTCTCGTAGAGAAATTTGTTCAGTTTGATGGTCTGGTCATCCCCTTAAAAACTGTCTGAATATTAAGGACCCTGTGTACCTATGTCTTTACCTTGAGGGCCACGAGGAGTTAACTATAAGCAGTAGTGTCATTCGCGCGGTTCGCTATTGAGCCTAAGGCTCCCGCCATCTCATTCTCAAATGTGTTTTTTCTCATAAAACAATCCTTGAGATTGGGGTAGATATTCTCAAAAACTACTTGAAATTGACAGAAATGCAGTGCTAGACACAAGCAAAACGACATTATTTAGTAAAAAAAAAAATTTTGCTAATACAAAATGGCGGAGCCTCATGGCAAGCCAGAAATCTCATGGGCTACGCCGTCAGCGAACCTATCCTCGTCACGCGACTCTATAGGCGCTGAGCAGACGACGGCCGGTTTGTCCGCCGGACAGAAATGACAGTTAGGCCTCAGTAGGTACAGACTTTAAGACTGACTTTTTATCCACCATGTGTTTTACCCCCTAGACTTATTACGAGTCTCAGTGAAAAAAAAGAATATACGGGATATTCTTTTTTTTCACTGACTATGTGTCCGGAGGAAAAATGTCTGTCGTCTTGCTCCTTTTGGTATCTTAATGAACGAAAAAAAGATAATATCGTCACTAAAAGTCAAAACTGCCAACCCTGCAAGTGCAATCCCTATAATGGGCCGGAGCGATTGCGCGGGATAACTATCAATTTAATTTATACGATCTCAACGCATGCGTCGGATGTATTAATGTTATAATTATAGATAATGATAATTGAAACTCAAGTATAAGATTATAATTATGAATGTTATTCAGTGAAAGAACCACGAGATAGTCGTGATTTCCTAGGCCCACGGATTTCATGAACCGTGGTTTACTTTTGGCGGGGAGGTCCCTAATGTCAGGTGTTACCACTTGCCCACCCAGGTGGCGACTCCTGCTGTGAATGAGCACTTCGCATTCGTGTATGGGCGTTTCCTCTGCTTCATAGCAGAATCTGCAAGTGGATGAATCTACAAGCCCCATTCTGTGTAGATGTTTGTTTAAATAAATATGTAGGGGTGAACACAAAAGATCTCAATGGGTTTATGTTGCTGGCTTGCCGACCCCCATAATAAGATAAAAGACAACATCCAAAACGGGTCATTTTTGTACTACCGAATGTTATGTATGGCGTTATAAAATATGATAGCGCAGCAGTGAGATGAAATAGGCTAAGAAACATAAAAAAAATTAAAAGTTTATAAATAAACCTTTATATTTTACGATCTATTTTGTCGTACAAACGAGATTTCTTGAATTTCATGATAGATATTTTTGTTCAAATTGTGCAAAAATGGCGGAAAATAAAATCGGATTTAGTGGAAAGATCGTTTTTTTGTATCGATAACTGCGCTATTTGTAATTACTTCGAGTTATCATAATATTATTTTGAATATTTTGTAACACAAAACTACTTTATTTGGGGCTATTTTTGCAATTGGATTGTATGTCTATTATATTAGTCGATATTATAATGCGTCACCATTTAGCCGAACGGCCCATACATGGACGCATGTTGTCATTTAAATATTTTATTTTGATTATTCAAATACAATACATATCGGTCAATACCAAACAATACGTAACCAAAGCAACACCGCATTCAAAGCCTAGTGTAATGTAATCCTGCAATCCATAGGGATTAAATAGCTTTTATTCGATATTACGTTCCCAGTAAAAATATATTGAGCAATTCAATTTAAAGCCATTGCAAATATCAATGCTTTTAGTTAATTTGTGGGATGACAATCATATAGGGTCCAAATTAATAGGCTGAAGGTTTTTTTATTGTTTATTTCGAATGCGTAAATGCATACATACGAAGTCTGGTGATATTTTCAATACTAAACCATAAAAGTCAATGAAATTTTGCAGAAACAATCTAGAAACAAATCTCTATGCTTGTATCTTGTCCGATTTTCGTTAAAATATACAGTTTCAATGCTAGGATTAATTTAAGATTAAATTTAAAACTATACATTTTAATGAAAATTTGACAAGATACAAGCATAGAGATTACTTTCTAGATTGTTTCTGAAAAATTTCACTGTTATTAATTGATTATTATTGAAAATATAACCAAACTTCGTTTGTATGAGCGCGCCAACAGTAATATATCCTTAAAACGGTATGATGACACAGAACAGCTTTCTCCGTGGGACTAACATCGAAATCGCATACATAACATCAAAACATACATTTGAGTTAAATAGGATTGTAGATTTGTATGGATCTGATGCTTTTTTCTCGAGATTTTGACCTTGGTCCCATAGAGAAAGTTTTTCAGTTAGATGGTTTGATCATCCCACTATAATTATTAGGGTCAATATAAGCATAGCATAGCATACTCAGACATATTCTGAAACCTCAGAACATCCACGTTTCACTAGTACCTAGTACCGATACTCTGTCCAGTGTGACAGGGGATGAGCCCGTCGCCACTTTATAATGGACAGTGGGTACAATACATGCCTCGAAATTGAAGCATGCAGGTTTCCTCACGATGTTTTCCTTCACCGAAAAGCCAGCGGTGTTACAAATCGTACATAAATTCCGAAAAACTCATTGGTACGATTCGGCCTGGACGGGGATCGAACCATCGCCTCCTGCACTGCAGGCAAGGTTACTCGCCATTGAACCACCACGGTGAATAGGGTTTAGGGTGAATTTTAATTCGATTAATTTGTGAGTGTTGTCCGGATTCGAATAGTTATATTCCTGTCCGATACCAAATTTTTCAATTTAAACGAAAATTTGTAAAGACGTAAAAAACGTTTTAATTATTTAGTCAAAGTACTTGTTCAATTCACGTCTTAACTAATTTTCTTCCAATATTTTCAGAGGAGAAAAGTTCAAAAAAAGTTTTGTACAACTTTGTTTATTTCGTAATTAACTAAGTTGTAAATTCACAAGTTTGATTTCCATTGGGGGAAGACTTTCCAAATTATTAACTTTTTCCTTTTTTAATGCAGTTTCTTTGCCAATCAACCTGGGGCGTAGGCCGCAAGGGACACGCGCGTCTGCATCGGTACAAACGTGTGATTTGTATGGAAATCTCTGATGCACTGTAACTTTAAAACATTTTAAAGAAAATCTGACTTCATACAAGCATAGAGATTAGTTTCTAGATTGTTTCTGAAAAAATTCATTGACTTTAATTGGTTAGTATTGAAAATATCACCAGACTTCGTTTGTATGCGCATTTATAATATAATAAACGTCTCTTAATTGATAGTGTAGATATGCAGTCACGCGATTGACAAACGTGCGTTTTTATAGCTGCAAAAAGTCGCAGTTTGTAAAAGGCCTACTTTGACTAGTCTGATGACAGTTTGACACTACCATGTGAAAATGGAGCTTCGGTATTGGAAACGATCACCCAGGTTAAGCTACGTCAGGTCCGGTCATTCTTTGGATGGGTGACCGTTTAGTGGTATTTCATCTGGAGCGTTTCCGTGCTTCGGAAGGCAAGTTAAGCAGTTGGTCGCGGATAGTTCGTTAAACCAGGTCAGAGGCCTATTAAGGCGGCTTGAAAATTCTCTGACAGCATGTTGACTACTAACTTGCCTCCACCAACACGCACTGGGCCCGTGTGGTGGAGTATGACCCACTCCCTCTCACCTTTATTCGTGAGAGGAGGCCTTTGCCCTGCAGTGAGATTCTACAGGCTACTAATTATGTGAAAATCTATATTTTATTTACTCATTTTTATGCCATTATATTCTGGCAAGCAAGCAAGCATATGCTCACGACTATATTCCCCGAGGTAGTCAGAGATACTCCGAAAACTTCAGAACATCCACGTTTCACCAGTAGTACCGAAACTCTGTCCAGTGTGACGGGGGGTGAGCCCATCGCCACTTATAATGGACAGTGGGTACAATACATGCCATGATATTCTGGTAGACCTATAATTTGATTGTCTTTTAGGCTACCAACACAACATTGTCATCAGCAACTTGTTACGTTATAATAAACGTAACAAGACCGATCAGTGGACCCGTCATCAGTTACACTCGGCGTTTGATTTATCGTACGTACGGGACGATTGGAAACCTTTGTTTGTACGTTTAGACGTTAGGAATGAATGTGTGGACGTGGTGCGTGTGGATGCCGCTTTATAAGTAGTAATAGAATTGCATGGTGCTCGCAAAACTGTCCGTTTTTCCTTTCGGTGTGGTCAGAAACCTGGCTATATTATATCGTAGTCCGATCTAGTGTTACCCCACAATGCCAGAATCGATAAAAATATCGATAGCTGTTTAGTAGACATGTACTTTAATTTTTTAGGAATTAAGACGTCATGAATTTTTTGTATGAGATTAAAAAAAAAATGCTGGTACCTATCGTGTGGGGTGTCAAATGAAAGGGCTTCATGAGCCGGTTCTAAAAATACGACTAATCGTAGAATTGGACATATCGTGATCTGCCTGGGCATTTCATGATACGCCGCTATTTTATGATTTGGCCATCTGCACCACTATATTTTTTGGCGTTAATATTATTAACTTTGTATTTTCCCTTTTGACCTCCTTAGAGTCAGGGTTTATTGTGTATAATAGGCGAACAAAACTGAAAATAAAAACAGCTGTTCCATACTAAACTGCAACACTACCGAGTCAAAATGTATGAAATAGATAAATTTTTCCTGCGATTTCATGTTTTCTCCCATAGTAAAAGTAGTTCAGACAGAACCACCACTGAAAATTTGAAAGCCGCACTAACTAAGTATAATTAGTATGTAGAAGGTGATGGTAGTAACTTTTTAACAAAATTTCATAGATTTTGGTTTAATTGAATCTTTAACGTCATCCTCTCACTAAATGCTGAAGAAAAATCCTAAATTCTTATTTTTAAAGAAAGCTTGTTTAAAACAGAGTTTAAAAATTCGTAGGTTTAAAACAATAACTGGCCGTTAAACTTTGCATTTTTCCCCAACTTTTTCCTCACGAAAACATTTTCCTAAACTCGAAAGTGTAAAATGAAAAATAAAAACAAAGCTCCGACACAAAAATCTCACCATTTTCTCCCGAAGAAAAATACAAAAATGCATTCTTATAAATGAAAAATCCTGGACAAATCCCGAATTTCGGAATCCCATCCGAACTGATGCCAATAATTCCGTCCTATTCCTCCACGAAACTAGCTAGAAAGGAAAATTGAACGATCAACCAGGATTGAAGCAAATACATTTATTTTTAACACAAGATTTGTGCAACAAGAAAAAAAAACATTTTGATAAGAAGTACTTGCATTGTCAAATATGCGACTTTGTCCTCGTGGATATACAATTCATTATCATCATCATCTCAGCTAATAAACGTCCACTGCTGGAAATAGGCCTCCCCCAAGTATCGCCACAACGACCGGTCCTGCGCTGCCCTCATCCAACGGGTTCCCGCCGCCTTTACCAAGTCGTCGGTCCACGGTGTGAGGGGCCTACCCACGCTGCGCTTTCTGGTATGCAGCAGCCACTCGAGAACTCTTCGACCCCATCAGCCATCGGTTCTGCGAGCAATATACTCCGCCCATTGCTACTTTAGTCAAGTCAAAATTGTTTATTCAAAATAATATCACATAGATAACTTTTTGACGTCATGTTTTTGAATCTACCACCGCGTCGGAAGGTGTTCCGTTGTAGAGAAGATGCGACCAGAAACTCTACAGCACACTTCTTTTAAACAAAACAAAATATACAAAGTACAATTCCATAAATTCAATATTAAATTACATAGTGTAACATTGTCAAGACCAGACATTTTGGTCATTCAAATAATCATCGAGTTTATAGTAACCTTTTTTACCAAGTTTTACAAATTCTTCGGGCTATGTCGGCTACTCTGGTGTATGTCTACATTTCTGATTCGATCCCGCAGGGAAAGTCTGGCAATTATACAGTGTAAACTTATATGCCTTATACAGGGTCTTTTTCAATATCATCATCATCATCAGCCTGTATACGTCCCACTGCAGGGCATATGTCTCTGGGAGGGTGAATGGGCGTTAGTCCACCACGCGAGCCCAATGCGGATTACGCATCAGAATTTCTTCTTCAGCGTATGAAGGTTTCCTCACGATGTTTTCCTTCACCGTTTGAGACCAGTCGGTATTACGTAATGTCGCGCATAATTTATCGTTTGGAAACTATTCATTCATTATTGGTCGATTCATCAATAGGGCGGGGCTAGACAGCGCCTTAATTTTTTAGTATGCAAGCAAAAATGAGCCTTGTGGTGGTCAGGCGGAAGAGTCCGCGATGTTGTCCGTGCGGATTCGAACACGGACCACTAGATTGAGAGTCCATACCTCTCCGCAACGCGCCACTGAGCCTCCCTTCTCCATTCCTAATAATTCCATTCTTAATATGCTGACACTTTTTAAGGGGATGATCAGACCGTCAAACTGAACAACTTGTTCTATGGCATCAACATCAAGCTGTTCCATACAAAACTGCAAACCTACTCGAGCCAAGTATGGGACAGCTGTTTTTTTTCAGACTATCAAACTGAACAGCTTTCACTATGGAGTCTAACATCGAAAAATCATGAATCATCATCACGAAGCTTTGACTATTTATATGTGGACTGGTTACGCGTGTAATTCTACTAACAAACATTTCTGCCACTTTTTGCGGGGGGCGAGGTAACATGAAATCCGCAACTTTGGATTTAATTCCCTATAGATTCCCTAACTTTAGATTCTAATTTTGAATGTTAAAAATCATGAAAAGTAGTCTCGTGTGAACCCCAACCGTTCTAAGTTCGAAGTTATTATTTCGCAATTATAGGTTGTCTCGTTTAGTGATAAGGTGTAAAATTGAATGTAAATGCACAAGATCAATTGTGCTTATACCGTGGCAGAGGGGAAATGCTACCGCAAGGCTAGTCCTTATTATAATTAGTCAAAGTCACGAAGACAAAAGTCCTGTTCAGTAGAATCTAAAAGGCTACTCGACACAAATACCTACTTATTTTATATAAGCATTATTTTTTGTACGCGGTTTTAACGTTGAAAGTTGTTCAATTTGACGATCTATCGAAAGCCAGGAAACTATATTAATATGACCAAATAATCCAGTATTTTTTGTTTTTGCGACCGACATGTGGCGCCCTCTACGTAGAACTCAATCAGAAGCTTTCCCAATTTCCATCCCATAATTCCGTATAAGCATATCCAGTCAAAGTGCATTTTTAATCTATGGCAGACCATTTTTGGTTAGTATTTTTTCCGGGAAATACGGGATTACCGCACAATGTCGAATCCCGGACCGGGATCGGTTCCGAAAGCGCAATCCCGGGATGAAATAATTGGGGGATCATTTTGACCCCGTATTCATTTGAGTTTCATTCAAAGAGCTTGATGGTACAGTGAGCTACGAAAGTGGAGAAGAATATTACTTTTTAAAGCTATGCTTTTAACTTTTGTTGTAGATTGTACAGTTTATGTCGTCTTATTTTCTCATATTACTAAAGAAAAAGAAATCTAATCTTATTTAAGAGCTACGCTTGAAAAACTAAAAAAAATTTTTGGAACTCCCATAGAAAGTTTATCGGCTAATCCGCACTTTTGTATGGGAGGACCAACCATTTTTCTTGTTTTTGGTCATATTTCTTAGGAAAAGTTGTTTAGTATCATTATCTGAAATTCTGAATGTAGTATATGCATATGCTCACGACTATATTCCCTGAGGGGGTAGTCAGAGATATTCTGAAACCTCAGAACAACCACGTTTCACCAGTTGTACCGACTCTGTCCAGTGTGACGGGAGGTGAGCCCGTGGCCACTTATAATGGACAGTGGGTATAATACATGCCTCGAAATTGAAGCATGCAGGTTTCCTCACGATGTTTTCCTTCACCGAAAGGTCTGTGGTGTTACAAATCGAACATAACACAAAAACTCATTGGTACGAGTCGGCCTGGACGGGAATCGAACCATCGCCTCCTGCACGGCAGGCAAGGTTACTCGCCACTCTGAATATAGCCCTTAAAATATTTCATTAAACATAGTTGTGTATATCCTGTAAGAAAAATATTGTCATATTTTGCTCGCGTTGTAGTCTTCTTCTTATCGTGTGGGCAAGCCCTGGTGTCAGAGTTTTTTCAGACCGCCTTACGCCTGACGTGATTTTTATGTAACGACCACTACCACCAGAGATAGTAGCCGGGACCAACGTCTTAAGGGGATATAATTCGGAGCGCGCTCCGTACAAACGTACTATGCATAGTACGTGATATTTTCAATACTAACCAATTAAAATCAATGAAATTTTGCTGAAACAATCTTGAAACAAATATCTATGCTTGTATGGAGTCAGATTTTCGTTAAAATAAACAGTTATGCCAGGATTAATTTAAGATTTGGATGGAAATCTTTGAGGCACTGTAACTTTAAAACTGTACATTTTATGGAAATTCTTGCACGATACAAGCATATTTAGTTTCTAGATTGTTTCTGCAAAATTTCATTGAGTTTAATTGGTTAGTATTGAAAATATCACCATAGTACGTTTGTATGGAGCGTGCTCCGAATTATATCCTCTTAACGTGCCATCCGAAGCACGAAATCATCTTTCTTTTCAGACAATCAGGTGATTCAGCCTGCAATGTCCTAACCAACTGGGGAAAACGCACAAAGTGACATATCACTAGGTGTCCCCCGTGGGAATCGAACCCACGACCTCCGTGTCAAGAGCTCTTAACCATTAGACCATGGAGGCAGTTTTTGGAGGCGTTGTAATGTTCGCTAACGAATGTTCCTTGTAAAAACTAGGTATAACATTATTTTTGTTAGACAAGAGGTAAGTCCAGGCTTCACATCTATATTAGACAATCCTTATTTATGGACCCAATAACCTTTTTTTTTTCGAAAAAACCTTCAATACACTTCTTAGGACCAGGCGACGTGTGGGTTAATAATGATATTTAGTTTGGTAATTTGAGGGTTCCATACATTGACTTATCAACTACTGGACGGAGGGTCCGTGCTCAAAAGTGTCCGAATAAAAACAGAACGAAATCGTAAAAAAAGAGAACGAATTACGCGACAGTCTTCGTTTGATCGGCAGACTACACACACGCGTGGGCGCGCGGCGCGCGCCGTGCCCCGATGGGGGAGTGGGACGGAAAAGAATTTCAGAATTTTCAATGTTTTTAGTTGGTTTATATTACTACACGTACTTAGGTTTCTGTAGTTTAGTCCCGGACACTTTTTTCGAGAATTTTGTACTAGACCTGGCGTCCATAGTATTCTGAGTCAATGGTTCCATACGTCTCTTTTAATTTACTCTATTCAAATTTCAACGTCAAAGTCAACATAATTAATTTAATAAACTTAAAGCCCACTTAACATTATCATTGTAATATGAATTAATGTGAAATTGAAGCTACGATAAACATTTTTTGTGTCAAACGAAATACCAACTGTAATTGTATTTTTATTTTCACCACGTGGATGTGTAAATTGTAATTAAGTTTTTTAAAAATACAAGGTAACAAAAAGTAAGTCAGTATTTGGGAAAATATATACTATTTGTTATAAAAAAAACATTTCTTACCATTGTGAAATAAAAATATACGTATGCGATAATATATTATCGTATCTTAACGTAGTAGAAATCTACCAACATAAGTTATAAACTATATCCAATACAAGTTTATCTTTAAAAACATATATTATGTCAGAAATCACTTATTTTTTTTAAAGAAATTTAAAATGCAAACAATTATTTTCGACTTAAAGAGTCACCTGTCGCTTCTGTCTACCCCGGGGCGATACAAGCGTGGGTAACAGACTGGTTTTTTTTTTAATTTAATAATAAGTACTTTCCATAATTCTTAAATAACATAATTATCTCTCTGCAGAATTTTTAGTTGTTAATATTTGTGATGACAGATTGAGAGCATACATACATAAACTCACGACCATAATCCCTGTCGGGATGGTTAGAAACTATTCTACAAGTACAAAGCTAAATGCAGTACTAGCGGATCATCGCAAAATGACACATTCGAAAAATGCTACATTCGCATAATGCCACATTCGCCAAATGTCACATTAGCAAAATGTGACATACGGACAACGACACATTCGTATAAAGATATTATACTCGCATGTGTGTATGGGTGCGTGTGTGTGTGTTTGCGAGTGAAGGGGGGGGGGATGTATGGTTCAGTTTTAAAAGATTAACAATACAGTCGCGAGCATAATGGCTTATACTTACAACTTGAAGTATTTATGAATCCTTCGAGCTACGGAACCCTAAAAACCTTCATAACGCCCAAGCAGGGATCTTAACCGGTTTTGAAATACCGGTTAATATAGTTCATAAAACCGTTATAATTGTGTTCATTCATTAACCGGTTAATCCAGTAACCGGTTTTTAAAAAAACGAAATAATTTTGGTTACCGGTTAATTCAGAGAACGAAATTATTAAACTCGTGCTAACCGATATTAAGATCAGAATTAACCGGTTAAACTCTCGCCACCCGTGCGCCGGTCGCTGCGCTGTTGCCAGATTGCCGCCAATCTGGCAACGCTGCACGCGCTGTGCATTCGTTTCGGTGATATGTAGCCCAGTCATTAATTACGGTTTGAGTCGGGATGAATTAAGATTTTTTTTTTTAGGTGTATCATTTAAGAACCAAATTGGGCCTAGAAATACCGGCGGGTATTTCTAGACCCCAAATTTTAAATAATGCATATATCTCATTCAAAAATAACTTACGGTAAAAATTTTTTTTTCACTTTTTAATGCTTTACCTTTATACACCCTTCAAACACGGAGTAAATTTTTTTTCTACTTTCTAACTTTTGAAAAATACATTTGTATTTTCTAATGAATAACTCATTTTTAAAATTTCTATGGTTATTTTATTGCTCAAAGTCATTTATATTGTTGAATCTATTAAAAATGAGTCATTGGTATTAAAACTACTAGGTAAAAAACCTTCTGGGGGGTACAATTTGGATTTCTATGTTGCGTAGTGAATTTATTTTTAAACATGTTTTCAGATAGTCTTTTTGTCACTAAATGGTACCGACTACAGTTTAAAACTACCATTCATAATTACTCCCTCCCTCCTAACAAAACTTCGTAAAATGACTGGGCTAAGGTGTGAGTGAAATTGTTAGTCCGTTTCGTTCGTTGTTCGCTTGTTGCACTGCAAGTGGTGACACACACAACACAATAAACGAAAAAACGAATTTTGCGTTTTGCGTATGGGAAGAAAGAAAGAGAATAAAATACCAGACAGTATTACTATAGTCCTTACAGTAGGGCAAAGGATGTTCTTGCGCAGAACAAGGGGGACGAATCTGACGTCAGATTTCGGAAAAGTGGCCGCATTTTAAAACTTTTTGTTTTTTAACCGATTACGTCCAAAATCGACATCTGGGGGTTTCTGCGATCTCTTACGACGAATCCGATGTCAGATTTGAGAAAAGTGGCCGCCATCTTGAACTTTTTTGTTTCTCAACCGATTGCTTTCAAAATCGATATCTGAGGGTCCATGTGGGCTCCAACCACGGATCCGATGTCAGATTTGAGAAAAATGGCCGCCATCTTGAACTTTTTTGTTTCTCAACCGATTGTGTCCACAATCGATATCTGAGGATCCGCGTGGACTCCAAACACGGATCCGATGTCAGATTTGAGAAAAGTGGCCGCCATCTTGAACTTGTTTGTTCTTCAACCGATTGCTTCTAAAATCGATATCTGAGGGTCCGCGTGGATTCCAAACACGGATCCGATGTCAGATTTGAGAAAAGTAACCGCCATCTTGAACTTGTTTGTTCTTCAACCGATTGCTTCTAAAATCGATATCTGAGGGTCCGCGTGGATTCCAAACACGGATCCGATGTCAGATTTGAGAAAAGTGGCCGCCATCTTGAACTTGTTTGTTCTTCAACCGATTGCTTCCAAAATCGATATCTGAGGGTCCGCGTGGATTTCAAACACGGATCCGATGTCAGATTTGAGAAAAGTAACCGCCATCTTGAACTTTTTTGTTTCTCAACCGATTGCTTCCAAAATCGACATCTGAGAGTTCGCGTGGACTCCAAATACGGATCCGATGTCAGATTTGAGAAAAGTGGCCGCCATCTTGAACTTTTTGGTTTTTCAACGGATTGTTTTCAAAATCTATGTCTGAGAGTCCGCGTGGACTCCAAACACGGATCCGATGTCAGATTTGAGAAAAGTGGCCGCCATCTTGAACTTATTTGTTTTTCAACCGATTGCTTTCAAAATCTGTATCTGAGGGTCCGCGTGGACTCCAAACACGGATCTGATGTCAGATATAAGAAAAGTGGCGGACATCTTGAACTTTTTTGTTTCTCAAATCGATTGCTTCCAAAATCAATATCTGAGGGTCCACGTGGATTCCAAACACAGATCCGATGTCAGATTTGAGAAAAGTGGCCGCCATCTTCAACTTTTTTGTTTCTCAACCGATTGCTTTCAAAATCTATATCTGAGAGTGCGCGTGGACTCCAAACACGGATCCGATGTCAGATTTCGGAAAAGTGGCCGCATTTTTAAACTTTTTTGTTTTTTAACCGATTGCGTCCAAAATCGACATCTGGGGGTTTCTGCGATCTCTTACGACGAACCCGATGTAAGATTTGAGAAAAGTGGCCGCCATCTTGAACTTTTTTGTTTCTGAATCGATTGCTTTCAAAATCGATATCTGAGGGTCCATGTGGGCTCCAACCACGGATCCGATGTCAGATTTGAGAAAAATGGCCGCCATCTTGAACTTTTTTGTTTCTTAACCGATTGCGTTAGATTAAATCTGACGTTAGATTCGTCGTAAGAGACCACAGAAACTCCCAGATATAGATTTTGGACGCAATCGGTTAAAAAACAAAGAAGTTCAAGATGGCAGCCACTTTTCGGAAATGTAACGTTAGATTCGTTGTAAGAGATCGCAGAAACCCCCAGATATCGATTTTGGACTCAATCGGGTGAAAAACAAAAAAGTTCAAAATGGCGGCTACTTTTCCGAAATGTGACGTCAGATTCGTCGTATGAGATCGCAGAAACCCCCAGATATCGATTTTGGACGCAATCGGTTGAAAAACAAAAAAGTTCAAAATGGCGGTCATTTTTCCGAAATCTGAACGAATCTGTCATTCGTCGTAGGAGATCGCAGAAACCCTCAGATATCGATTTTGGACGGAATCGGTTGAAAAACAAACAAGTTCATTATGGCGGTCCCGACCAAATACCTACAAACCTAGCAGCACCCGCCACCCACTCCACAACCCACCACCAAAACCCGCCACCCATCACCAGCCACCCAACATCCACCACCATCCACCGCCACTTACCAAACACTCACCAAATAACCACCAAACCAAAACACCCACTAACCACTTACCAATAGCCATCCATCCATCCATCCACCACACAATCAAGATTTGACCCAACCAGTCATCACGACTTATCCATGCTGGTGCATGAACTTTAATCGTTAATCATTAATCAGATAAAGGCTTTGATTACTTGATTAAGTATTTATTTTTAGTCGAAATGAAAACGATTCAGATTAGTTAATTTTTATCAACTTATTCCATTAAAATTTTAATCTTAAATTTTTAATTTTAATCAAAACAAAATTAACTTTGGGCCCACACTGCTATGAGCGTGTAGTCGCAAGCCGCAGAAAAAGCGAGAGTTCCGTTATGCACTAACTACAAGAGATGGCGCTTGTTTTTTACTCAAATTAACCGGTTAATTCTGCTCAACAAAATTGAAATTTGTAAAAAACCGGTTTGATAGATTAACCGGTTAAAATACCGGTAACCGAAACCTAAACCGCAATCAATTCAGGTTTGGGGTCAATGACCTAAACCGGTTTCGAAAATTAACCGGTTTCCGATCCCTGCGCCCAAGCTAGACACGTCTCATGAGTTAATATTTCAACCCCGTTTCATCCCCAAACGTGACTTGACGGGGGTTGAGTACCCAAGTTGTCAGGATATATTGTATATTGACGTGCTGGGCTTAGGAAAGTCATGCTGCATTAAGGTTTGGGGGTGGCTAGGTATGAGAACAGTTATTTTGAAACAATAGTGGTCAAAAGAAATTTTTTTCGTGATCTTCTCCACTAGTTTTTAATTACTAGCAAGTCTTTAAGGGTGTATTGAGACAATGAAACTAAACATCTTTCCCTAAGAAACATGGGTCGAAAAGCGAGAAACCTCTTTTTGAACCTCCCATAGAAATTCGATCCACACTTTGGTATGGAAGGCAAACAAAATTCTCGTTTTTCGACCCATATTTCTTAGGGAAAGTTGTTTAGTTTCATTGTCTAAATACACCTAAGAGGAAGGATCTCCATAGAGTCCGCATACATTTACGATTGTAGTTGGTCTCTTTTGTCTTATGACGTACCTTTAAGGAGATGGAACTATAGATATTTGTTTATGTGGCTATCCACTTTTTTTTGAGCTAGTGTGTGTGAAATTGACCGTAAACATAAGGCCATATGTCACTTGGTGCCTTTTGTCCAAACTACTTGACACCACACACTCAAACCTAAACGTCAAAAAAAGTGGACACTTTACAATTGGTATGGCTCACTCTAGTCTTAAAGAGAGATCCTTCCTCTTAGGAATACACCCTTAAAGTAACGTTAGTAATCAAAAACTAGTGCTGTATAGTTCAAAAGTTCATATCAGCAGTAGGAAATGTCAAAATAGCACATTTTAAGTTTTGTCGTCTCATCTAGCATTGTAAACGAATAAAGTATACCTAGATATCATAGGGTTGTCACTTTTGAATATTAATTATATAGTGTCCAACTTAATATTGACGGTTTTTTAAGAGGATGATCATACCATCAAACTGAACAACTTTCTCTACGGGACCAACATCGAAATCGCGAAAACCGTGCTTTATTTCGGTATCAGAATAATTGCTCAAAGATCAAAAGATCTCCTTCTGATAATGAATGTACAAAAAATAATATATGAAACAAACAATAATCTTAACTATTATAAAACTGTAACATAAGTGTGTGTGTCAACATTGAAGATATATACAAAAAAAGAATACTATAATTATGGTTTTTAGGTGTCCCTGACTCAAAATCAACATTTTTTATAATGTCTGTCTGTTTGTGAGTTTGTTTGTGCGAGCATCACACGAAAACTACTGAACCGATTTTTTTTAAACTTTTTTTGTTTGATAGCTTATGATCCGACTTAAAGTCTGGTATATAATTTGGGCGAACGAAGTCGCGGGTTAACTCTAGTTACTAATATTGTTCAAAATAAAAAATAAGAAACAATATATTTCAAAACGAAATAATTAAACATTCAAATTAATAATTTCCACCAGCCAGAACCGTAATAAAAGTTAGTGTTAATGAAAACTGTTAGAATAAATTTCATATGGTAACATCAAATGTATGTGGTGCCATCTGTTGTGTACAAAGTGTTATATTTTGTCTGTGCTACATCTGTACTCTATGCTTTATTAAAAAAGAATAAATCTTCCGGTCATCCGTTTTTCAAACCAACGTGTCGTTTTATTAGGTTATGGGCCCAGTTTAATTTTCCCAATAGCTAGAATAATACAGTCAGTGCAAGTTTTTAGATATCGTAGTTAAAAGGATTGTTTCCATTCGGAACGAGCAAAGTTACGAGTTTACGACTGGAAATGGCTTCGAACTCTTTTGTGACCAACGTTCCCAAGCTGAAGGGGCGTGAAAACTATCACGAATGGGCGTTTGCAGCGGAGAATTTGCTAGTCCTGGAGGGCATGTCAAGCTGTATAAAGCAAGAAAGCCCAGCAGAAGCAGCCGCAGAAGATGCAAAAGCAAAAGCTAAGTTAATCCTAACGATTGATCCTTCACTATACGTTCACATCAAGGAAGCTACAAGCACGTGCAACCTATGGAAAAAATTGCAGACAATGTTCGATGATTCTGGATTTTCTCGCAGAATTACTTTATTGCGTAATTTGATATCAGTACGTCTCGATAGCTGTGATTCGATGACTAATTACGTCACGCAAATTATTGAAACGGGCCAGAAATTATCAGGAACAGGATTTTCCGTGAACGACGAGTGGATTGGCTGTTTAATGTTGGCAGGTCTACCTGAAAAATACTTTCCTATGATTATGGCGATCGAGCATTCGGGAATCGCCATTACGGCGGATGTTGTGAAGACAAAGCTAATTGACTTGGCAGGTAATGATTCCGAAGCCGGAAGTGCATTTTTGAGCAGAGGGCAGCAGCAGCGCACTCGTCAGCAATATTCTAATGTTGGCGGCCATGGTAAAAATGACAAGTCAAGTCATCATGGCGGCGACAGTGGGTTGTCTATGACCGGCAGAAACGTAAACAAGTCTGATAAAACGAATGTGAAATGTTTTCGTTGCAAGCAGTTTGGACATTATATATCTCAGTGTAAACAAAATAATCAGCAGCAGCAACCAATAAAGAAGACAAATGCATTTTCCGCAGTGTTCCTGAGTGGAAATTATAGTAAACAAGATTTCTACTTGGACAGCGGCGCGAGCGTTCATATGACGACGCAGGTAAACATGGTACAGAATGCATCTTTCTCGCCGAGTGTCAAGGAGATTATAGCAGCAAATCAAAGTGCTATGCCAGTGTTGTGCTCGGGTGATGTGGATATCATGACCGTCACTCCAGATTGCAAGTATGAGGTTACTTTGAAAGACGTTTTGTGTGTCCCTAACCTCACCACAAACTTGATATCAGTGAGTCAGCTTATCAAGAACGGCAATAGAGTGGAGTTTAAGAAACAGTGTTGCAATGTTTACAACAGAGAGAACAGTTTGGTGGCTGTGGCACAGCAGATAGACGGTGTTTATAAGTTGGCAGTGGAACGTAAACAATGTTTGTTTACATCTCCTTCTTCAGCAGCAAGCAGTGAAGTATGGCATAGGAGATTGGGCCACTTGAACATGAACGATCTGAATAAAATGAAAGATGGTGCTGTCACAGGAATATCATACACGGATAAGTCAGTGATCAAGAAGAATACATGCAAAATTTGTTGCGAAGGGAAGCAGTCGCGTTTACCATTTGGTCATACAGGAACAAGGAGCAGCGAGACGCTTGATACTATTCACGCTGATGTCTGCGGCCCAATGGAGTCAAATTCGATTGGCGGAGCAAGGTATTTCCTTATATTTGTTGATGACTATACCCGTATGGTTTTCGTTTACTTTCTAAAAGCTAAAAGTGAGGTATTCCAGTACTTTAAAGAATTTAAGTCAATAGTAGAAACCCAGCAAAGCAGAAAAATTAAAATATTCAGGACAGATAATGGCTTAGAGTTCTGTAGCAATGAGTTTGAGAATTATTTGAAGAATGCAGGCATTGTACACCAAAAGACCAATGCCTACACTCCCGAGCAGAACGGGATGAGTGAACGCATTAATAGAACCATTGTTGAGCGAGCACGTTGTTTATTATTCGATGCAGGACTAGACAAGAAATTTTGGGCAGAGGCAACAAACACCGCTGTCTATCTCAGAAATAGGTCTGTCGCATCAGGTTTAAATAATAAAACTCCATATGAGCTCTGGACGAATACAAAACCAGATTTAAGTCATGTCCGAATATTCGGTAGTGATGTAATGGTACATATACCGAAAGAAAAGCGGCTTAAGTGGGATACTAAGTCGAAGAAGCACATTCTAGTTGGATTTGCTGAGAATGTCAAAGGCTACCGAGTCTATGATCCTACGAAGAGATGTATCACAACCAGTAGAGATGTGATTATCCACGAAAACAGTATAATGGATGAGGGTGCAACAGTCTCAGTTGGGGATATTATCCAAGGAAAGGAGTCAGGCAGTAATAGTGAGAACTATGATGAAGAAATAAAAGATGAACATGTTTCAAGTCTTACCGATATGAATATTTCTTCAGAATCAGAGTATCTTAATGCCTTGACTGATTTGGATTCTACATTGCAGCAATCCCAAGAGTTTGAAGAAGATGAACCAGTACCAGATGAATCAGTAGCTAACAAACGAGCGAGGAGGCAGCCAGAGCGTTACGGTTTTAAAACAAAGATACGTACAACGTTAAGTCCAGAAGTCACAAGCGATCCTATCAGCGTCCGAGAAGCTCTGGAGCGTCCGGATAGAGAAGAATGGATTGTGGCTATGAAGGATGAGCTGCAGGCGTTTGAAGAAAACGATGCGTGGATTCAGGTAGACGACTTACCTTCTAATAAAACTCTAGTGCAGTGCAAGTGGGTGTTCAAAAAGAAAGTCAATAGTGATAACAGTGTTCGGTACAGAGCGCGATTAGTAGCTAAAGGCTTTACGCAGAAGCCTGGTATCGACTATGATGACACTTTTTCACCTGTAGTAAGGCATTCTACACTTAAAATGTTATTTGCATTGTCTGTACAATTAAATTTTGATATCACTCATTTAGATGTGAAAACAGCTTTTTTGAATGGCTATCTCAAGGAGGATATTTATATGCATCGCCCAGACATAAATTGTGAAGTTAATAAGAAAAAAGTAATTGTTAAATTAAATAAAGCAATTTATGGGTTAAAACAGTCCTCTAGATCTTGGTATGAGAGAGTTGAGCAATGCTTATGTGAGCTAGGGTTCAAAAAGAGTCTCTTAGAGCCTTGTGTTTTCACAAAAATGAATGATAATGTCAAAATTATTATAGCGTTGTACGTCGACGATTTTTTCATTTACTCAAGTAATAATAGTAAAGAAGAGACTGAAAAATTAATTTCTGTATTAAGTTCTAAATTTAAAATAAAGAATTTAGGACAGGTTCAACAATGCTTAGGCATGAGAGTTAAAATAGATAAAAAATCTAATGTTATTACTTTGGATCAGGAACAATATGTTGAACAGTTGCTAAGTAAATTCAATATGTTAAATTGTAAAGTTGCTAGTACTCCTATGGAATGTAAGTTAGATATTGAGAAGTCTGAAAGTTGTAATAATGAGAATATTCCATATCAGCAGTTAATCGGAAGTCTGATGTATTTATCAGTTCTTACAAGACCAGACATATCTTTTTGTGTTAGTTTTCTTAGTCAATTTAATAAATGTCATACAAATGATCATTGGAATTATGCTAAAAGAATACTTAGATACCTAAAGAAAACTAAACATTATTGTCTGAAGTATGTAAAGGGGACAGCTGAGCTTGTAGGATTTGTTGATGCCGATTGGGCCAGCAATACAATAGATCGTAAATCATATACAGGTTTTTGCTTTGTAATGTCAGGCTCACCTATCTCCTGGGAAAGTAAAAAGCAAAGAACAGTGGCTTTATCGAGCATGGAAGCCGAGTACATGTCGATAGCCGAAGCTTGTAAAGAAGCTATATATTTAAGGTCTTTACTATGTGAACTGACTGGTAACTTAAGTAGCATTCAATTGTATAATGATAGCCAGAGTGCACAGAAGTTGGTGGCAAATCATGTGTGTCATAGAAAAAGTAAACATATTGACATTCGATATCATTTTATCAAGGATGCAGTTTGCAATAAAATTATAAATCTAGAATATTTGCCAACAACTTGTATGCCAGCTGACATACTTACCAAGGCTTTAAATCCCGTCAAGCATTTTAAATGTTTACAGGATATGGGGGTTAGTCAAATAGAGTGTTAAAATGAAATAATGTTAATTTCATAGAAACGTTTTGTTTATTTGATGTAGTTGGGGTGTTAGAATAAATTTCATATGGTAACATCAAATGTATGTGGTGCCATCTGTTGTGTACAAAGTGTTATATTTTGTCTGTGCTACATCTGTACTCTATGCTTTATTAAAAAAGAATAAATCTTCCGGTCATCCGTTTTTCAAACCAACGTGTCGTTTTATTAAAAACGATAGGCATTACATTTAAACGAATATTAGTTTTCAACCCTTATTGAAGTGGCGTTGGGGGTGTAATTCAATGGAGGGGTAGAAATGCTAAATTGAAAATGAACAGCGACTGCTACAGGATGTTTAGGGTTGCCAAAAATGTTGTGAGAAAAGAATGAAATATCACTACATAGTATAAAACAAAGTCGCTTCCCGCTGACTGTGTGTCCCTATGTATGCTTAGATCTTTAAAACTACGCAACAGACGTTGATGCGTTTTTAAAAAATAGATAGAGTGATTCAAGAGAAAGGTTTATACAGGGTCCTTCTTATTTCTGTTTTCTTCTAGTTTCTGGCCGCATCTTCTCTACAGCGACAACACGTTCCGACGCGGTGGTAGCTTTAAAAAAGATTTGACGTTTGATAAGTGTGCTGTAAGCTCCTATATTGAATAAATTATATTGACTTTGAGTTTGACTTTGACATTATGCTGACACTTTTCTAAGGGGATGCTCAGACCATCATACTAAACAACTTTCTCTAATGCACCAATATCGAAATCGAAAAAAAAAAAATCAGCTCTTCCATACAAAACTGCAAACCTACTTTAGCCAAATGTATAGGACAGCAGATATTTCGATGTTGGTCCCATAAAGAAAGTTCTTCAGTTTGACGGTCTGATCATCCTCTTAATAAAGTGTCAGCATATTAAGAAGGACCCTGTATATATTTAGTATAAGCATTGTACCCGCGCGAAGCCGGGGCGGGTCGCTAGTTATATAGCTAGATAAATAAACTATTTTCTTTATTAGTCAAACAAAATTAAAATAATTTAAAATAATTTTTAAAGGCTTTCAAAAATAGAAGGATAAGATTTGTTTGACTAGTCGATCGTTCTGATCTGACCTATGATTGTAAAAAAAAATCATTGTCATACGACATCCATGGAATGTTGAATATTATACAGGGTGTCATGTTTTCAATTACAAATGCCTTACATACTTTATGGGGTGCTTCATCAGACCAACAAACTAAACAAGTATTTCTATGAGATAAAATTTAAAATCGCGAAAAAAAAACAGCTGTTTCATACATCCTGTATACCGTGCCGACATGGCTGTCTACAACATTCTGTGAGGAAAAATGTTTTTATAAGTCAAATTAAGAACAGGAAATTGTCAACCGCTGGCAACCCTAGAGTATAGAAAATGCTTAAGTTCCGGTATTTCGGTTCCGGTATTTGTTTATACGATATTTTACCGGTATTCCGGCCGAGGAATGCACAGGAGACGAGATGCGGAACTGTTGAAACGAAAAACCGTAAACATGAGAAATTATGAATTTTATATGAAGTCGTGTTTTTATTATGTGTTTGGTATTTGAAATAACATTTAGATATCATAAATAAAGGTTTTACTTTGATCTAGGTGCTGTTACGTCCTAATTGACTACGGAACCCTACGGACTGTTGACTACGAAACCCTAACTAGAGAGGATAGGCGAGTACCGTTTTTTCCATACAAACATATTCCCCTCTTTCCTCCCTGGACACTAGAGCAAAACATTTCTTACCATACAATCTATGTTTCCTCTGCTATGTATGTTTTCCTTTTTTGCATTAATTAATTACTGTATGAACTAGGGACCTTCGAAAATGACACATTTTACCGCTCGTGTTCAGACATCCAGCAAACAAATTTGACGAATAAAAACAAAAAAAGCAAAACATACAGACATAGCCAAAGTCTTTCTCATATTATTCTTGAAAGAATTATTAAAATCGGTTTAGTTTTAAGGAGGAAACAGGGGAATACAAAATGCTGTTTTCGTCGATTTTATGTAGATAAAATTGGTCCGAGCTGCAGTTGTCTCTTTCTCACTCTAGTCGGTGTATGGGCGGGGCGGATCGGACAAATATGTATACAGTCGGAAAAGTTACCCATTCTCCAAATTTGCATTTCAGCCCGCCTATCCTCTTAATCAAAATCCTAAAAGATTAATAAATTATTCAATCCAAATTACGTTAGGTTGAATGTTCGATTACCCTTACCCGAGAGACGAAAAAAAAAAGCAAAGCAACATGGCTGCCAAAGTTTTCAATAGAATCTAGGCCCGCGCCTGAATCCTGCAAAACTTGGAAGAGATGCTTGCCAAATGTTATAATGAAGACCTTTTTAGCTTCATTGAGTTTTATTACTAGATTTTCAGCTGCAATGTACTTAAGCCATCTTATGTTGCATTGTAAATAACGTATATGGTAGATTTTTTGTTTTGTTAGGTTGGTTATGCTGCAATTTGTTTCGTTAAGTTGTCTTTATTGGGCAGTAGTGGCAATGTATAAATAAAAAAATATGATTATCATCTCCGAAACTGAAACTGGCTTGCACCAAAAAGTGATAAGTCGATCTGTCTATCACACTGCTCATAAAAATGGTAGTGACCACAGAACATTATAAGAGGGGTAAAAAGTGCAAAGTAGGCGTGGAAAGTGTCGCCACAGGTTATGTAATGATTTGCATAACACCATAAGGCGCGCGGCGTGGTGTGAGCGAGAGGGCATGAGTAATTGTAGCAGCGTGAGCGGGAAGACAAGTGGCGACAGCCGTCTCCGAAGCAAAAGCGCTACTTTGCATTTCTAACCCCTCTTTTAATGTTCTGTGACAGTGACGGTATCATATTTTTGAACGAAGTCTGGTGATATTTTTAATACTAATCCATAAAGTCAATGAACATTTTCAGAAACAATCTAGAAACTAATCTCTATGTTTGTATGAAGTCAGATTTTCGTTAAAATGTGTATACAAGACTTAAATTAATCCTAGCAATAAAACTGTATATTTTAACGAAAATCTGTCTTCATACAAACATGTTGTAGTTTCTAGATTGTTTCTGAAAAATTTCATTAACTTCAATTAGTTAGTATTAAAAATATCACTAGACTTCGATTGTATGGGGCGCGCTCCGAATTATATTCCCTTAAAGTCAAGACCTACTTTTATGTTCATAATTAAAATATTCATACACAATTTAAATTTAACTGTATTCTAGCGAACCAACGAATTAATTAATTATAATAAAATAAATAAATTTATCAATTGAACTAAGCCATCGCTTTTATGTTCTAGTACCTTTGTATCAATAATTAAATAGAGTAATTTACTCAGTTAATTATATCTAATTCCCGTGGGAGGCGATATCAAAATTAGGCAAATCGAACTAATACCGCATCGATAAATAAGGCCGTTTATTACACCGTAGTGTAATGTAAATACAGTTCGCAAGGATATGCTCTAGTGCGAATTAATGCAGGTCCCTAAAAAATTGCGCGAAGTGGAGAGGAAAGGCGAAAAAATTTGACTCTACCACTCTACTAATTTGATTAACAAGCCATGGAAGAGAGAGGGAATAAACCTTATGCTAGAAAACGCATAGGCATTCGAGCTTCTGTGATGTCCTAATATTATTTGTTTCTGTTAGAGGGTGGATTGATCTCTAATTATCGTTTACATAGTTACATCATTTCAATTCAACTGTGGAGCCTACGGATTAATTATTTCATTTTCTGGTACCTGACTCAATATGGCTTATTGATGGCCTAAAGCCCATATTAATAAACTATGCGTTCACATGTTCTTAAGCTCTCTTTAAAAGTAAGTTATAGCCTGTAGAATCCCACTGCAGAGTTAAGGCCTCCTCTCACGAATAAGGGTGAGAAGGATTAGGCCGTACTCCACCACGCGGACCCAGTGCGTGTTGGTGGAGGCAAGTTAGTGGTCAACTTGCTGTCAGAGAATTTTCAAGCCGCCTTAATAGGCCTCTGACCTGGCTTAGCGAATAGGTACAACGCCATCTGACGTAACTATCCGAGATCAACTGCTAGGAAGTACGGAAACGTTCGAGATGAAATACCACTAAACGGTCACGCATCCAAAGACTAACCAGACCTGGCGTTACTTAGCTTCGATGATCGTTTCCAACACCGAAGATCCACTATGCCAACGAGCACTTCAAGCTCTCTTTAATAATTAAATATTGTCAGGCAATGTTAATCCCACACTTGGTCTATTTTAAAATGACTTTACTAAAGGTAACGATAATCTGTCTAAATTATTTCATTCTTTACATCGAGTGAGAAATGCTCGATTCGGTGCGATAGTCAGCCTTCCATCGCAGTGCGCCCATCAACGGTGAAATTTATTAACAAACTTGATTGCATTTCACCGAATCAAATTGATTGGAAATAACCTGACAAGTGGATTGGTTTTCGATTAGAATTTAGAATTTGCAAATTCGGTAATATGCTACTCATTTATGAGCTAAAATTCAGACTTATTCCGAACGAAATAAAATAAAAATTCGAATAAAAATTTGTTAGTAGATTTTAGAGTTAGACGCGTAACTCGTCCATGGTTAAATTGTCTAAGGCCTATATTCATTACATACTGTGATACCTACATCTATGGATGCTGATCCATAGATGTTGGTATCACAGTATGCTATACTAACAAACTTTTCTGCCACTTTTTGTGGGGGACGAGGTAGCATGAAATCCGCAACTTAGGATTTTATTCCATTACTTTAGATTCTAATTTTGTTTGTTGAAATTAGTCTCGTGTGAACCCAGAACGGAACTAGTTCGAAGTTATGGTTTCGCACTAACAGGATATCTCGTTTAGTGATAAGGTATAAAATTGTATGTAAATGCACATGATCGATTGATCTTGTCACGTGGCAGAAGAGAAATGCTACCGCAAGGCTGGTCCCTACTTATATGGTCTAAGCTTGGAAAGCTTGCTGGCTTCGGCAATTCCGCTTTTATTTTACAATTTTTTATTATTTACAACTGGAAGAAATTATGTTATTCTTTTCTATAAGGCTTCATTTCAGAAGAAGTATGGGACAAAGTGAAAATAAAACTTGGCAACACCGCTAGTTCCCACTTTTTAAATTTTGAACGTGCATCTTAAAATTCGAACGTACGTTCCAGCCAGCATCTAGCAAGTAAACACTGAATAAAATTCCGCTGAGCATAGCATCTTCGAGTTTCGGAACGACGCTCGACAGTTTGGAAGAATAATGACGAGGTTGTTGCCATAGGTTTAAAACTATAAAGTTCCGAATTTAAAATGAGAGCCGCTTTGAGGTTATTTATGATTCACACATCGATTCTATTCGATATTTTATTGCGAAAGGTCTTTTAACATGCCGTAAAATGAAAGTTTAGCGTTTTATTTCGTCGTTAAATTGAAATTGTGAGGATATCTTGTTTTGATTGTCCGTTTCTTGGTAAACAGAGCAATATCTTTAAGTTTATTACACGTATAGAACTTCAAGGAAATGTATGAACAATCTATACACCTACATAATATTAAAAACAATAAAAAGTTATATCCGTAGATTCAATAGAAAGAGATAATAATCCCAAGGTGCTTCTTAAAACCATTAAAGTCCAATATTTGCTTATACATGGTGTAATGAAACACTCTAGTAATATTTAAAGGGGTGGTTTACACCAACCAATTGAAAAACTTTTACTATGGGAGCAAACCTGACGAACCAAAAAAAAAATCTGTTGTCTTCATACATTTTAATCGTGTAGGTTTTGCAGTTTCGTATGACAAGCTGATTTTTTTTTGCTCTGACAGGTTTGCTCCCATAGTCAAAGTTGTTCGGTTTGATGGGTATGGGGTTTAAAGGTTAATTATTGTTTTCATTAAACCCTGTATAGGCTGGTGGTCCAGTGGCGAGTAACCTGGCCTGCCGTGCAGGAGGCGATGGTTCGATCCCCGTCCAAGCCGATTCGTGCCAATGAGTTTTTCGATATTTATGTACGATTTGTAACACCACTGGCTTTTCGGTGAAGGAAAACGTCGTGAGGAAACCTGCATGCTTCAATTTCGAGGCATGTATTGTACCCACTGTCCATTATAAGTGGCGACGGGCTCACCCCCCGTCACACTGGACAGAATTTCGGTACTACTGGTGAAACGTGGATGTTCTGAGGTTTCAGAATATGTCTGACTACCCCCTCGGGGAATATAGTCGTGAGCTATGCTATGCTGTATAGGCTGATGATGACGATAAAGAGATATGAAGCACAGTTTATGTATGTAAGTATGTAGGTATATATCTAATGATATTGCCGCTACCCACATTTATGTTACAGGAAACGATTTATGAAAATAACAAAAGCCTCTTCTTAGGCTATTGTTAGGGTAAAATAGTTGACCCAGTTTTCCGATGGGCCAATGAATAATGTTTGATGGGGTTATTATAGTGTTTGTTCGACATAATTATACTGTACGATAATATTTGGTTTTAGGGTCGTATTAGGAAAACTCATTTTTGATGGAGAAGTAAATTTTTATTGGATAGTAATTTTCCTTACACCCTGTATACGGCTCACTGCAGGACACAGGCGACCCAATGCGGATTGGTAGACTTTACATAAGCATTAGAATTTCTTCTTTAGCGTATGCAGGTTTCCTTACGATGTTTTCCTTCGCCGTTTGAGAGCAGTCGGTACATAAGTTAGAAAAACTCATTTGTACATGGCATGTCGTCCGTGCGGATTCGAACTTGGACATCAAGATTGAGTTTCCATAGCTCTCCGCAACGCGTCACCCCGACGCTCTCTCGTTTTATTTTACACCCTGTATAACGTATGTTAAAATTTTAGACCATATAACTAGGGACCAGCCTTGCGATATAATTTCCACTCTGCCACGTTACAAGATCAATTAATCATGTGCATTTACATTCAATTTTATACCTTATCACTAAACGAGACAGCCTATAATTGTGGAAAAATAACTTCATACTTGTCGCGTTCGGGGTTCACACGAGACTATTTTTAACAATAAAAATTCGAATCTAAAGTAATGGAATACAATTTCTGGACCTCTCATAGAAACTCTCATAGATACTCTTTACACGGACTTTCGATTTTCGATATATCGCGACCGTTTTTGTGGGTGGAGTCGACATTTGAGCGAAAATTATAACGAGATATATCGAAAATCTTAAGTCCGTGTAGGGCCCTGGAGGACCAAACATTTTCTTAACTAACAACCAACCAAAAATCTGCTTTGTCCACGTTTGCGATACCTACCTAATAACATTCAAATTATATTATCTCAAATAAAGCTGTTATAGCTGATTAGTGATTATAGAGCTTGTTTTTCTCTTTTCAGTTAATAGGTTTTTTATGCAGTCGGGTTTATTGTTTTTTAATTCGTAGACGCCATCTTGAAATAAAATACCCTATGTCACTCTCACGATTTTTACGAATCCAATGATACATCATACGTTTAAATCCATCAAGCCGTTTAGGCTGTAGGCCGTGCCAAAGAAATAGACATACAAACATACATACATACATACATACATACATACTTACATACATACATACTTACATACATACATACATACGCTCGAAAAACATAACCCTCCTTCTGTCGCAGTCGGGTAAAAACATGGAAGGCGCGCTACTACTCACTAGACCACCACGGCTTGATTGCTTAACGTAAAAATTGTTGAACTATGAAAACCAATTTAAGTCATTTAGTCATATCGGATGTTCCATACTAAACTAAAAGTCTACTCGAGCGAAATGTATCGGACAGCAGATTTTTTTTTTCGCGAATTCGTTGTTGGTCCCAAAATGAAAGTTGTTCAGTTTTATGGTCTAAACAGCCCCCTTAAAAGGTTTTAATGTTAATTTTTACTTTTGTAACACCCTGTATACCTAACTATATAAGCCTTAAAACTAATCCCGTTAATATCCGTTACCGAGCTGAACATCAATATAGAATCTAGAGCAGTAGCGAAACTGCACTGCATTGCCACTTAGAATTTTCTAACACATTGTTCTCTCACCTTCACTTATTAGATCTCGTCCCGTTTTCCGGAACTTCTAACCTCACAAACGATTCGTTCTGTTTCCATTGCTGGTTAAGGAATATTCTGTGTAGGCCGTTTTTTTAAAGTTTAGGTATTAGCAGAATTAAACAGAGTCCGCGAGTATAATTGTTACACCATTTGGAACGGATGCAACACCACAAAATTAATCACGAAAGTACAAACGCGCTCGAGCGTGTTGCATACAAACGAAGTTTAATCCTATTTTCTATATAAAAATTTAGGTCAATTATATATTTTTAAATCGATTTGGAAACTAATTTCCGTGTCTGCGGTTTGTGAGATTTCCGTTAAAATGTACAGTTTCAATGCTACGACTGATTCAAGATTTGTCTAGAAATCTTTGAGCCACACATCAGAGATTAGTTTTTAAATCATGTTTAAAAATGTTCCTGAATATAAATAGAATTAAACTTCGCTTGATCCGTTAGACTAGCCTCGCGGTAGCATTTCCCCTCTGCCACGTTACAAGATCAATTAATCATGTGCATTTACATACAATTTCATACCTTATCACTAAACGAGACAGCCTATAATTGCGGAACAATAACTTCGAACTTATCACGTTTGGGGTACACAGGAGACTACTTTTCATGATTGTTAACAATCAAAATTAGAATCTTAAGTTATGGGGAATAAAATCCAAAGTTGCGGATTTCATGTTACCTCGCCCCCCGCTAAAAGTGGCAGAAATGTTTATTAGTAGAATTACACGCGTAACTCGTCCATAATTTAACGCTTGATGACAAAATGTGTTAACCCAAAGATTTTAAAAAAATATTTTCCAGCCAGCAATGGACAGCTATCGTCGCAATATACCTCCCCAAGGTAAAAGTCGCAGGTACAGTCGGCTCCTTCCGTCGCTGATTGTGTTTGCCAAGTACAGTCAATAGCAGTTAATTTTGTGCAGCTCGCTCCTAGAGTTACTTTATTTGTTGTACTTTTGTCATTGGAATTCTACACGTTCTGCGGCGGACGTAGTTTTGTTACGACGTAAGATTTTAATTGAAACTGACTTCGTATTACGATTTTGACATGATGGCTCAGTTGGTTGGTAGCCTGCTGAGACGAGGGTCGCGGATTTGAATACCGAAAAGGACAAATATTTGTATGGTAGTGTGTGGTTTAAAGGTTAATAACACTTTTCCTGATACAATGTATAACAAGGGTCATTTGTTACACGCAGTATAATGTGTGTACACACACTCACACACACACCGGGTATCACACAGATGTGTTACTATAAGGATATCGTTTCAGGTTACTACCTACCTTCTGAAATAGGCGTGGGTATAATGTATGTATTTAGGTCAATCGATTTAAAAATAAATTTGCAACAAAAATATGTTTCCTTTTTTAAGTTTTAACAGTTAATCAACGATTTATTTCATTTTTAACATTCGCAAATGTCAGATCGTTATCTAAACTTTATCTTAACTTACGCCTAAACAAGCCATTAATTAATTCAACAAACCTGATTATTGGGAAATTGATAGTTACGTTTTTTACTACTGTGAGATTTTGATCGCCGATGAAAGTAATCTTTAGGGTTACGCGATTGAATAGGAAAACGTTTGTCTTCTACCACAAACTCTTAAATGGGTATGAGTAAGGTTGTATGGAGAAAAATTGTCTTTTTCTTTATCGGTAAGGTTTCTCATAAAACTTACATACGTTTTTAGAGGACCTTTCAAAATAAAATTAAAAAACAACACATTTAGATATTTCTCGTTTGGGTTGCATCGTGGCATGCTAATTTCTCCAGTTCCCATAAATACCAAATGTGCTTGACGTTATTCGATAATACATATTTTTGGTTATCTCAAGGGGTGTTTTTTGTTAAAAACACCCACTTGAGTCACCACAAAATGACGCTTCTTGGCAAGCCGGAGAGCAGACGACCGCCCAGTAATTCTTCGCGCACATGCAAAGACCATTGACCTGACCTTGTCATATAAAATAAGAAAAAAAAACGAACTGGAAATTCACCCGTCTTTTCAAGAAAGTAAAGTCAACGAAATTAAAGAAAAACTTCAAAAGAATTAATTCTTTGAAATGAAAAATCACATAATAGCGAGAATGTGCCTTCGGGGCTCGCCCCCCCCCCCCCCTTTGTGATCTTCGTCAAAAAGAAGCATCTCATTTTCCTGTCCAGTTTTTTAATCCTACTGAACCCTCATACTGACATTAATTAAATTGAATACAGGTTTTTTTTGTTAATAGATTTTTAATACACTTTCTTTTCCGATTTTTTTTTATTTAGTCGTTGTTAATTAAAATAGATTATAGTCGGTGAGTTTATCACCAATTTAATGTCATTATATCACTAATGTGTTGCTAAAGTTGCAGTTCTGCTTTCTGTCACGTCTCTTGATTTACTTTGGCCACCCGTCGTGGCTATCGGTGTTGAATACGGTTTATCTAAGAGACATCATCCATTTCAGTCCAAAATTTGAACGAGCCGACCAAAAAAAAAGCTATATTCTGTTAGAAATTGTCCACCTAAGCATTTATTATAAGTAATCTTTTTGGTAATAAGCAGTGGCGAGTAACCTTGCCTGCCGTGCAGGAGGCGATGGTTCGATCCCCGTCCAGACCAACTCATACCAATGAGTTTTTCGGAATTTATTTACGATTTGTAACACCACTGGCTTTTCGGTGAAGCAAAACATCGTGAGGAAACCTGCATGCTTCAATTTCGAGGCATGTATTGTAACCCACTGTCCATTATAAGTGGCGACGAGCTCACCCCTCGTCACACTGGACAGAGTTTCGGTACTACTGGTGAACCGTGGATGTTCTGAGGTTTCAGAATATCTCTGATAACCCCTCGGGGAATATATTCGTGAGCATATGCTTATCTTTTTGGTAATTAAAAAGTCCCGGGGCTACTACGGGACTATAATGGGACTAGATAATCTATGTGAAAATGTCGAAGATATCCATTGATCTTTCTGACGCACTGAGAACCTACAAACACAATTCTATTTACAAATTGAACGTCAAAACAAACAAACAGTCTTTTTAACGTAAACCGTTCCCAGTTCCCTAATCTTAACCGATTGTAAACAACGCAATTCAATATATCAACCTTTAACTAAACACTTGATATATTTATGGTCCAAACAGATTCCAATTCTTGAACAAGGGAATCCTAAGAAATCCCCAATAAGGCCGATTCAAGCAAATCCAGTCTACATAACAAAACTAACTTGAACCTCCAACTGAGTTCTCTACCTACATTGTTAAGGAATGTTAGAGGTTAACTTACACTGGACACTAAGCAGGTTTTCCATGTGTGTTCCGACAACATCCAAAGGTAATTGTGACCATGAATCAATCCTATCTTGGGATCTTTCTATCGATACAAAACTGTACTTTACTTTTCGCTTTAGCATTTATACATTGCCTGATTCGTATCGAGAACAATTTCCTTCTGTAATGGTAAGGCAGAAATGGATTGACAACATTGATTTTGATCGATACAATCTTGAAATTTTGGTGAAAGGAAAGACTTGTATATAGGAAAACGATAGTTTCGAGGAAGCAAGGAATTCCAACCAATTTCGTTATAGGCCGATAGGTTGTAAATGTTACCGTGAATGTACCATAGTGATTTGTAGATCATATTAGTTGGGTTATAGTTGGGTAATGTGGTAATATAGACGTGATAAAGTAAGGGTAAAGGAAGTAAAATGTGGGAGAAATTGGGGTAGAGATTTGGATGATTCTTACGAAGGTAATGAACAAAAAAAAACTATTTTTTCTAGTTTTTGCGTTTGGCCTACGATGCCGAAGCTCAGAGTGGAACATGCTTACATAGAAGATGCCTTAACTTGAAGATACCAAGGTTGAATTTCCCCTGTAAGCTTATGGCTGTAAGGTATATGTATAGCTTAAAACAGCATATTATGCTTATGACCATATTCCTCGATATTCAGGATACATTTTTAGTCAGTGCGGATATTTTGACCACAAATTGTACTAGATTTTTTCGGGACTTCGATGTTGACGGTAGTGAAAGTTGTTCAGTCTGATGAGTATAATGCATGGCTAATATGCGCGCTGCATACAAACGAAGTCTGGTTATATTGTCAGCACTAACCAATTAACGTCAATGGAATGCTTGTATCATGTCCTATTTTCATTAAAATATAAAGTTTCAATGATAGGATTTTGAGATTAATTTCTAGATTGTTTCTGCAAATTGTCATTGACTTTAATTGGTTAGTATTGAAAATATATCCAGACTTCGATTATATGGAAATTGCCAACGGTAATATACCCTGAAATGCGTTACCTATTTCAAACCATCAAATAGAACAACATTCAATACGGAACTAAAAAACGAAATGGTGAAATAATTTGTTGTACCATACACTTTGGTCGAATGGTCAATTGACATTTCTATATACCTAAATACTTATTGTCTATAAATTAAGAGATCGTAATATAATACATTAATAATATCGTGTGTAATACGTAAATATTATAATACGTTTATTCATATTGGATTAAAATTATTGTGAAATTGTGTAATTCAATTCCCTTTTGTTCTAGACTGATTACACACAAAATTATTCAAACAGAATAAACGATTTATTAACAACTGTTTATTTGTGTGTATTTGTGATCCAAATCACTAATTGTGACACTGAATTTTACATGCATGAAATATATTTCCCTAACGGGATAGTTTGAAAAACGTTGAACTTCCATTAGACTATGTTTCATCTAAAACAATTCCTAAAGGTGGATGCATATTTTTCCGCGGCGAACGAGCTGGAAGGAGGCGAAAGAATCTAATTTTAGAATTCTACATACATACATATGCTCACGCCTATTTCCCACTACTAGGGTAGGCAGAGACAACAGATCGCAACATGCTACGATTCTGTCTCACATCTCTCGCCTCCTCAACATCCATAAGTCTTCATACAAGCTCGTCGGTTCCGGGTACATTTTATTTGGCCCTTCTTCAGTACGCATCCGATTTGGTCAGCGTACGTGCGCCTAGAGCGACCCCAACCATTCCATTCACACTTGCCTTGTAAATTTTATACGTCAACTTACTTTCGCTTATTCTTTCCACATGGCCAAACCACCTCAACATTCCTTTTTCAATCCTTGCCACTACATCTTCATTCATCATTTTAGAATTCAGTGTATGAAATTCTATGACGAATTCGTTTCGTTCGCCTCCTTCGGCTCCTTCGCCGCTTATAGATATGCGTCCACCCTTAATGTACATCACACAGTATAAAGAAAGAGAACTAATACCTACGTACAGTACTGACACTCCATGTCGGATGTCGTGAGGCTACTAAAATGATAGGCGTCTTACACATTTTTGATGCTCAAACCGTGTGGCTGCCGGTTATAGCAACTGCATCTGACCCCACCTCTGATCGTATTGGTCTCCCGTTCCATCAGAAATAGCAGGAAAAGGACGAGAGAGTGCATCCGTGTTTAGCGCGTACACTTATGCACTTTAAAATATACTACATACTGCTTGTCTATAAAGATTAGCAGTCGCTATAGTAGAAATCGACTAAGAATCAATCGTCACAATGTACGAACAGAGATACAGGCACACCTCTGGCACTCCATACAACGAACTACCGATGCCGCGCACGCGCACACACGCGCCGTCCCGCTCGCTCGCACGCGCCGAATGTGTGTGTTTCTTGCTCAGCTTCCCTAAAGTTACCCTCAAACTGCGGGGTGAGGTGTGGTACCTTAAGTTAGAGAGAGGCTGGGAGTGGCCATATGCAATGACATTTAATGGTGGCACTTCACATGACGTATTTGGCAAATATCACACTTGACAAATACGCGTTTCCCGGTTGTCTGTCGGTTTCCGACGCACATAAAAAGAGTGAAATATGCAACCAAAATCCACAATTTAATAGTTTTATTGCCTATTTCTACGTAGAGACGCGTATTTGTCATGTGTCATATTTGCCAAATACGCCATATGAAGTACAATCATTACAACTAGACGCATCATTCGCCAACATCATTGCACTTTAAAACGGCGGGATATAGTGACGCCCGTACACTAGACGGCGCGTGACTGTGTGAAAGCCGGGTAATTACCTTGCTTTTTTATTGCCATTTCGTAGCGAGGGCAACGCATCTACATATAAAAACATCTTTGATTAGGGTATATGTAGGTTAGTTTCCTCGCACGGCTCCAAGTAATACAATAAAGGCAAGTCCAGCAATAGTAAGTTCAAACAGTGTCGGGTCCCTCGTTAAGGTACAGAGATAAATTCAATTTGGAGGACGCGGGCGCACTGCGACAATGTGACGACTGTTTGTTTGTTTGGTTAGGTACTTATTTGTGAAAACTGCTAGTGTAAACCTACATGCTTCAATTTCGAAATATATGTCGACTATCATGTAAAATGGGGTGACGGTTCTCACTACCTGGCAAGCTGAAAGGGATTATGGTCGCGAAGAAATGCATTTTTGTAAACACCTAAACATACAGGATCCTTCTTAATATGCTGACACTTTTTTAAGAAGATGATCAGACCATCAAACTGATCAACTTTTTCTATGGAACCAATGTCGAAATCGCGAAAATAAAATCAGCTGTTCCATACTAAACTGAAATCTTACTCGACCCAATTATATATACAACGTGTTAATGAATAGGCGCAAAACCTCATACACCCCAACTGATTTACAACAAAATAATTAGATTGAATCAATAATTTCATTATTTTGATAGTTAAAATTTAAAGTTATTCGCATTTTAAGTTTTGAGTCAAAAATGATTTGTTATCATTTCAGCAATGAATGAAAGTGCTAACGTGCTCATGGCTACATTTTAAGAATCTTGTTTTGGTAGTAAGTAAGGTGAGAGTGCCCGAGCGGTGGGTTGAGATCCATTTCAGTAAATTTGAAATTTTACAAATAAATTATTTAATATTTTGACAAAAATTACCTATGTTGAAACCATGATAATTCGATTCTGCTCTTGATTCTAAACAAACTACTTTCTAGTTTTGCGTTAATTCATTAACACGTTGTAGAGGGTCCTTGGTCCTTCTTAATATGCTGAGACTTTTTTAAGGGTATGATCAGACCATCAAACTGAACAACTTTCTCTAAGGAACCAACGAAATCGCGAAAAAAAAAATGTCTCATACAGTTGGCTCAAGTAGGTTTGCAGTTTAGTAATATATGAATATAGCAGAGTCATAATCACTATCATCTCAGCCAATAGACTTCTGCTGGAAATAGGCCATCCCCAAGGATCGGCACAACGAACGGTTCCCACCGCCTTAACTAGGTCGTCAGACCACCTGGTGAGGGGCCTGCACACGCTGCACTTTCTGGTACGCGGTGGCTACACGAGAACTCTTCGGCCACATCGTCCATCGGTTCTGCAAGCATCGTGGCCCGTCCATTGCACTTTAGTTTAGCAATTCTTTGGGCTATATCGGCTACTCTGGTTCTTCTGCGAATCTCTTCCTGCCATCTACATTGCCCTTTGGGTGACTTTCAGCTTTTTATGAAGCCTGGAGTGAACGACCACGCCTCAGTTCCGTATATCATCACTGGCAGTGCACTAGTCGAAGACTTTCGTCTTGAGACACTGCGGTATTTGGGACTAGAAGATATACTACGTAGCTTCCTGAATGCTGCCCAGCCTAGTTGGATTTCTGAAATATAGCAGAGTAGACGAGCTAGGGCAAGCTTATCTCTGAAGAGTTTTCTTCCATCAGACCCAATATTTTTGCATAAGCATAAAGCATAAGCATATGCTCACGACTATATTCTGAAACTCAGAACATCCACGTTTCACCAGTAGTATCGAAACGCTGTCCAGTGTGACGAAGGGGGTAAGCCCGTCGCCACTTGTTAATGTAGGGTTACTTTCCTTTTTCCAAAATACTGAGGCAATGTTTTTAGATTGTTATTTTATATCGAAGCTGCTTTATTCAACAGCCTATAACGACTATTTGGACTTTCTATTAAACTATTTCGATCAATTGATATTCGTTGAAGCATATGCTCACGACTATATTCCCCGAGGGGGTAGTCAGAGATATTCTGAAACCTCAGAACATCCACGTTTCACCAGTAGTACCGAAACTCTGTCCAGTGTGAGCCCGTCGCCGCTTATAATGGACAGTGGGTACAATACATGCCTCGATATTGAAGCATGCCGGTTTCCTCACGATATTTTCCTTCACCGAAAAGCCAGTGGTGTTACAAATCGTACATAAATTCCGAAAAACTCATTGGTACGAGTCGGCCTGGACGGGGATCGAACCATCGCCTCCGGCACGGCAGGCAAGGTTACTCGCCACTGGACCACCACGCACCAATTTATTGCCTTGGACACTTTATCTAAAAACCTTGCGTAAGCAAATTATCCGATAGCATAGCATTTAAGTTTAAAACATGACCTATTTAATGTTACAAGTTACAACGAACAGAACGAATATCTTTCTATCCAAGAACATGAGCACAGCGCGTGTAAAAGCTTAGTGGTCGTGTGATTGTGAGAGGACTCGACAATCAAAAATAGACTCATTGTGGTGCTTCGAAACTGTTTATAATGCAGTGTTGATATAACATTCTAAACCTCCATTGAAAGCATTGAAAACAGGTGTGAGAGTCCCTTTATGCTGATTTTAAGGGAGAAGCGATGAGCGACTGTAAAATCAACACATATGCGGAGTTAGTTAGCTTAGTGGCGTAGTAAACCATCACCAAAGTTAAGCAACGCCTGGGCATGGCTGGACCGTGGATCCGTGAACCGCCGACCAAACTTCTATTTATACCAGAGTAACTTTTACCAGGAACATACTATTCCACCACCTTAAATTTGCTCGCTATTCTAGGAATGTATAGATAGTAAAACGTAAACGTAAAATTGATTTAATATAATTTACTCCCGTTTATTCTTGGTGGTATTTAATTTCAAGGATCTGCGTGCTTCCGAAGGCAAGTTGAATCTGGATAGTACCATTAGGTAGCGTTGTACCTATTCGTTAAGCATAACAGGTCTATTGTTGGCTTGAAAATACCCTGACAGCAACACCTGTTATCTATCGGTTCCCCGATCCGTCAGATTCTACTACACGAGACTTGATATATTCATATTATCTTTATTGCTCTCATCACTCTATCATCGTCCACTGCTAAACATAGGCCTCTCCAAAAGCGCACCGCCCAATGGCTCCCCGCTAACTGTCTCAGGTCGTCGGTCCAGCGGGCAGCAGGGCGTCCCACACTACGCCTGCCAGTTCGTGGTCTCCCCTCTAGAACTCTGACAACCCATCGCTTGTCAGTTCTTCGGCAGATATACCAGCCCATTGCCACTTCAGCTATTTTGCTTCGGCTATGTGAAATAAATCAATCAATCCTCGTATAATCGTCGCTCCCGCTATCGCTACATCTTATAACTTAAAAAGCAAACCAACACCGTTTTGTTCGCTTCATTGTAACCTGTAAAAGAAAGGTTTAACCCATTTTCCTTTGACAAGTTCCCCGTAAATCGCTTTATGCGATCGTACGTAAACAAAATGTTGGACGACACATTGTTTGCTTGTTTGTTTGTCTAGAATTGTATAGACTTTGTTTAGTAATAATATGATAGCTTTATTGTTTGCTTTTGAAAATAGACATTGAATTTGATCAGCCTAGAATAATATTTTATCGTCCCAACAAGACAACATAATTCTCACTAATAATAATACGCGAACATACTTAAACCTTAAACCACATGAATTAAGGGTATATTACTGTTGGCGCGCTCCATACAAACGAAGTCTGGTTATATTTTCAATACTAACCAATTAAAGTCAATGACATTTTTCAGAAACAATCTAGAAACTAATCTCTATGCGCATTATCTCCATAAGCATTTTATGCGCACCTGTTCGTACGTCCTCTCACGTGCGCTATGTGTGTGTCGGTGCGACAGCGACTGCTTGTATAAAGCTTTCCTTCTGTAGGGATATTTATTCATGTGCTTAAACTTACGATTACGACCTTTACCCCTTTCGGAGATCAGAAAGAACTTTTGATAAAAAGCTGTTGATGATGATAGCAAAACCTTTCTTTCGTTCGTCGTAGGGATTTTCAAGATGTCTTCGTACATGATGCAAATGCAAATGGTTGTTTACCTGAAACAAAAAATAGAAAATTGTCAAAAATGTAATTATAGACAACGCAAATGATCGTTAAGACGCTCCCCATAGAAAAACGCAGGGCCGGGCCATATTTTCCTGGTTTTTAGAAGCTATCTTCTCGTTAGTTGAAAGACATACAATTTGATGAAAAATATAGCAATGATCTTCAACATCTCGGCTTTATTTGCTATGAAGAATAATTCTTATTTTTCTATAAAATACATATTATCAAAGGAAAGCCTAAGCCTATATTGGATAAAATGTGTTTTATGTGCATCTACTTTATAAGTTGAAGTCACTTTTACTCGCGACACACACCATTGTGTAGACAATATTAAGATCTAAAAATGCTATGAAGTAAATTATTTTAAGACCTATATTTAATTTAACGAGTTAATTAGTTGATTGTATTTGGTGCGAATTCTTATGAGTCTCGAATTTGATTTCCTTTGATTAGAAGGCACCTTAGTGACCATAATGAAGTACAAGCCAGTCAAAAATAGGTATACCTACTAAAATGACGTAGTTTAGTAGAGGTGAGGCGGCTCTGAAAGGGTAAAGTCGTTCGGTCAGGGAAACCTCTTGAAGAGAAGTTATATTATAGCAAATTTTCTGACTACCCCAGATGTAATACTCGTATAGTCGTAGATAACGCATATTTAATATTCGTCTACAATGAAACAAGTTATTTTTTCGATCAGAATAAAATAAATTTCATTATATTTTACTTTTTTGAAATCCTGCTGAATGAAGCCATCTATTTCACCAAAATTGTTAAATATTTCTATTAACAAAAGTGTCTTCTGGTCATAAGAATAGAGTTCAAAATTCACTCGGAAAGCATTTTTTCAGTCACGCAAGCGACATAACTTATCTAATTTAAGAACAGAGGCTATACAGGGTGATCTTGTTAATAAATAACACTGAAGCGTGCGTGTGGGCAGTATTTATTGTTGCCAGTTTTTTCGTGGGGTAAAAGAAACATTTTGGTAAATTGGACGGAGCACATTTGGTGCAAATTTTATCAGGTACAGATGCGGAATGTATTTTATAATATGCTTCGGCGTCTGTCAGTCATAGTGAACCACCATAGGGAATCGCTAACACAGAACCCTAACTATTATATTGGTAAACGTTCTTGCTGACGCTATAGGTTGCGAAAGACACTTGCATCTAAGTAGTAATAGTATAAATAACATAATTAATACAAATGGCTGTAAATGCATTTACAAGTTGCAAATTTTGTTCCTGGGATACTCGGGCCGAGATTCATAGATTTCCTTTGAGCGTGAGCTGAGACTAAATAGTGTCGAAAATGTATGGATTTTGACATACGGAAGTCCGAACTCATACTCAGGGGTGGCGCTATAAATCGACATAAAGACGTAGCTGTATTTATTTAAAAAAATGTCGTACTGACAATTCTTGCGCATTTGTTCGATGAAGCAATATTCACTCGAAAGGCGAAGCTATCTCAACACCTGATATTATTATTGTCTAGTGGTCAACGCAAACATGTTTTCTCCTGTAAGGTCTATGCCAGCTCCATGTAATTCAGGATGGTCTGCCTCAAGGTATGGGTCTGGTCGTGAATCACTTCTTAGACACGCAAAGGTGTTGATGTTTTCATGTAGAGCATAAAAAAAATGTTTTAGTGGCGTAAAATATTGGCCACAAATCGCGGCGACGTCGCGTGTTTTATTGATTGCAGTGTTTTTTGCAGGGGTGGGGTTCGAATTCTGCTAGTGGTAAATATATACATGGTGAATATTAATCATGCCGTAAGAATACCGTGGTGCTCCAGTAGCGAGTAACCTTGCCTGCCGTGCATGCGTCCATGCCGACTCGTAACAATGAGTTTTTCGGAATTTATGTACGATTTGTAAATACCTCTGGCTTTTCGGTGAAGGAAAACATCGTGAGGAAACCTGTGTGCTTCATTTTCAAGGCATGTATTGTACCCACTGTCCATTACAAGTGACGACGGGCTCACTCCCTCCTCATCACATTGGACAGAGTTTCGGTACTACTGGTGAAACGTGGATGTTCAACCCCCTCGGGGAATATAGTCGTGAGCATATGCTTATGGAAATATTAATCATCATCATCAGAAGCTTGTTGGACAATGGTATAAACACAAGGTCCTACTAAGTTTGCTGACGGTTTCATACATTTTCTACAGCTTACTACGAATTACAATGAAGGATGACTGTGCCCCTGTGGAATGGCGCGTCAAGTTTGTGGCCATACAAATATTGCTCAAAATTAATTATCTTTTTCAATTAACCCCCACCTTAGTTCTGAACTTCACCGTCCTGCCTCCTTAGTCTAATGGTTAAGAGCATTGGAATCTTGACACGGAGGTTGTGGGTTCGATTCCCATGGGGGACACCTAGTATGTCACTTTGTGCATTTTTCCCCAGTTGGCTAGGACATTGCAGGCTGAATCACCTGATTGTCTGAAAAGAAATATGATTCTGTGCTTCGGATGGCATGGTAAGCCGTTGGTCCCGGCTACTATCTCTCGAGGTAGTAGTTACATAAAAACCACATCAGAGGCCGTAAGGCGGTCTGAAAAAACTCTGACACCAGGAGTTGCTGCCCAAACGGTAAGAAGAATTAACTGTAATACAATAACAGGATTAATTTTTAGTCAGTGAGGAGACTTTGACAATGCATTTTACTCGTCGTAACTTTCATTATGAAGACAAGTTCGAAAAACAATCAAAATAAATAGGTAATAAAATAAAGTCTAAGGCGCGGTTTATACAGAAGAGACGTGTGGCGGTGGCGGATAGTCAAAGTAACAACAACAATTATAAACCTTATAGTACGTAGCATAGTGTCGTTTGGAGAATTACGCTCGCGCCTCCAGGCGACGTCACCTGGAGGCGCGGGCGCGATTCTCCATTACGACGAAAACGACGCTATGCTACGTAGTAGAAGGTTTATATTGTGTTACTTAGATTATCCGCCACCGCCACACGTCTCTTCTGTATAAACCGTGGCAAAGAATCTAAGCAGACATTTTTTATTTTTTATTTTGGCTCAAATCTAACTAAACCACCTCATAATATTATATTACTAGAGTGTTTTGCTACGCCCTTTATAATAGAATATACAGTAAGTATATTTTGGAATGTCCAAGATATTTTATAATCAAAGTTTTTATTTGGTCTATTCCGACCGGAATATTCCGAATTTCCGACCTATTTTCAGAGTCCCAGAAAATCACTAATTTTTGCTGAAATCTTTTCCCTTGTTAAACAAGACAATTTATTAAGGCAAGAGCGAGAGAGACAGAAGATATACCTAAATTACAGAACTAATGAACCGTCATAATGCGGGGAACGAGACGGAATGGTATTCTAACTCAATACAATTAATAGATATCTATCGAACTGTGATTTATTAACGTTCACTTAATTGTGTATTTGTCTTTAGACGTGTTAATGAATAAACGCAAAACTAGAAAGTAGTTTGTTTAGAATCGAGAGCAGAATCGAATTATCATAGTTTCAAAATAGGATTTTTTATTCAAAATATTAAATAAATTGTTTGTAAAATTTTTAATTTACTGAACTCAATGTCAACCCACCGAATAGGCTCACTCACCCTACTAACTACCAAAACAAGATTCTTAAAATGTATCCATGAGCACGTTAGCGCTTTCATTCATTGCTGAAATAATCACAAATAATTTTTGCCTGAAAACTTAAAATGCGAAGCGAATAACTTAAAAACTATCAAAACAATGAAATTAATGTTTCATACTCTTTTTTTTTTAATCACTTGGAATGTATGAGGTTTTGCGCTCATTCATTAATGCGTCGTATATAGGAGCGTCCACTTCTGGCGAATGCGCCGCGAATGCTCAGCTCGCGAGCTGCACGCGTGCCGTTACTGCAACAGTTTTTGGTATGCCTCTTTAGCGCAACTCATGAAAGGCTTGTATTAGAGCGACATGGCCTCAGGCCAAGCTCTTTAATATAGATTTTAAAAAAAAAATGAAAGGCTTGTATAGTGAGCGCGCATGGGGCGCGAGCAGACACGAGCGGCTCGCGAGCGGTTCGCGATCTGCATGCGTACCGTTACTGCAACAGTTTTTGGTGCGCCTTTAGGGCAACTCAAGAAAGGCTTGTTTAGTGAGCGAGCATGGCGCGCGAGCGGCTCGCGAGCAATAGTTTTTGGTGCGCCTCTTAAGCGAAACTCAAGAAAGGCGAATAGTGAGCGCGCGCGGAGCGCGAGCAGCTCGCGAGCGGCTCGCACGCTTACGGTTCTGTTTGCTTTCAAACTGTGAGCCTTAGATGTTAGGGAAGTCTGCGCCGCTCGCGAGCCGCGCGCGCACGGCGCGTAGCGTGCGACAGTAGATTTTTTTACGCGATATCGATGTAGGCTCCAAAGTGAAAGTTGTTCAGTTTAATGGTTTGAGTATGAGTAGGGTGTATTGTTACACTCTGTTATTGACTACTTAATTATGTATTGTATGTACTGGTTGGCGTAGTGTGGGACGCCCTGCTGCCCGCTGGACAGACGACCTAAAAAAAGTAGCGGGGAGCGATTGGATGAGGAAGGCCGAGGACAGAGTTTTGTGGCGCGCCTTGGGAGAGGCCTATGTTCAGCAGTGGACGATGATGGGCTGATGATGATGATGATGATGAATTATATATTAAAATAAAAGAATAGAAGAAAAAAAAGAAGGTTAAGGGTCGTTTTCACCACTGGATAAGCTAACAAGAACTTATTTGGAAGTGGTGAAACAGGCCCTAAACGTTTAGATTTTGACAAAACATGTTGCTGATTGGAAACTTGTTTATTTATTTATTTTTGACAAAGTATGTTGCAGGTACGGACATTATTCCATTTTGACGAAGCGTGTTTCATATTTGAAGCTTTTTCCTTCTGAAGAGGATATAATTCGGAGCGCGCTCCTTACAAACGTACTATGGTAATATTTTCAATACTAACCAATTAAACTCAATGAAATTTTTCAGAATCAATCTAAAAACAAATGTATATGCTTGTATAGAGTCAGATTTTCGTTAAAATGTATAGTTTTAAAGTTACAATTTAAATCTTAAATTAATCTTAGCATTGAAACTGTATATTTTAACGAAAATCGGACACGATACAAGCATAGAGATTTGTACCTAGACTGTTTTTGTAAAATGTCTTTGAGTTTAATTGGTTAGTATTGAAAATATCACCAGACTTCGTTTGTATGCAGCGCGCATTTACGAATCCGGAATAAACTTCTCTTAAGGTTTTATTACAAATAAATTTATTTATTAAATAAAATGGAAAACTAGCTGACGGAAACTTTTGAAACTGTAAGTACCCAACTTATTAGGGTTCGCAAGTCATAAAGCGGAATGATATCAAACGGCTCAAATTTGAATGTGTCAAGTCAAGTTTATGTTGTAGCCATGTGCTTCAATTCAGCAGTTTTACAAATGTCTAGACGTTGTAAAGATTTGATTGAGTCTCCAAGTTTTTGTTTGAGAATAAATTTTTCGAAATTGTTGACGTTTCGAATGGTATTTGACAAATGTTGCTTGAGAGCTTTTCTAGTAATAAGGCTCGAAGGACCATATGTTTTGATCTGGATCTTGGGCTAGTGGACTGTTTTTACTGGTAGCTGGATGCGGTAGAAAGGAAACGGCCGGATCTTCAGTTATATTAATTTTAATTAGGTACGATAGACACACCATAGCAGTCGTGTGGCGAGGGTTGAAGAAAGAGAGCGGGAGCAGCCCTTGACATTTGACACTGACAGATCAGTGGTGTTTACATAAGTAAATATTTAATGTTGAATTGCCAACAGTTATTCCTATATTTTTATGTGACAGTAGGGATAGCATGACATGCACGATAAAGCGAGAAATCCGCGCTTATTTTGGTATGTGTAAAGCAACAAAGACAGAGACACATCTCGCTTTGTCGGAGGTTGCATTCTAGGCCCACTGATAGATGGATGGTATAAATTATATATGAATAGAATGAAATCTTTACTAAATTTGGAATGTGACCTAATATTTAATAGATGTGAATTTTGAAATGTCTATTTTGAAGGTAAAATCTGCATAACATTGCCATAGAAAACATCTGGAAGCGTGGAGCTTTGAAATAAATGTATATTTAGGTAAGTACTGACGTTTATTTATTTTGACGAATTTGATTCATTTTTTTCCTTTCAAAATTGCGGTTTAATACGGAACACTATTGTCGTAACTTCGACTTGCTCTTGACCGTATTTATTAAACGATGACGATACACTAGATATTTGAAATTAAAATTTAACTTAGTTGATACAATAATAACCTTTAACGCACAGACAATAAAGTGTATTTCACAAAGACCCAGTTTAAAACAAAACTCGTTATTCGTTTGTCCTTTTCACGAAATGCCAATAACACATGAACTGCGGCACATAAATAATACGGGGAACAATGGTTTATGGGAGGCCCTTGGTGCATAAATACGTCGTTTTGTCGACTCGATCAATTGTTACTTATACAATCACAAAGTCTCTTAAATCAAGCTATTCTGATCCTTGTGTGCTTACTATACGATACATGTCAGGTTACTTCTTTATGAGTTTGGCGGCGTGACAGCTGTTGTCGAAGGAAGTCTCGTGGATAAAGTCATTTTCATACTTATTAGATTGTAATAAGGACTGCGGGAGGGAAATTCTTGTGTTGAAGTGGACTTCTTTAAGTCTTGACGGCAAATGTTTCGGTTTTCATCTTTTAGTTTTAGGGGTAAGGATACATAGGGGGGGAAGGATTGAGAAGAAAAGTACTTTTTATTAGGGGTTTAAAAACCGTCTATTTGTACGTACGACGTAAGAAACTATAGGGTCCTTCTTAATATGCTGAAAATTTTTTACCGGGATGATCAGGCCATCAAACTGAACAACTTTCTCTATTGCACAAACATCGAAATCGCGAAAAAAAAATCTACTCTTCCATACAAAACTGCCGACCTACTCGAGCCAAATGTATGGGACAGCAGATTTTTTTTTCGAGTTTTCGATGTTGGTCTCATAGAGAAAGTTGTTCAGTTTGATGGCCTGATCATCCCCTAAAAAAAGTGTCAGCATATTAAGAAGGACCCTGTATATCTGCTAGAGCAGGTGGACTTCCCATCGGTGGAGGAATCATACTAAACGAATGTAGGGGAGTAGGAATGACTCATACTCTACCAATCTGGCCAATAGCATTGAATAATTATCTTTACGAACAAAAATCTGCGGGGCCGACACTATGGGAACGTCACGTTGCGGTAAGCGTCTGGCACAGACTAAGTAAGCATAGGTCATTTGGCCTGTACGAGTGTTACAAACAATCCAGTCTCAACGCCTATAGTTCCTCCATGCCCAGGAGTGAGATTTTTGTAAGTCAAACGTTCAAATTCAGCAGTAGAAAATGACAAAAATACATTGGAGATTATGTATTATTAGATCAAGATTTCGACATTGTGAGATTCAAAAATAGCACTTCCGTGCCACCACTTTCGAGGGAATGTTTTTTTTTGCAATTTCTATATTAGTTCCATACAGAAAGTACGATGGTCTAAACATATACTGAAAATAATACGCATTATTTCAGGACCCTGTATTATAATATCCGGACAAACAGGTAGGATCCTACTTATATTTGCTTGGTTCTATACAGGGTGTAAAGTTAAATGTTTTACATATAAAAAAAAATGCTTAAGACAATCAAATTGAACCATAACACGCTCCTTAGAACCAATTTCGAAATCCCGAAAAAATATCAGCTGTTCCATAGAAAACGTCAATAGTTATTGGGTACTCGACACAAATGAATGGGACAGCAGATTTCTTTTCGCGATTTCGATGTTGGCTTCATAGTGACTCGTATTAACTGCTCGATAGAAGTTTGCTTCCAAACTCAACAATTTTCAAAATGTTCCTTACTGTCCATGTCCATAATTACAACACTCGAAACAAAAATAAACTGATACCTCCACACTTTCGGCTTAGTATGGTCAACACGTCTTTCATAGGTAACTGTATACGTTGTTATAATAAAATCCCTGAGACCATTTTGAATCTTTCCGAAAACATGTTTAAAACTCAGATCAAAAAAGTCCTCTTTAAAACAGCATATTACAAACTGGATGATTATTTAAATGATCAAAATGCTTGGGTCTGAGGTCACTAGCTTATAGTTTACTAGCAGCCAGTCCCGGCTTCGCACAGGGTAGACAATTGTCTATTTTACCAAGGATCCCTAATTTTTTTCAAAATGAAATGTAGCCTATGTCAAATTGGAAGAATGTAGCATTCTATTGGTGAAAGAATTTTTTAAATCGGCCCAGTACTTTTTGAGCCTATTCATTACAAACATACAAACATACAAAAATAGGTACAAATCTTTCCTCTTTATAATATTAGTGTAGATTTACTTTACTGTATCGTATCAATTATTTGATTAAATAGACTATGTATTATTGTATACATAACTTTAGCTTAAGAATTTATATTGTGATAGTTATTAAGTCGTGTTGTAGAGTTTCTGGCCGCAACTTCTCTACAGCGACAACACGTTCCGACGCGGTGGTAGCTTTAAAAAGATTTGACGTTTGATAAGTGTGCTACAAGCTCCTATATTGAATAAATTATATTGACTTTTTGACTTTGACTCAGGGTAAAACCCATAAAGGTGTGAAAATGGGGGAAAGGAAGTTGTGATAGTTATTAAGGCGTGTTGTAGAGTTTCTGGCCGCATCTTCTCTACAGCGACAACACGTTCCGACGCGGTGGTAGCTTTAAAAAAGATTTGACGTTTGATAAGTGTGCTACAAGCTCCTATATTGAATAAATTATATTGACTTTTTGACTTTGACTCAGGTTAAAACCTATAAAGGTGTGAAAATGGGGGAAAGGAAGTGGGGGGGTGGGGGATATTTTCCACGTAATCACAGTAGCGAAGCGTCGGTATACCAATATACACTAAGCCTTACTTAAACAATGTGAACGAACGCGTAATATTTCGCACTCACCCCTACCCTTGAGTACCACATTTGCATAGAATTGTCTCAGAATGTATTCTTTTTGTTTTTTTATATTCTTTTTAAGTAAAAAGTCACGTATGGAAGCTATTCTTTAGAACGTTTAAATAATGTTTGACATTGTCACTGGCTGGAATAAATGGACCGATTTTTAAAAATGTTTTTTTCAAAGAGATTATACCTAATAGAGTGAGGAATACCAATTGTAAAGTGTCCACTTTTTTTGACGTTTAGGTTTGAGTGTGTGGTGTCAAGTAGTATGGACAAAAGGCACCAAGTGACATATGGCCTTATGTTTACGGTCACTTTTCACACACACTAGCTCAAAAAAAGTGGACAGCCGCATAAACAAATATCTATAGTTCCATATCCTTCTACTATTAAAGGTACGTCATAAGACAAAAGAGACTAACTACAATCGTAAATTTATGCGGACTCTATGGAGATCCTTCCTCTGTGCCATTCTACAGACAGGCTAAAAATTTTCTCGTTTTTTTTCACATGGCATTACTAGCCGTTGGGCTGAGTACCTATTTGTCGCAGATAAAAATCTTTCGCGTGTCTCCTGCGATTGTTTTTTGGCTAACATTAAACCAAAACACGAAACCCAGGCACGTGGCCATACACAATTTTGTTTGCATACACATGTTTGATGTTTTCTATCGAAACATGGAGGGGTTTCTTGACAACCGTAGGTGGGTATATGTTTTGATAAAAAGGGTCGTCAATGATTGCAACGATTGTGGAGATTGAAAGTGACGTAACGGTCTATCTTTGGTAATGTAGAAAGAAACCAAAAACACATCTTAATCATGATCTCTGAAACAAAACAAGACGGCAGAGACAAAACAAATTGTCTCGATGTTTTGTTTGTTTGATTTGTGTAAAGTTTCCTTGCGAGAGACACCCCTTAAGGCGCGGTTTATACAGAAGAGACGTGTGGCGGTGGCGGATAGTCAAAGTAACACAATTATAAACCTTACAGTACGAGGCACAGCGTCGTTTGAAGAATTACCCGCGCCTCCAGGAGACATCAACTGGAGGCGCGGGCGCGATTCTCCTTTACGACAAAAACGACGCTACGTTACGTACTATAAGGTTTATATTGTGTTACTTAGATTATCCGCCACCACCACACGTCTCTTCTGTATAAACCGTGGCTTAATATAATACAACTTCAAACCAAACGCGAACAAATATAAACTAAATTAACCATAAACTAACACACGGTTTCTAAACAGAAACATGACAACTGTATCTGAAACCATCGCTCCAGAAGGAAGCGCGCTGCAATTATCAATACAATTTAGCACCGGTGCGTTGAACATTCGAAGAACGTGTTGTAGACTTGCGATTTTATTGCGATTGAAACGACTTGTGTTGTGACAGCTTTTCGTTTGGAGATAAGGTGAGTGTTTATGGCTAATTTTAAAGACAATAAGGATGGTAGAAATTCAGGATTTGCTGGATTGGATGGTGATCTTGAAGTTATAAAAACCGATTTTATTGGAATGCATCGAAAATGCATGTTATTCTATTTGTGTTTCATTGTACTTTTGTTTTGTTAACTTGTGATCTGTTATGAATATGATGACGGCTTTTTAAGGCGATGATCAGATACTGAAGAACTTTTTCTAATAAAAAATCGGTTGTTCCATACAAAACTTGGAACTTGCACGACCCAAATGTATGTACCCATTTTCCACGATTGATATTAGTCCCATAAAGAAAGTTGTTACATTTTATCGGTCTGCAAATTAAAAAAGACCCTATATTATTGTAATCTGGTTAAAATTTACTTGTTTACCTGTCCTTCAGGATGATCCAAGTATTTTCAGTCACAGTGGGTTCAGAAAAAACCAATTCCATTGAAAAACCCCAAATTATACTTTGCTAGGAAGATGGTAAAGTATAAAGACAAACGAAGATTAATTACCGAATAATTTGCAATATTTTCCATCCACCAAAAATTTTACGTGCTAGAATATTTTTAACTCTATTGGTGCTCGTACAAAAATCGATATCGAAGTCTATGCAAATGTCATTGAAGTCGCTGCTAGCGCGTGTAGGAACGCGTTCTGATTATAATTAGTTCTCGCGACCTGAACGTGTAACCGGAACCCCTATGGCTTACTTTTGCCAATAAATCAGGGCAGTCTATTGCTCCATTAGCGATATTAATGCGATTAATTAGTCGCCGGTCTGTACAATTAAGGCGCGATAACGAGTAGGAGACGCTTCGTCATCTGCGGCCACTCGCGGCTTGGATCCAGGCCAGAGCACGGAGTATGGTAACACCGCAGCTCTGCTGGTGCGATTTTGCGATTCGTGTTTTAGGTTTTTGAAGATGTGGTAAGTCTAAGTACATGGTCCGTATTAGTAAACTGCGATATACTAGAATTATTTTAAAGTGGTATGAAGCAGTGAATACAGGACGGTCAAACTAAACAACTATCTCTATGAGACCAACAACGAAATCGCGAAAAAAGAAATCAGCTGTCCCATACGTTAGGCTCAAGTATCTGATTTTTTCTTCGCGATTTCGATGTTGGTGCCATAGAGAAAGTTGTTAAGTTTGACGGTCTGATCATCCTCACAAAAAAATTTTCATCTTATTAAGGACAACTTATAATTTTATTATGCCTGATATTTAATATTAAGCATGATAGCGTAGCATGGTGCTCTCTACTACATCCCCATAGGGAGTCAGAGAGTATTTTGAAAACCGAGATATTATATCGCTGTTTTCGTCATTAGCATGCAAGCAATGTGTATATTCTTTTTTCGTTTTGTTTACAGTTTCGAAACGCGGACCTTTGATTTGTACGATAGGATTTTCGATTGGAAAAAGCTATAAAATCGATAAAATCACAACCGTACCCACTGGGTACTTTGCTAAAGGTTATTAAGGTTTTAATTTGGAGCTATCTTCTATCTTTACTTTTAAGTATCAACCTAATCAATAAATTAAGGGTAAGAGGAAGGGTCTTTGTGGTCTAAGGTAAGGGTAGTTCCCTGAAAAAAATCGCAAACAAAAGTAGCGGTGACAAAACTGCGGCTTAAAAAGTGTCAACGTGTAATGGATACATTTAACAGGAACTTGCAATTTATGCAAGAGTTCAACATAAATTGTGCAGCGCTGCACTAAATCCGCTCTCAAGTCGCATTTCTCAAATTTAAATGTTGAACAGATTTTGCGTCTGTGCCAATTTTGGATTTTAAAAAATTTCCCATTTTAAGTTCAAATGGGATCTTTTTTGGGGGGTTTTATTCATGGCCATAATCTTTCTTTTAGCATAAAATTACTACAACTATCAACTATCTTTTCGCCTCGCTTTTAGTCGAAATGGGGTCCACTCAACGTAGTAAATAAAAACTTATAATACCTATATAAAAACATAAATATCTCTTAGTCGCCTCGTCACAACTTCAACGAATAATATCATAAGATATACAGGGTGTAAGGAATAGTATCATTAACCTTTAAACCACACTCTGCCCATCAAACTGAACAACTTTTACTATGGGAGCAAACCTGCCAGAACACTCAACCTGTCAGAACAATCTGCTGTTCCATACTAAACTGCAGCGCCTATTCGACTCAAATGTATGAGACAGCAGATTTTTTTTTTTCTGGCATGTTTACTCCCAACCATTGCTCCCATCAAATTGAACAACTTTCTCTGTGGGACCGATCTCAAAATAGCGGAAAAAAAAACGTCTCAAATGTCGATTTTTCCAATCGACATTTGGGTCGAATTGGGATTGCAATTTGTTTATTTTTCGTAATTTGCGATGTTGGTTCCATAGAAAAAGATGTTCAGTTTGATGGTCTGATCATCCACTTATAGAACCGTCAGCATGTATATTTTTTTTTTACTTTTTATAATTTTTATTACTGTTATTTTTTATCTTTATATCTCTTTGTTGAACGTTCTCGTAAAAAAAGCTCTGCTCAATAATATCTAGTAAGAAGGTAAACAAACTCGAAGATAACCCGAATGCCCAAAATGACCGAATGACCGAGTGCCCGATGACCGAATGCCCAATGACCGTAAAAAGTTCCCATCAAAGATATCTTTCCACTTATTTGAGATTCGACGCCATTCCATTTTCCGTGGCGTTGATCAATTATTGAAGTTACGAGGGAAAAGGAGAAAAATTGACAAAATATTTACTTTTTTTTACAAAGAAAAAGCCGTGGTGGCTTGAGTGTGGAGTAACCTTGCCTGCCGCGCAGGAGGCGAAGTTCGATCCCCGTCCAGGCCGAGTCGTACCATTGAGTTTTTCGGAATTTATATACGATTTGCAACACCACTGGCTTTTCGGTGAAGGAAAACATCGTGTGCAAACATGCATGGTTCAATTTCGAGGCATCTATGGTACCCACTGTCCATTACTAGTGGCGACGGGCTCACTCCCCGTCATACTGGACAGAGTTTTGGTACTATTAGTGAAAAGTGGATGTTCTGAGGTTCCAAAATATTTCTGGTTACCCCCACGGGGAATATAGTCGTGAGCATATATGCATTTTTTACAAAGTCATGATGGTTGGTAGTGTAGATCGTTGGTAGTGTAGGTTGTCTGGAAAAAATATCTTTTAAGCGATAGGACCGCCTTTTATACCTTTTTTTATTTTTGCTTATGTTTTGGAGAGTTTAGGGGAGACCTTTGCCCAGCAGTGGGACACAGATTAGGTTAACGTCTCTGCCCACCCCTAGCTAGGGAACTCTTAAGAGGAATATCCCGCGAGCGTGCTCCATGCAAATGATTTCATTTTAAATTTTAACCAATTGAATTCAATGAATTGGTTGGCTTAATATTATGCTCCAGACCATAGTGAAATAAATCAAAAAACTATGAAAATAAGAGGTAACTTTGTGATTTTTCTGATAGAGAAAACTTTCATCCATTACATTTTTGGTTTATACCCTTTCTTAAAAGGAACCAATGAAATAACCCTTGTTAATTGTTAAGAAAAGTCAAGCCCTTGTTAAACACTTTAAAAAAGGAACATTTACGACAGGTTTCTAGAAACATCTTGTCAGATCTAATTACAAAATTCCGCTGTGAATTTCATTTACCAAGTAAATTACAGTGTTTAATTTCAGGAGATAACTCAACACGTGTTTGCTGGAAGCTAGGGAATTGTCTATGACTTTACTTGTACACACGGCGACACATCAAGCTATACAAAACCAAAATAACCTGGCCGCGCGTATGTCTAGCAACGTATGAAGTCGCACGGCCATAAGAGGATATAATTCGGAGCGCGCTCCATACACACGTACTATGGTGATATTTTCAATACTAACCAATTAAACTCAATGAAATTTTTCAGAATCAATCTAAAAACAAATTTCTATACTTCTATAGAGTCTGATTTTCGTTAAAATGTTTAGTTTTAAAGTTACAGTGCCTCAAAGATTTCCATACAAATCTTAAATTAATCCTAGCATTGAAACTGTATATTTTAACGAAAATCTGACTCCATACAACACATAGATATTTGTTTCGTGATTGTTTCAGCAAAATTTCATTGATTTTAATTGGTTAGTATTGGAAATATCACCATAGTAAGTTTGTATGGAGCGTTTGATGGTTTTGTATAGCTTGATGTGTCGCCGTGTGTACTCAATACTATCATCATCGTCATGAGTAATTAAAACAGAAACTTAAAGCGAGCGAACCAAGCTCGACTTTTGTCTGCTCTACAAATTGCTTAGAGACAGAGCTATACGGGGCGTTACGGTAAAACAGTTGCATTACTTTAAGAGGTGATTGTACACATAATCCTGAACAACTTTCCCTAAGAAACTTATAGGAAATTCGCAAAAAAAATTTCGTACTTCCCATACTAAATGCAATCAGCTGATCGAACGTTTGTATGAAAGGTCGAAAAAAAAATCTCGTATGTCTTTTAGGTTTCTCAGGGAAAGTTGTTCAGTATCATGGCTAGAATCACCCCTTAGAGTATTGCAACTGGTTACCCTAACACCTTGTACAGTCAGCAGCAGCTGTAATGTTTTGAAAATTATGAAAATTAAAAACGTTTAAATCTTTCTGTTAAGTTTCAATTTCAATTTCAATTTATTTATTGCACATCATAATGTTACAAAGGTGTTAAAGTTGAAAGCTAACAGTGCATTATGAACCTTGTTTGTAGGGTACGGCGAATTAGGAGAGAGGAGGACCATTATGTATTAATAATATCATTAAAGTATTCATTTATACTGTAATAGGATTTGATGAGTATGAACTGTTTTAATCTTTGACTATTTATATGTGGACTGGTTACGCGTGTAATTCTACTAACAAACATTTCTGCCACTTTTTGCGGGGGGCGAGGTAACATGAAATCCGCAACTTTGGATTTTATTCTCCATAACTTAAGATTCAAATTTTAAATGTTAAAATCATGAAAAGTAGTCTCGTATGAACCCCAAATGTTCTAAGTTCGAAGTTATTATTTCGCAATCTTAGTCTCGTTTAGTGATAAGGTGTAAAATTGAATGTAAATGGACAAGATCAATTGTGCTTATGCCGTGGCAGAGGGGAAATGCTACCGCAAGGCTAGTCCTTATAATAATTAGTCAAAGGTTTTAATATTGTAAGAAATTTTTTATCTTGTTCAAAATTTTGTTTCTAGTTTTCATAATTTCAATTCTACGAAAGTAGTAAAATAAGAATACTTTTGTATTTTGAAAAAGATTAAATAAACATCAAAGGTTTGAATGGTAAGCTTCAACTTCAAAAGAATTCCAGATTTCAGTTGAAAAATTACTTTTAGGTCTTTGTAAAGTTTTGTGTATTGAAACGCATTTTGGAAACAATTTTAGAGAAAATCCTTTCTATTACAAAGAAGTGCAAAGTATCATAAATTCGTAAGTTAAGAAAAAAAAACAGTTTATCAACCCTATAGTAAATCAATATTATCCAATGGTTGTCTGGAAGAAATCGCTTTTAGTGCTAAGACCGCCCTTTTGTACCCTTCTCATTCTTGTTTTAAATTTTATTTTTCTATTCTTGGTGTGCAAATAAAGAATATTTGTCTTATCTTATTATCGGAAAATTTCTACAATTTACTATACCACTGGGATACCATAGATCACGGGGATATAATTCGGAGCGCGCTCCATACAAACGTACTATGGTGATATTTTCAATACTAACGAATTAAAGTCAATGAAATTTTGCTGAAACAATCTTGAAACAAATATCTATGATTGTATGGAGTCCGATTTTCGTTAAAATATACAGTTTCAATGCTAGGATTAATTTAAGATTTGTATGGAAATCTTTGAGGCACTGTAACTTTAAAACTATACATTTTAACGAAAATCTGACTCTATACAAGCATAGATATTTGTTTTTAGATTGATTCTGAAAAATTTCATTGAGTTTTAATAGTTAGTATTGAAAATATCACCATAGTACGTTTGTATGGAGCGAGCTCCGAATTATATCCTCTTAAAAGAAAATACCTATATTATCAAAACCAATAATAGTTTATGTGGATGTCGAAAAGTGTCGTAGTAGGTTCTATCAATTGCTTCTGCCGATATTTTTTCAAAAGATGATCACTGATCAGACCATCAAACTGAACAACTTTCTTTATGGGACCAACACCGAATTCGTGAAAAAGAAATCTGCTGTCCGAGACATTTTGGTCGAGTAGGATTGCAGTTTAATATAGCACAGCCGATTTTTTTTTCGCAAATATTCTTGGTCCCATAAAGAAAGTTGTTCAGTTTGATGGTCTGATCATCCCCTTATAATAAAGCAGTTAAGCTTCACAATTCATTCGAGGCACAATAGGCTTTTATAAATCGCCCTAAAGTACAGAACGACCACTCTAAATGGACCCAAGCAAGTTTAGATAACATCAAAAGACAATACCATCCTTACATAATTTATTATATCGCGAGCAAAAACCTTCGGATGCTGCGGTTTGGTGAACTAGCCACACACGGCTGTTATGTTTGACGAACACCGTACTCCAACATACATACATACAAACATACATAAACTGTTGCCTTTTTGGGTAGGCAGAGACTATGGATCTCCACTTTTGGGCAGTTCTGACACACCTCTCTTATTTCCTCTAGGTCCACACATCATGTCATATATTTCGCTTCTGCCTGCATAGTGAAAGTTGTTCAGTTTGATGGTCTGAAGTATCCTCTTTGATATGTAAAGCATTTAATTGTACATGCATGGATGCATGCTCACGACTACATTCTTCTAGGGGGTAGTCAGAGATATTCTGAAACCTCAGAACATCCACGTTTCACCATTAGTACCGAAACTCTGTCCAGTGTGACGGGGGGTGAGCCCGTCGCCACTTATAATGGACAGTGGGTACAATACATGCCTCGAAATTGAAGCATTCAGGTTTCCTCACGATGTTTTCCTTCACCGAAAATCCAGTGGTGTTACAAATCGTACATAAATTCTGAAAAACTCATTGGGACGAGTCGGCCTGGACGGGGATGGAACCATCGCCTCCTGCACGGCAGGCAAGGTTACTCTCCACTGGACCATCTTTAATATTACACCCTGTAAAAACAGGGTTGCGACAGGTGAATGACATAAATCGCGTGCTTTCCCCCTACTACTTTAGCAAATGATCACCGTCCAACAAAACCGTGTAAATCCCCACACGAGTAAACTAAGTATAAGCAACGCCCCTCGTCACGCGTCAGGCGTGGACCGCGGTTCCGAATATACCCCCAAAATACCCCATTTCACCCCGAAACGCCCAAAAATTGGTTCCGAACCCGCCTGAGCGTTAGATTAATTTGTTTACGGTTTTTTGGGTTTAATAGGGACTTTTTTTATGAAATTAGAAGCCAGGAAAGGGGCGTGGTGGGTAAATTAGATTAGGTTTTGTTCCCATGGTACTTGCAGGAGTTTTTGTAATTAAGGACCGGGGGTTTTTAATTTGACTTTGATGGTGGAAGCAATAACTTTCCTTTTCGATGTTTTGATGGACATTGCTATAATAGGTCTACCAGAATCTGATGGCAAAATTAAGTAAAAAAATTAAATTTTCACATGGTAGTGTCAAACTGTAATCTGTCTAGTCAAAGTAGGCCCAAACTGCGACTTTTAGCAGCTATAAAAACGCATGTTTGTCAATCGTGTGTATCGATGCAGGCGCGCTTGTGCATTGCGACAAAGGCTGTCGACAAACGATTACAAACGTTTTGTGTCGTAGCTGTATCGCGTTTCCGTTGATGCTGTATCGCGTTTGCATCGATGCAGAAGCGCTGCAAAAAGTCGCAGTGTCAGCCCTAATCCAATTACCCCAGTGTTGCTTACTCTAAAATTTTATTTCCTTATTTGCCATCAGATTCTGGTAGACCTATACTTACTTGAGACATTCTTAATAAATCTCGTTTTGCGTTTATTTGTTGACTGTTGGATAATCTTATTGTTCTTAAAAGGGGCCGGAAGTGCTTTTTTGTATTTCAAGCATCGTAATTCATACTCGAAAGTGACATAAATTCCAGAGAGTTGGCCATCACTTTCGTAATCGACTTAGGACTGTCTTGTGGTGCCATCTCCTATCAGAGGCTATCATTCGGGCTATTAGGAGCCTGGAGACTGCATCCCTGAATAGTGCGGTTGAATTCATATCGAACCATTCACACAGGTTCTTACAGCCAGGAAGTTTTACTTCTACCAGGTATTAGTCTTCCCAACATTTTTCCCTGCGAAATAATCTGGAGAAGGTGGTATTTTTCACTTCTCATAATGCGATCGAGGAACTGAGTTTTAGAGTTTTTATGGTTTTCAGGATTTCTACTCTCTTATTCAGGGCCGCCTCGTTGCTAATTCTGTCTGTCCATGATATCTTCAACATCCTTCCTTTACAATGTGTGACTTTCAAAAATAGCACTCCAGATATAATGTATCCAAAGAAACGAGCGTGTATGAATCGACTTATGACTGTGGAAGAGGCACTCTCTTGCATCAGTATGTCAGGATCGTAACGGATCTCTACCTATCCCAATGGGACACAGGCGAGAGCATTAAGTATGTTATATGTACATTCCAAGATTAGAAAATATTGATGCATTTGTAAAATAATACAGATGCTTGGGGAAATGGACATAACCTTACACTATTTATAGACAACTTACGCGTGTAATTCTAGTAACAAACTTTTCTGTTTCTGGTTCAAAATTAGAATCTAAAGTAAACTTTTCTAAAGAAAAGTTTGTTACGAGGTAGCATGAAATACGCACATTAGACTATATTCCATTACTTTAGATTCTAATTTTAAACGTTAAAAAAACAGCCTCGTATGAACCCTAAACGTGATAAGTTCGAAGTTATTGTTCCGGAATTATAGGCTGTCTCGGTTAGTGATAAGGTATAAAATTGTATATAAATGCATAAGATTTCTTTATCTTGTTCGTTGGCAGAGGGGAAATGCTAACGCGAGGCGGGTCGTCATACTAAACTGCAATACCTACTCGATTCAAACATGCATGTAGCATGTATGGGACGGCAGATATTTTTTTTTGTTCTGACAGGTTTGCTCCCATAGTAAAAGTTGTTGGGTAGAATATGTGGTTTAAAGGTTAATGATACTTTTCCTTACACCCTGTATAAATCGTCCAAGGACGTAACTGATCGAATCCACAAAAATCGCAGTGGTCTAGTGGCGAGTAGCCTCGCCTTCCAACCGATACTCGACCCAAATGTATGAGAAAAGCCCTTGTTTTCCGTGTTTTCTATATTGGTCCCATAGAGAAAAATGTTTAGTCTGAATAGTTTCAGCGAATTCTGTTAGACCGTATAGTCGTGAGCATTATACCATGCTATAATGCATTGTTCAATCTTTTAAAATTAGATTTAAAAACATCATAGCGATATACGTCGAAGGAGTTCATTCTATTTTCATAAACAAGCAATTTTAATATTCATTCAGGATTTTCAGCGAGCAAAAGCGACGATCTAAAACAGAAAATGTGTATAAGAAGCGGATCCGGAAACCCATTGTAGCTCTACTAAAAACACAAAAGACAATGACGATAGAATGAACTCTATGGCACTGGAAGAGACTATGTCAAAGTCAAAGTCAAAGTCAATATAATTTATGCAATATAGGAGCTTACAGCACACTTATCAAACGTCAAATCTTTTTTAAAGCTACCACCGCGTCGGAACGTGTTGTCGCTGTAGAGAAGATGCGGCCAGAAACTCTACAACATAACACGACTTAATAACTATTACAATATAAATTCTTAAGTTAAAGTTATGTATACAATAATACATAGTCTATTTAATAAAATAATTGATACTATACAGTAAAGTAAATAAACTATAAGCTAGAATTTATAGCTGAATAAAAAAACCTACTGATTCTCAGACAGTGATTAAATAAATGCATTTCAAAAATGACGATGATTGTTATTGGCCTTACTGCTGGGCAAACGCCTCCTTTATTCCTTTAACCATATCTATTCTCGGCTACCTTTGGCTACTCTTCATCGAAAGCATTCAGATCGTCCCACCACCTGGACACTGGGATTATTTGGTATGCAGGGCAGGACATGACATTTGTAGTGGTACCATACATCACAGATCAATAAGGTAAGGATACCGCTTTCATCTACTGCTGTACGAAAATGAAAATTTCAACATTTATACAAATTTTTTTTTACTTATTTCCTATAGAATCTTTGAGGAAAGTTGTTCAGTCTCATGAGTACAATCGCGATTCGAATTTGAAATAATGCAACTAAAGTCAACTTCAAGCGCCAAATCAATCGGCCAATAGAAGCGGGTCATTTTAGCCGTATAGTATAGCATCCTGATTGTTTCACGCTAATTTTAAAATAGCCAACTGCGCAGGTACCTACATCCGGTGTTTCGATAATGGACAGCACAACAACAATTTTTGAATTACCCATTATTATTTAATAAATTAAAAATATAATTGGTTTTTATTAATTATTGATGTTTTTTAATGAATTTTGAATCTTTCCGAAATTGGCGGAATTATTGCCATAGTTACCTTGACCGGAGATGATGATGAAAATTGATTAAGATCAGTGACATGTAAACAAATGTCAAACAACGATTAGATTCATATTCAGACAAATGTCCATTCCGTCGTGAAATTTATTTTTCAGTATTTTACAAATAACTCAATAAGTAATGGATAGAAAAATCTGTATATTTATATGAAAGCTTTTCAGAACATAATCTAACAATGGTTTTCGAAATTTTGTACCTTTCCTAAAATGAAGTGTTGTCCATTAAACTATATGTATTGTCAGTCTCTTCTAGTCCAGCCCGCTACTTGAACTCAATGTAGCAGACATTATTATCTAGCACAGTTTGAGTGCAACGAATGATATTGCACAAGCACAATGCTGTTATAAACCATTAGGGGTTCTGCAAGAGTACCGTTGGGACACGGATTTCTATTTGGATGTCGCTATTTGCGATTATTGTGCGATTTTTAAGCCACGTTAAAGCTGGCTTTTTACCATAGCTGTGCGAAGTAGCAAAACTGCGTGTGAGTATATAGTCCACCAATAGTAGCTCCGATTTTCTTATGACGTGATCGAACGAGCGAGCTATTGGTGGATTTTTTCCTCGTGTAGCTCTGGTAGAAAGATCTCCTGATGAGTTCATCACGCAAGTGATTAAAGTCGACTGGGCTTCCAAACAGTTTTTCAATCATCCTCAGCCTATTATACGTCTCACTACAAGGCACAGGCCTAACTTCAAGAAGGATGTATATGCAGGTTTTCTCACGAAGTTTTCCTTCACCATTTGAGAGCAGTCGGTCATCATCATCAGTCATCGCAGCCTAATCCCACTGCAGGGCACAGGCCTACCCTCAGAGAGGGTGTATGGGCGTTAGTCCACCACGCATGCCCAATGCTGATGGGTAGACTTCACATACGCATCGGAATTTTTTCTTCAGCGTATGCAGGTTTCATCACGATGTTTTCTTTCACCTTTTGAGAGCAGTCGGTATTACGTATATAAGTTAGAAAAACTAATTGCTACATGGTTTGACATCCGTGCGGATTCGAACCTGGAGCTCCTGAGTTTCCATAGCTCTCCGCAACGCGCCACCGAGAGTAGTCGGTACTACCTAAAGACTCATTGGTGCATGGCATATCGTCCGAGCGGATTCGAACCCGGACGATCATGATTGAGTGTCCATACCTCTTTTGCGACTAAAAATCGCAAGTCGGCGACAACCCTAACCATAGTGAGAGATTCTGTTGCATCAGAGACCTCACTTAGCGCTTCTGTTTTGTCTCCGCTCCTTCCCGCCTTTTTAATGAGACTTTTTTAATTTCTTTTTTTTTATGTGCCAAAGTCAACACCACCTGCAAACGGCTGGTGAAAATTGTTAAGGAAGAGGAAACAATTAAATTATATGAAAAAATGAAGACTGTTTTTTCTTTTAAATTAAAATGACTGTATACAGGGTTTGAGAGACAGCCCTCCGCAGACTAAAACGGTGAACTCAGACCATCAAACTGAACAACTTCCACTGGAGATCTACATCAGGAAACGCGAAAAGAAATCAGCTGTCCTTTACATTTGAGTCTGGGAGGTACAGCAGTTTTGTATGAAACAACAGATTTTTTTCTGAGGTATGTTCCATAGTGACTTTATTTCAAACAATAAAAGCTTAAGAATTCATCACCATTAACATAGTTGCGTATCAGTCCCACTTTGACTATTTATATGTGGACTGGTTACGCGTGTAATTCTACTAACAAACATTTCTGCCACTTTTTGCGGGGGGCGAGGTGACATGAAATCCGCAACTTAGGATTTTATTCCCCATAACTTTAGATTCTAATTTTGAATGTTAAAAATCATGAAAAGTAGTCTCGTGTGAACCCCAGACGTTCTAAGTTCGAAGTTATTATTTCGCAATTATAGGCTGTCTCGTTTAGTGATAAGGTGTAAAATTGAATATAAATGCACAAGATCAATTGTGCTTATACCGTGCCAGAGGGGAAATGCTACCGCAAGACTAGTCCTTATAATTAGTCAAAGCAGTCCCACTATAGGACTAAAACAACTCACGAATAAAACAACCACAGACCGCGCAATCCACAAACCACTTACCATTTTACCACAACAGCAAAAAAGACATAAAACACACGCAAAACCGATCCAAATTAAATTAAACCATCTCACAAACTTAATTAAAAATCAATCCACCCAATAAAGTGTCCGTACGCCACTATTACATGTTAATATCACGTTGGGGCCATTAGGGGGCTATTACGACCTATTTTATAGACACTGAATAAAACACTAGACGAAACGACTCGAAACGGCCGCTTGTTACACCGAAGTGTAATTTTGAATGTCAGAGATATGAGGCTGGGATTCAGAGATTTTTCTTAAGTTTTAGTTCGATCTCCCGTATATCAAAATCTATACATTTTCAACCAACCTTAAAATTAGCTCGCGCTCGAAAGACGTCTCGGTCTCAATCTCGACCACAGAGTTTTATTTATTTGCCTTCTATCTCAGATATTTTGTTATATCTTACCTAATAAATCTTAACAAAAATGTTAATTCTATATGTTTGATCCCAAAGTCTTGCACTGTCAAGAGCTTTAATCTTAAAATGCATGCATGCGTACCTGAAACTTAACTCTTATTTTGAATTTATTAACCTCGATTCTTGAAATACTTATTTTTCTAAGAAAATTAAAGGAATGGCAGGAGTGGTGAATTTTCTTCATACAATTACCTTGTAGTCGCATATCTTATGACCACCCTGAAGGGGATTATGGCCATAGATTTATGTTAATATGTGTTAATAGCTTTTCAAAAAAAGTTTAAGTATTTTTAGGGTAGGTATTTCAAGTTTAACAAGTCACGACAAAATTTAATGTTCGCATCGGTGTAACAGACATCCACATTAAAACGCTTTCCCATTAACCTGTGAACAAATCGCCGGCCCTCGACCCTTGCCATCACTAACCTGTCACTGCTACGTGTGAGCACCCCCGTAATAGCATAGCGTGAAGTTACAGACCACATATTTAAGGCGGTCTGAGTTAAATAAATCTTGTTTGGTGAAATGAGATTTTTATTAAATATACAGGGTGTAAACTTAAATTCGTTACCCATTATACAGGGTGTAATAACACCCTAGTAATACTTAAGGGGGTGCTTCAGACCATCAAACTGAACAACTTTCACTATGAAGCCAACATCGAAATCGCGAAAAAAATCCGCTGTTTCTTACAAATCTGCAATACAGTCTCGACTTGTGTATGGGACGGCAGCTTTTTTTAATTTTTTTCTCGATGTTGGCTCCATACTGAAAGTTGTACAGTTTGACGGTCTGAAGAACCCCCTTAAGTATTACTATGGTGTTTAGTTACACCCTGTATAAAGAGGGTGCTTCAGACCATGAAATTGAACAACTTTTACTATAGGAACAATATCGAAATTGCGGAAAAAAATTGGTGGTTCCATGGAATCTTAAAACCTTCAAACGGCTAAAGGCAATCCTTGTTACAAATACACGCTTAAAAAGATCGTCAATAGTTGCTGCAACGTTTCTGACCACCCCAAAAGGGATTATGGTCGCAAGTTTATATGTAGGGTCCTTCTTAATATACTGATAGTTTTTTAAGGGGATGATCAGACCATCAAACTGAAAATTATTCTCTATAAGACCAACATCGAAATCGCAAAATAAAAATTCTGCTGTTCTATACAAAACTGCAAGCCTACTCGAGCCAAATGAAATTTTGATGTTGGTCCCATAGAGAAAGTTGTTCAGTTTGACGGACTGATCATCCTCTTAAAATAGTGTCAGCATATTAAGAAGGTCCCATGTAGTATGTAGGTGCGTTTAAAATGAGAAAACATCAAGCAACGCCGCAGTATATTAAATATAGGGTCCTTTTTTATATGCTGACACTTTTAAAGGTAATGATCAGACCGTCAAACTATATTTATTTATTTATATTTATTGCGATAAATTACATGTTTACAATAGATAATACATCATTGTTACAAAGTTTCAACATAATTTTACCCATGTAACTGAACAACTTTCTCTATGGCACCAACATCAAAATCCCGAAAAAAAAAATCTGCTGTTCCATATAAAACTGCAAACCTACTCGAGCCAAATGTTTGCCAGCTACATACATACACATGACAGCTGATATTTTTTTCGCGATTTCGATGTTAGAAAGAGTTGTACAGTTTGACGTTCTGATTATACCCAAAAAAAAGTGTCAGCATATTAAGAAGGACCCTGTATGTAAGGTTGTCTGGAAGAAATCGCTTTATAGCGAAAAGACCGCCTTATTTGTACCTACTTTTAATTCTTTATCTGTATTCAAATGTATGTTCTGTTTTGGTGTGCAATAAAGTATAATTGAATTGAATGTAGTATGTAGGTGCGATTAAGAGGATATAATTCGGAGCGCGCTCCATACAAACGTACTATGGTGATATTTTCAATAATAACCAATTGAACACAATGACATTTTTCAGAATCAATCTAAAAACTAATTTCTATGCTTGTATAGAGTCAGATTTTCATTGAAATGTATAGTTTTAAAGTTACAGTGCCTCAAAGATTTCCATACAAATCTTAAATTAATCCTAGCATTAAAACTGTATATTTTAACGAAAATCGGACTCCATACAAGCATAGATATTTGTTTCAAGATTGTTTCAGCAAAATTTCATTGACTTTCATTGGTTAGTATTAAAAATATCACCATAGTACGTTTGTATGGATCGCGCTCCGAATTATATCCCCTTAAGAGGATATGTGAAAATAATAGGATTCTTCAAAGCATCATAATTATATCATGAAGTAACAGCAGGAGAATGATTTGCGGATATGTGTAAATTCAACATATAATTGAAGTTTTGATTAGAGCCGAAACACGATTAAGAGACATTTTCTCGATAGAAAAATAAGCCAAAGTAGCCTCCGTCTTTATCGATAAACGCTTGGAACTGCTAAACGGTGAATAATAGAAACACGAGATACGATTTAAGAGATTGATATTTTATAAAGTTTGATTAGAGCAGAAATGAAATTACATAAATAGTACAATCACAATTAAATAACGTTTTTTTTATGCTTGCGTCGTTTCAGCCGCGCGCGCTAGCCCATCTCTTTCTCTCGCATCAGGCAGTAATATAAGCTATCACACGCCCATTTCGGTTCAATTATTTTTCGACATAGGCCCTTAAAATGAGAAGACAGCAAGCAACGCCGCAGTACATTAATATACTATTTATGTGCTTTGTAAACTAGACTTAATTAAATTTGGGGTCCCGCCGCGTTCGTTGCCTAAATAGGTCCTTGACTTTCTTATAAAATGTCGGCTTGTCTTGCTTCTGACAAGATAAATAAATTGTTTGCCCGAAGCGCTGCGACTTTCTTCAGATAATTCCTCGTTCCATAAGTTTATTAGGTTGAGTAACTTCCAGAAGCAAAGGCTTTCAATCTATTAATAAGCGTTTTTCTTTTCTCTTTAAACTTCATAAGCATATGCTCACGACTATATTCGCCGAGGTAGTTAGAGATATTCTGAAACCTCAGCACATCCACGTTTCACCAGTTGTACCGAAACTCTGTCCAGTGTGACGGGGGGTGAGCCCGTCGCCAGTTGTAATGTACAGTGGGTACAATACATGCCTCGAAATTGAAGCATTCAGGTTTCCTCACGATGTTTTCCTTCACCGAAAAGCCAGTGGTGTTACAAATCGTACATAAATTTCGAAAAACTCATTGGTACGAGTCGGTCTGAACGGGGATCGAATCATCGCCTCCTGCACGGCAGGCAAGGTTACTCGCCACTGGACCACCACGGATCTCTTATATTTTCAATGCTAACCAATTAAAGCCAATGAAAATTTTCACACACAATTTAGATTCTAATCTCTATGCTTGTATGTTGCCAGATTTTCGATAAAATGTATAGTTTTAAAGTTACAGTGTCTCAAAGATTTCCATACAAATCTTAAATTAATCCTAGCATTGAAACTGTATATTTTAACGAAAATCTGACTTCATACAAGCATAGAGATTAGTTTCTAGATTGTTTCTGAAAAATTTCATACACTTCGTTTGTATGCAGCGCTCATTTACGTATTCGGAATATACTTCTCTAGAGAGTTGAATGAAAGAAGATGTTTTGACCTTTGACTATTTATATGTGGACTGGTTACGCGTGTAATTCTACTAACAAACATTTCTGCCACTTTTTGCGGGGGGCGAGGTGACATGAAATCCGCAACTTTGGATTTTATTCCGCATAACTTTAGATTCTAATTTTGAATGTTAAAAATCATGAAAAGTAGTCTCGTGTGAACCCCAAACGTTCTAAGTTCGAAGTTATTATTTCGCAATTATAGGCTGTCTCGTTTAGTGATAAGGTGTAAAATTGAATGTAAATGCACAAGATGAATTGTGCTTACACCGTGGCAGAGGGGAAATGCTACCGCAAGGCTAGTCCTTATAATAATTAGTCAAAGGTTTTGACTGATATCCATACATTCAATACTTTAAGCTGCAGTCCAACATAGACCGTGCCTATAAAAGCTAATGGTGAATACGAGGAGGTTATGTCAAAGACATTGGAAATATATGTGCCTCTCCCTAAGGGACAGGGGCGTGAGTATAAATGTGTGTTCAATAGAAGATTTCTTCTAAATCCTATCAAATCAATGTATGTCTGTGTAGGTAGTGATTTTATCTAAAATGAACAAGACATAAGTTAGGAAAGTACAGTTCATCACAAAAGTATAAAATGAGCATTAAAAAACCCTTTAGCTATTGCTATCATTTTTAAGTCGTATTTCGAAGTGTGATTGTCATGCGATATAGCTCATGCTGAAACGAAAGAAGAAGACGATTTTAAAAATACGAGTTAAAAATATATAGAATTACTATGTACACACGGCGACACATTAAACTACCCAAAACTAAAATCAGCTGGCCGCGCGTAGGTAGAGTAATGTATAAAGTAACGCGGCCAGCTTATTTTTGTGTTGCGTAGCTTGTTGTGTCGCCGTATGTACTAACTACATACACCAAATAATTTGACAAAACTGTACAATACGCATTAACTGAAAATTGAATAACTAGAGTTAACCCGCGACTTCGTTCGCACAAATTATATACCAGATTTTAAGTCAGATCATAAGCTATCAAACCAAAATTCAGTTTCATCAAAATCGTTTCAGTAGTTTTCGCGTGATGCTCGCACAAACAAACCCATAAACACAAAAACAGACAGACAAAAATTCTAAAAAAGGTTGATTTGTAGTCATAAATCGTCACCATTTTATTTGTAAATATCTTCAATGTACAGACACACTTCTGTTACAGTTTTATAATAGTTAAGATTACAATAATTTTTACGTTAAAATATCTTTTTCGCTGGCTTTACGTTTAACTCCTATCAAATTCTACGTAAAATAGCTTTTGTCCTGTCTCACAATTATTGTATTTATCAAATTAATTTGTTGCCATTCAAAACACAAATTCCGCGAATCCAAATTAGAAATTGCCATAGGAACGAGAAGCCATTAAAACGAAATAATTACACCAACTTCAACCCTAAATCTAAATTGAAATACATCCTCATCAAAATTATCCATTTATGGGGATCGAACCTGTATACGAACTGCAAGCCAAATCAACTCGAAAAATAGTTTGTTCAGTTTTTCTTACTGACTGTACCCCATTACGAACTAGGCTTCGAAATAAATGAGATTTGTAAAGAACTTTTGTTTACTTTTATGTACACTATTGTATTTATTATACTAGCTGGTCTGCCACCGATCCCCGCTACCCATTGCCGAGGTCCTTACCCCTTAGGGGTTGCCTCTTGGGCAGGTTGCTTAAGAGAAGTTTATTCCGAATGCGTAAATGCGCGCTGCATACAAACGAAGTCTGGTGATATTTTCAATACTAACCAATTAAATTCAATGAAATTTTGCTGAAACAATCTTGAAACAAATATCTATGCTTGTATGGAGTCAGTTTCGTAAAGCACCCCATTCTATTCGCGTTGCGGAGAGCTATGGAAACTCAATCTTGAGTACCAGGTTCGAATCCGCACGGATAACATGCCATTCAGCAATTCGTTTTTCTAACTTAAGTATGTAATACCGACTGCTCTCAAACGGTGAAGGAAAACATCGTGAGGAAACCTGAATACGCTAGTAGCGACATATCCTGACATATCCGGCTGAGGGCCATCACCATAGACACCTCGCCAAAAATGTAGTTATCGTGAACAACCAATAAACGTTCAGTCATTGGGAGAACCGTCCTTTTAATTCCTGCAGTCAAGTTTCCCATACGCTGAAGAAGAAATTCCGATGCGTATGAAAGGTCTACCAATCCGCATTGTGCACGCGTGGTGGACTGATGCCCCTACATTGAACTGAGGGTAGGCCTGTGCACTGCAGTGGGACGTATGTAGGCTGGTAACACCCCATCCTACAAAGCTAAAATAAAGTTCGCAACTAAAGCATCCGTACCTACCCTTATAATAATAAGTATATTTCTCAAAGTCCGTGTCCGTAATTGGATACGTGGCTAAAATGAGACCGGCGAGCCGCCGTCTGATTGTTCTGGACCTTTTTTAATAACAACCTCACTTCGTTGGACATCGAATCAGAGAAATACTGGAAGTGACATCGAACTTGGTTGGTAGATCCTCTTAGGATCTCCACTGAAAGACCACCGGCCGGGTAGCATCTTATCTCACTGTAGATAAAGTTCAACATGCTAGAAAAAATGCCGCGCCGACCGCTGTTCATTCAGCGGGGGTTAACCTTTAGTTCGTACACAGAAGAGATCATTAAAGAATTGGATCTTGACAATGCTTATGCATTGTGGTAATTAAGTTCCCACTTGCCTGGTTTTCTCTTCTTTTGTCTCATAATGAGCTATATCGCATACCTGCCTGGTATACTTTGCATACAACCTAGATCATATGACGCATTCATTAGATTAATATGCTTATCTTTTAATAAGCCGTGGTGGTCCAGTGGCGAGTAACCTTGCCTGCCGTGCAGGAGGCGATGGTTCGATCCCCGTCCAGGCCGACTCGTTCCAGTGAGTTTTTCGGAATTGATGTACGATTTGTAACAACACTGGCTTTTCGGTGAAGGAAAACATCATGAGGAAACCTGCATGCTTCAATTTCGAGGCATGTATTGTACCCACTGTCCATTATAAGTGGCGACGGGCTGACCCCCCGTCACACTGGACATAGTTTCGGTACTAATTGTGAAACGTGGATGTTCTGAGGTTTCAGAATATCTCTGACTACCCCCTCGGGGAACATAGTCGTGAGCATATGCATCTTTTAATATCAGATTGATTAATGCGTCTCGAGGACCGCAGATAACTACCGAAAGAAATTGGTTGATCTAATAGTAGCTATATATTTGGATACGTCACGGTGGTGTCTGAACTATTTCGAACTTTATAAAAGCTTGTTTTTAGTTTATTTTACTCGACGGATCACGGGATTCACAGGAGACAATTTATAACAATTGATATTGCGTTTATTTTAATGTAGTATTTACATATTTTGATTTTTTGTGGAGAGATTTACCCAAAAAACCTCCCAATTTCCAACCACGCTCGTACCTCATCTAGCAAAACAAACAGACATCCGTGTCTATAACAGTTTGCGGGCCTATACAAGGTTTTTATTGGCCGTGAGCTCCATCCCAGATAGTTGGATAGCGCCCTCAACTGCAAGATCATTTTGTACCATTTCTAGCTACTGCTTCATACTAAACTATAGTTCTTTGTTATTATATTTCAGATCGTAAATTCCGCGGAGGCCTTCTGTTAGATACCGAAGTTTTATAACAGAGCAAATAATTGTTGGTACCTACTACGTTTTATAACGCTGGGAACTTCTAGATTAAATTTCAATCTATTACAAGGAATATTTTTAATGGGCATAATTTTAAAATTTTTTGAAACTGTTTGAAGAGAATCACAATTTGAAAGACACTATTTTGAAAGACGCAAACGTAAAAAAACCGGCCAAGTGCGACTCGGACTCGAGCACTTTGGTTTCCGTACCACCATACAATATAGGAATCGTTAGCTCAAGCCCGACACACACTTGACCGGTTTTTATTATTATTTAACCTTAGACTTAGAGTATGCACTAAAATCACACCAACACGTCTAGTATGATTTCTCTACATAAATAATTGGTTATATATTTAATATAATAATACGTATAAAATGGTTACAAAGTTACCAAATTTTACGGTAAAACCGGGCGGTAGCGCCTTAAGTAAACGATGACTCACCATAGAGTATTAACAGCTCAGCTATAAGGAGGTAAGAGATTCGATTCCCGGTTATGACTACATGAACGTGAACGACCAAGACATACCTATCAGTTATTATTTCTAAGAGTCACGTAGGGGCCTTTCAGATAGTACGTAATGTTGTTTTTGCTATACACAGTATAAATACGTGTGAAGATGTGTTAGAAAAACAAAAGAATTGCCTTTTGGTCTCTGTTATTTCTATTGAGGTTTTGCTGATACTGTCAATATTTTAAAATGAACCCTAAATGTGGAAATTAGGAAGCCCTTGTAATTAGTGATGAAACGACTATCACTTAGCTATTACGATTTCGAAGAATGCCCCAAATAATCGTCGATTACGATTATTTCAAATCATACTCAATTCACTAGGTTCATTTCAGTAAAACATAAATTTTTAAAGTTAGTAAATGATGTAGGTATTTAAAATTTCAATTACAATCGTCGATTTCGATTAATCGCCAAATGCAGATAATCGCCGATTACGATTAATCGAAATCGTAATCTTTTCATCACTACTTGTAATGATATACAGGGTCCTTCTTAATAATATGCTGACACTTTTTATGGAAATGATCAGACCGTCAAACTGAACACCTTCCTCTATGACTACAAAATCGAAATTCCGAAGATATCAATGAACTCAACAATTTATCATAGTACAGCTTGTTTTAATTTCAATTACAATGTACTTCAAACGCACACGCACATGCATCATTGTGAAGATGGCCTTACACCCATAGTTTCTGGCACACTCCTCTTCCTCCATATTACATTCCACATAAAACAGAGTCCTTGACTGTATGTTACTTTAGTGGGCTATCTCATATGTTGTACAGGTAATGTCAACACGACCAGCGTGTCAGGACCTGTCCAGGTGAGTATTCCTTTGGTTAGTGGAGGAAAAGAGTTATTGTGGAGGTCTTGTTTGGTTGGTCGACGAAAATGGGGAGTGAAAACATTTGGTTACCTTTTGCGTTTGAAAACGTTATGCTTTCTGAATTCTTTTTGCAATATTTTTGACATGTATACAGGGTGTAAACTTAAATGCATTACTCCCTGGAGGAGTTCGATCACCGTCCAGGCCGACTCGTACCAATGAGTTTTTCGGAATTTACGTACGATTTGTAACACCACTAGCTTTAAGATTTAGGAAAACATCGTGAGGAAACCTGCATGTTTCAATTTCGAGGCATGTATTGTACCCACTGTCCATTACAAGTGGCGACGGACTTACTCCCGTCACACTGGACAGAGTTTTGGTACTTACTAGTGAAACGTGGATGTTCTGAGTTTTCAGAATATCTCTGACTATCTCCTGGGGGAATATATTCGCGAGCTTTAATGTACGAAATATTACACCGTGTATTTGAACCAAACTCATCTGTTACACTGTCCATTTAATCTTGACACTCGCATTCCTGCTTGCCTCCTCATATAAACATCCATAACTCGTTGCCTGGAGAGGCAGGGTAGGTCCTCTTATACTGGGCAGGAAGACAACTTTTTGGCGACTAGTTGTGACTATCAAAACACATGGCTTTTGTATGAAAGCGGAAATATCTGTATGTTTTTCTATTTGCTAATTTTTTCGTCGTACTGTTTCAATCAACCACATGAATAAATACCCCTACAGAATGAAAGTTTCAGACAAGCGCCGCTGCCGGTGCACTCACACATAGTCCGCGTTAGAGGACTTACCAACAGGTACACACACTTAACCGGGCTATTGGTGAGTACACCGATTCATAGATAGTTGGTTATACAACGTGTTAATGAATTAACGCAAAACTAGACAGCAGTTTGTTTAGAATCGAGAGCAGAATCGAATTATCATGTTTTCAACTTAGGTAATTTTTTTCAAAATATTAAATAACTTGTTTGTAAAATTTAAAATTTACTGAACTCGATCTCAACCCACCGCACGGGCACAGTCATCCTACTTACTCGTACTACCAAAACAAGATTCTTAAAATGTATCCACGAGCACGCTAGCGCTTTCATTCATTGATGAAATGATAACAAAACATTTTTGTCTGAAAACTTAAAATGCGAATATCTTTAAATTTTAACTATCAAAATAATGACAGTATTGTTTCATTCTAAATATTTTGTTATAAATCACTTGGGGTGTATGAGGTTTTGCGCTTATTCATTAAGACGTTGTATAGAATGACCTGACGATAATTGCTTAGGATTCTTTAGGTGCAGAATGTCCAACTTGCAAAATGTCCAGCGGTTGCAGAATGTCCGAAGCGCGGAATGTTCAATCGCAGCGTGTCTAAATCGCGGAATTTCAAAATGCGAATATCTTTAAATTTTAACTATCAAAATAATGGAATGATTGTTTCAATCTAATTGTTTTGTTATAAATCAGTTGGTGTGTATGAGGTTTTGCGCTTATTCATGAACACGTTTTATTCATGTGGTTTCAACTTTGCTTACTTATGGTCTGATCATCCTCTCATAAAACCGTCAGAATATTAAGTTGGACCCTGTATACTGCCTGTCGTTAACTCAATATGAGAAAGTCCCTGATCAAACTCTTATGCCCTGAACTTAAGAGGATATAATTCGGAGCGCGCTCCATACAAAAGTACTATGGTGATATTTTCAATACTAACCACTTAAACTCAATTAAATTTTTCAGAATCAAACTAAAAACAAATTTCTATTCTTGTATAGAGTCAGATTTTCGTTAAAATGTATAGTTCAAAAGTTACAGTGCCTCAAAGATTTCCATACAAATCTTAAATTAATCCTAGCATTGAAACTGTATATTTTAACGAAAATCTGACTACATACAAGCATAGATATTTGTTTCAAGATTGTTTCAGCAAAATTTCATTGACTTTCATTGGTTAGTATTGAAAATATCACCATAGTACGTTTGTATGGAGCGCGCTCCGAATTATATCCCCTTATGAAAGAAAACTGTTAAATTCACGTGTCTTAATATTATTAACGAACTAGTTTCCACATCATTTGCTATAAATTTGCTTCGTCATCAGTTAATGGCGGAGCGAAAACTGATCCTACTTTCGATATCGATTAATAACGATTTTTTTTATGTATCGTCATGTCTGACCTATTTTTTTCGCATTACCAACAACCTCTAAGCAAAGCCTTGGTGGTCCAATGGCGAGTAACCTAGCCTGCCGTGCAAGAGGCGATGGTTTGATTCCCGTCCAGGCCGACTCGTACCACTGAGTTTTTCGGAATTTATGTACGATTTGTAACACCACTGGCTTTTCGGTGAAGGAAAACATCGAGAGGAAACCTGTGTGCTTCAATTTCAAGGCATGTATTGTACCCACTGTTCATTACAAGAGGCGACGGGCTCACTCCCCATCACACTGGACTGGAAAGGTGGATTTTCTAAGGTTCCAGAAAATTTCTGACTGCCTCGGGGAATATAGTTTCTGACTACACCCACAGTCACACTGGGTTTTCGGTAAAGGAAAACATAGTGAAGAAACCACCATGCTTCGATTGTGTCCACTCTCAATTAAAAAAGGCGACGGGCTTAGTACCTTACCTATCACACTACTGGCACATGAGTAATTATACCCCACAGACAGAAAGCTTCGACACAAACGCGCCAGTGAACAATCTATGGAATGTGATCATTTTTTGCGCTCCTAAGAATTTTATTTCTGTGGGACCTGGAGCGCACAAAATGATCTCGTGACGCGCTCGCCCAATGTCTCCTATAGATTCTAACTTATGTCGAAACTTTGTCTGTGTGGGGTATTTACTCGTGTTTCGTGTATTGGACCGAGTCTGAGTCTAGGTTTGAGCCCCGCTAGTGAAATGCTGATATTCTGTATAATGATGATGTACCTATGTAGAATAATTCTGGACTCCCCCTCTGAGTATAGTGAACATAAAGCTCAAATCAGCCCACATCAACCCCCTGCTGGGCATAGGCCTCCCTTTTATTGAGCCATTCTTCACGGACTTATGCTAATCTGATCCAATGCGAACCCGTCACTCTCACAATGTCATCAGACCAATGTGCTGGTGGTCTGCCTACTGACCTCCGTCCCTCTATTGGCCACCACTCTGATATTGCCTTGGTCCACCGGCCATCTTCCAGTCTAGCCAAGTGTCCTGCCCATTTCCGCTTTAACTTTGTGATCCGCTTACCCACGTCTTCGACCTTGGTTTTTACGAATTTCGACGTTAGGTACTCGGTCCACTAGTGATATGCCTAGCATGGTAAGCTTATATGCTAGGTAAATTTTCGGGGCGTTTAAACGCCGTCGCCTCACAAATATTGTCATCTTGTTTAAACGAAAAGGTATAAAATTTTATAGCGCTGTTATAAAGGTCCTAGACCTCACCTAGACCGAAGAATCTACCACCGTTTCGCAAGTTTTAACGGCTGTATGGTTGCTAGAGAAGATACTGCAAGAAACTCATAGAGAAGATGCAACTAGAAACTCTCTCAACTAAGCCCTAACCAATCCCTTCTAGAGAGACATCAATAAAACCTATTTATAACCATGTCCAGTCGTTAACTTAACCTAAACATTAACCATCATTAAATTTTGATCACCCACACACGACACGACGGACAAACGACATTTTATTACATATATTTACTGAACGTCATAAAATTGGAACACACGCTGAATAACAAGTCCTTATACAGCCCATTTTACGCTCACAACACTTTTAAATGTGTTGTAATAAGGTTGATTATCGAGTGTTTTGTATGTAAATAGTTGGTTTTGAAATGTAAGTAGTTAAGAATTGATATCACGGACCTTTGTAAATATGGTGACAATTTACTCTTTGACTTTTCCATACATAATATCACGACCATCCCTGTCGGGGTGGTCAGAAGCTATGCTACAACTACCTTCTGAAGCAGAAGTTCTCAGGTAAAGGAATATAATTCGGAGCGCGCTCCACACAAACGAAGTCTGGTGATATTTTTAGTACTAACCAATTTAAAGTCAATAAATTTTTTTTAAAACAATCTTTAAACTAATATCTTTGTTTATATGAAGTCAGATTTTCGGTAGAATTTATAGTTTTAAAGTTACAGTGCCTCAAAGATTTTCATACAAATCTTAAATTAATCCTAGCACTAAAACCGTATACCTTAACGAAAATCTGACTACATACAAACATAGAGATTAGTTTCTAGATTAATTCTGAAAAATTTCATTGACGTTAACTGGTTGGTATTGAAAATATCACCAGACTTCGTTTGTATGCAGCGCGCATTTACGCATCCGGAATAAACTAATAAAAAGTTAGATTTACTTCATCATTGCTAAATTTAACATCAAAATAATTCCCCCACAAGAGACGAATTAAAAACCCGTGACAAACTAACTTTTTTAATAAAATTCCGTCCACAAAAATTAATTTTAAAATTTCAAATGTGGCAACACCTCGGTGCAAGAATAGAAGCCGGGAAAAAAAATGAAAAAAAAGGAAATAATAAAACCCGGGAAACGTAATGAATGCTGTGAATCCCGCGATTCAATGTATTCTTTTGATATTTAAATCATTGACTAATGAAATGATCCCGCGGGATTTTGCCGGAGATATTTCCTGGTTAGATATTTATTGATTCGGTGGGAACTTTTGAATTTAGAATTACTAGGTACCTAGATATTCCTGCATTGTTCGTTAGTGTTTATTTAAAGACTATTTTTCCTCGCATCATGGTTGAAAGGGGTCGCCCTAGGCGCACGTACGGTGACCAAATCGGATGCGTACCGAAGAAGGGCCAAATAAAATGTACCCGGAACCGACGAGCTTGTATGAAGAGACTTATGGATGTGGAGGAGGCGAGAGATGTGTGTCAGAATCGTAGCATGTGGCGATCTGTTGTCTCTGCCTACCCCAGTAATGGGAAATAGGTGTGAGCATATGTTGTTGTTTTTTCCTCGTCATTGTAGCGAGATATACTGGGTTTCGGTCAAGAACAAGAAGAGATTGAGGAGCCTCGTGATAGGGAAAAACGCATCGCGCGAAAACCACGCGAGACAAGTGCTCGACTCACAACCTGCCACGTGAATCCATTATATTAGTTGTTGATTCTTTTAGTTTTGGTTAAGAATTTCGTACATAATACGATTAACAGACACTCGGTTTTCAAAAAAGCCGTGGTGGTCGAAGTAACCTCGCCTGCCGGGCAGGAAGCGATGGTTCGATCCCCGTCCAGGCCGACTCGTACCAATGAGTTTTTCGGGATTTATGTACGATTTGTAACACGACTTTTTGGTGAAGTAAAACATCGTGAGGAAAGCTGCATGCTTCAATTTCGAGGCATGTATTGTACCCACTGTCCAAAATGTCATCATCCCTATTATCTAAAGAAGATGTAAAGGCCTAGTAGGTACATTTATTTAGTTGTTTGATTGATAGCATATGCTCACTATATTCCCCGAGGGGGTAGTCAGAGAGATTCTGAAACCTCAGAACATCCACGTTTCACCAGTAGTACCGAAACTCTGTCCAGTGTGACGGAGGGTGAGCTCGTCGCCACTTATAATGGGCAGTGGGTACAATACATGCCTTGAAATTGAAGCATGCAGGTATGATGATGATGGTTGATTGATAGTAGGTAGGTAGGTAGGTATTTAATAGATTTTAGGTTGGGTTATAGCAAATAATATAATATTGTTAGATATAATAAAAACAATGTATTCATGGTATCAAAACGCGTGAAAGGTTATCTTTTCCTGGCGTTTCCGTATCCAAACCGTAACCTGCATCGCATTGATAAATTTGTCCATCCTTCGCCATCGTCATCAGCTTGTCAATTATTTCTTCCATCTGCATGTCCTGTTCAAACATTTTCTTCTCTCTTTCTATCAGATCTTCGTCGAATTTCATCCAATCCTCGGCTTTGTAAATGTGTCTGATACCGAACTTGTTACGGACTGGTAAGTTCTGATTAGTTTTCATGTACTCACAATTGTCTTTCCAGAATTTATTGAAATAATTGGTATCGCCAAAGCCTGGTGGACGCCTCACGATGTCAAAACCGTGTTCTTTTAGTAAAAGATCTACACGATACGTTATAACCCCAATTCTTTTCTTGGTTTTTTCTATCAGTTGAAATAATTCAGCTCGATGCATGTCACGGTGGTGTGGTATATCACCTCTAATGAGCCATTCAATCAGTGTTCTTTTAGGGCTGTACTCATTCGGCCCTATCTTAACCAGTTGGTTGACACTATCAGTGATTACTAGAACGGTTTTAGAATTTAAAGTTGGTGCAACGTTTTGTAAGACGAATTGCTGTAAGTTTATCAACTCATCAGTGAAACGTTGTTTTATAAAACAACACATATCTATGAAGCCGTCACGACTTGCCGCTATCATATGAAGATCGGATATCACTTTTGCGTCATTGATTTCTTTCAAAATCGAATTTTTCTTTATAAAACGTCTTTGATCAATGTAAACTATAGGTCGTTTTTCTTCTCTGTACTTCATTATAGTTTGCAAGTAATGAACTCTTTCGTTGAATTGATGTTGTTTCTCAGCGATAATACTATTTTCTGTTCCTTGTAGGGGAAGCCAATGGAAGCCTCGTAACTTGAGATCGACCTTCACGACATCACTTGAGTACGTATTACTGTTTGTGCTAAGTTCTTGCCCTATAGAAGCTATTGTTGGTATAATTCTTTTGTTTATGTAGTAGTCATATATTACTTCACGTAATTGCTCGTAAGTCTTAGTAAATTCTTCTGCTTCATTTTGCTCATTCTCTTTCATCCACACTTTAAATGATTTCGTTTTTTGCGTAGATCTAATTACGTCGTATCGTAAATATTGATCAGCTTTTGTGTAGTATTCTAGTCTCTTATGTTGCTCATGGTATTTAAATTGGAGCTTGGTTTTAGCCTCCTCTTCACAAGCATTAACTATATTTTTAGCTGCACGCATCTTTGCCGCAATATCTTGTATATTTGCCCCCATTTTGTGTGCTGAAATAAAACAGGTTCAATTAATCTAGTTAAATCGAAATCAGCAGAGAAACATCGTGAGGAAACCTGCATACGCTGAAGAAGAAATTCTGATGCGTTTGTGAAGTCTACCAATCCGGATTGTGCACGCGTAGTGGACTGATGCCCATACACTGAACTGAGGGTAGGCCTGTGCCGTACAGTGGGACGTATATAGGCTGACCTGAACTTTAACTGCTTGTTACTCCTTAAGTACTGATCCTACAGTAAAAATGTTTAGAACCTTAATGATTGCAAATGTTTTGTAGTTTAATTATGTTCCAGTAATCATAACGCTAATTCTAAAGATTTGCAGTATATCAGCGAAAAACTGGAGAAAGGGAAACTTTTAACCCCTGTCTCAGGCCCCACATTCGGAGACTTTTAGTATATTCATCGGGATATCATTAGAGATAACTAACTACCCATTGAATAAATTAAAATATGAAGATAGGTGACGTTCTTGCATTACGTAACTCGAAAATTGGACCTGCTTTTCATGTATCTTACGAGGAAAAAGTAATGCCGTGTCGTTTGTTTTTCCTTTTTGAATGATACAAATTTTTTACACCGATTAAAAGCTTACGAAGTAATTGTGGTACTTTTATTCCGCCTGAAATAAAATAAGAAGTATCTCAATCACGCAATGCCTTTATATTGCGATTAAGGAAATTAGGCGACGAGAGCTCAATTTATGCAGTTCATGCGCTGTAGGCCAGACACCTATCTACCTGTTTGAATGTAATCAAAGTAACAACAGATATCAATTTTCAAAACCACGCGACTAATTTGGACACCATAATGAACAGATACTTGAACTAATTTGCCTGGCTTATCAATCCTTCATCACCATCCGCTTTTGTCTACCCACTGCAGGGTATAAGCCTCCTCACGATCCTTAATTATGTATGTACATACATTTAATTTACATAGAATTGTAGTACAATATAGTATTTTTGCCAACCTAATCAAATCAGCAAATAGATTTTCATAATTATGTGCATTATATTGCAGTTCCACTAATATTACACACATACGTGTCGAGTTGATAACCTCCTTTTTTTAAGTCGATTAAAAATGACTGAAAATGAAAGTTTAGATTTTCAAACTTTTTTAAGAGAAGGAAAAAATGAAATATAATTTAATGTTCCTAGGCAAAAATACCCTATTAAATATAATGATCAAACTAAAAATAAAATGTAATAAACGCGCTACTCCCTGACTCTGACACGGCAGCCATTTTGTTTACCATCTCTTCAAACAATCACAGTGATTAAATAAATCAAATATTACATAACTGACGCCATAAAAAACTTGTCTACAACTAAAATTGACTACTAATAATTAAAAGAACAAACAAAATTACCTTAATTTTGTTGATTGAATTGTTGGGAGCGCGGTCAGACGACACGACGTGCCCCCACTGTGGTTTAATAACGACTGAGATGAGAAGGGAAGGTGAAGGGGGCGCGGGCGGCGAGGTCGGCAGTCCGGCGCGGTGTGAGGAGGTAGAGGGACGGGAGGACATGCTGTTCTTGGCCAAATTCGAACCGCTTTAACCGACTTCACAAAAAAGGATGGTTATCAATTCTTGTAAATTATATTTCTTTGTGTAATTCGGTCCAATTCGAATGGGACTATTGTAGGATCTTGAGTATAAATAAATAAGTGATATTTATGTACCTATACAGTAATTATAGCTTATAGGATCCCTCTGCAGGGCAAATGCCTCCTCTCACGAATAATTGTAAGAGGGAGGTGACACAAAAAAAACCGGCCAAGTGCGTTTCGGGATCGCGCACGGAGGGCTCCGTACCATAATACAAAATTAAAAAATGTTTATTTCTCCGGGACCATTAGCGCGAGCCCGACACACACTTGGCCGGTTTTATAATTTGTTGTTTTACCTTAGAGTATGCACTATAATCACACCAAGTTTCACGCTTGTATCTTTTGCCGATTTTACGACCAAGCAAAAACAAAAAACTTTGAGAAAAACAAGTTTTCCCTAAAATTCCTATAATTATCACTTTTTGTATTGTTTAGTACAAGTTATAAAATCCAAAATAATAACAATATTTTGTGAAAATTTCATCTCGCTGCCTTTTGCGGTTCAATAGATACAGCCCTTTTAAGCTAGGACGGATGGACGGACTTATGAATAGGGCACCCTTTGGGTACGGAGCCCTAAAAAATCGAAAAATATTACCATCGTGCAGCGGTCGCTGGCCGCTGATTTTCAAATTGCAATACATTGCGCGTTGTTTAGTTTACAAAAAAAAAAAAGATTACAATATGGTTTTTAGGTATCCCTGACTCCTAATCAACCTTTTTTTAGAATTTTTGTCCGTCTGTTTGTATGTTTGTAACATCACGCAGAAACTACTGAACCGATTTTGATGAATTTTTTTTTGTTTGATAGCTTATGATCAGACTTAAAATCTGGTATAAAATTTGTGTGGACGAAGTCGCGGGTAAACGCTCGTTATAAATAATCGCTGTATTTGACTATTTTCACACTACAAATTTTTCAAATTTTGATGGTTATATTTTTGATTTTTTGGAATCACTAGCATTAGCACCTGTCTTCGTTTTTGGAAGCTTTTCCCTTACACTTTGTATTTAGTATAGTATGATATTAATTAAGTTGAATAAATCGAATAAAATATCAAGTTCAGTTCATTCAATAAGTTTTATTCATATTACCAAAAAGCGTGAAAGAATATCATTTTCCGGGATTTCTGTATCCAAACTGAAAACTTCACAGCATTTATCAATATGTCCATCTCTCGCCATCGTCATTAGCTTGTCAATTATTTCTTCCATCTGCATGTCCTGTTCATAGATCTTCTTCTCTCTTTCTATCAGATCTTCCTCGAATATAACCCAATTCTCGGCTTTGTATGCATTCTTGATAGTTAACATTTCACGGATTGGCAAATCATTATTCGTTTTCATATACGCGTTACTATCTTTCCAGAATATATTGAAATAATTTGTATCTTCAAATCTTGATGGCCGCCTCACGATGTCAAACCCGTGTTCTTTTAGAAAGAGATCTACATGATACGTAACAACGCCAATCTTCTTCTTAGTTTTCTCTATTAGTTCAAATAATTCTGCTCGATGCATGTTAGGTTCATGTGGTATATCATATCTAAGAAGCCATGTTACCAATTCACTTTTTGGGCTATATTCATTAGGTGCTGTAATCAGTTGATTGGCATTGTCACTGATAACTAGAACGGTTTTAGAATGAATAGTTGGTACAACGTTTTGTAATACGAATTCCTGTAGATCAAGCAACGTCTTGGAAAAGGTTTGTTTTAGGGTATATCGCAAATCTATGAAACCGTCACGGCTTGCCGCTATCATGAAATAATCGGTTATCAATTTACTACCGTCGACTTCTTTTACAGCACAATTGTTATTGATTTTATTTTTTTGATCGATGTAAATTATAGGTCGTCCTTCTTCTCTATACTTCATTATAGTTTGCAAGTAATTAACTCTTTCGTTGAATTGATGTTGTTTCTCAACGATAATATATTTTTTTGTTTCTGGTAAGGGAATCCAATGGAAACCTCGGAACTTTAGCTCGACTTTCACGACTTCATCAGAGTGTGGATTCGTTTTTGAGCCAAGTTCTTGCCCTATGGAAGCTGTTGTGGGTATTATTCTTTTGTTTATGTAGTAGTCATATATTATTTCACGTAATCGCTCGTAAGGTTTAGCAAATTCATTTACTTCGGTGAGCTCAATCTCTGCAACCCAAACGTAAATTGATTTCGGTCTTTTTGTATTTCGTTTAACATCGTGTTGTAAACATGGATCGGCTTTTGTGTAAAACTGTAGCCTCTTATATTTATCTGCGTATCCAAATTTTGGTTTAGTTTTAGATTCATCTTCACAAGCGTCAATTATTTGTTTGGCTACACGCATTTTGGCAGCAATGTCTTGCAAGTTTGATCCCATTTTGTGTGCTGGAATAAGATAGGTTCAATCAATCTAGGTGAATCTAAATCATGGTCTGTACTTTAATAGTACCACAGAATAGATAATAGTATACTACTCTGTCAAGAAAGTACCGGGAAAAGATCAATAATACACAAAATGTTCGTTTTTCATCCAAACTAATTTTATCACATTCAAAGTACGCTCCTTCAGAAACGATACACTTACGCCAACGAATAATCCAATCATCAAAATATTTTGAAACGTTTTTTCCGGAATTGAGTTCAGTGCTCGCCTCGAAATCTCCTTGACGTCTTCTAATGAATGAAAAAGTGGCCTCAAAGTGGTAATCTGAGTTTAGGAAAAAGAAAGAAGTCGGCTGGAGCCATATCTGGAGGAAATGGTGGTTGCTCGATGGTATTTGTTAAGTTTTTGGTCAATAAATCCTTCACAATTATGGCCTTGTGCGAAGGCGCATTATCGAGGTGCAATATCCAAGAATTTTCGTCGGATTTGCTCTCTTAAACGCTACATAACGCTCAAATAATATTCTTATTTACCGTTTGACCTTCCGGCAAGGATTCCGAGTGCACAACACTGCGATAGTCAAAGAAAACAGTCAATCATCCATTCCCGATAATTTCTTGACTGAATGTATAGTTCTACATACAGAATGGTCCCTCTCTGACTTCAAATACCGCACCTCACCTTACACCTTCTGGGGACACTTTAGGGGAGCCGAGCAAGAGAATGCAGTCAGGCACGCGCACCCGTCAGATTTGACTGCACAAAATGTAAAATTTTATATTTTCCGTAAAATAAAGTTGGATAATAACGCTTGATACACTTTTTTAAACAATTTTTTAGCTTGAATACTGCTTTTCATAACACAAAAAAGTAACGAAATGTAGACTTTTATACAAAGCACGCGTGGTGGTTTAGCCCTACAAATTATGTCAAGGACAATTTGCACAAAGTGCGCTTGTGCAGACGCCATTTTGTCAAAACTTTGAAATGGAATCCGAGATCAAAACATGTGTACTCTTGGCATCTCACTTTGACTATGACATTGGTTTGATAAAGGGTGAAAACGGAACCCTATTCATAAGCCTACGCTATCCGTCCGTCCGTCTATCCTACCTATTTAGAGCTGTAACTTTTAAACCGTAAAATTTAGAGTTGAAATTTTAACAGAATCCGCGAGTTTCAAACTAGCCAAAATAACAACTCTTTATCAAACGTCAAAACGCGTGCTTTGTATGAAATATTGTATTAAACATTGAATAGTAACGTCATTGTTTTTCGTCGTCGTTTTGATACTTTTTATAGTTTATCCAGTTATTAAAAATAGTATTCAAGCAACAGCATTACCGAAAATGTTAGTTTAGCGTTATTTTCAAACGGGGTATTTACTGAGCAGTTAAAACTAAAATATATTTTATGTAGTCAACTGTATTATGGCGGATTTGCTAACGAATAATAAAAATGTCAAAATGTTAAATTAGTTTCTTGTATGAGGACCCCTCATACAAGAAACTAGTTTTTATCAACGTTTTTTCTTCTCGCTCTGTCGTAAAAACGGTAATACATACAAGCGTCAAAATTGGTGTGATTGTAGAGAAAATTCTACAGTGTAACAACAAATAATAAAAACCGGCCAAGTGTGAGTCGCTCTCGCGCTAAAGGTCCCGGAAAAAACCAAACTTTTTGTAAGTTAATATGTTGTGTGGTGGTGTGGTACGGAACCCTCGGTGCACGAGTAGCCCGACTCGCACTTAACCGGTTTAATTTTTATAGTGGCATCTCTCTTGTTTACATTTTTAATCTTGGATTCCATTTCAGAGTATCTTAACTATTATAAAACTGTAATAAAAATGTCTGTACATTGAAGATATTTACATAAAAAAAGATTACGATATAGTTTTTAGGTTTCTCGGACTCCAAATCAACCTATTTAGAATTTTTGTCTGTCTGTTTGTTTGTTTGTTTGTATGTTTGTAACAGCATCACGCAAAAACTAGGTACTGAACCAATTTTGATGAAACTTTTTTTGTTTGATAGCTTATGATCTGACTTAAAATCTATCTGTAATTTGTGCGGACGAAGTCGCGGGTTAACTGTAGTTTTTAATAAAGCGACATTATTTGTGTCTGAATATGCTATGATGACAGGGTCCTTCTTAATATGCTGACACTTTTTAAGGGGATGATCAGACCGTCAAAGTCAAAGTGAACAACTTTCTCTAAGGGGCCAACATCGAAATGGCGAAAAAAAAATCAGCTGTCCCATACATTTGGCTAGAGTAGGTTTGCAATTTTGTAAGGAAGAGCAGATTTTTTTTCGCGATTTGGATGTTGGTGCCATAGAGAAAGTTGTTCAGTTGGACGGTCTGATCATCCCCATAAAAAAGTGTCAGCATATTAAGTTGGACCCCATATTGATAGTGGTTAAAATATGTCCATAGAGTGTGCAGTGTTCGGGAGATTTCTTTTTTTCATTCGATTCGTATCGAAAATAAACGCGCTATTGCCAGGCTCATTACTTGTTCAGTGGCAGGACTCCGCGGCAGCCATTTTGTTTAATGTATTTTTCCAAACAATCACAGTGAAAAAACAAATCGAATATGATTATGTCTGATGCGGCAACATGTCCACAACTGAAATTGATTACGAATAAATTAGAAATAAAACATAATTACCTGAATTTTGTTGATTTAAATCGTTTCGAGCGCGATGAGACGAAACGACGTGCCCCCACTGTGGTGTAATTACGACTGAGGACTTGAAGTGAGGAGGGGGCCGCGGGGGGCGGCGAGGCCGTTCGCGTCGTGCGGGGTAGGGTGGAGGGACGAGGCGGGGGACGTGTTTTCCCTGTCAACCACTTTACCGACTTCGCGAAAAAGGAGGTTATGACAAGTAATATAAGTTATGATCAGAATCAATAACCGTTAATTACCGTTATCGATTCTAATTGGTAATTTCATTGTGTAAATCGATCGAATCCGGATGAGATTTAGACGTGCCACACACATACGGAATTTTGTATAGGATTTCCCTTCCACCGCTGGTGAGATGTCTTGAGATTTGACTTGACTTTTTTTTGTTTCGATCGGTTGGTTTGCCTACATAGTAAAAGTTGTTCAGTTTGATGTGTAGACTCTTAGTTTAAAAGGATGCTAATGATATCAATTTCACCCTGTAGATACGTGTTATTTTATGTTATAGTAGGAATAGTAGGTTTATTTCGAGCACATGGTGTCGGTACTGCTAGATGGTTGTATTGTGACAATACCGAGTTAATATGAAAATATTAATTTATGCTGTTTCTGATGAAAACACGTTTCCAATTAAAAATAAGAGAAGGCATCTTCAGTTGGTTTACTTTTGCAATTTTTCTGTCTGATTTTTCAAGATAGGTATAAGTTAGATATAAATACTAGTATTTATGTCTTGTCTAGATTGAGCCTCACGATTCTACCGTATAAAACAAAACATATCACTTTCTGAGGTTAGTGTGCGATTAAAACCAAAGGGCAGGATCTTCCAAATCGACCGGTTTTTGGTTGAGTTTTAAGCTTCGACTACTTATATGCTTTGACTAATTATTACAAGGACTAGCCTTGCGGTAGCATTTCCCCTCTGCCACGGTATAAGCACAATTGATCTTGTGCATTTACATTCAGTTTTACACCTTATCACTAAACGAGACAGCCTATAATTGCGAAATAATAACTTCGAACTTAGAACGTTTGGGGTTCACACGAGACTACTTTTCATGATTTTTAACATTCAAAATTAGAATCTAAAGTTATGGGGAATAAAATCCAAAGTTGCGGATTTCATGTTACCTCGCCCCCCGCAAAAAGTGGCAGAAATGTTTGTTAGTAGAATTACACGCGTAACCAGTCCACTTATAAATAATCAAAGCTTATATGTAAAAGTAACGCGTGTAATTCTACTAACAAACTTTTCTGCCACTTTTTGCGGGGAGCGAGGTAACATTAGTTTAGATTCTAATTTTGAATGTTAAAAATCATGAAAAACAGTGTCGTGTGAACCCCAAACGTCATAAGTTCGAAATTATTGTTCCGCAATTATAGGCTGTCGCGTTTAGTGATAAAGTATAAAATTGTATGTAAATGCGTAAGATTTTTTGATTTTGTACGTTGTTAGAGGGGAAATGCTAAGGCGAGGCGGGTCCGTATATAAATCGTCTAAGGTTTTAAGGCATGAAATAAGTCGTTGTTTTAATCCAGAAAAAATATAATGTTGTTGTTAGTGAACTGTTCTTGATTATTCGTGGCTCAAAACACGATAATTACTTCTCTCGAACATAAAAGCATGAAAATATAGGTAAGTTTATTACTATTTTTCAAGTTTTACTTAAAAATTATAAACACAACAAAATTATAACAACACTGAAAAATAGGAAATGACATTGTCTAAATTATACTCTGGCTAGTTTTTTCCCCCACCAACCAAGAGAAAAGATATTGATGAAAAACGTTATTTTGCGGACCTGCCTTCAATTGAAGCGGGATGGCTAATTGCAAACTTATGCTTGTAAGAAAGAGATGCACTCGAATAACGAGCTTAATTTATTACAGATGACCTCTTGAATGACCTCTTTCAAGGAATGGGTCGATTTACAAATCACCCTGTATAGAAGGTAAACAAATATTAAGACGAGTTTGTGTGTTTGCTTGTTACTTACGGAAGTTGTTGGCTATAATCCCGTTATTCAATTCTCATATAACTGTTTTGTATTTACCTGAAACAAAAACAAGTATAATTGTTAATTAAAATCACAATATAGTAAAATAAATCAACTAAATAAATTTATTTCATTCAATGTCCACTCTATAGTGTTTTGTCCTCATTTCGCCACCTGCACCGGATGCACGGCAGCGCGATATAATGCAATATCGCGCCATAACTCTCTTTCTATTTGCGTGCAAACGAACGAGATAAAAGGCGCGATATAGCTTTATCGCGCGCCTCACACTACGTCCGCTGCACAGGCTGCATGGCAGAGCGATATTACGCTATCGCGCCTTAGCTCTCTCTTTCTATTTTAAGCGCGAACTAACGAGATAAAAGCGTATCATGCATACCCCCATCGCGGTTAGTTTTCTCTAATTAAACCGAACTCAACTACTGTCTCCTGAAAGTGAAACCCTAGTGAAACCAAATGACTTTCAAAACAGGATTTAAAACGGAAATGTATGAAAAAATATGTAACCAGGATATCTGGAATCATGTCAGATGCAAATTTGAAACGTGAGCCCTGACATTAGCACTGACTAGGTTAGGATAAGGTTAGTAATCTAGGTGTCAGGAGGAGCGATTAGCGATTACAAAAGTAAAAATAAATACTTAAAAGTTTTAAGGGGGTTGTTTAGAACATCAACCTGAACAACTTTCACTATTGGACCAACATCGAAATCGCGAAGAAAAAAATCAACTGTTCCATACATTTAGCTCCAGTAGATTTGTAGTTTAGTATGGAAGATCAAATTTTTTTTTCGCGATTTCGATATTGCTTCCATTGTGAAAGATGTTTAGTTTGATGGTCTAACTTACCCCTTAAATGTTTATTTGTATTTTTGTAACACCTTGTATATTTTTGTTTCAAGCGAACGTCAGTTCAAACACTCACTCGTCTGTTACTGGGCGGTCGCGTGTGTCGGGTGCCTGCTCTCCGGCCTGCCATGACTCAGGGCATGACTCAATACAAATAAAAATTTAAGGGTGGTGGTTAAGACCATCAAACTGAACAACTCTCAATATGGGACCAATATCGAAATCGCGAAAAAAAAAATGACCTTCCATACTAAACTCCAAAATGATACTCGAGCTAAATGTATGGGACAGCTGATTTTTTTTCACGATTTCGGTATTGGTCCTATAGTCAAAGTTGTTCAGTTTGATGGTCTAAAAAGTTCCCTTAAAAGTTTTATATGTTTTTTGTACTTTTGTAACACCTTGTATAGGAATCGGAAAATCTTATTCTCATTTGAAAGGAGTATAGTAAACTGCGTGGGTAGGCCCCACACCGTGGACCGACGACCTGGTGAAGGCGGCGGGAACCCGTTGAATGAGGGCAGCGCAGGACTGGTCGTTGTGGCGATCCTTGGGGGAGGCCTATGTCCAGCAGTGGATGTCCATCGGCTGAGATGATGATGATAGTAAGTCTATAGTCGCCATTGCAATCGCTTTCTAACCAACATGACAGCACCCTAAAAGAACGCTCCTATGTATGAGATCGAATTTAAATTTCAAAGGGTTAGAATTCAAAGTGGGACGATTTTTTTTTTTAAATCCGTTCAGTTTGTTAGTTCATTGTCGCTTTTATATGAATACGAGTACGTATTAAATTGTATATTTGTCACTGCCTATTAAACCATTACTTTTTTAAGGGTATACAAAGTCCAACTTAATATGCTGACAGTTTTTTAAGAGGATGATCAGACCATCAAACGGAACAACTTTCTCTATGGGACCATAGACGAAATCGCGGAAAAAAAGAACTCTACCAATCCGCTTTGGGCACGCGTGGTGGAGAAACGCCCATACACCCTCTCTGAAGGTAGGCCTGTGCCCTGCTGTGGGACGCCTAGCACCAATAGTTTTTAATTACTAAAAATGTTTTAACGGTGTATTCAGACAATGAAATTAAATAATTGTCCCTAATGAACATGGGTCGAAAAACGAAAACGAACCGAAAATGTTGGACCTCCCATAGAAAATCGATCGGCTGATCCGCACTTTTGTACGGATGGTCCAAAAATTGTTCTCGTTTTTCGATTCATATCGCTAGCGACTGCGACGCCGATAGCGCTAGGGTGGCAGCGTTGCCCTGTATATCAAATACGAGACCATACACGAGACACGAGATCTACATTTAACTTTGACTAATTATTATAAGGACTAGCCTTGCGGTAGCATTTCCCCTCTGCCACGGTATAAGCACAATTGATCTTGTGCATTTACATTCAATTTTACACCTTATCACTAAACGAGACAGCCTATAATTGCGAAATAATAACTTCGAACTTAGAACGTTTGGGGTTCACACGAGACTACTTTTCATGATTTTTAACATTCAAAATTAGAATCTAAAGTTATGGGGAATAAAATCCAAAGTTGCGGATTTCATGTTACCTCGCCCCCCGCAAAAAGTGGCAGAAATGTTTGTTAGTAGAATTACACGCGTAACCAGTCCACATATAAATAGTCAAAGACATTTAAGGACCTTAGTGCCAAAGTACTAGTCCCTAATGACATAACTGTCAACGCATCACAAACAAACAAGTGACATGGGTTAATATTAGAACACTCAAATTGAATTTCCTTAGGGAGTTTAATCTTTGGTTAACGTTATAATTAAGTTTTAACTGTTTTACACTCAGTTGCAGAAACGCTCATGCAGTCACTTTTTGTCTTGTTGACGTAGTAAAAGCTAGCAAGAGATTTAATGGAGCCGTGGTGGTCCAGTGGCGAGTAACCTTGCCTGCCGTGCAGGAGGCGATGGTTCTATCCCCGTCGAGGCCGACTCGTACCAATGAGTTATTCGGAATTTATGTACGATTTGTAACACCACTGGCTTTTCGGTGAAGGAAAACATCGTGAGGAAACGTGCATGCTTCAATTTCGAGGCATGTATTGTACCCACTGTCCTTTACAAGTGGCGTCACACTCGACAGAGTTTCGGTACTAGTGAAACGTGGATGTTCTGTGGGTTCAGAATATCTCTGACTATCCCCTCGAGAAACATAGTTGTGAGCATATGCATGTATGCTACTTACTGGCGGTTAGTTGCTTACATTGACTATCTAGGGTGAAATTGATATCATTAGCATCATTTCAAACTAAGAGTCTACCCATCAAACTGAACAACTTTTACTATGGGAGCAAACAGATCGTAGCACAAAAAAAATCTGTTGTTGCATACATTTGAGTCAAGTAGGCATTACAGTTTGATGGGTAGATTCTTAGTTTAAAAGGATGCCAATGATATAAATTTCAACCTGTCTAGAAGTCAAACTGAACAACTTTTACTATGGGAGCAAACCGATCGGAGCAAAAAAAATATCTGCTGTTCCATACTAAACTACAATGCCTTACTCGACTTGAATGTATGCAATAGCAGATTTTTTTTGCTCCGATCAGGTCACTCCCATAGTAAAAGTTGTTTAGTTTGATAGGTAGACTCTGAGTTTAAAAGGATGCTAAAGATAACGATTTCACCCTTTATAAGTATTTATTTGAATTAAATTGATGACACGATCATAGTTAGGTACCTACTTTGACAGAAGCGAGCGCTAACATTATAATAAAATTTGTCGTATACGATAATACCTACTCATAATTCAAAACATAGCTGGAAACAAATATTGACCTTAGCCATATCGTTACCTACCTATGTTCTCTTTCCCGCGCGTGAAACCCCGCACGAAACTGCTTTATTACTTCAAGCGTTGTCGATTAGTCAGTGACGTCACGAGACGAGTCCTCCCCCTTCGTCTCGCAATCCCCGCGCGAGAGACCGACCGCTCGCAGCGGACGCGCGCGGGAAGTTCGGGAGGTGAGGGGGGAATATCTTCGGTCACACGGCCCATATTCGCTCACTTCACTTCAGTCGTTATTTGCCCGCCGCGCGATTTGGTCACGTCACTCTGTATCGCTCCCAGTAAAATTCGTTATGAGCCTAGAAAATTCTGGTAAGTTTACACGTATTCTGTTTATAAAAATACTGTTAAAATGTATTTAATCAAATCGTAGTTGTGGTCATTATGATTGTTTGTAGATATTACGATGTTAAAATGAAAGTGTGTCGACAAAATGGCTGCCAAGTGCAAATCGTCAACTTCGCGATCTAAAGCCCTTTCGGAATAGAGGTATATAGGGGCCTTCTTAACATGCTGACACTTTTTAAGGGGACGATCAGACCATCAGACTGAACCACTTTCTCTTTTCTTTTTCTTGACCAATGTCGAAATCGCGAAACATAAATCTGCTGTTCTATGCTAAACTGAAATCTTACTCGACCAAATTGTATGGGACAGCTGATATTTTTTTCGCGATTTCGACATTGGTCCTATAGAGAAAGTTGTTCAGTATGATGGTCTGATCATCTTAAAAAATTTTCAGCATATTAAGTTAGACCCTGTATACTTCATAATTTAGCTGTCAGATCGAAAGTGTTCCGTGTTATTAATAAGATTATTATGGTTTTAATATGGAAGACGTTTTGAGTTTTAGTGCCGTCAATGTTCGTTTAATGTACAACAAACGAACATTTTCGGTGTTATTGCGTTATTAATTGGTAGTGAACAATGTATTAATTGTCAACACCACCTGTCAGACATAATCAAAGAGGTTATACCTAATAGAGTGAGCCATACCAATTGTAAAGTGTCCACTTTTTTTGACGTTTAGGTTTGAGTGTGTGGTGTCAAGTAGTATGGACAAAAGGCACCAAGTGACATATGGCCTTATGTTTACGGTCACTTTTCACACACACTAGCACAAAAAAAAGTGGACATCCGCTTAAACAAATATCTATAGTTCCGTCTCCTTCTACTATTAAAGGTACGTCATAAGACAAAAGAGACTAACTACAATCGTAAATTTATGCGGACTCTATGGAGATCCTTCCTCTGAGGACATAATACAAACCATAGACAAACAGCACTTTTTACTGTCAATATGACAGGTTTATCAGTAATATTAATATTGCCATCTAGTGACTTTTTGATTTACTAGTCTTGGAAAACGCCTAACTGTACTAAGTGTTACTTGTTACAGATCTTGAAATGGAAGTCGATACGAATGAAGAAGACACAGATGATTCACAATCTGTGGTATTAAATGACACGGCAACAAAGATGAAAGTTGCAAAAAGAATTATTGAAGCTTGTAAGGTAGAATCTGTAGAGTCTCTGAACCTCTCAAAGTTCAACTTAAGAATCCAAGACACGCAGGGACGACTACGCTTTTATACAAAAGCCGATGCATATTTACTGTACAAAGCACGCAAGTCGTTGAAAATAGAGAAATCTTTTACAGAGTGGACTGAAGGATGTGGTCCTATCGGCGACCTGTGTTTAACACTCTATAAATTCCGCAATTTATTGTACGATTTTTACATAAATAAGAGAAAAATTCCATCAAAAGCCGAAATAGTAGATGCTGCTCGCCAAATAATTAAGCCCGATTATACTGCTGACAACATTTTCAAAAAAGGATTCACCTGGTTCCCTTTGCCGCAGACAAAATTCTGCATAGCCGTAGAAAGACCAGAACAACTCCACAGAAGAATCCGCTACTTAGAAGCAATAACTCGTCTCAGACAGCTTGGCAGGGAGTTCATTTACATCGAACAAAAGAAATTCGTCAATATCAGGACCCGTCTTCGAGAATGTTACGATGTAGGAAACAAAGCAGCACTTCTCTATGTCATGGCTGCAGGTAAGAATGGCTTCATAAACAGAGGCATCTTAAAACCATGCACTACACCTAATAATCCACAATTCTTGGAGCAGTTCTTTATCAATCAAGTACTACCGTATATAAAACCGTCAACTACTATAGTTATAAACGATGTACCCAATCAAGAGGACAAAAAGATAAACGAATACAGTTCTAGGAGAGAAATTCTTGATTGGCTCGATAAGAATAATGTCCCGCATGACCCCAAGGAACATAAAGCAGAATTATATGCACTAGTAGAGAAAACGATGAAGTCTAACGCAGTTCATGATAGTTTAGACCAATGGGTTAAAGGATATGGTTTTGAAGTATTACACCGGCCTCCAGACACTTGCGAAACGAACTTTTTTCAGAAACTTTGGAATGACTCTAATGAGCGAATAGCGGAAAAATTAAAAAATCATACGATGTCAGCATTTATGTATAACATAACAGAAGTAACAAGGTCTTACAAAATGGAAGACTGGTTTGTTATGGAAAATGATCTTATTCAAAGAGAAAATAAACATTATGAGAAGGACATGCAGATGGAAGAAGTAGTTGACAAGCTTATGATGATGGCAAAAGATGGTCAAATTAGTAGAAAAGATTTGGGTTTTGATTTCGATTCTGAGAAGCCGATCGATGATATGCTTTCTAATATTATTATTGTTTAAATTCAAAGAAATAAAGCGCTTTTAATTAAGGGACTGTTTTTTATAAGCATATGTTCACGACTATATTCCCCGAGGGGGTAGTCAGAGATATTCTGAAACCTCAGAAAATCCGCGTTTCACCAGTAGTAACGAAACTCTGTCCAGTGTGACGGGGGGTGAGCCCGTCGCCACATAATGGACAGTGGGTACAATACATGCCTCGAAATTGAAGCATGCCGGTTTCCTCACTATGCTTTCCTTCACCGAAAAACCAGTGGTGTTACAAATCGTACATAAATTCCGAAAAACTGGACGGGGAACGACCATTTGGGGTGATTTTTTTCATGATACCGAACAACTTTCGCAAAGGAACGTGAGGAACATCGAAAAAAAAAACGCCCATAAAGGCTTTTCATAAAAACTTTCGATCAACTGGTTGCATTGAGCATGAAAGTCCAAAAAAATTATTCGAATTTCCTTTAGGTTTCTTAGGGAATGTCAGTCTGTTTCATGGGTAAAATCGCCCCTTAAAGTAATGCTACTGTTTACCCTAACACCCTGTAGATATTACGTAAAAGAACGTTAAATTAACTTCAATTTATATAATAAAAATCGCAAAAAAAAACGGAAGTTCCATACTTAACTAAAAATTTACTCGAGCTCTATGTATGGGACAGCAGATTTTTTTTTTGCGATTTCGATGTTGGTCCCATAGTGAAAGTTGTTCAGTTTGATGGTGTAAACAACGTTTTAAATGTTTATATTTAAATTTGTAACACCTTGTATACTTATTGAATTAATAGAATTACTTAGTTATATTAATTCTATTAATTTAATTTTTAGCGGATTATAATTTTGAAAGTTACTTTCGTCACCATTAACTTTTGATGTTGACTGTACTAAGGATAGCCACCCAGTACGAATATACAGGGTGTAAATTGATATCATTAGCATCCTTTTAAACTAAGATACTACCCATCAAACTGAACAACTTTTAGTGTAGGAGCAAACAAATCGGAGAAAAAAAAATTTTTTTCTTGCTCCGATCGGTTTGCTTTGCAGTTGTTCAGTTTGGTGGGTAGAGTCTTAGTTTAAAAGGATGCTAATGATATCAATTTCACCCTGTAGTGTATGTACCTATTAAGGGGATATAATTCGGAGCGCGCTCCATACAAATGTACTATGGTGGTATTTTCAATACTAACCAATTAAAGTCAATGAAATTTTGCAGAAACAATCTAGAAACAAATCTCTATGCTTGTATGGAGTCAGATTTTCGTTAAAATATACAGTTTCAATGCTAGGATTAATTTAAGATTTGTATGGAAATCTTTGAGGCACTGTAACTTTAAAACTATACATTTTAACGAAAATCGGACTCTACACAAGCATATAAATTTGTTTCTAGATTAATTCTGAAAAATTTAATTGAGTTTAATTGGTTAGTATTGAAAATTTCACCATAGGACGTTTGTATGGAGCGCGCTCCGAATTATATCCTCTTAAATAGGTAGGTATGTTATTCCTTGAGCAGCATATTTATTGGCACGGATCTAGTGAACCATCTCAAAGGATTTTATCAAAATTAAAAGGAACACTCAAGCTACATTAAACACTTATTCCTTAACCAATAAAGTTTATATTGCCTCGCCACACGGAACAAAGTTGCATACATATACCAAATGTTGATTGCTTCGCCCATAATGGTCTGTAACGATTGCCCTGGCATAGAAACACCTGGCCAGTTTCAAGTTGAAGTTGAACCTTATTATTATTACACATAGAGCTTATTATTGAATATTTCGAAATTATATTACATGGCGTTAATTAAAAATATTCTTGGATTATCTTTTCGTGCTGTTTTGATTCCGATTTCGTCCAAAGTCGGAATATAAGGTCTAACAAAATTAGCTGAAACTATTTTAAGGGTAGATTACTATTGGAGCGCTCCATACAAACGAAGTCTGGCGATATTTTCAATACTAACCGATTAAACTTAATGAAATTTTGCAGAAACAATCTAGAAACAAATCTCTATGCTTGTATCGTGTCAGATTTTCATTAGAATGTACAGTTTTTAAGTTACAGTGCCTCATAGATTTCCATACAAATCTTAAATTAATCCTAGCATTGAAACTGTATATTTTAACGAAAATCGGACACGATACAAGCATAGATATTTGTTCCTAGATTATTGCTGCAAAATTTCATTGAGTTTAATTGGTTAGTATTGAAAATATCACCAGACTTCGTTTGTATGCAGCGCGCATTTACGCATTCGGAATAAACTTCTCTTAAGGGGATGATCAGACCATCATGCCGTGGTGGTCGAGTGGCGAGTAACCTTGCATGCCGTGCAGGAGGCGATGGTTCGATCCCCGTCCAGGCCGACTCGTACCAATGAGTTTTTCGGAATTTATGTACGATTTGTAACACCACTGGCTTTTCGGTGAAGGAAAACATCGTGAGGAAACCTGCATGCTTCAATTTCGAGGCATGTATTGTACCCACTGTTCATTATAAGTGGCGACGGGCTCACCCCCCGTCACACTGGACAGAGTTTCGGTACTACTGGTGAAACGTGGATGTTCTGAGGTTTCAGAACATCTCTGACTGCCCCCTCGGGGAATATAGTCGTGAGCATATACATACATACATATATCAGACCATCAAACTGAACAACTTTCTCTATGGGACCAAGATAGAATTCGCGAAAAAAAAAAGCTGTCCCATACAATTGGCTAAAGTAGGTTTGCAGTTTTGTATGGGGCAGTTGATTTTTTTTCGCGGTTTCGATGTTGGTCCCATAGAGAAAGTTGTTCAGTTTGTTGGTCTGATCATCCCCTTAAAAAAGTGTCAGCATATTAAGAAGGACCCTGTATAGGTGCGTGTTAAAGATCTACAGAACCTATCCTATTAAAATAATTTACGATCTATAGATCATTATAGTTTCCCACGTAATCATAGTCACGTTGAACTAAAATCGGAAATATACATAGTTTATCCATATAAGGTCAAAGTAATTTCATACTTCATTCCGATTGTTAAAGTTTAGAATAACCTAACCTAGATAACACCTAGATTTAACTATTAAAAGCATGTAAGCCTATTTATTACTTTTATTTAAGACTATAGTTAACCCGCGACTTCGTCCGCACAAATATACCAGATTTTAAGTCAGATCATAAGCTATCAAAGAAAAAAGTTTCATCTAAATCGGTTCAGTAGTTTTTGCGTGATGCTGTTACAAACGTACAAACAAACAAACAGACAGATAAAAATTCTAAAAAAAGGTTGATTTGGAGTCCGGGATACCTAAAAACCATATTGTAATATTTTTCATAAATATCTTCAATGTACAGACTCACTTCTGTTACAGTTTTATAATAGTTAAGATGATTATAGCTGCGAGGGCGCCCGAGTGCGCTGCATACAAAAAAAAGGGTAATTACCTACTGCAGTACTGTATGAAACAACAGATTTTGGCTCTATAGTGAAAGTTGTTCGGTTTGATGGTCTAAACCACCCCTGTAAATATTACTAGGGTTTTTTTACACCCTATACAGGATGTAAGGAAAATTATCATTAACCTATACACCACATACTCTACCCATCAAACTTTTGACTATTTATATGTGGACTGGTTACGCGTGTAATTCTACTAACAAACATTTCTGCCACTTTTTGCGGGGGGCGAGGTGACATGAAATCCGCAACTTTGGATTTTATTCCCCATAACTTTAGATTCTAATTTTGAACATTAAAAATTATGAAAATTAGTCTCGTGTGAACCTCAAACGTTCTAAGTTCGAAGTTTTTATTTCGCAATTATAGGCTGTCTCGTTTTGTGATAAGGTGTAAAATTGAATGTAAATGCACAAGATCAATTGTGCTTATACCGTGGCAGAGGGGAAATGCTACCGCAAGGCTAGTCCTTATAATAATTAGTCAAAGCATCAAACTGAACAACTTTTACGATGGAAGCAAACCTGCCAGAACAAACAAAAATTCTGCTGTCCCATACGTTTGAATCGAGAATTGCAGTTTAGTTTAGTTCAGATTTTTTTTGTTCTGACAGGTTTGCTCCTATAGTAAAAGTTGTTCAATTTGATGGGTATAGTAGTGGTTCAAAGGTTAATGATACTTTTCCTTACACAAGTAATAATATTTCCTACATAAGTAAGTACCTACTTTAAAAATAAATGTAGATCAATTCATACTTGTAAATCCAACTAAATATAGTATTATTAATGAATTCAATTAACTCAAGGCGTGGTATCAATACAATACATGAAAATAAAAGCAAAATGAATGGACTGAGTTCAAAAAAACACCTCAATTTTGATTCTCTGACAACCATTTTATCTTGGCACCTGCAAATCTATTGATTTAATACAAAGAACCTTTTCATCAGGGCTTTCGTTATGTTGGACAAGGTGCGTGTTATACAAATTAGGTTGGAAGAAAAAGGATGTGTGTGCGCCGACGACGATTGAAGAGCGAGAAAGACATATCTAGTTTTATTAAGGAAAGATAGAGATGTTATGATATTATTAATCGTATTGAAAACGTGTTTCTTTGAATGTGTTATTTAATAAATGCGTACAATTATGAGCTTTACTGCCTTGACATAGGAGATAAAAATGGCTGATTGATTTTGTGGTTGTAGGAATTTTGCATTTTATTATGTTTATTGATAAATTAGTTAACGGGTTATAAAATCTCAATTTCCCATTCCGTCTACAAGGTGTTAGGGTAAACAGTTGCATTACTTTAAGGGGTGATTGTACCCATGATACTGAACAATTTTCCGAAATTCGTAAAGAATTGTGGACTTCTAAATTCAATCAGTTGATAGAAAAAGACGTAATTTATTTTTGCGAATCTCCTATAGGTTTCTTTGGAAAAGTTGTTCAGTATCATGGGTACAATCAACCCTTAAAGTAATGCAACGGTTTACCCTAACACCCTGTATACAGGGTTCAACTTAATAAACGCTGACAGGTGTTAAGGGGATGATCAGACCATCAAACTGAACAAAACTATTTTTTTTTGCGATTTGAATATTGGGCCTTTAATGAAAGTTGTTCAGTTTGATGGTCTAAACTCTAAACCACCCCCTTAAATGTTTATTTGCATTTTTGTAATATCTTGTATGGGCTGATGATGATGATAGTTATATCTACTTCATTAGTTTTGGTATGGAATGACTTGCCCACTTATCAAGTAGTGATACCTAGGTACGTTAAGGCTAAGCTTTTCGTTCTCAAAAACACTGCACCAAAAACCTTATCCCTTAGTCGCCTCTTACGACATCCACGAGAAGAAAAAGGGTGGTCTACTTAAGTCAAAACCGCGGGTCTTTCGAACTATTCCAAATAATAAAAAAACAAATAAAATAAAAATAATAAATCTATTTCGATATCGAAGTAGAAATAACAAATAATCCTAATAAAATATAACTGACAGAAATACAGACGAACAAATGGTCATCGTTACGGCTATACATATCTTTTATAAATGATAGGACACATTAAAATATAAGTGTATCCTTAACATACATATTTTAATACCATCTTTATAAATTGGGTGTATAAAATCAAACAACTTTTATTATTAAAGAAACAAGCATTTATTCAAAAATAATGAAATCACAAGTTTAGGAATATTTATGATTGTTATTCTAAGAAACTGTCTCTCCTCTTCGATCTCCATTTTGGTGGAATCCGCTGGCCCATTAGACCTCTTTGCCCCAAGACCTTTTACTGTCATGTGGGGTACATGAAGTTGGTTTACAATGCATCTCTGCTTTATGCTACCTGCTGACTCTTAAAATATAGCCAGTAATGTACGTAATGCGTGCTATCCGTAACAGTAAAGCTCATATTCCGTACAAATCTAATCAGAGTCGCTAAAACTCGGTACATCAGAATCCTCATCACTCTGAGATTTGTGCATATTTTTCATTTCCTCCATCATACAATCCATATTCCTATCTACTTTACGTTCGGCATTCATCATGTTCGCCTCTTCTTTACTAATATACCTATCATACGAAATTAAAGCGTCTTTAGAAATCCTCAAGATCACCTGGAGGCACGTATTGAAAGGAGACATATGAGGGTTACACTTCTCTATTACTGGCCACTCTATCTCGAAGTCATTCTTAATTTTTCCTTCTGCTAAAAACATAGGTGAGAATTCTCTTACAGTGTCCGGTAAACGAAGCACTTCATGACCATGCGACTTAAGCATCCAATCTACTTTGTATATCTTCCTCAGGTCAGTGAATTTCTCCGCAAGAGAATAAAGCTCTACTTTCGACATGTTACTGTTGAAAGGGACGTCGTGATAAGTCAGCCAGTCTTTCAGTTCTATCTTCAAACTATCTATTGTCGGTAAAGTGACAATTTGTTGACTATTGTGCTCCATAGGGTTCAAGACAACCATAGTCGGCGACGGTAGTAAGAAAAGAAATGTATCCTTTATCCAATCCATGTAACTTTCCTCCCCGAAACTGTTTGACAATTTAACACCGACTACTTCGTCAGTAGACATGGCGTAAATGAAAAACCCTGCGTTTTCTGTTTCATTGACTGTTTTAGCGTAATCTAAGTTTTCTTTCAGATTGAGGAAGGTTCCATTCTTAACCAGAAACGCTTCGTCGATGTAAACGATAGGTTTGTGTTCAGAACGGCATCGTATAATATTCTTTAGGTAGAAATGTCTTTCGAAGGTGATTGTAGGTCTTTCCATGATCACCATGCCATAGTTTTCTACTTTCTTCCAAACGTAGTTCATTCTCACTAACATTTTTCTAAAGCTTCTAATGTCCATGTAATCTGGCAATACACCTTGCATATGTAGGACATGGAACAATTGTCGCGTCGTTGGCATTTTGTTTTCGTTCAGATAAAAATTTAAAAGCTCATAATGAACGTCAGATCGATTCACTTTTTTCTCTTCCACTGTAAACATTCCATCATGCCTCAATCTTTCCAGAACTTCTGGATGTAGTCCGGAATAGAAAACTGCTCTTTTCATGAAGTTGTGTATGACTATCTTGCTTCCACCTATTCTTTTTTCTAGCTCACACTTCTGTAGGACACGCGTTAGAAGCCGCAATGTTTCTTTATTGCTGTTATTTTTTTCATTTTGTGTCGTTTTGGAAGATGTCGACGCCATTTTGTTTTAGCTTGAACCGAGCTGAGAATACAGAAACACTATCACCATACAGGTAAATTAATTCAGTTCTCCATTAAATAAACAAGCAAACATTATTTCAAATTATTTACTTTGAAATGAACGGGTTATCGAAACAACGAACGGAGATAAACTGAGCGAATGAACGTTGTAAATAGCAAGACAGCTTGCTGTATGAGAGCGAAAGAGAAAGGTATATAGGCCGCGCAGCCGGCGGCTCGCTCGGGCTCGGCGCGCGTCTCCAAGTTAAAAGTTATGCTATAAATGAATGTGCGATATTCTGTCTACATACTTTTCACGCTTGATATAGATGTGTAAAGTGTTTTTGTAAAAGTTTTGTGAGCGTGACTTAGACAATTACCTATTTAGCAAATAATAATTTTATATTTAGTTTTATAAAAATAGAACGATAAATAATAATCAAAGACGAACTACGAAATAGATAATATTATGATAGAGATAAGAAGTAAAAAAGATATCGAATTTGTTTAATTTACATACATAATTATAATTAATGAAAAAAAAAACAATTGATTCCTAATAATATCTACTTATTTAAAAAAATAACGCACAATTTTTTTAAAACTAAATAGATAAGTTTTACAAAGAGAGTTAAGAAAGCAAGAAAAATACCTAAATAATAATTTGAAGAGAAATAAATATTTAAGACTTTATTAAGGATAAACAAATAAATGCTACACTTGCAAATAAAAACAATCTACTCATGTAAGATTACAAACATTCGTGATAAAAGCGCGCACACTTAATTCGCTAGAACTAATAATAGTATCATAACAACAAAACGGGACGGCAACAGCGGATCCGCGCACCATTCACAACGGCAACGGCGCGTTTTCTTCACTCCCCGTCCCGCACAATCGTCTACTCAATAAGAAACTTTAGCGTACTGATACAAGTCTTAAAATCCGATAGCAGATTAGGTTCGGTATACATTGTTTTGAGAGCGTCGCGGTGGCGCGTTGCGGAGAGGTATAGACATTCAATCATGAGGATCCGGGTTTGAAGCCGCATAGACGACATGCCATGTTACCTTATTCGTTTTTAGGGTTCCGTAGCCAAAGGGTGTAAACGGTATCCTATTACTAAGCCTATGTTGTACGTTCATCCGTCCGTCCTACCTATTTTGAATTATAAGTAAGGTCAACAAAAATTTTTTTTTGGTTCTATGTAACTTTGGCTTAAGAGAAGTTTATTCCGAATGCGTAAATGCGCGCTGCATACACACAAAGTCTGGTGATATTTTCTATACTAACCAATTAAACTCAATGAAATTTTGCAGAAACAATCTAGAAACAAATCTCTATGCTTGTATCGTGCCAGGTTAGTGTTGAAAATATCACCAGACTTCGCTTGTATGGAGCGCGCCAACAGTAATAATAGGTACCCTAGTTTTTAGTGTTCCTTACCCAAAGGGTGAAAACGGGATCCTTTTACAATAGCTTATGTTGTCCGTCCGTCCATCCTACCTATTTTGATTTGAAATTACAAATAAGGTCAACAAAAAATGTTTTTTTTTGTTCTTTGTTAACTTTGGCTTGAAATTATTCTTTGTCCTGACTGGATTGAAAACTTCATAAATGACAGCCCTATTTCAAAATCAACATTTAAAAAGCTCATTTGAAATTCCCAAAGATGCGACAGATTTTGATCCTTACTAGAACGGCTTAAAGGTGATTTTAAAATGTAAAATTTCTAACCAAATTCAATATCGGAAGCTCGATTAGGATTCCTTAATCTAGTATACCTTCTGGGTACTCCGTCATGGGAATTCGATCCCTATTTTGAAAACAGTTAATTTCAATTCACCTTGACATCTGTACCCGATCATCTATACCAGTTTTATTCTATTCGTGAAGTTACAATTGAAATTACTTTTTGCGGTTGTATGGCAAAAGGTGGTAAGTCGTAAAATACCCATTTAACATTTTTTCAATTATATGTATATGTATGTATATGCTCACGACTATATTCCCCGAGGGGGTAGTCAGAGATGTTCTGAAATCTCAGAGCATCCACGTTTCACCAGTAGTACCGAAACTCTGTCCAGTGTGAAGGGGGGTGAGCCAATTATATTTTAGTAATTAAACAGCACAACAACAACGGCTACAGTAACAGCTTATAAAGGAGATATCGGCACGCCTTATAGAGACCACTGGTGATAAGAGGGCTGGCAGTTACCCACGTCAGCGCATAAGCTTGGCGATTCAGAGGGGGAATGCTGCCAGCGTTCTTGGAACCGTCCCTCGGGGAGAGGCTTTGGAGGAGGTTTACAGGTTGTAGGTCCCCCCGCCCCCCTTTTTTTTTTTTTTTGATTGTTTTTTGTTTGTGTAGGAATTTGACGAAGCTTGTTGCAGATATACGGGATGTTTTTATTGACGAAACGTGTTGTGGATCAGAGTGGTGTATTTCCTTTGACGAAGCCTGTTGTGGATGAGAGTGATGTATTACTATTGACAAAGCCTGTTGCGGATGTGAGTATTGTATTACCTTTGACGAAGCCTGTTGTGGATACGCATATTGTATTTTTTCTATAATTTTTGAATTTAATTTTAGTAAGTTATATTTAAGTCAGTTATATTTTTTTGTTAATTATGTTGATTTTACCTATTAGCCTCTGATTTAAATAAATGATACATTTTGTATAATTTATGCTGATGATGATAAAGTGCTTAAATACATTAAGATAAAAAAAAATGTCAATACAATGCGTATGTAAACAAAGAATAAGTATGTAAGTATTGTATGAAAATGTTTTAGTTCGATTTACGGACAAAACAGGCTTTTGCTCGAAATAATTAATAATTAAAAATACAATACGAACGAATACGATCAAAATTAATGCTTCTCAGAAATGTTTTAAAGTTCAATTTTCTTTTCTTTGACGCGGTTTAACGTGAGGTTTTCATTTTTATCATCATCAACAATAAGGCTATAATTAATGCGATAGTGTATGAAACTGGCCTCGTATCGTGAAGAAGAGGTAGTGAGCATTTTGTCGCTAAGCTTACTTAGTACAGGGTCCTTCTTAATATGCTGACACTTTTTAAGGGGATGATCAGACCGTCAAACTGAACAACTTTCTCTATGGCAACAACATCGAAATTGCGAAAAAAATCTGCTATCCCATACAAAACTGCAAACCTACTTGAGCCAAATGTATGGGACAGCTGATTTTTTTTCGCGATTTCGATGTTTGTCCTATAGAGAAAGTTGTTCAGTTTGATGGTCTGATCATCAAAAAATTACAGCATATTTAGAAGGACCCTGTATTATTATTAAATTTGTAAGAAGATTTTAAACATTCATCATCCAAACGATGATGTCGACTTGTATAACCTACATCGAACTATTTTGTAAAACGATATGAAAAAAACATTAGGTTACCTCCTAAAACTGATTTTCGAACTTACTTCAATTCACCACTTAGCCAATCAATTCGTCCAATCAATTACACACTTTACCAGTTCAACTTAAATCACATTTTCGCTTGGACGTTTCCACAGATGCTATCCCTTAAATTCTTGTTTCTCCTATGAAGTCTCATGTCAACACTCCTATGTGTACACAAAAAGGACTAAAACGCTTTGATTTATATGACTTTTCAGATGAAGAGAATAGTTCTTAGAGTTTTTAATTAACCTAAGGCAGTGAAGCGATGGCATATCAGTTCAGTTCCCCGGTCGAGCAAGGTTAGTTCTGCTATTTTTTATTTAGTGTTTTAAAACTAGAATCTAATCGAATCTAAAATCCAATCTATTATATTTATTTACCTACTTTATTTATATAAGATCTCATAAAATTAGCTGAAATTATTTTAAGGGGATGATCAGACCACCAAACTGAACAACTTTCTCTATGGGTCCTGGCAAAAACATATTTGCCAATATTTTGTACTTTTTATGTATTTATACTGATACAACAGTTTTTGATCAGTCAACATTTGAAAGAGCAAAATGATAAGATAAATATTCTTTATAAAAAAAATATATATATACGTGTTAATGAATTAACGCAAAACAAGAAAGTAGTTTGTTTAGAATCGAGAGCAGAATCGAATTATCATGTTTTCAACATAGGCAATTTTTTTCATAATATTATATAATTAGTTTGTAAAATTTAAAATTTACTGAACTCGATCTTAACCAACCGCTCGGGCACTCTCACCCTACTTACTACCAAACACGATTCTTAAAATGTATCCACGAGCACGCTAGCGCTTTCATTCATTGCTGAAATGATGACAAATCATGTTTGCCTCAAAACTTAAAATGCGAATAACTTTAAATTTTAACTATCAAAATAATGAAATTATAGTTTCAATCTAATTATTTTGTTGTAAATCAGTTGGGGTGTATGAGGTTTTGCGCTTTTTCATTAACACGTTGTATATACAACGTGTTGTACGATGTTAAAAACGTGATAATTCGATTTTGCTCTCGATTCTAAACAACTACTTTCTAGTTTTGCGTTAATTCATTAACACGTTGTATGTATATATATTTTTTAAATATTTTTTTTTTCATTCTTTATTTTCCTTTTTTCATTATTTTTTTTCTTAATGTTTTTTCGTCTCTTGTAAAATTAGTGCTTTGATAGTTAGCCGTTATTGATTTTTAACCGTTGATATGCTTATGCTAATTGTTGTTGCATTTGTTAATTGAGTAACCGAAAACCTTGTTTTTAACACTTTTCAAGTCTTTATTTAACTAGCAGCGAACAGTGCATTCCCCACTAAACTTCAAGAGTAACAGACCAACTAAATCAACTTACTAAACTGGCCTGACCCGTCGTAACGAGTTTATCTAACTCTGCGAAAGTTGTCCAAACATCTTCGAATGTCCACGAACCGGTAGCTGCCACAATTTGGTTTGACGTTGACGAAATGGGATCACTGTTGGAAGTTGAAGATGGGTGATATTAAGAGGCGAAGTTTAATTCTTATTTGAATAAATAAGCCGTGAGCCGTGGTGGTCCAGTGGCGAGTAAAGGGCAAGGGCCTGCCGTGCAGGAGGCGATGGTTCGATCCCCGTCCAAGCCGACTCGGACCAATGAGTTTTTCGGAATTTATGTACGATTTGTAACACCAGTGGCTTTTCGGTGAAGGAAAACATCGTGAGGAAACCTGCATGCTTCAATTTCGAGGCATGTATTGTACCCACTGTCCATTATAAGTGGCGACGGGCTCATCCCCCGTCACACTGGACAGAGTTTTCGTTTTGAGGTTTCAGAATATCTCTGACTACCCCCTCGGGGAATATAGTCGTGAGCATAAGCTTATGTTTATGCTAAATAAGCTCGAATATAGCTCGAAGCTAGAATATAGGAAGCGCTCATTGGTGTAGTGGAGCTTCGGTATTGGAATCACCGAAGTTAAGCAACGTCAGGTCCGGTCAGTCTTGGATGGGTGACCGTTTAGTATTTCATCTCGAGCGTTTCCGTGCTTCGGAAGGCACGTTAAGCAGATGGTCTCGGATAGTTCTGTCAGATGGCTTTGTAACTTTTCGTTAAGCCAGGTCAGAGGCCTATTAAGGAGGCTTGAAAATTCTCTGACAGCAAGTTGACCACTAACTTGCCTCCACCAACTCGCACTGGGCCCGCGTGGTGGTGGCCTCCTCTCACCCTTATTCGTGAGAGGAGGCCTTTGCCCAGCAGTGGGATTCTACAGGCTTTAACTTACTTTATTATTACTTTATATTTATCTACAACCATCATCGTCATTATATCCATCTTAATATGCTGAAGGTTTTTAAGGAGCCGATCAGACAACAACTTACTCTAAAGTCAAAGTCAAAGTCAATATAATTTATTCAATATAGGAGCTTGCGGCACACTTATCAAACGTCAAATCTTTTTTAAAGCTACCACCGCGTCGGAACGTGTTGTCGCTGTAGAGAAGATGCGGCCAGAAACTCTACAACATAACACGACTTAATAACCAATACAATATAAATTCTTAAGCTAAAGTTATGTATACAATAATACATAGTCTATTTAATAAAATAATTGATACTATACAGTAAAGTAAATAAACTATAAGCTAGTGACCTCAGACCCAAGCATTTTGATCATTTAAATAATCATCCAGTTTATAATATGCTTTTTTACAGAGGACTTTTTTGATTTGAGTTTTAAACATGTTTTCGGAAAGATTCAAAATGGTCTCGGGGATTTTATTATAACAACGTATACAGTGACCCATGAAAGACGTGTTGTCTATCCACCGCGATGGAGCCAACGATAGATTAGAATAGGACTCGAGGGCCCGTAAAAGGAAATGCCTGGAATACGTCGTCGGTTCAAAATAGAGGTTAAATCGGTCATCGGTTCTCCGCCAAATATCCGGCTGCTACCAATTTTCGAAGCCATGTTAACCACTTTATCTCTGACGTGTTAAATTCGAGAATCAATAGTACCGTGTCTCACATGGGACCAAGAGTTCCACCCTAATTTGTTAACTTAATCACTGAGACAAGCAGATGGGACTTGATCTTACTTAACTAAGCACCGTCACAGAAAAGAGATGTACAGTAAAGCAACTTCATGCAAGCGCTCGAATCGACGCACGCATACAGACGATCCACGTCAGGCTTCCGTAGCCGGCCGTAGGTATCGAGATAAGCACCTACGCTTGCTTGATTTCTGTCACTCACTCCTGAAGGCCCATTCACTCCATTCACCCTCCTAGAGGGTAGGCTGTATATAGGCTGATGATGATGATTCTTGAAGCCAACGTCGTTACGTCGTACGTCGCACGCTGTACGTGACTAATTATCGTTTTCTAAGGCAGTGATGTTTCTGTTACTAAGTAACTAGTAATCTGTGACTTTGTACACGCAGCCTGCTAAGGTACATCGAGGCGCAACAGTACTAAAGTACAGTAGTACCAGATTTATAAGTCCCCCCCCCCCCCCTGTACCTGCGCAGTAGAGAAATTTTAATAGCGCGCGAAATTAAATTGACCAATCAGGATGTGACTTGCCAGGATTCGCTAATTGTTTTCGCGCCCTTTTCGCTGCTATCCGACTTTACACCCTTTGAGTACTAAACGACTTCGGGTTTTGTCGAAGGACTGAGCAAACGAAGATTGACGAGGTTAATTATTTTCCTGGTCGTACTGTACCTTCGCGGGCCATGTACACAGTACACGGGGACACATCTACGCAAAACCAAAATAAAATGGCCACGTGCCGTTTTACGTTATGCATCATCCGCACGGCCAGCTTATGTTGGTTTTGTGTAGCTTGATGTGTCGCCGTGTGTACGTGAGCGCTCGTCTATGTGCGTGCGTCGATTCGACCAGCGCGTGCATGAAGTTGCTTTACTGTATATCTCTTTTCTGTGGCTCCGTACTAAACTCTATAACTTTGTCAAGTATACGATTATTTTGGGAATTTAATTTATAATTGTTTTTGCGAACTCCGAGTTAAAGTTATTAATCGAGACTTTGTCAAATTGATTTAGTGAGTTTAATCTCGGATGGTTTTTGGAGTTTGTACCTTTGAAGTATTTGAATAGAATTCATTAGAATCAGAATCATTTATTGCCATAAGATAAATAAAGCATAGGTCAGATATAGACTACATACGGTACATACGGACATAAAACGTAAACAGAACCGGCGAAGTGCGTATCAGACACGCCAAAGAGAGTTCAGTAGCCATAAACAAAATTTGCAAAAAAAAGAGCACACCCCTGACACTGCCTTCAAAAAACAGAGATTGACACTTTGACTAATTATTTAAAAGATAAAATTTCATACAATATTAAAACCTTTGACTAATTATTATAAGGACTAGCCTTGCGGTAGCATTTCCTCTCTGCCACGGTATAAGCACAATTGATCTTGTGCATTTACATTCAATTTTACACCTTATCACTAAACGAGACAGCCTATAATTGCGAAATAATAACTTCGAACTTAGAACGTTTGGGGTTCACACGAGACTACTTTTCATGATTTTTAACATTCAAAATTAGAATCTAAACTTATGGGGAATAAAATCCAAAGTTGCGGATTTCATGTTACCTCGCCCCCCGCAAAAAGTGGCAGAAATGTTTGTTAGTAGAATTACACGCGTAACCAGTCCACGTATAAATAGTCAAAGGATTGACAAGATGACGTCAGCACATGCGAAACGGATTCTAGGGCTACAACAACTTTAGCTGCATGCGGTACATTACTTTTTCGTAAATAAAACGCATTGACACCCGTCTATTCAAAGAGAGTTTTTATCCTTTATCCTGAGATTATATTCTCTTTGTTTCGAAAACATAAATTCTAGAGTGTGGTGTCAGTCTAGGCTACGGGTAACCCTCAGAGGAAGGATCTCCATAGAGTCCGCATAAATTTACGATTGTAGTCTCTTTTGTCTTATGACGTACCTTTAATAGTAGAAGGAGATGGAACTATAGATATTTGTTTATGCGGCTGTCCAATTTTTTTTTTAGCTAGTGTGTGTGAAAAGTAACCGTAAACATAAGGCCATATGTCACTTGGTGCCTTTTGTCCATACTACTTGAACACACTCAAACCTAAACGTCAAAAAAAGTGGACACTTTACAATTGGTATGGCTCACTCTATTAGGTATAGTCTCTTTGTGCGAAACGGATTCTAGGGCTACAACAACTTTAACCGCGTGCGTTACATTACTTTTTCGTAAATAAAACGCATTGACACCCGTCTATTCAAAGATAGTTTTTATCCTTTATCCTGAGATTGTATTATCTTTGTTTCGAAAACATAAATTCTAGAGTGTGGTGTCAGTCTAGGCTACAGGTAACCGCCGAGGTAACCAGAGGACAATAGAGCGGGTTAGGTAAAAAGTTGGTGGGAGGAAGGGAGTGTTCATACTGTATGTAGTACTAGATCTAAGAGGAAGGATCTCTCTTTAAGACTAGAGTGAGCCATACCAATTGTAAAGTGTTCACTTTTTTTGACGTTTAGGTTTGAGAGTGTGTGGTGTCAATTAGTATGGACAAAAGGCAACCAGTGACATATGGCCTTATGTTTACGGTCACTTTTCACACACACTAGCTCAAAAAAAAGTGGACAGCCGCATAAACAAATATCTATAGTTCCATCTACTTCTACTATTAAAGGTACGTCATAAGACAAAAGAGACCAACTACAATCGTAAATTTATGCGGACTCTATGGAGATCCTTCCTCTTACCCGTACTAGATACTCTTTCTTATACTGTGGTTAAAGTTTCCGAATGACTACAAATTTATCCTGTATGTAAAACTGCCTATATGAAGGTAGGTAGTAGGAACATCACATAATATACCATACATACAGTTGAGATTCGATTACCTATCGGACCGTCGAACGTCGTTAGAAGCGATTACTATGTCGTGAGCACGACTAGCATACACGTACCGCAAATTGTATATCTGTATGGACAAACATAAATTGCTATCACAATGTATCACGCTTTTTTAACATTAACAAAAGAGTTGATAATTGGATCCAAAGGCAAAAATAGAGCGTACCGTACCCAGTACCCTTAAGGGTATATTACTGTTGGCGCGCTCCATACAAACGAAGTCTGGTGATATTTTCAATACTAACCAATTAAACTCAATTAAATTTTGCAGAAACAATCTAGAAAACAATCTCTATGCTTGTATCGTGTCATATTTTCTTTAAAATGTTCAGTTTTAAAGTTACAGTGCCTCAAAGATTTCAATACATATCTTAAATTAATCCTAGCATTGAAACTGTATATTTAGTCGAAAATCGGACACGATACAAGCATAGAGATTTGTTTCTAGATTGTTTCCGCAAAATTTCATTGTGTTTAATTGGTTAGTATTGAAAATATCACCAGACTTCGTTTGTATGCAGCGCGCATTTACGCATTCGGAATAAACTTCTCTTAACTATTAAAAATAACTCGAACTAAAGAATTTGAAAATATTGGCTATGTGCACGATACTAGCGCCCCTAGCGGTGTCGGACCGCCGTGAATTATTTCAAGTAACATGTTATTTAAAAGGTTGTTATTTATATAATAAAATTATGTAAAAACTAAAGAAACTAGCAACATTAACGATATAAAAAACATTTTCAATACCTATTTGCTAGAATCCACGATATTTGCAGTGCCAATTTCCGTACAAACTTTTGTCCCGGTTTTCACACCTTTAGAGATAAAATTTCAAAAAACCATTTTTAGTGAGCACCTAGATGTCAATAGAAACTTCCATGCAAAATTTTAAGTTTATAGTCTTTACAGTTTTGGAGATTTCGTGTTGAGTTAGAGTGTGGATTTGCATAGATTCAAGCATATTTAACACAGCTTGTCCAACAAAAGTACACATTTCTGCCACCCCGGGCGCTGCGATCGATTTGTCAGTTCCTATCGCCACTTCGCACATAGCCAATACAAAAAAAAATGTCAACGCAATCAGGGTCAGAAATAGTCTCCATAGAATGACTACGGAACCCTAACATGGGCGTGTCCGACACGCTCTTATTCCAAAATTAGTAATGTATTATTAAAAGCCTACAAATAATCTTATCTACACTAATATTATAAAGAGGAAAGATTTGTACCTATTTTCGTATGTTTGTATGTTTGTAATGAATAGGCTCAAAAAGTACTGGACCGATTTAAAAAATTCTTTCACCAATAGAATGCTACATTCTTCCAATTTGACATAGGCTACATTTCATTTTGAAAAAAATTAGGGATCCTTGGTAAAATAGACAATTGTCTACCCCGTGCGAAGCCGGGACGGGCTGCTAGTACTACTATAAATTAAACGTTATCCTAAAACGGAACCAAAAACAAGTGACGTCACACCTTTTGTCTTCAAATATTATTTCAGTAGCTACACTGCCGGCCATTATTATTCTATACATATTGAATTAAGGTGAAACAAAGTTATGTAGGAAAACAAATTATTTTTGTAACATTGTTTGTTCTTTACCGAGAGTTTTACATAATATTGGTGATACTCCTCAAAAACATTATCATCATCAGTCTCTTGATGGTAACGATATTCCCAACTCGTCAAACTGTTTTTAACCATCCGGTTTTGTTTGGATTCATCAAATATTTTATTTTGTTTTGATTCGTCAAGTATTCAAATATTATTTATTGGTCAAAGCATTGAAAAGTTCCGGTTGGTCAAGTTTATTAAGTTGGTCAATTCGGTAAGTCTATAATAAGTTTTAATTCGTCAAGTCTATACCTAATAAGTTTTAATAGGGAGATGGTCGAGCCAAATCTCACGAGATCTCACCGAGAGGTGACGAAAAATAGCCGGGGAATAGCTGGCACGCCCACTAATTTAGGTAATTTTCCCCATCAACCAAAAACATTCCTTTTTGAATCCTTTTTATTGATTCGTACCAAAATTATATTTTTATACGTTCGCAGAAATTTGTCTCTCTTTCCCAAAAACAGTGACGTTCATAAAAACAATACAAGAAATAAAAATAAATTAGTATTCCCACATTCGACTTAGTAAAGTCAACACATCTTTCATGGGGCACTGTATACGTTATTATAATAAGATACCAGAGAATATTTTTAACTTGACAGACAAAAAGTTTAAGTCCCATGTTAAACAAGTCAATGTAAAAAAGGTTACTATAAACTCGATGATTATTTGAATGACCAAAATGTCTGGTCTTGACAATGTTACTCTATGTAATTTAATATTGAATTTATGTAATTGTACTTTGTATATTTTGTTTTGTTTAAAAGAAGTGTGTTGTAGAGTATCTGGCCGCATCTTCTCTACAACGGAACACCTTCCGACGCGGTGGTAGATTCAAAAACATGACGTCAAAAAGTTATCTATGTGATATTATTTTGAATAAACAATTTTCACTTTGACTTTGACTTTGATTAGCAAAACGGAACACTAATAAAGTCTGTGATACGTTTTTTTATAAAACTTCCACTGGACCATTGTAAATGCCTGCCTAGGGTTGCATTGGATCTAATTGTTAATTATAGATATAAACTCTACACATGTAAACCTGTAATTCATACAATAAAATATTCATTCATTCATTCAGAATTTTTACTAAATATTATCTTGGCGTATTGGAGCTTCGGTATTGGAAACGATCACCGAAGTTAAGCAACGTCAAGTCCGGTCAGTCTTTGGATGGGTGACCGTTTAGTGGTATTTCATCTCGAGCGTTTCCGTACTTCGGAACGTTAAGCAGTTGGTCTCGGATAGTTCCGTCAGATGGCGTTGTAACTATTAGTTAAGCCAGGTCAGAGGCCAATTAAGGTGGCTTGAAAATTCTCTGACAGCAAGTTGACCACTAACTTGCCTCCTCCAACACGCACTGGGCCCGCGTGGTGGTGTATGGCTCACTCCTTCGCACCCTTATTCGTGAGGTGGCATTTGCCCTGCAGTGGGATTCTATAGGCTATAACTATCTTCTTTTAGACCACATTTATCTCCTTTCATTCTTCAGTCAGTCATTCAGAGTCTCACTGCACGTTTGTGTGTTACAACAGAATTTATACTAGATACATGCTTTTCCTGCCACAGTATCTACGATAAACTGGTACCCAACAAAAAATAAACTCAATTTATCCAATACATCACGTCTCCAAGTGTACAAACATATGTACCTACGAAATTTACAATCACAGAATATCTCGGTGGATTTTATTTGAATAATTTAAGAGGCAACGTCTCGAGCTCGCGGCTTGATCTTATCGCTTAAATTGCGCACACACCCCCCTTAAGGTCGACGAAGAAACGTGTGGTTTGGATGTGGTGTTTTGGCTTGGAATGGGGTGGTGTGACTTTTTTATTTATGAAGTGAAGACATCCTTGATAATAAAATTATAACGGGTGATTTTTGGACCCTGACGATAGGACTAGTTCATCAGTTCAAGGTCGCTCAGCGAGCTATGGACAGAGCTATGCTCGGAGTTTCTCTGAGAGATCACATCAGAAATGAAGTGATACGTCAGAGAACTAAAGTGGTTGACATAGCTCAGAAAATTAGCAAGCTGAAGTGGCAATGGGCTGGTCATATCTGCCGAAGAACTGACAACCGGTGGGGTGTCAGATTTCTAGAGTGGAGACTGCGAACTGGTAGGCGTAGTGTGGGACGCCCTGCTGCCCGCTGGACAGACGACCTAAAAAAAGTAGCGGGGAGCGATTGGATGAGGAAGGCCGAGGACAGAGTTTTGTGGCGCGCCTTGGGAGAGGCCTATGTTCAGCAGTGGAGGATGATGGGCTGATGATGATGATGATGATGACCGGGTGATTTTTTTAACTGGGACAGTACGGGGTAATACAAAAAATTTTGTCTTATTTTAGGGTTCCGTAGTTAAACAAGGAACCCTTATACTTTCGTCCATTCTGTCTATTGCCTATTGAATCGTTTAGCATGAAGACAGATAACTAATCCAAAAACAGAAATGTAATGCTTGTGAAAAAACTATTTTTTTTCAACCCCTTCCTTAGAACAAAAGGGGAGAGAAAAGAGAAGAGAAGAGAAGAGAAAATAGAGATTTTTGTAAGAGACAGTTTTTGTTTTTAATAAATCGTGTGAGGTGTTATTGGATCGGTCTTGTCCAACGGAACAAAATTCTCATATAAACTAAATCGTTATAATGCTGCTGTCTCGAGATATCTGCGCTCAAAGTCAAATATAGGGGGACCAAATGCTTAACGTGCCTTCCGAAGCACGGAGACGCTCTATACCAAACAATACTTAAACAAATGTCCGGACTTGACGTTGCTAAACCCCCTTATAATATTCTGTACGAAGCTAAAATCTACTTCATCATATCAGCCGATAGACGTCCACTGCTGGACATAGGCCTCCCCAAGGATCGCCACAACGACCGGTCCTGCGCTGCCATCATCCAACGGGTTCCCGCCGCCTTCACCAGGTCGTCTGTCCACCTTGTGGGGAGCATACCCTACCCACGCTGTGCTACTAAAATCTAATTCAGTGCCATCTTAGCGCTTTCGGCGCTAGATCTAGCGCTTTTTTGGTGTGTTTAGCCTCGTATCTCAGAATTTAGCGCCTAGCAGAGAATCTAGCACTTTTTTAATGTTTAATAAAGCAACATTTGTGTTGAAATATGCTAAATATTGTGTTTTTGATTGAAATATGATTAATATTGATAGCACATTGGGGTCAAAATATGTCCATAGAGTGTGCAGTGTTCGGGAGATTCAGATACGAACGCTTATCTGAAGTGCTATCATGAGATCTACGAATTGACTGACTTAGGAATGGGTTTCGGAAACACTGATAAGTCTATTTAGAGCACTTTGAAGGACTATTTATGTGATAAGAATTTAGCGCTGAATCTAGCGCTTTTTTAACCCTCGAAAATTGTGAAATCTAGCGTTTTTTTACAGATTTAGCGCCCAATCGATTTGAGGTGGCAGCCCTGATCTAGTTAAAGCAACTTCTAGTAAAGTCATGCATGGCATAGCATATGCTCACGACTATATTCCCCGAGGGGGTAGTCAGAGATATTCTGAAACCTCAGAACATCCACGTTTCACCAGTAGTACCGAAACTCTGTCCAGTGTGAAGGCGGGTGAGCCCTTCGCCACTTATAATGGACAGTGGGTACAATACATGCCTCAAAATTGAAGCATGCAGGTTTCCTCACGATGTTCCTAGTAAAGTCTACTAAAATAAATACTATTCAAATACCAGATACTTTTCTCCGTGAAGAACCCTGAATACCGTATCTCCATACCTTCTCGCATCCAAGTACAAATGTTGCTATACTAATAAAAAACCACAGCAGAGGTGTTGAAGCAAATGATTGTGTTTAACAAGTATTGCAGGGAACGCCACGGGGCGAGATTGTATTCCTAGATAACAGGGATACTTGTTTCTTCTTATTTTGGAATCTTTTTTTGTTTAGCTGTATTTCATTTGATGGAATTCGAAACAATGGTCTTGACAATGTTACACTATGTAATTTAATATTGAATTTATGTAATTGTACTTGGTATATTTTGTTTTGTTTAAAAGAAGTGTGTTGTAGAGTATCTGGCCGCATCTTCTCTACAACGGAACACCTTCCGACGCGGTGGTAGATTCAAAAACATGACGTCAAAAAGTTATCTATGTGATATTATTTTGAATAAACAATTTTTGACTTTTGAAACTGATGTAGAATTTTGAACCAATAAAAGACTTTTACCTAATGGTTTAAATGGAAGACATCGCTTTAAGTGATAATGCTGCCTTTTGTATCTTTATCATTGATGAATACTCGGTATTCGCTGTTCGTGATTATTTGATACTTTTTTCGTTTCAGGGCTTGGACCGTTTCTAACTTTTATACAGGGTCGAAAAAACTAAATTTTTTCTACATTTCTGTTTTTGGGTTACTGTTATCTGTCTTCATGTCGAATTTTGATTCAATAGGTGCAAAAATGAGCGAGTTATTGAGGCGGGGCATACAGACGGACAGACAGAATAGACGAAAGTGTAAGGGTTCCTTGTTTGACTACGGAAAATAAAAATCAGCTGTTCCATACCGAACTGCAATGCCTACTCGACTCAAATGTATGCAACAGCTGTTTTTTTTTTGCTCCGATCGGTCTGCTCCTATAGTAAAATTTGTTCAGTTTGATGGGTATACTCTTAGTTTAAAAGGATGCTAATGACATCAATTTCACCCTGTACGAATATACACACTTAGATCAGTTATAGTCTATATACCAAACTAGCAGCCCGTCCCGGCTTCGCACGGGGTAGACAAATAAATTTTAAGACTCATTTTTCTACACCTTCGGTTACATTGTTCTAATTTTACCAAGGATCCCTAATTTTTTTCAAAATGAAATGTAGCCTATGTCAAATTGGAAGAATGTAGCATTCTATTGGTGAAAGATTTTTTTAAATCGGCCCAGTACTTTTTGAGCCTATTCATTACAAACATACAAAAATAGGTACAAATCTTTCCTCTTTATAATATTAAGTGTAGATACGGTACCTACGTTTCAAATCGGCAAACATTCACTCTCTAAACATAAATACATACAATCTTCGCTTCTCAATCGATCTTTTAACATATATATAGACCCTAAAACTTTAATTCCATCCTAGATTAAGATCTAGTCTTATTTTGCGACAGAATTTCCCTAAAGTCTCTTACATTACCCAAGTCCATGCATAGAAATAATGTAGTCAGCGTTCTAGCCTTTACCTGAAAGAAGAGAGGAAAATTAGAAAAAAAAAGTAAAAAAAAGTTGGACGTAAAAAAAATGTAAAAAATGGCGGGACAAATTTTACAGATGACATTAGAGAAAATTGAAGTAATTTAGGTCTAATATGGCGTTGTTTAAAAAGATTGTAAAATTGGCTGTTAGTTTTAAATTGAGTTTTGTATTTTTTTTTTAGCTATTATAATGTTTTAGACATGATTTAAAGCAACAAGCTATGAATGTGGTGTTGAGTACAGTCGACATTAAAATTTTAGGTGTTGTTATAATTTCGTATCGTAATACAGGGTCCTTTTTAATATGCTCACGCTTTTTTAAGAGGATGATCAGACCATCAAACTGAACAACTTTTTCTATGGGACCAACATCAAAATCGCGAAAAAAAATCTGCTGTCCCATATATTCGGCTCGAGTAGGATTGCAGTTTTGTATGGAAGAGCAGATTTTTTTTTCGCGATTTTGATGTTGGTGCCATAGAGAAAGTTGTTCAGTTTGACGGTCTGATCATCCCCTTAAAAAAGTGTCAGCATATTAAGAAGGACCCTGTATAATAAACTAGAGTTAACCCGTGACTTCGTCCGGACAAATTATATACTAGATTATACGTCAGATTATAAGCTATCAAACAAAACAAGTTTCATCCAAATCGATTCAGTAGTTTTTGAGTGATGCTCGCACAAATAAAAGCACAAACAGACAGACAACATTCTAAAAAAGGTTAGTACCTTTGAACGGCTGTAACTCCTAAACCGACTGGAGTTATGCAGGCAGACCTCGTCCATCCCCATCACAGAGACGCTCTACACCCTATTAATACTGAATCAGCCTTGCAGCAGATGGTTACCAAAATTCCTCTTATCTCTTATACTACAGACATTACATCCTCAAGGAGGGTGGGGCTTTAGTTCAATACCAACATAAGTGGTCCCACGAGCACGAACACGAAGTGAACGGACGACCTTGTGATGGCGGGGAGACGCGACTTGACGCAAACTGCACGAAATTGATCATTATTATAAGTTAATAGGATATATGATGATTGTGAAGAATTGAAAACTGCAATCATTATTACTTTAAGGTGTCGCATGGCTAGAGGATTGACGGGCGGACGTGTTTCGCGCGGGTTAGGTGGCCACGTGTCTCCGTCATTTAACGGTGGCTCACGTGTGTGTTTTTTTACAAAAAACAATTCTTGATATCACATAATATATAATACCGAACAACGATAAAATTGAACTAGACATTGGAAAAATCAACACAACCAAAAATAAAAAATGAAAATTTTAAGATTAGAATTAACGCTAAAATTTTGTAGGAACGTAGTGTGTATAATAATAATTTGATCTAATATTTTTTTTTCAATTTAACTTTTTAGCACGTAGCATTCGGCGAACTAGCTAAAATACTTTAATTGATGCTGACTGTATATTTATAATGTATTAAATAGCAAAATCATTTACGTAATAAACAAAAAATGATCTTCAAATTAATAATTCAAAAACCTTTAAAACTAAAACTGTCGTAGACAAATTAAAAATACATATTTTTCTTTTTAATAACGTGCAACGCGACCTTAAAAGGTTATTTTTCACACACCCACATTGCATCTAAAATCTTTACTTATTTGTTATAGTCACGCAACTGCTTTCGGAAGTGTGTACGATAAATTACCTCGTTACAATCTATTAAGGGGGCGGGCGTTTAAAAATAATCTTCGGGGAAGAGATGGGAACCTTAATAGTCAGTCGTTTGTCATAGAAATAGTATGTGGTTTTAAGTGTTCATATACAGGGTGTAACGTTGAAAAATAAACGATGCTATAAAATAAAATACAGGGTGTTTCTTAATACAACGTGTTAACGAATAAGCGCAAAACCTCATATACCCCAACAGATTTATAACAAAATAATTAGATTGAAATAATAATTTCATTATTTTGATAGTTAAAATTTAAAGTTATTCACATTTTAAGTTTTCAGGCAAAAATGATTTGTTATCATTTCAGCAATTAATGAAAGCGCTAACGTGCTCATGAATACATTTTAAGAATCTTGTTTTGGTAGTAAGTAGGGTAAGTGAGCCCGTAAGGTGGGTTGAGATTGAGTTCAGCAAATTTTTAATTTTAAAAACAAATGATTTAATTTGAAAAAAATTACCTATGTTGAAAACATGATAATTCAATTCTGCTCTCGATTCTAAACAAAATACTTTCTAGTTTTGCGTTAATTCATTAACACATTGTATATGCTGACGGTTTTTTCAGGGGATAATCAGACCAAGCCGTGGTGGTCCAGTGGCGAGTAACCTTGCCTGCCGTGCAGGAGGCGATGGTTCGATCCCCGTCCAGACCGACTCGTACCAATGAGTTTTTCTGAATTTATGTACGATTTGTAACACCACTGGCTTTTCGGTGAAGGAAAACATCGTGAGAAAACCTGCATGCTTCAAAGTCGAGGCATGTATTGTACCCACTGTTCATTATAAGTGGCGACGGGCTCCGCCACACTGGACAGAGTTTCGGTACTACTGGTGAAACGTGGATGTTCTGAGGTTTCAGAATATCTCTGACTCTGGGGAATATAGTCGTGAGCATATGCTATGCTATGCTATAATCAGATCATCATGCTGAACAATTTTCTCTATGGGATCAACAACGTAATCACGAAAAAATTTAATGTCCCATACAAAATTACAAACCTACTCGACCCTAATGTACGGGAAGATTTTTCTTTCGCGATTTCGATGTTGGTCCCATAGAGAAAGTTGTTCAGTTTGATGATCGTCTCCTTAAAAAGTGGTAATTTGTAAAAGTGGCAATAAAGCCAAAAAAATGTTTTTTCTCTTCCATTCCATCTACTCGTATATTCATCTACAATATATATTTTTTTTCTCTCAAAAAAAAATTTTTTTTATTACTATCTTCGGGTTTTAGCAAACAAAGCTAGATTAATTTATATGGCACATAAGGTCCCAATACCTAAAGACACTGAGGGGATTCTTAATAATCCAATTGGGTCGTAACCTGGCTCTATTCAAAATGGGCAGGCAGGCCTCTCTGAATGAGCGATAGTTACTCAGAAATGTTGGTGACAACCCTACTGTACTTAGGACACAAAATGCTCTATACATTAGTTAGGGCTGCGCATAATATAAAGAGTGTTCTTATTTTGGTTTCATGTTTTTAAATATGTATTTTCATTCAAAACTGGCTACCTGTTATAATATAATTGTTAATAACAAGAGAAGAAAACCGCATAAAACACAATCTCACAACGAAGTTTTTCAAAAAAATTCACCACACACAGAAAACTACATGGTATCTATAAAAATTTTTATAAGCCAAAATTTAGAAATAAATTTGTTAAACCATAAAAAAAAACGTTGACTTAATTGGATCAAAAACCCATAAAAATCCGCTAGTTTTCATTGCTACTCGCTGAAATTGGAGTAACATAATTTTATTTCTATTATTTTATTGGTCACTCTAACATTTCTCTCTTTGATTCCGAACCACCCCTATCGGTCCAGCAAACATAGCACCTACACCCTGTATATTATCATAGGCTTCTGTCAAATTTATGTGATAGACAAACCCTGTACCTTTATAATGATCTAATAAGTCAGAAATATAGCTGTCAACCCTACTATGATACTCGGGCACAAATTGTTTCTTACATCAGTTAGTTTTAGGGTTGGCACATGTGAGAAAGGGACAGTTCGAAAGACATATTGTTTGACTATTTAAGTAAACCAAATGGGTGGTATAGGTAACATATTCATCTTCTAAATGTTTTTTCTTACCACGTCGCTGTAACAAAACTTTTTTTAATTTCATCAATCTTAACTATTATAAAACTATAAATAAATAAATATCTTGCACATTGTCACACAAATTATCTAGCCTGGACTTGTGTTATGATGACTAGACAACGATATGGAATAAATATATAGATACAAACTTCCATGACTCGGGTATAAATATTCATATTCATCATACAAATATTTGTCCCTTACGGGATTCGAACCAGCAACCCTCGGCACAGCAGGCAGGTTCACTACAGACTGTGCTATTGGACCGTCGGGCTATAACAGAAGTGTGTCTGTACATTGAAGATATTTACATGAAAAGGATTACGATGTGGTTTTTAGGTATCCTGGACTTCAAATCAACCTTTTTTAGAATTTTTGTTCGTCTGTTTGTATGTTTGTAACAGCATCACGCAAAAACTACTGAACCGATTTTGATGAAACTTGTTTTGTTTGATAGCTTATGATCTGACTTAAAATCTGGTATTTAATTTGTGCGGACGAAGTCGCGGGTAAACTCTAGTTAGATGTAGAAAGGAAAGATATGGAGAGAATGGTTATGGAAAGAGAATGGATGAGAGCAGATTGACGCGTGCAATCTATAAGGCAAGCGTAAGTTGAAATGTTGGAAGGGGACGGCCTAGACGTACATACACCGACCAAATTGGTGACGTCCTTAAAAAGGGCCAGGTCATATCTAAGCGAAACCGACGAGCATGCATGAAAGGACTAATGAATGTGGAGGAAGCGAATAAAACACCCTTATAATACATAAGGAGGTGTTTCAGACCATCGAACTGAACAACTTTCACTATGGAGCCAAGACGTCGAGAAAAAAAAATCAGATGTCTCATACAAAACTGCTTTATTTACTCGACTCAAATGTATGGGACAGCAGATTTTTTAAATTTTTTCTCGACGTTGGCTCCATAGTGAAAGTTGTTCAGTTCGATGGTCTGAAGCACCTCCTTAGGTATTGTTAGGGTGTTTTGTTACACCCTGTATATGTATGGCAATAAAAGAGGTATCTAATCATCTTAATCGAAACAGACAAACAAACGCTTAGGCATTCCAGTAAACGCAAAAGTCGTTTTAAAAAACATATGTCTTGAATTTAACATTTGTCCCTACAAACTAATGTAACCCAAGGTTTAACTGAAGACTTAACCGTCCCCTAATTAGGGTGCTACATTACAAAGTACACTTCCCATACAAAATGATTTACACGAACCCGTGTAACTAGAAGCTTAGAATATTTGAATATGGATAGTGATGGATTTATTGAAAGTCACATTAGGTACATTTTTAGAGCTAGCGTTAGGATAGGTTGGTAACCCCAGGTCATTGAGTTCTAATATAAAAAATGTTTTTTGTTTAAAAGGACTAATATTTTAAGCGTTCGAGAAGAACAAGACACTTTGACCATTTATATGGGGACTGGTTACGCGTGTAATTCTACTAACAAACATTTCTGCCACTTTTTGCGGGGGGCGAGGTAACATGAAATCCGCAACTTTGGATTTTATTCCCCATAACTTTAGATTCTAATTTTGAATGTTAAAAATCATGAAAAGTAGTCTCATGTGAACCCCAAACGTTCTAAGTTCGAAGTTATTATTTCGCAATTATAGGATAAGGTGTAAAATTGAATGTAAATGCATAAGATCAATTGTGCTTATACCGTGGCAGAGGGGAAATGCTACCGCAAGGCTAGTCCTTATAATAATTGGTTAAAAACAAGACACGCTCCCACCATTAATGACCTTCACAGAAAAGGCTTGCCCTTTTCATCCGATTTTTTTTCGAGATTTCAAAGTCGGTGGATTTGGCGAAAAAAAATCTGCTTCTTCTTACATTTTGGTCGAGTAGCTATTGAAATTTTCTTTGCAACAGCTGAAGTGCGATTTTTGAAAGTCACATGTTCAAATCAGCATCATGTCCAATTTACTATGGAGATTATCCATCATTCGACCACGATTTCTTCTAACTTGTCTGACTTCTAAAATACTGCAATGAAAAATCTGAAAATTTTATAAAATATAGCTTAAGGTACTTTCAGTGAAAATTATAACGGACGCTGTAGCTCAACTAGTTTCGGAAAAAACCAGTGAAATAAATTTGTTCTCTAAAGACAAGCTAGATGGCGTTGCACGAAAATAAATCGCGCTATCATTGTGTTTCAAAATTTTATCTTCTTTTTCTACTTATACAATGGCTTCGGAAACCTAATCATGGGCGAGTGCGACACGCTCTTGGCCGGTTTTTTACCCATGTTAAGATGTACCTCACATGATTATTGAATAAACTGTTTGATTTTATGTAGAGTCCTCTTGAGATTATTTTCATTTCAAAAGTGAAGTTACTCGTAGTTATTTCAAAAATACTTGATCAAGATATTTCTCTATTGTCAGTGTCATAATCGCACGTTTATGTTCTAATCTTATATTAATGTTCTCTGTGGTTACAATTTATCGCCTTTAGTATTTCGAGTGTTGTTTCCATAGTATAATTAGAGAGGTAGGATTACTTCGCAGAAACGCAGTGTTTACTGTTGCGAGGATTATTTTACTGGCATATTTAGTATATTTCATATTACAGTTTGCTTCAAATACCAAGTAATAAACGAGCAGTTGTAATTTAAATAAGTACACTTTTGGAACAGTTAGAGTTCCTACAATGTAATTACCTAGTTGAACATGCTAATAGTTGCTCATACTTTAATTTGGCTACTAATTTCACTCGCACTAGAGTAACGTGCTCGCCTAATTCAAACCAAGCTTTCATCACAGAATCTTTACAAACGAAACAAATTATCTTAACAGCTTATCTAAGATTAACTATAATAATGAGCCCCTTGCATTACTAGCAATTGGTTGGTGGCAGAGTTCACCACAGACTTGCCATAATAAACATGGTCTTCCCAAGCCCAAAGCTCAAGAGATTTACTCGGCCCCAAATTCCGCAGTGTAACAAAAATAAAGACAAAATACTACCTCACCTACACCTACACGATACTTAACTCAACTTGATTTGAAATAGCACAAAAAAGCTGTTATACAAATTATATACCAGATTTTAAGTCAGATAATAAGCTATCAAACAAAAAAAGTTTCATCAAAATTTCGGTTCAGTAGTTTTCGCGTGATGCTCGCACAAAAAAAAACTGACTATAATTCTAAAAAAAAGTTGAATTGGAGTCAGGGACACCTAAAAACCATATCGTGATCATTTTCTTGTAAATATCTTCAATGTACAGACACACTTCTGTTACAGTTTTATAATAGTATACAGGGTGTTAGGTTAAACAGTTGCATTACTTTAAGGGGTAATTGTACCCATGATACTGAATAACTTTCTCTAAGAAACATAAAGGAAATTCGCAAAAAAATGTTTGGACTTCCCATTCTAAATGTAATCAGCTGATCGAAAGTTTGTATGAAAAGTTGAAAGGTTTAGGGAGTTGTTCAGTATTATGGGCAAAATCACCCCTTAAAGTAATGCAACTGTTTACCCTAACACCATGTATAGATAATATTCTCTCTGAAAAAAAGGTTACTATAAACTCGATGATTATTTGAATGACCAAAATGTCTGGTCTTGACATTGTTACTCTATGTAATTTAATATTGAATTTATGTAATTGTACTTTATATATTTTGTTTTGTTTAAAAGAAGTGTGTTGTAGAGTTTCTGGCCGCATCTTCTCTACAACGGAACACCTTCTGACGCGGTGGTAGATTCAAAAACATGACGTCAAAAAGTTTTTGTCTTTTATTTGAAAATACTACCCTCTAGTAGTCCTACTATCCTACTCTTACTGTTAGTATTCCCCTGGTCTGTATATAGATCATGTTGCGCTTACCGTGATGGCTCCCATTCGGGTCGTAAGCGAGCCCTACGTTTTTCTTTTCAATTTACGATCTCTTTCTACCCCCGAAATTCTGTAATTAATGACCTACTATCATTCTAGCTCTTCAGCTGTTAGGGAATAAAGAGTTGGGAATAAATTCGGTGGTGTTTTTTGGCGAACTTTTTAATTCGGTCCGCTTTGCAGTTCGTTTGACGGTTTGCAGAATTATATTAGACTAGATTTGGCGTTTGGTTGGACGGATGGATTGGATTTGCATAGTTGATTGCACTAGTGATTTTGCATTTTATGGTTTTCTGGTGTGGTTTTATCAATATATTTGTAGGTTTTAGATATACAGGAAGTAAAATTAAATGCGTTACATATACAAGGTGTTACAAAAGTAAAAATAAACATTTAAAACTTTCAAGGGGATTGTTAAGACCATCAAACTAAACAACTTTCACTATAGGACCAAAAAAATCAGCTGTCCCATACATTTAGCTCGAGTAGATTTGTAGTTTATAATGGAACATCCGATTATTTTTCGCGATTTCGATGTTGGTCCCACAGTGAAAGTTTGATTGTTTAAACCCCTTAAATATTTGTTTGTATTTTTGTAACACCTTATATTAAGGGTGTGCTTCAGCCCATCAAACTGAATAACATTTAAGTAGTCTTAAAATGTTTTTTTTAAATGTAATTTTTATTTACCTACAGAAAAAGAGATACAAATATACTATAGGACTGCAATATTTACTATAGGGCATACATTAATATCGCGAAAAAAATTTGCTGTTACATACATTTTGATCGAGTAATATTGTCATTTTCTTATGAAATGTAACGCATTTAAGTTTACACCCTGTATATTTTGAAGAATGCCTTAAACTTGGCTTAGCAAGGCATTAACTATGTTGTTATATCATTTCATTGTGATGACTGATTGTGGGGTCTTTGTAGACGATTTCATAAGATTTGGTGGTCGTAGTAAAGTTTCTGTCCACACAGAAAGTGAAAATGGTGGTGAAATTATAGTAACTAACTGTTGTCAGCGACTTGTCTGGGTTGACTAAGAAATGTATGTATGTGGCGGACCTTAATCCAGAATATATTCTTTCTGAGTGCCAAAGGACAATGCCAGGTGTCCAAAGAAACTTAGGCCACGAGTGTACACATATGAAACGATAGGGCATTAATAGTATGTAATGCCAATTATTAACATGGCAAAGGAAAAGGTTTATAGAAAGTTCGTGGTTTGCAATTCTACTATGAAAAATTACCTATATTTTATTTGTAGTTTTACCTGTTCTCAGGATCCTTAATACAATACTAAGTAGTTTGCAATTTCATAATGATCCCGGGATCGGTTGGGAGGCTTTTATACTTAGAGAACGAAAGAAATCACGCAAAAGCAATGTCTTTATCTCGGATAATAAAACAATAACGAAGTTCTAGTAATAAATAAATAGTGCGAGAAATTATGAATGAATATTTTATCAATTCTCATTAGCATATTCTATTGCTCACGACTATATTCAGTAGTCAGAGATATTCTGAAACCTCAGAACATCCACATTTCACCAGTAGTACCGAAACTCTGTCCAGTGTGTTGGGGGGTGAGCCCGTCGCCACATAATGGACAGTGGGTACAATACATGCCTCGAAATTGAAGCATGCAGGTTTCCTCACGATGTTTTCCTTCACTGAAAAGCCAGTGGTGTTACAAATCGTACATCAATTCCGAAAAACTCATTGGTACGAGTCCGTCTGGACGGGGATCGAAACATCGCCTCCTGCACGGCAGGCAATGTTACTCTCCACTGGACCACCACGGCTTTTTAATTTAATTCTTATTAAATCTAATGTAATGTACCTACACTCTTCTGGGCCTAAATCCGGCGTCCTCCTTTCATCCAAATTCGTTTAGGCGTTTATGTCACAATATCCAAACATCACCACAAACTTTTACAAAATTAGTAGAGATTATAAAAATTCCGCGTACCCAACGTAGAAATCCGTTGAAGAACTAAGGTCGACGACGTTGGAGACCGGATTACAAAGTTGAAGTGGAGATGGGCGGGACATTTGGCTAGAAGAGAAGACGGCCGGTGGACCAAGGCAATATCGGAATGGTGGCCAAGAGAAGGAAGGAGGTCCGTGGGTAGACCACCGATGCGATGGTCAGACGACATGTAAGGGTTGTGGGTCGTACATGGATCAGATTGGCACAGGACCGTGAGGAGTGGCGCAATAAAAAGGAGGCCTATGCCCAGCAGTGGGTTGATGTGGGCTGATTTGATTGATTGATTTCATAAAAATTCCTAATTTCACATGAAAACCTCGTCTCACTAGTCTAGACTTGAAGCGAAATAATTCATTTTATTTTGTCTTCAAGAAATAAATGACAAAGCAAGTTTTTTCTGAAAAACTCTAAATAAAACTGCACTGAAATAGCTAAATTGATCCCTTGACATTATGACAGTTTTGGCTTTTAACTTAATTTATGAATTTCTTGAGTGACAACATGAAATTTAATAAAAATGTAATATTCATTCTAATGATCTACACATATAATAAAACTAATCTTTGTCTGTCTGGGTGTAAAAGGTGTTACAAAATATAAATAAACATTTAAGCACCCCTTAGACCATCAAACTGATCAACTTTCACTATGAGACCAATATCGCAAAAATTTGTCTCTCTTTCCCAAAAACAGTGACGTTCATAATTACAATACAAGAAATAAAAATAAATTAGTATCCCCACATTTTCGACTTAGTAAGGTCAACACATCTTTCATGGGGCACTGTATACGTTATTATAATAAGATACCAGAGAATATACTTAACTTGACAGACAAAAAGTTTAAGTCCCATGTTAAACAAGTCCTCTGTGAAAAGGTTACTATAAACTCGATGATTATTTGAATGACCAAAATGTCTGGTCTTGACTATGTTACTCTATGTAATTTAATATTGAATTTATGTAATTGTACTTTGTATATTTTGTTTTGTTTAAAAGAAGTGTGTTGTAGAGTTTCTGGCCGCATCTTCTCTACAACGGAACACCTTCCGACGCGGTGGTAGATTCATGTACAACCCACAACCCTTACAATGTCGTCTGACCATCGCATCGGTGGTCTACCCACGGACCTCCTTCCTTCTCTTGGCCACCATTCCGATATTGCCTTGGTCCACCGGCCGTCTTCCCTTCTAGCCAAATGTCCCGCCCATCACCACTTCAACTTTGTAATCCGGTCTCCAACGTCGTCGACCTTAGTTCTTCGACGGATTTCTACGTTGGGTACGCGGTCCAAAAGCGATATTCCCAGCATGGGAATATGGGTTTATTATCTAAAATAAAGACATTATTTTTGCACGAGAAAGCCTCACTCTCCTCTAAGTATCAAAAGCCTCACGATCCCAACCGATCCCGGGATCATTATGAAATTGTAAACTACTTAATAATCATTGTATTACGGATCCCGAAAACAGGTAAAACTATAAATAAAATATAGGTAATTTCGCATACTAGAATTGCAAACCACGAACTTTTTCATGGTATAACATTTATCCGCATTGTACGTTAGGTTTCCAGTGATTTGCGTACGAAGTCGCAGGCATTGCTAGTGTTGAAAGAAATGTTATTAAATTGCTTTAAACTCTGTTACAAGGTCTGGTTCGAAGAGGGTTACAAGCATAGATTTTCATTACCTGCGTTACTACGTCTAGTGTAGGTAATTTGACGTTATGATTAAGAGTCCTTTTTTCAGTTCTGTGGCTTTTTCATCACAATTTTTAAAGATTTCTTAATAATGTAAACCCAAAATGCAAAAGTTACTACAAACTACTATTTTATAATGTACTTTTATAGGTAAAGCCATTGACTTACCAAGCGCGGACCCGTCTGGTCCGCGCTCAAGTGTCCTTATCAAAAGAGTAACAAAACGAATAAAGAGTAACAATTACGCGTCAGTCTTCGTTTGATCGACCGACTACGCTCACGTCTATGATGCCGAATTTGTAAAAACTACGCAATGAAAAAAGAATGGAAACCTGTTCAATGTTTTAAGTTGTTTTATTTAACTAACGCGTACTTAAGTTTGTGTAGGTTAGTCTGGGACATTTTTTTCGAGAATTTTGTATAAGACCCGTCGTTGTTCATTAGTTAGCAAGTCAATGGGTAAAACATTGCATTTATAAGAACATCGTAATAAATGCAAAAGTGCCTTGGTGTAAATAATTTTCCTAGTTTAATGCGGATTAATTATTAAAACTGTAGTTACTTAAAAGGATATAATTCGGAGCGCTCTCCATACAAACGTAATATGGTGATATTTTCAATACTAACCAATTAAACTCAATGACATTTTTCAGGATCAATCTAAAAACAAATTTCTATGCTTGTATAGAGTCTGATTTTCGTTAAAATGTTTAGTTTTAAAGTTACAGTGCCTCAAGATTTTCATACAAATCTTAAATTAATCCTAGTATTGAAACTGTATATTTTACCGAAAATCTGACTCCATACAAGCATAGATATTTGTATCAAGATTGTTTCAGCAAAATTTTATTGACTTTAATTGGTTAGTATTGAAAATATCACCATAGTACGTTTGTATGGAGCGCGCTCCGAATTATATCCCCTTAAATACTCGAGAACTTTACCTAAGTCGTGAGCAGAGCAAAATTCTGTAAATAAAGTCGATTTCATCGGTTTGTTCAAATTCACGCATCCGAATTCCGATGTCAAAAAATTTCATCAAAAATTTAATTTTGCTTCCACCACAAAAACTAGTATCCCGAAAAAAAAAATTGTGAAAAAAGCCTATTTTTTACATTCGCATGTAAACGAGAAAATATTTTTTCCTGATAAAGGTTTTAAATAGACTCTAGCTATCTCTTTTCAAGGTTGAAAACTGTTTATTACTTGCGACAGAGGCGTTCATTGCCGTGGGAAGACACAGGAATTTTATTGGATGAGGCATGTTTTACCACACCCCGAAAGTTGACTATTAACTTGCCTCAACAATAATTAGCACTGATGTATCTCTATATATTATTAAATAGATATATACATATCATATTATTATCTTGTATAGGTCCAGCTCAACTGCAAAACACAGGCATCCTCTCTCTAATATGAGTGTGGTGTGAGTAAGCCATACTACAATATCCTTCTTAATATGCTGACACTTTTTTAAGGGGATGATCAGTCCATCAAACTGACCAACTTTATCTATGGCACCAACATTGGAATCGTGAAAAATAAATCAGCTGTTCCATACAAAGCTGCAAACCTATTCGAGCCAAATGTATGAGACAGTAATTTTTTTTTTTCGCGATTTCGATGTTGGTGCCATAGAGAAAGTTGTTTAGTTTGACGGTCTGATTATCCCCTTAAAAAAGTGTCAGCATATTAAGAAGGACCCTGTATATTGTAATATGGCTTAACACACCACACTCATATTAGAGAGAGGAAGCCTGTGTTTTGCAGTTGAGTTGGACCTAGACGAGATGTTAATATGCGATATTTAATATTTTTTATCTCTTTTGTGCTTTGACTATTTATATGTGGACTGGTTACGCGTGTAATTCTACTAACAAACATTTCTGCCACTTTTTGCGGGGGGCGAGGTAACATGAAATCCGCAACTTTGGATTTTATTCCCCATAAGTTTAGATTCCAATTTTGAATGTTAAAAATCATGAAAAGTAGTCTCGTGTGAACCCCAAACGTTCTAAGTTCGAAGTTATTATTTCGCAATTATAGGCTGTCTCGTTTAGTGATAAGGTGTAAAATTGAATGTAAATGCACAAGATCAATTGTGTTTATACCGTGGCAGAGGGGAAATGCTACCGCAAGGCTAGTCCTTATAATAATTAGTCAAAGCTTATGTGTTTTCCAGGCTAAAACGCCGTGGCTAACTTTAAACTGATGTTACTGTAACTACCAGTATTTTTTTATGTCTAGCTATTTTTTATTTAAACTGTAGCTGCTCAAAATTTCTCTCGCTCAAAATTCAGAATTATATCTTTGATTTTTATTTAGTAAGTTAAGTAACATTGGTTTAAAGAAATTTATCTTTATAAAATCTTGATTTTTAACGGTCTTAACAAATGATATTAATCACCACAATATCAAAAACAGTACAATGGAGTTATATTCTATAGCAAATTTTATTATTTTTAGCGAGACAATTTGATTCATAACTCCTTGACACAGCGCCCTTTTTAATATCCCACTCTGACAGCGGAGGAGGGAAAAGGTGCCCTTTTCGCGACCCGACATTTTGGCGGGAACCATATTTTGTCCTACATACCTTAGTGTATAGGCCTCTTTATAAATGTGCCCAGTGTAGTGGGCTTTATTAAAAGGTTATTTGAGGGGTTTTGATGGGATTTTAAAAATATCTATTTCGTGAACATCTACGAGTATAAATGTGTAATTCGCGTTTTTTAGTGTTTGTAGCCGTGGTGGTCCAGTGGCGAGTAACATTGCCTGCCTCCAGGCGATGGTTTGATCCACGTTCAGGCCGACTCGAAACAATTTTTCGGAATCTACGCCACTGGCTTTTCGGTGAAGGAAAAACCTACTTGCTTCAATTTCGAGGCATGTATTGTACCACTGTCCATTACAAGTGGCGAAGGGCTCAACCCCCGTCACACTGCACAGAGTTTCGGTACTACTAGTGAAACATGGATGTTCTGAGGTTTCAGAATATCTCTAACTACTCCCTCGGGGAAAATAGTTATGAGCATATACTATGCATATGCATCTAGGGGACAGGTAGATAGCGCCACGGTATTCGCGAATAAAGGTTTCGAAATTTCAAAAGTTGTTTCTTTATAGTAATAAAGAGGGGCAATCAAGAAGATGAGAACAAGCAAGCTGGAACAGGTATTGTCATGCCAACGCATCTTTTAATGTAATATTTAATACTAGCTGTTACCCGCGACTCCGTCTGCGTAGACCTTAAAAAAGTATCCTATGTGTTAATCCATATCATATTCTATCTGTGTGTCGAATTTCATCAAAATCCGTTCAGTAGTTTTTGCGTGAAAGAGAAACAAACATACATCCATTCATAAGAACTTTCGCATTTATAACATTATTAGTAGGATCTTTTTTCGGCTCTATGGCTCGATTCCTTGGCCTTTAAAAAAAGGCAGACTTGATCCTGACTTCAGTGGAAGAATCTCCATAGAGTCCGCATAAATTTACGATTTGACGAATAGTAGAAGGAGATGGAACTATAGGTATTTGTATTTGTTTATGCGGCTGTCCACTTTTTTTTTGAGCTAGTGTGTGTGAAAAGTGACCGTAAACATACGGCCATATGTCACTTGGTGCCTTTTGTCCATACTACTTGACACCACACACTCAAACCTAAACGTCAAAAAAAGTGGACACTTTACAATTGGTATGGCTATAACAATGTCAGGATCAAAGAGATTATACCTAATAGAGTGCTATTAGGTATAATCTCTTTGATCCTGACATTAGTACTTCCTGTCTCTATGCTTGAAATGATTTGGCATATCTATGGAGCGATTGTCTATTGAACATGCCATCTGTTGAGTTTTTGAGGAAGGAAATTTTAAAAAAAGGAAAGAAAAACGTCCATATTATTTCCGAATAAAATAATATTTTCAGTGTTGACAGGTGATCAGCCTTTCGCCCACGTAGAAACAGAAAGTTAAATCTTATCCCTACGTCACCTCATGTATACAACACCCACGCCTTGAATTAGTTTGGTCTATTCCAAACACAACCCACACAACAAACTTCTGTCAGACTTAATACTATGAATAATATCATAAATCATAATCATCAACAACCCGAATCCACCCACTACTGGATATAAACATGCTATACAGGATAGAGAAGTAAAAAAGAAAGTAAAGAAAGTTGTGGAGCAAAAGAAGAAATGCCTGAAAGAGAAGTATGAGGTTAAGCTCTCTGACAATTTTAGGACCAACCTTAAACTGTTTTGGAAGCAGGTTAAGGTGGCTCGTGGAGCGTCGGGAGCGATCAAATTAAGTGTTATAAGAGACGAGGATGGAAGAGTGCTGAATGAAGAAAGACTGGTTTTAGAGCGTTGGAAGAATTACTTTGAGCAGCTTTTTGATAGTTGCGAAGATGGGGCTCCCGATAGCGGAGAAAACTCAGAGCCAGCATGCTCAGAGATAGGGATGGATGAAGAAATTACGGGAGATGAAATAGTGAAAGCGTTAAAAAGTATGAAACTAGGTAAATCTACAGGGTGTGACAGGGTGAATGTCGAAATGCTAAGAAGTGGCAAAAGTGTAGTGACAAGCTTGCTGTGGAAACTTTTTAATATTTGCTGGAGAGACGGTCGAGTACCAGATGACTGGTGCAAAGCCGTCATCGTCCCATTATACAAAGGCAAAGGTTCACAGCAAGAATGCAAGAACTACCGCGGCATCAGCCTTCTTAGTGTAGTTGGCAAACTGTATGCTAAAGTTTTGATTGAGAGAGTGATGAATATAACGGATGAAAAAATGTGGGACGTACAAGCGGGATTCAGAAGAGGTATGGGTTGCATGGATCAAGTCTTTTCTTTAAGGTGCATCTCAGAGAAATACTTAGAAAAACACCAAAAAGTATTCTGCGCCTTTGTAGATCTTGAAAAGGCATATGACCGAGTGAACAGGAGTAAAATGTGGTCGACACTGTCAGCATATGGGGTTGATGATCGCTTAGTGCAGGCTTTGAAGTCCCTCTATGAGGGCTCTAAAGCCTGTATCAGAGTTAATGGGGCGTACACAGACTGGTTTAACATCTCTAGAGGTGTTAGACAGGGATGTGTTGCGTCGCCATGGCTCTTCAATCTTTATATGGACAGTTGTCTGACTGATTTGAAAGAGATGGAATGCGGTCTAAGAATGGATGAGGTTAGTGTCAAGTGCCTCTTGTACGCTGACGACCAGGTCATACTTGCGCCGTCGGTGACGGAGTTACAAGACATGTTGAATGTGATGAATGAGTCGTTGAAAAAGAAAGAAATGAAAGTCAATGTATGCAAGACGAAGGTAATGGTTTTGGAACGTGAAGACGATGTTACAGAATGTAACATTGTTATGGAAGGAGACAGAGTGGAACAGGTGAATGAATTTGTATATTTGGGAAGTTTGTTTAAGAGAGATGGAAAGTGTGATGGGGATATAGAGCGAAGAGTGACTGCGGGAAATAAGGTAAATGGTGCCCTGCACGCCGTGGTGAGTAGCCGGTCTGTGTCAAAAAGTGCACGTCTGGCTATTCACAACGGTGTGTTGGTGCCTACTCTGATGTATGGGAGTGAATGTTGGGTATGGAATAAAAGAAACGAAAGCAGAGTGAATGCAGTTGAAATGCGCTCCTTACGAAGTATGTGTGGTATTACTTTGGTTGATCGAATCAAGAACAGTGTGATAAGGGATTGGTGTAAGTTGAAGGATGATATAGTAACAAGGATTGAGAGGGGTATGCTTAGATGGTTCGGTCACGTAGAGAGAATGAATGAAAGAAGACTTACGAATGAAATATACCAAGCAAAGGTGAGCGGAAGTGTTGGGAGAGGCCGTCCGAGGAAAACATACCATGATCAAATCAATGATCTTTTCCGAAAAGGACAAGTGAGTAGCACCCTCAATCGACGGAAGTGCATGAAAAAATGTATGAATGTGAATGAGGCTAAAGAGGTGTGCCAGAGTCGTAGCGTGTGGCGGTCCGTGGTCTCTGCCTACCCCCATGGGACAATGGCGTGAGCTTATGTATGTATGTATGTATGTACTATACAGGATGAAATTGATATCATGAGCTTTTAAACCAAGAGTCTATCCATCAAACTGAATAACTTTTACTATGGGAGCAAACCGATAGGAGCAAAAAAAATTTCCTGTTCCATACTAAACTGCAATGCCTTCTCGACTCAAATGTATGTACCAGCTGATTATTTTTTCCTCCGATCCGTTTGTTCCCATAGTAAAAGTTGTTCAGTTTGATGGGTAGACTCTTAGTTTAAAAGGATGCTAATGATATAAATTTTACCCTGTATAAACATTACTATCAAATACTTTTTATTCTAACCTGTAAACTTAGACCATCATCATCATCTTATATCGTCCCAACTGTTGGGACAAAGGCGTTAGTCCACCACGCGTGCCCAATGAGGTTTGGTAGACTTCACATACGCATCAGAATTTCTTCTTTAGCGTAGTTAGGTTAGTTTCCTCATGATGTCTTCCATTACCGTTTGAAAGCAGTCGTGTTTACGTCCATAAGTTAGAAAAGTTTAATGGTATTGGCACAGAATAAATACTAGTGCTACCCGTACAGAAGAATCACTTGGAAAACAGATTTAAATAAATAGCAACTATCTCTGCACGGCAATAAGGTGCAGACTTATTCGTACCCGTCCTATCGTACAATTCGCGAATAACCTACCAAACGTCACAACGGCGCGCGTGCAAACAAAAATGAACCGAGTCATTAGACATGAAAGCTTCCTTTACATAGTCTCCCTCTTACATTCTGTCACGGCTGGCAGCGTGACATCGCTAGGGTTTTCAAGTCTCGCATTGACTAATCACAAAATGGTGGCAACTCTAATAAGATTTGACCAAGAAGTTTGACATGCTAAAAATAACCAACCATAGAACCCGGACCCTAACCATCGGCAGTCGCTTCTCCGCAACTCTCCACCAGCTCTCTAAACTTAGGTATTTAGGTATTAATATCACCTAGGCTTCCTAGGAACGCTAAGATTGCATCCGATCAGAGTTCAGCACTTTGATATTTACACGATTCAATGATTCTCGGATGTTCACAGGAGAATTTGTGCAATACTACGTTTATAATATCTTGTTTAACTTTGATTTAATGAATTGTTAATAATTCGTTCTAGGAGTACTTTTTCATGCAATTTTATTCTGGCAAATAATATAATCACAACCGACAACCGGTGGGGTGTCAGAGTTCTAGAGTGGAGACCGCGAACTGGTAGGCGTAGTGTGGGACGCCCTGCTGCCCGCTGGACAGACAACCTAAAAAAAGTAGAGGGGAGCGATTGGATGAGGAAGGCCGAGGACAGAGTTTTGTGGCGCGCCTTGGGAAAGGCCTATGTTCAGTAGTGGACGATGATGGGCTGATGATGATGATGAAATAATATAAGCTACTCGTACTTCCTAGATATTGTTCCGTACCCAAAGTGCGAACACGGGACCCTATTACTAAGCCTACGTTGTCCGTCCGTCCTACCTATTTAGGGCTGTAACTTTTGAACCGAAATAGCTAGACAGTTGAAATTTTCACAGAATATGCGTTATTACGGTAGATTAGTTAACAAATAATAAAAATAACAAAAAGTTAAAATTTAAGGGGTCCTCATACAAGAAGCTAGTTTTTATCAGTTTTTACTTCTCGCCGTATCGTAAAAACGGTAATACATACAAGCGTCAAACTTGGTGTGATTATAGAGCGAACTCTACAGTATAACAACAAATAATAAAAACCGGCCAAGTGTGAGTCTGTCTCGTGTTAAAGGTCCAGGACAACAAACATTTTTTATTAGTAATTTTTTTGTGTGGTGGTGTGGTACGGAACACTCGGTGCGCGAGTAGTCCGACTCGCACTTGACCGGTTTTATTGTTTATATTTAAAGATGAAGCCGTGGTGGTCCAATGGCGAGTAACCTTGCCTGCCGTGCAGGAGGCGATGGTTCGATCCCCGTCCAGGCCGATTCGTACCAATGAGTTTATCGGAATTTATGTACGATTTGTAACACCACTGGCTTTTCGGTGAAGGAAAACATCGTGAGGAAACCTGCATGCTTCAATTTCGAGGCATGTATTGTACCCACTGTCTATTACAAGTGGCGACGGGCTCACCCTCCGTCACACTGGACAGAGTTTCGGTACTACTGGTGAAACGTGGATGTTCTGAGGTTTCAGAATATCTCTGACTAACCCCTCGGGGAACATAGTCGTGAGCATATGATTATATGCTTATGCTATTTAAAGATACATCATGATCATCTGCCTACATACGTCCCACTGTCAGTCCACCACGCCTGATACGGATTGGTAGACTTCACATACGCATCAGAATTTCTTCTTCAGCGTATGCAGGTTTCCTCACAATAATTTCCTGCACCGTTTGAGAGCAAGTCAAAGCAAGCAAGCGGATTCGAACCCGGTCCCTCGTGATTTGAGTGTCAATACTCCGTAACGCGTCACTAGAGATACAAAATAAAATAAAAAACACTGTGAGTTTACCCCCAGCAATTTTAAAAAGGGGTTTTTACCGCGCGGTAAAATTAAAATTGCTATAGAAAACGGAATAAATCAAGCCCAGCTACTGTTTTTGGAAAATAACAAAACCCGATAACAATAACCGGGTCGATTTTGATTGCGGAATCTTTCCTCTATCTAGGTCTTTATTAACATTCGGTTTTTTGTCGTCGCCTCCTTGAGCCTAGTAATGAATTATTCAGGACGTTGGCCAACGTTTTTCTGTGTGACCTCCCGGACTATGTGTGCGTTGTGCTGGCGAAGACAAGGAGCTGTTTTTTATATTTTAGATTCCAATTTCCAATCAGCCCACATCAACCCACTCATGGGCATGGGCCTCCTTTTTATTGAGCCACTCCTCACGGTCCTCTGCCAATCTGGTCCATGTACGACCCACAACCCTTACAATGTCGTCTGACCATCGCATCGGTGGTCTACCCACGGACCTACTTATATTTATATATATAATATTTTAGATTACTTACATACAATACCTTCGCACTCCAACCTCGCAAATGCTCGGAACATAAGGAAAAATTTTATTTCTATAATCAAATTAAAACACTGAATATGTGCTTTACGAGGTTTTCATTACAGGGCGATACATACCTATAGAAAAAATGTGTGCAGTTCATCTATGTAAATTTCAAGCCCATTTAGACTTTCTAAGCAAATAAGGGTTGTACCTATTTTCCGCATGAATCAATAATCAACATTTTCCCGAAACTTTTTATTTATATGGGATAAGAGCTACGGGAAAATATGATATCATACGAACAAGTTAGTCCCAACTCGTAAGGTGTTAAGTGATGATAGACGTGGCGTGGTTTTATAACTAGTTACGAAACAATGAAAGAAAAGTCTTTCTTCGTAGCTAGTTATCAAACACATTATCAAAGTATGATGAAAGAGGCTACCCTATCTTCCATTGACATCTCTGTAAATGAAACCACAGCCTTCGGTTTTTAATTCATTCGTTATGCACTTCAAATAAACATTTCATCACACTTGGAGTTATTATTAGTGAGGCTTTCAAGGATGATACAAAAAAAATAATTAGAAAATTTAAATATGATCGTGGGGCTGCCTGAGAAACGCACATTCCTCAAGGACTAAGGTCAGTCAGTATTTTCAGCCGGAATAGTTAACGTGGCGACCGGAGAGCGGCAAAACGCTACGAATTACGTCTCAAGTCTTATCTTTTTTGTTATTTTTTCAATGGAAATTGTTTTTGACCTTTTTAATATTGTTTTTATCGGTTATTGATTCAACTAGATTTCTATAGATTTTTGACAAATACCTATCTATTCGTACGTAGAGATCGTTTTTACTATTTGGGGGAAAGCTTTTTCAATCGTGGCTACAAACATACAATAGTCAAGTAACTTTTTGAAAAATAATAATATCTACCTATACTTCTCTTACGCGTTCAACAGCTACTCTCCGTCTTATACAACATTTTTCATTTCTCCCCGGCAAACTTTCATCATCATCATCAGCCTTTTATACGTCCCAGTGCAGGGCACAGGCCTACCCTCACCAGACGTGCTCAATGCGGATTGGTAGACTTCACATACGCATCAGAATTTCTTCTTCAGCGTACACAGGTTTCCTCACGATGTTTTCCTTCACCGTTTGAGATTGAAAGCAGTCGGCATTATTACGTAGGTACATAAGTAATTATTAGTACATGGCATATCGTCCTTCCGAACCCTCTTTTACAACATAATTATTCATCCACAGTTTTTATAAACTGTTTAATGGGTGGAATAAAACAGCGAGATTCCATCCTTGATTCAATATAACTCACAGTCCACATAATTAATCCCCTGAAACGACTCTTCCTTCAACGCAATAAGCTTGTTAATGGCTTAGTTAATGCGTCTTCGTAAATAGAACGATAGTGATGATGTAATAGTAAAATAATTAATATAAATCGTTCGGAGGTTAAATCAACGTTGCGTTGGTGTTACAAAGAAATAAATGGAAAAGTTATTGATTTTGCTAAGGGATTTATATTTTCAGCAGTAGGAAACACTGGTTTTATCAGCTTTAGAGGTTTGAGGTCAAACGAAGTTCGACTCTTGTTTAAAGTCAAAAAGACACATTTTATACCGACACCGATGACAAACCTACAAAAATGTTAAATTTCGTTCGTATGTTGGTATCCACACGTAGACACACACGAAAGGCACCCCATTTTCCAAGATTATGTATAAATCCATGCCTAGACTAATATAGACGCCCAGAGAAAACCGTAAATTCTCCAAAAAGTCATTTGTTAGGTTAGGTTAGGTGCCCGATAGCACAGTCGGTAGTGAACCTGCCTGCTATGCCGAGGGTCGCGGGTTCGAATCCCGTAAGGGACAAATATTTGTATGATGAATATGAATATTTGTACCCGAGTCATGGACGTTTGTATCTATATATGTATTCTGTCTCGTTGTCTAGTCATCATAATACAAGTCCAGGCTAGATTCTGGTACTTTAAATGTGACTAGATAATTTGTGTGACAATGTCCAAGATATTTATTTATATCTACCAATATACTATTCTTCTTCTTGTAGTGTCATCTCCTATAGGAGGTTAGCTATCATTAGGGTTAATGAATTAACGCAAAACTAGAAAATAGTTTGTTTAGAATCGAGAGCAGAATCGAATTATCATGTTTTCAACATAGGTAATTTTTTTCAAATTATTAAATTATTTTGTTGGTAAAATTTAAAATTTTCGGAACTCGAGCTCAACCCACCGCACGGGCACACTCACCCTACTTACTACCAAAACAAGATTCTTAAAATGTATCCATGAGCACGCTAACGCTTTCATTCATTGCTGAAATGATAACAAATCATTTTTGCCGGAAAACTTAAAATGCGAATAACTTTAAATTTTAACTATCAAAATAATGAAATTATTGTTCCAATCTAATTATTTTGTTATAAATCAGTTGGGGTGTATGAGGTTTTGCGGTTATTCATTAACACGTTGTATATGTATTCTGTCTCGTTGTCTAGTCATCATAATACAAGTCCAGGCTAGATTCTGGTACTTTAAATGTGACTAGATAATTTGTGTGACAATGTCCAAGATATTTATTATTTATATTTATTTAGTAATTAGTAAGTACTGATCAGCATCACGTTTCTTGACCACATCACAAACGACGAGATCCGGCATCGAACTAAGTTTCAGGACCGAATAGCTCCAATATCTTGGCCTTGGTGGCCTAGATTAGACAAATGAGGAGAGGGTCGTCCCGCAGACAGGTGGGTTGATGCTATCAGGGAAGGTGTTGGTATAACCTGGATGAGATTGGCGACGGACCGAGAGGGCTGGCAAAGTGGGGAGAAGGATTATACCCTTCTTCTTCTATTAAGTCGATGGCATGTCATTTTAAATCTTTCTAGCGCAGGATTAACTGTCTCCGTGGTCTAATGGTTAAGAGCATTGGGCTCTTGACACGGAGGTCGTGGGTTCGATTCCCACGCGACATCTAGTGATATGTCACTTAGTGCGTTTTTCCTCAGTTGGCTATAACATTGCTGACTGAATCACCTGATTGTCTGAAAAGAAAGATAATTCCGTGCTTCGGATGGCACGTTAAGCCGTTGGTCCCGGGTACTATCTCGGGTGGTAGCAGTCGTTACATAAAAACCACGTCAGAGGCCGTAAGGCGGTCCGAAAAAACTCTGACACCAGGGCTTGCTGCCCATACGATAAGAAGAAGTGCAGTATTTCGCCACACGGATAGCATACCAGCAGCGTCCATAAGCTCCATTCGCGTGCAGGAGCCCGGGCAGGAGCAGGATACAAGATGGGCCATAGTCTACGGAGCAACATCACATTCAAACCTTAGGTACGACACGTCTATGCAACCCCACTTGAACAGGTTGTCTTTTCTTCGGCCGACCTGAGTTCGGAGTCTATTTTGGGTTGAACCTCATCTTGCAGCACGGAATCGCATTTTTTGACGCTCCATCTTTTTCTGTCGCTCAGGAACGTCATTGGCTAGAGCGAGAAAGATTGCGATGGCACGCGGCAGTAGTGCTGCGACAATTCTCGCTCTAGTCAATGACGTTCCTCAGCGACAGAAAAGGGTAGAGCGTGAAAAAATTCGATTCCCTGCTGTCGGGTGAGGCTCAGCCCTTAAACTCCTCAAAATCGACCGGGATTGGAGACGTGGAGGGAGGTTTTCTACAAAAAGGAAAAAACGGTTCAGGAAGTATGGTGCTGTCCCGCAAGAGACCACGTTTAGCTTGAGAAGCCTTACTTTGAATTGGGTCGTCACATAAGAAGGTCTTACGGCTCTACGGCTAATGCCCAGCAGTGGGTGGATTCGAGCTGCTGATGTCTATAGTTGAATTCATCAATGTCTTAGATGCTGGTCCGGAATTCATTCAATAAAGCCTCCTTTCACCAGAAGAAATGTATTTTACTGCCTTCATACAACCTCTGGGGGTATAAATATGAAACAGGAACGTACAATTTGATGCAACTCTTATTACAAATGTAGCCAACAGGGAAATTACTGTAACTTTAGTAACACGAACGGTGAAATTTTGATACTTCTACAAGATTACTTAACTGAAATTTTGAAATGTGCCTGAAATTCACGTGAAATTGCGGTTTTCAGAACAAGGTGCATTTAGACCGAGTTAAGTAATATGAACAAAGGTTTTTTTATCATCATTACAATGTACTTCTTAATGCTGACTGTTTTTAAACTTTTGAGTTTTGTATGGAACAGATAAGTTTTTAACTAACCTTAAATTTTTTCTTAACCACGTAGTAATCATTTATGATTGGATCAATAAATAGATCGTTCCCTAAAATAATGAATAGAGCCGTGGTGGTCCAGTGGCGAGTAACCTTGCCTGCCGTGCAGGAGGCGATGGTTCGATCCCCGTCCAGGCCGACTCGTACCAATGAGTTTTTCGGAATTTATGTACGATTTGTAACACCACTGGCTTTTCGGTGAAGGAAAACATCGTGAGGAAACCGGCATGCTTCAATTTCGAGGCATGTATTGTACCCACTGTCCATTATGTGGCGACGGGCTCACCCCTCGTCACACTGGAGAGTTTCGGTACTACTGGTGAGACGTAGATGTTCTGAGGTTTCAGAATATCTCTGACTACCCCCTCGGGTCGTGAGCATATGCTATGCTATTTTAACGTAAATCAGTCTTCATTCAAGCATAGAGATGGTTTCTGAAAAATGTCATTAACCTTGATTGGTTAGTATTGAAAATATCACCAGACTTCGTTTGTATGCAGAGCGCATTTACGCATTCGGAATAAACATGAACAGATACACATTGTATATGTTACAAATGCCTACATTAAGGCCTACGATTAAACAAACCAAACCGAAATGCCTTGTAACAAAAGTGAAGCAATTGTAGGAGCAATTAAGGCTACAATACTTATCTGAAGCATGAACTAAATTGCTTTCTTTAGCTGCGCCTTAATGCCTCGTTTGGATGCCAGTTGGCTGGTAGAGTAAGTCAGTTTAATTAGATTAAAACTTTTTACTCGTGTGTTTTAGCGTGTAGTTTCTTGTACAGGATGTAGCTAACAAAATGGGTGGTTTAGTGGGTAAATTGAATTAGTAATTTTGGAGATCATTAGTCTATCCAGCAGTATTTTGACAGAGACGAATGCTATCACTGATACCATAGAAAAGAGAACCAGAAGAAGTAGCATGAGGACAATTTAATTCGAAAATTAGCGTGACAAAAAAGACGAATAAAACCTTATCTTCATAAATATTATGATTATGACTGAATCTTCGTAAAATTATCACAGGGATCTATGGCTTTTAAGTGAATTAAATGTGTGAACAGATATGTCTTATCGATCATATCAGTGGCGCACGGGCTGTACCTTCATACTACTTATTTATGGCGAAGTCGGATTATCTCTTCTGTGCATAATACAATGCTAATTTTTAGTCATCACGATGGCTAAAGGCTCGAAATAGTACTGAAAATCAAGTCACGCGTAATATCGGCTGCGTAAATACGGCAGGAGTGTCATCATAGACATTGCCGTCGACTGGACAGAAGAAGCTTTGAGTCTAGTAGGCAAGTAACTTAACTAGCGCAATCTAAACAAGGCATCGATGCGTTAGTTCACAACCGGGAGGCGTGTCCACGGTCCGTTGTCTACGAAAATTACACTGTTATGCTCCGCGCACCCTTAACTGAGTATTGTTCATACGATCTAAAACAGTGCATCCATAAATCGCAGTCTTAGTAAAATACTTGCAATGGTTTATGAGCGCTGTCCTTGAATGAACAAAAATCAAATTTCGGGTATATTTGTTGGAGGAGACGGGAGGCGGCCGATCAGTCACCTTTTACGTCACCAACATGCGCGAAAATCCATACCACTTTCACCCAAAGTGGCAAAGTAATGGTCATACCTATTAGGACGGGATAGGGGCTTACTGCCCGAATTTGAGCTTCAGACTATTAAAAATTACCAACAACAACCAAAAACTACTAGAAAAATACCAAAAAGTACCAGAAGTATCCAACAGCTGCCAAACGAGTTAAAAGTATATTTTTGTGCAAGAGTCTGTGTGTCCATTCGTGCATGTGTCCATTCGCGCATGTGTCTTTTCACGGAAATGTCTTTTTGTGCAAGTGTCTTCCGCACAACGTTTTTTCATGCATCTTTTGCGCAAATGTCCTTCGCTCGAGTGTCCTTCGCGCAAGTGTCTTGATACCTTTTATATTTATAGAAGATAGATAAATATCTAAATAAATATCTTGGACATTATCACACAAATTATCTAGTCACATTTAAAGTACCAGAATCTAGCCTGGACTTGTGTTATGATGACTAGACAACGATATAGAATACATTTATAGATACAAACATCCATGACTCGGGTACAAATATTCATATTCATCATACAAATATTTGTCCCTTACGGGATTCGAACCCGCGACCCTCGGCACAGCAGGCAGGTTCACTACAGACTGTTCTATCGGGCCGTCTAAATAGAATAGATGCACCCTACCATCTCGTATGATCCATTAACCAACGGCATTATCTTTTCGCGTACTCTATAACCGGTTAGTGCACCCCGCGCGACCGTTCCGACACGGACCGGGTTCCATTCCGTTGATACCTCGGCTAGCCATGAGGGTTTACCGTTCAACGGTTACATACGTTGACCGCAGTTAAAAGCCTAGGGGTACACTATGCAAAAATACGAAAGATAGATAAAGATAAAAGTATAGTATACAAGGTGTTACAAAAATAAACATTTACAACTTTTAAAGGGGTTGTTTAGACCATCAAACTGAACAGTATCGGACCAACATCGAAATCGCGAAAAAGAAAATCAGCCGTCCCATAAAATTAAGCTCGAGTAGATTTGTATGGAACATCCGATTTTTTTTTCGCGATTTCGATATTGGTCCCATACTGAAAGTTTTTCACTTTGATGGTCTAAACCACCCCCTTTAATGTTTATTTGTATTTTGTATACACCTTGTATAAGCGAAAGAAACGTGGTTTAGAAGCATTACCTACAACAGCTACCAACTCTTATGACGCAAAATGACAATATGTCAAACAAACAATAAATTATTTGAGGGAGTGACATTTTAAGAATTTAACATTCCGAATTGGAAATTTTGGGCATTTTACACTATGCGACTAACTAAATGCTACCATATATGCAGGCTGCTGCTAATAAAGTGTCACAGAATCGTCACTGAACCGCGCTTCCGCAATGTCCATAACAAATACAAAGTCGAGTCAAGTTTAGTGCGATACCATATTCCGCATAGCTGAATCGTCACTGAATCACAACCAAGCCTGAATATCAAATGAATCAGCACTGGATTTCCCGGTCAAAAAACTACCTAGGTCTCGTGTCGTCGAGAACTTTGTTTTCGACAATAGATGGCTCTGAGAGAAACCAGGTCGTATTAGGTACTAATAATTTAATTTGGTCAAAAAACTCAAAACTCAAAATGTTTTATTCAAAATAATATCACATGGATAGCTTTCTGACGTCATTTTTGACTCTACCACCGCGTCGGAAGGTGTTCCGTTGAAGAGAAGATGCTGCCAGAAACTCTACAACACACATCTTTAAAAAAATAATATACAAAGTACACTTACAAAATACTATATTGAATTACATAGTGTAACATTGTCAAGACCAGACAGTGGAAACAAAAGCCAATCACAACGAATGTGCCCACTACGAACATAAAGAAGTGGTTTTATAGTGATCATTATAAGACTATAAAACGACTTAACGCTCACTCAACGATGCTAATTTGCCCAATCTCAATAAAAATAAACAAAATAGAGCAATAACAATTGAAGCTAAAATTTCTCACATAACGTCAAATTGTTCACAAAAACTACCATTTCTTGAAATTTAACTACTAATTTGACTTCTCGATTCGCCTATTTAGGTCCCCTGGGGTCATTACTATACGGTACACTGATTTTAACTCCTGCCACACAAAAATCTACCTTGACTCTATGGAGATAGGAAAAAAATTGAGTGGCAGATTTTGAAATATTTTGACAGACAAAAGTGGTCTTTGAAGTCAAAGAAATACGATTTCATTCGTATTCAGTGATGTAAATTACGAATGTTATTCCGGTAGTATTTGGAATTTTTAGGGTTCCCCGATGAAAGCTTAAATCTTTTGTGGTTTTTGAGCGGGTCAGTGATTCGCAAAAGTGGTAATTGCCAGCTTAGTTTGGTAGGCTTAGGATGGCATTAAAATAAAATGTATTGAAAATTAAATAATTACTATATTAAATAATTAATCAGGCGTTACTTTGCGGAAATCCATGACTCATAGGTAGATGACACGATTTTATCGAGACCTCCGCTTCTAAATACCTAGTAGACAAAGTTCTATTACGTTATGCAATGCAACCGCCGTTACGCAATGTAACGCTCGGTAGAGTAACAACTCTGTTTCGAACGTTCGTCGGTCTAACTCCTGAGGATGCTCCTTGCTGGAGCGAAACACGTGTAGAGTAGAAATTATTTGGTGGGCAGGTTGTATTGCATAACGTCATACAACTTTGTCTACTAGGTATCTAGAAGCGGAGGCCTCGATACAATCGTGTCATCTACCTATTAAATAATAACTAGCATAGTTACTTATCACCTACCGATCATTATACGATCACTATACGATCATTAGAAAATTATAATGTTGCAGCAGTATCAACTACGGGTTTTTTTAGCTAATTGCCATAATGTAAAATGCGTTAAAACTATTAGTTACATCTGCGAACGAGAGAAACGACGACGCTCTGAAATCAAAATTCTGCAATTCATAAAACACGAAGATCCTACTTAAAAATCCACATTTAATTATACGTTTGAAACTAAACAAAGTCAAACTTTGTAAAAATTCGTGCTACGGAACCATGCATTTAAATCCGAACACTTTCTTAACCAACTTTTTGTGAGTGTAATTTGAGTGTGATTCAAATTGTCAAGCCAAGAAGCAATCGCCGGCGCATGACAAATGTTATGTTTTCGGTCTTATTATAAGGAATGGCGGCCACAAGCCGCAGATGAGAAAAAAAATTGTCTTTCATGATTAACCCCACTTGCGTCAATGTGGGTTAGCCTTAGACGATTTATATACGGACCTGCCTCACCTTAGCATTTCCCCTCTGCCAACGTACAAGATCAAACAATTTTACGCATTTACATACAATGTTATACATTATCACTAAACGCGACAATAATTTCGAACTTATCACGTTTGGGGTTCACACGACACTGTTTTTCAAGATTTTTAACATTCAAAATTCAAATCTAAACTAATGGAATAAATTTCAAAGTTGCGTATCGTAAAAGTGCTACCTCGCCCCCCGCAAAAAGTGGCAGAAAAGTTTGTTAGTAGAATTACACGCGTATCTTGTCCTCATATAAATAGTCCAAGGGGTTAGCAATTAACTCCGGGTAAAACAGCTCTTTTAGTTGTTTTTCTACAGGGTGAAATTGATATCATTAGCATCCTTTTAAACTAAGAGTCTACCCATCAAACTGAACAACTTTTACTATGAGACCAAACCGATCTGAGAAAAAAAAAATCAGCTTCTTCTGCAGTTCTTCAAAATAGTCGCATTTGGGGTTCACACGAGACTATTTGTAACAAGCTAAATTCGAACCTAAAGTAATGGAATAAAATCCAAAGTTGCGGATTTCATGTCACCTCGTCCCCCGAAAAAAGTGGCAGAAAAGTTTGTTAGTAGAATTACACGCATAACTCGTCCATAGTTATATTGTCTAAGGAAAAAAATTTAATCTAAATGTTTAAACATGCAGCTTTAATTTAAGACATTTACAGCCAGTTGCACGTACGTTCATTAAAGTTAATCCTCCATTAAATCTCTAGCTGTAACTTTTTGTCTTGTTGATGTAGTAAAAGCTAGCAAGAGATTTAATGGAGGATTAACTTTAATGAACGTACGTGCAACTGACAGTTAATGTTCTTCCGCGAAATTCAACCAGGAAAAAGGGTCAATACCCATTGTACGTCTACCCTTAGAAGTTACGGCAACTCGTAATTGAGCGAGGCAATCTCTCGTAAGAAATCGTTCTGTGGCCGGTCGTCTTTAACGCCGGCTGGCCATTACTTTTGAATCAGTGTTTCGATTTGACGTTTCCCATTGACCGTTGAGCTTAGACTTTATTAGGTATCTGTTGTGTTGCGTTTTGTTCATTTAGAGTGTTACTTCATAGCAAGGAAATAAAGTACACTCGAGAGCAATGAATCCGGGTAACCAACATACCTTAATATCTCGGAAACAATGTTATACTATGCTATACAACGTGTTAATGAATTAACGCAAAACTAGAAAGTAGTTTGTTTGGAATCGAGAGCAGAATCGAAATATCATGGTTTCAACATAGGTTTTTTTTTTCAAATGATTAAATAATTTGTTTGTAAAATTTACAATTTACTGAAATCGATCTCAACCCACCGCTCGGGCACTCTCACCCTACTTACTAACAAAACAAGATTCTTAAAATGTATACATGAGGACGTTAGCGCTTTCATTCATTGCTGAAATGATAACAAATAATTTTTGCCTCAAAATATAAAATGCGAATAACTTTAAATTTTAAGTGTCAAAATAATAAAATTATTCTTTCAATCTAATTATTTTGTTATAAATCACTTGGGGTGTATGAGGTTTTGCGCTTATTCATTAACACGTTATATATTTGTAATCTACTCATAAAGCCCTTTCATTCAATATCCCACATGGTATGCTTAAATGAAAAAAAAAAAAGATCTTTGTATGCCCATCTCTATGACGTCACAGTTTCTACTACCACAGAGGAAAACTTGAGGGAAGCCGAGCAAGGGAATGCAGTCAGGCGCGCGCACCCATTGGATTTGACTACATAAAATATATTACACACACATTATCAATAATTCTTTAGCTCAAATACTATTTTAATAATAGAACGAACAATTAAAAGTATAGAAATGTCGATGACGTTAAATGCAAAGCGTGGCTTTCAACCCTACACGCAATGTCATGGACGGTTTGCACAAAGTGCGCATGTGCAGACGGCTTTTCGAAATTCAAAAACGTTCTTTAGAGTGCCGAACGTGTGTTATTGGTAGAAACAACGCTTCGCACGCCAGCGACCGCAGAGAGCTTGTATGAAGCTGTTTTTACCCGACTGCGCCAGAAGGAGGGTTATGTTTTTCCGTAGTGGGAAAATAGCTTACCTGGAAACCCTTGATTCATCCAATAGTTATGGTTACAATGTGGAACTTACCTGAAAAAAGGAAAAGAATTGTTATTTAATTTTGATTAAACTTATAAACTCGTCGAACTAGCATTTAGTCTCATCTCTGTACGCAAAAAATGCAATTTTGTTATGAAAATAAAACCATATTAAAACGGTGTAGTTCAAATTTGCCTATCGCTCTATTCGTTGAACTCCTTTGACTATTTATATGTAGACTGGTTACGCGTGTAATTCTACTAACAAACATTTCTGCCACTTTTTGCGGGGCGCGAGGTAACATGAAATCCGCAACTTTGGATTTTATTCCCATAACTATAGATTCTAATTTTGAATGTTAAAAATCATGAAAAGTAGTCTCGTGTGCACCCCAAACGTTTTAAGTTCGAAGTTATTATTTCGCAATTATAGGCTGTCTCGTTTAGTAATAAGGTGTAAAATTGAATGTAAATGCACAAGATCAATTGTGCTTATACCGTGGCAGAGGGGAAATGCTACCGCAAGGCTAGTCCTTATAATAATTAGTCAAAGTTGAACTCTCATTTTTGAACTCGTATACTTAGGTTATAGCATAGCATATATGTTATAGGTTAGCTGTATCTCTGACTACCACCTCGAGGACAATATTCGTGAGCATATAGTCCTTGAGTCCTATATCATGCATGCTTGCATGTAATAAAGTAATGTCACTCTACGGTGTGTGGTGTGGTGGAATATTACCCATTCCCTAATTCATGAGAAGGCCTTTGCCCTGCAGTGGGATCCAGCATTCCCAAACATACATTACGTACTACGGTTTGTGATATAAATTCAGCATGTTGTAATAAAAACAATAATAATTCTTATTTGCTCTAAGGGAATACCTTTATGAAAGAGGGAAATTTGGTCATTTTTCATTCCCAAATTCTCGTGAGAAAAATCATATTTCATTTTTGAAACCCAGCACATACGTTACCCTCACGTATACTTTGAATGATAGTGTACTAAAAAGAAATAAACTACCGGACGGACCCACCGATAAATTCTATATGAACCTGTGATTTTTTACCGACGAACACTTTTTGAATTCCAAATAATCTCGGTCGACGTACAGGTTAGTGTTGAGGGCATAAAAAACCCAGTAAAATAAGGATTTATGGACAATCAGGACTAAAGATTCTATTCGTTCTACTAGTTCTACGATGACTAAGTCTGAGATATATCCTGAAGCTTCAATAAAATACCCTAAAAGTTTTTGACTAATGTACGTCTTTCCCTATATTCCCAAAATGCGTTTGATTAGGGTTAAGATTTGATTACCTAAATTAAAAAAACGTTTGTACTTCTAGTGTACTTTTTATAGGATACGAACGTGAGAAAAAAAGCCGTGATGGTCCAGTGGCGAGTAACCTTGCCTGCCGTACAGGAGGCGATGGTTCGATCCCCGTCCAAGCCGATTCGTACCAATGAGTTTTTCGGAATTTATGTACGATTTGTAACACCACTGGCTTTTCGGTGAAGGAAAACATCGTGAGGAAACCTGCATGCTTCAATTTCGAGGCAAGTATTGTACCCACATGCTAAGATCAGTATTATCACACAGATCATCATCATCATCTTAGCTGATAGACGTCCACTGCTGGACATAGGCCCCAAGGATCGCCACAACGACCGGTCCTGCGCTGCCCTCATCCAACGGGTTCCCGCCGCCTTCACCAGGTCGTCGGTCCACCGTGTGGTGGGGCCTTCCCACACGTCACACACACATGCTCAAACTCATTGGGCAGTTATATTAAAAGTTTGTTCAATAATCAAAGTCAAAGTCAAAATTGTTTATTAAAAATAATATCACATAGATAACTTTTTGACGTCATGTTTTTGAATCTACCACCGCGTAGGAAGGTGTTTCGTTGTAGAGAAGATGCGGCCAGAAACTCTACAAAACACTTTTAAACAAAACAAAATATTATACAAAGTACAATTACATAATTCCAATATAAAATTACATAGTGTAACATTGTCAAGACCAGACATTTTGGTCATTCAATTCAAATTCAATAATTTCTAGGACCAGTCTACATTACAAAATAATTTCATACTACGGAAAAAAGTTGTGATTTTTCGTTTGTCTACGAGTTTCTGGGGCCCCAATAGCCCATTCTAAATCCAGTTTAAAATATAAAACATAATGGTAGCCCAGGCAGGTGACAACGAAATAGAAGCCTTTAATAAACCGTAACAGGCAGGCCGAGCGAGACAAATAGAGCTATTTATATCTCCTCATATCATATTTGTGGATTAAAATGTGAGCGAACAGCGATCTCAAACGCCGAAGGAAAACTTCATGCAGGAGTGCAATTCTCTAAGCGCCACATCGCTGTCAAAAGCATCGATGAGCTCGCAAATGTAACTTTCTCCCTTCTTGCATCCTTTGAAATCGTTGAAGTTTTTATATGAGTATGACACATTACATAATCTTAGCGAATACCGAATTGACAGATCGCCGATGTTTCAACGACGAATTTTACGTTGTGACGATGTTTGCCCTTAGAGAATTGCATTCCTGGTTGCATACGCTGAAGAATAAACTTTGATGCGTATGTGAAGTCTACCAATCCGCATTGTTAGGTACGTGAGGTGAACAAACGTGAGTATACCTTCATACGGGGACAGTATCAAAACGAGTAAATATTTATTACACACACTACTTTTATTACTTTTCTGGACACTACCTGTCTTCCTACCAGATTAGACCACTCGGTTTTCTGTGAGGTAGTAAACGATAAACAGTGGTGTAATTCTTTCTCACTCAGAATAGCAAGTATAAAACTCTTATTGTCAGTGCGAGTCCGTTTGTACGGAGTGTCTAGGTTGTGCCATGGAGTAAGAAAGCATGTAGCCCTGTAGTAGGGAAGAAAAAGCTCCATCTTCTCCTTCCTGTTCAAATAGCTACTAACACGATAACGGAGCTTATGGACGCAATCGGTAGTGCTGTCCGTGTGGCAAAATTCTGTGCTGGAAAAGCCGTCTATCCTGGAGAATGACATGTCATCAAATCAAACGGGTAAGAAAAGAAAATTTCCTTGACCTCTGATTTCTTTTCAACTTTACAATTAGTTCGTTTTCTCGTCTTACTGCTTCCGTGTTGTATGTACTAGTCACTTATGTATGTATGTAGTTAAAAAGATATGTATGTATATATGTATAGGTATATTCTCTTCTAATCTTTAAGTTTTTATTCATTGTCATTCTGGGTTTATTTCTTTTGAGCTACACCGCCTACCTATTTTTGTTCCTTAATTCCTCTACCCTAAAGTTGTCTGGAAGAAATCTATTTTTAGCGATAAGACCGCCTTATTTGTACCTACTTGTAATTCTTTATCTTTATTCAAATGTATGTTCTGTTTTGGTGTGCAATAAAGTATAATTGAATTTAAAAAAAACGTTTTACGGCCGTTTCCGCTTCAGCTTCTAACTCACCCAATTTTGCGATCATTAAAAACGGAATTAAAAATAAAATGTACACACCATTTTATACCAGGTTTAAGAGGATTAATTGCGTATTTCGCGATTAATTTGTACATTTGCAGAAACAAGGGAAATTAATCCTTATTGCGCGGGATTAAAGGTTTATGTTGAAAGGGTTTTATTTTAACGATTGACAGGCAGGTACATTTAGCTCAGACAATTTATATTCGGCGTAAATATAAAAATCTTTTGACGTTTTTTTTTTGTTTTTTTATTTTTTTATTTATTTTAATAAATAAAGTACGCAACAGACACAATAATACAATATGCTGACACTTTTTAAGGGGATGATCAGACCGTGAAACTGAACAACTTTCTCTATGGCACCAACATCGTAATCGGAAAAAAAAATCAGCTGTCCCATACAAAAGTGCAAACCTACTAGAGCCAAATGTAAGGGACAGCTGACTTTTTCTTCGCGGAGTCGATGTTGGTCCCATAGAGAAAGTTGTTCAGTTTGATGGTCTGAACATCCTCTTAAAAACTGTCAGCATATAAGTTGGACCCTATAGTTGAGAAAACATGTATAAAGAGCGAGCTTTTCTCTGAAGAGATTTCTTCTAGCAGACCCGTAAAAGAGACACTGTGTGTAAAAACAAAGATTAAGTAAATAATCTGCTTCAAGACACGTATTTTGTAACACCTTGTATAATTGTCTAGTAATTTTACACCATGTTTTAATAAAACAATTTTGTATGAACTTTACACAAATAAAAACTTAACCCTATAAACGAATGTGGGTCACAATGGCCCCCAGACGCGTCAAACACACGTACGTTGGAAAAATATTCGAAAAAAAAAACTTTTCCGACCCAACACTCACGCCTGGCGGCAAATCTCTTTAACCGACTTGGAAAAAGGAGAAAATACATGCATTTATGTGTGCGCCGTTTTGCCTGTACACCGTTTATTTAAAAACGCGAATTGTGTTTTTCGTGAAAATAATTTTTTTAACTGACTTTCGACTTTATATACCGTGCTGGGTCGTTTTAAAGTCGGAACAGGGTGATTCAGACTAAACAACTTTTATACCTAATAACAATCAAATTATATTTGCTCAAACAAAGTTGTTATAGCTGATTAGTGATTATAGAGCTTGTTTTTCTCTTTTCAGTTAATAGGTTCTTTATGCAGTCGGGTTTTTTGTTTATTTTTTAATAGGTTGTAAATAAAAATTGAAATATGGAATCCAAACTTAAGTACTGCGCTTCAATTTAGAACAAAAGCAATCAACATAAACAAGTCAGTAAAAATGTTTATACTCCAATAAAAGTGCGTTGCAAATCGATCCACTATTCCTCATGCAGAGACAATCTTTTTTACTTTTTAGGATTTTTTGGGTTACGCAATCAAAATACAATACCTACTAATGGGAACAATTTGTGTACAACTGAGTCTCTGGTCTCTGAGCTTTGCATTGTTATCACCATTTTATAGGACGTAACAATGAATTTCCCAAGGACGAAACTTGGCTAGATCGATTTTTAACCCAAAAAAGTCCTTGGTCAATGGTCTTTGACACTTTTATGTATCGGACCAACATAGAAATCGCAAAAAAAATTTGCTATCACATACATTTCCTTCGAATCGTGCAGTTTTGTATTAGACATATGTTTTTTACGCGATTTGATTGTAGTCCCAAAGAGAAAGTTGTTCAGTTTGATGACCAAGTGGTCATCAAACTCCCAAATCCCCTTAAATACTCGTCAGCATACTAAAAATTACCTTATAAAGGGTGTTAGGGTAAACAGTTGTATTACTTTAAGGGTGATTGTACCCATAATACAGAATAACATTCCCTTAGAAACCAATAGGAAATTCGAAAAAAAAAAATTTTACACTTTATACTAACTTTTAATCAGCTGATTCAATTTAGTATATAGGAAGTCCCAAACATTTTTTTGCGAATTTCCAATAGGTTTCTTTGGGACAGTTGTTCAGTATCATGGGTACAGTTGCCCATTAAAGTAATGCAACCTAACACCCCGTTTACAGAAGTTTAATCGAAATTGAACGTACAGAACACTCAACACGTGAACTGATTTGCACATGACCAAAGTTTTTACTTTTTATTTATATGCACGATAACCACTGGCAGCTGTACCGTGAATGTTAAACGGAATATTGAAAACTGACAGCATGTTCATAAAATATGTCCGCCGCACTCGGAGGGTTGAATTCCAACTTTTTTACTGAATTCGCGAATTTAATTTGTGAATTATGTCAAAAGACATTTTTATAAAATTGTTGATGACGTTTTGGTTGTTTTTTAAAAACATTTTTGACACATTTAAATATACAGGGTGTAAAATTAAAAACGTTAAGTACATATTAAACAGGGTACTTCAAACCATGAAACTGAACAACTTTTACTATAGTCCTATAGTAAAATCGCGAGAAAAAAATTTGATGCGATTTCTTATGATTTTCAAAATTTCCTTGGATTAGATGGCACCAGTGACATAATGAATGACAAGCCAGTCAAAAATAGGTATACCCCTCAGAGGAAGGATCTCCATAGAGTCCGCATAAATTTACAATTGTAGTTAGTCTCTTTTGTCTTATGACGTACCTTTAATAGTAGAAGGAGATGGAACTATAGATATTTGTTTATGCGGCTGTCCACTTTTTTTTGAGCTAGTATGTGTGAAAAGTGACCGTAAACATAAGGCCATATGTCACTTGGTGCCTTTCGTCAATAATACTTGACACCACACACTCAAACCTAAACGTCAAAAAAAGTGGACACTTTACAATTGGTATGGCTCACTCTATTAGGTATAATTTCTTTGGTATACCCACTAAAATGATGTAGTTTAGTAGAGGTGAGGCGGCTCTGAAAGGATCAAGGTCAGGGAAACTCTTAAGACCTATGTCAAAAATGTAAAACAGTAAACTTTCAAAAACGTACTTTTCCACTACAATCCAATCCCGAAACTGCAAAGCGTGAACTCGAAAGATAAATCTCAGCATTTCTGCTCGCTTGGGAAAAAAGAAAAAGTAAAAAAAAAGCGAAAAGCGAACCAGAGCGACATCCAGTAAGCCCGATGTGGTCATATCTCAAAAACTTTGGCGTGAAGCCAGAGGTTGTACCTCCGTAAGCATAGGCATTTGTCGTAGGTTCGATACCCTGCTATATCTACATTTCTAAAAAACTCTACAAGACAAGCACAAAATAGAAATTCTACTGGGTATTAGGGTAAACAGTTGCATTACTTTAAGATGTGATTCTACCCAAGATACTGAACAACTTTCCCTAAGAAACCTATAGGAAATTAGCAAAAAATTTTTTTAAATTTTATACAAACATTTGATCAGCTGATTGCATTCAGTATGGAAAGTCCAAAAATTATTTTGCGAATTTCCAATAGGTTTCTTAGGGAAAGTTATTGAGTATCATGGGTACAATCACCCCTTAAAGTAATGCAAGTGTTTACATAATTATATAATTCAGGTGTCACGTATTAAACGGGGGTGCTCAGACCATCAAACTGGACAACTATAACTACGAAGCCAACACCGATTTTACGAAGAAAAAAAATCTGCTGTTGCACAGAAAATATGAATAACTTCTCGACATATGAAACAACTAATATTTTTTTCGCGATTTCAAAATTGGTCTCACAGTAAAAGTTGTTCAGTTCGATGGGTTGAATCACCCTCTTTGATTGTAACGTATTTAAGTTTCTATTCAAGCCGGTTAAAAAGTCATCATTTCATAAAAACAAACTACGACTTTGTGACATATCTCACGTAGTAGAGTCAGCAAAATAGGCCGCCTCCCTGCTAACTAGGTTACGAGTGGCTGGCTGTACTTTACAGCGAAGCCTAGACAGACCTAGTGCTTATATTTATGTTGCCATGCTAGGCTGAGAATTGTTATAGACCATTTAAAAATGTTTATGTTTTGACTGAAATGGAGGCAAAATGGAATTGTAAGAAAAACAGATAATAAGGAAAAAAAGGGGTAAGTTATAGCCTGTAGAATCCCAGTGCAATGCAAAAGCCTCCTCTCACGAATAAGGGTGAGAGGGAGTTGGCCATACTAAACCACCACGCGGGCCCAGTGCGTGTTGATGGAGGCAAGTTAGTGGTAGAATTTTCAAGCCGCCTTAATAGGCCTCTGACCTGGCTTAACGCCATCTGACGGATATTTCCGATTCCAACTGCTTAACGTGCCTTCCGAATCACGGAAACGCTCGAGATGAAATACCACTAAACGGTCACCCATCCAAAAACTGACCGGACTTGACGTTGCTTAACTTCGGTGATCATTTCCAATACCGTAGCTCCACTACGCTAAATAGCGCTTCAGCTAATAAGGGAAAACAAAAAGAATTAAAAACAATGATGTGTCCAGAGAGAAAAAGAGAGAGAAAGAGTCTTTGCTACAACCACCAGCTCACTTTTTGCAGTTCAAGAAATCAAAACAATAACATAACAATTACATCAACATAACATTTTTCGTTACTTAGTATTTGTGAAAACTCACTATTCATATCTCCACACCACAACACACAAATCAAACAGTAATTAAACTAAGACGTATCGTAACAGAGATAGATAACGTAAAACGGCCGTCTACAACAGTAGAGCGAGAGAGAATAAATGCAGATAAAATTCATCCGTATTTCATTTTTCAAGACCATAACGAAGACATTTTACTCTTATTTAGATATTAAATAAATAATAATAAAGTTTCTACACTCTCGTGCAGACGGCAATAGATCAATTAATATCTCGGACATTATCGTTTCCCATTTAAAGTACCAGAATCTAGCCCGAATGTGTTTTACAATGATTTTTTTAGGGCCTAGTCCCACCACACGTTCCCTCCGCTATAACTCCTGTTAACCAGGATCAACAGCGGCGACCATTCACAACACTAGACAATAAAGTCCAGCGAGCCCGGGATATGACTCTAATCTGTATTGGACCCCGCAGTAAATTAATCAAAGAAGATAGGAGGAGTAGGAAAAAGAAATATCCGACTTCCCTCCATCGCAAACGGGAGACAGCAATAAGAAAAAAGCAAGGCTATTAGAGAGCCAATTCCAGAGATAATTTATGGCAGAGTTGAAGATCCTACCGCAAAAGCACGACGATAAGAGCTTGTCCAGAAAGGGAGAATTCGCCGCGATTCTCTCGCGCGTATTACGCGCGACCGTTGCGTCCACAAGGTGCGTACGGTGCGTACCAACGCGCGAGCATTTGGGGAGGATTCTATGGAGCATTCGCTCTAGAGTTCGCGCGTTAACTGAACGCAACAAGGCGTCCCTAGTATCTCGACTCGCGCGCAATACGCGCGAATCAAGCGCGAGTCGAGAGTCTGGCGTAGTGCACGCGATTTACGCGCATATTTTGAATTCGCGCGATGCTTGTGGACGCGATGTATTGATGTCTAGTACCTCGACAACGCGCGTATGAATTCGCGCGATACGATTCGCTTCGAATTCGCCCCTTCTGGACAAGGTCAGAAGAGATGAAAGTAGAGCAAGACAGTTTATACACCACTGAAAATTTTTCGAATCATATCAATTTCACCCTGTATACCGCTGTCGCTACCGCTTGATCAATGTATTATAACAATGCCTTGTTTACTTACATATATTATTTAATCAGGTATTACATACTGCCCAGAACATCAAAGTTAATTTGCGTGCTTTGACGCGTGAAATTCGCAAAGGAAAGGGATGGTTACAACATTAACCTATAGATTGTTACTCACTAACTAACCGTGACTTTAGTGATTTGATAATAACATTATTTTGTTGTCATTTTAAGTTCATTGTAGTTGAATTCGCTACGGGTTGATGGTTTGCTGTTGATTGGCATATGTCTTAGGGAATCATGGAGTTGAGGTGTTTAGATAGGTACATTTCAAGCCCTTTTAGGGTTCCGTACCTTAAGTGTGAAAACGGGAACCTACGTTGTCCGTTCGTCTGTCCGTCCTACCTATTTAGGGCTATAACTTTTGAAACGTAATAGCTAGAGAGATGAAATTTTGACAGAATATGCTTTATTATGGCGTATTTCTGAAAAAAAAAAAAAAAAAAAAAAAAGTTAAAAATTAACCTAATTTTTTGTCAAAATTACAGAAAAAACAAATTACCGACCCGAATAAAAATATTTGTTTTTCATTTTGAACATAAAAATAAATTTCGAGAAACAAAATCTTCACCAAATATTTAACTGGTTCGAACAAATACTTGAAATAGATAAGGTAGGGTTCCGAAAACCTTTCAATATCGGTTCATATACAGGCTGCATTATTTATATATAACTGACTTCACAAAAGCGATGTTCTCTAGTCTAGACATTATCCATTTTGATCCAGATGTGAATTTGCCGGTTAAAAAAAGGCTATATTCAGTTAGTACTTGTCCGTCTAAACATTTATTAATATGACACCAAAGTTGTAGGGTTATTGTCCCGGGTTTTAATTGAGTTAAAAAAATATGGTTTTTCATGCTGCAGCTTTGGTGCTATAATAATAAATAAATGCTTAGACGGACAAGTTCTAACAAAATATAGCATTTTTGGGACCAGCACTTTCGCTCTTGGACCAGAAATATGCAGGGTGAAATTAATATCATTAGCATCCTTTTAAACTAAGAGTCTACCCATCAAACTGAACACCTTTTATTAAGGGACCAAACCGATCGGAGCAAAAATAATATCAGCCGTTGCATACATTTGAGTCGAGTAGGCATTGCAGTTTAGTATTGGAGTAGATTTTTTTTTTGCTCCGATCGGTTTGGTGCAGTAGTAAAAGTTGATCAGTTTGATGGGTAGACTCTGACTTCTAAAAGATGCTAATGATATTAATTTCACCCTGTATATGAAAACTGGATGGACGTCCTTGACATTATTTATTAAATAAAAAGATAATAATGTTGAAAACTTTACAAGTAATTTTTAGAACACCATGTAAACATAAAGCAAGGTACACACGTGACGCATCCAATATTGTTTGCGAAGATAGATTGGAGATAGAATAAAAGAGTGTGCGATTTCCCCCGAGTCGAGCTCGAATCTCGTATACTGTACAATATAAATGAATTTTGGCGATGGTACAGTCAAGTTCAATAATATTTATGTGGTTGAATACATGGGAAAATGCAACGCCATCATAAATATGGTTGGAATAGTTTACTATCTCTGTGGAGATAAAACATAAAATTTGATAGATGAGTAAAGGGTGAACGAAATATATCGAAAACAAACTGTATGTTCCTTAAGAAAAGTATATTCCGAATGCGTAAATGCGCGCTGCATACAAACGAAGTCTGGTGATATTTTCAATACTAACCGATTATAGTCAATGACATTTTTCAGAAACAATCTAAAAACTAATTAATCTCTTATGTTTGTATGAAGTCAGATTTTCTAGAATTAATTTAAGATATGTATGGAAATCTTTGAGGCACTGTAACTTTAAAACTATACATTTTAACGAAAATCTGACTTCATACAAGGATCGAGATTAGTTTCTAAATTTTTTCTGAATAATTTCATTGAGTTTAATTGGTAAGTAATGAAAACATATTCCATTCAATAGTAAGCATCCAAGAGTAAGGTCAGATTGGAATATATGTAGTTTCAGTATTCATGAAACTAAAATAAAGAAAACTACGTCTACTGTTTAATTAATGTAGGTAATTCGATGTCAAAAATTTGACTTAGACAAGGAAACACAATTCTTTTAATGTCGATATTGTCTGAAATGCCTAAAAATAAGTTTATGTTTTCTGGCAAAGACACCTTTGCATTTAATATCGATTATCTAAGATGTTTTATAGTATACAGGGTCCTTCTTAATATGCTGACACTTTTTATGGGGATGATCCGACCGTCATACTAAAGGACTTTCTCTAAAGCACCAACATCGAAATCGCGAAAAAAAATCTGCTCTTCGATACAAAACAGCAAACCTACTTGAGCCAAATGTATGGGACAGCTGATTTTTTTTCGCGATTTTGATGTTGGTCCCATAGAGAAAGTTGTTCATTATGATGGTCTGATCATCCCTTTAAAAAGTGTCAGTATATTAAGAAGGACCCTATATACCAATTAAAAACGACACTAGAAGACAGTCCTTTTGCAATAGAAAACTACAGATTGAAGCCCAAAAATACTATAAAATATTTCTTTATTCACCCTTATGGTACCATATTCATGTAGCGGACTGTACAATGTCGGTTGGCGATATTGTCAGGTGAATTCATGTATAAAGCTTTTTTGTACAAGCAAAATATTGCGGAAGGATAACTTGTTAAACATACCGCAGTGCGGATTATAAATCTGAAGGATTTTGAGAGGAAAATTACTAGAGGTCTAAAAATATGCTTTTACGTTAAATTTTTCGAACACAAAATAAGATGTCACACTAAAGTATGAGTAATTATCATGCGATATGACTCATGTTAACACGAAAGAAGAAGATGCATGTTATTACGATTCTAAACATAAGCATATGCTCACGACTATATTCCCCGAGGGGGTAGTCAGTGATATTCTGAAACCTCAGAATATCCACGTTTCACCAGTAGTACCGAAACTCTTTCCAGTGTGACGGGGGGTGAGCCCGTCGCCACTTATAATGGACAGTAATACATGCCTAGAAATTGAAGCATGCAGGTTTCCTCACGATTTATCCTTCACCGAAAAGCCAGTGGTTTACAAATCGTACATGAATTCCGAAAAACTCACACTGGACAGAGTTTCGGTACTAGTGAAACGTTGATGTTCTGAGGTTTCAGAATATCTCTGACTACCCCCTCGGGGAATATAGCCGTGAGCATATGCATGCATGCATGCATGATTATGATATTTACTTTTACAGGATAGAAAGTCGTGTCAAGACTATCATGGTCTGATTACCCACACAACCATTTGATACAATTCCGGTATACGTGTAGTAACATTACTACACTGCTAACAAATGGTTGTATGGGTAATGTCTAGTCTTTCAACTTACATATTCCTTAGTCACCTCTTAAAGCACCCACAGGAAGAAGACAATAATAATATTCCAAGTTAGGAACCACTCAGCAAAGTTAAGTTAGTTTCTTAACAAAGTTACTCATTTATCTCTCAAAAAGCACATCCATTGTAACCACTCGTTGTAAGAGACGGTCAGCAAAAACGAAACGACAGATAGAGCCCATAAATCGAAACCGTTAACACCTTTTTGTACTTACACTGCTGTCGGTACTAACTTATTGAGATGTCAGATGCGTGGTTTTTGTTTTTGGTTCGGGAGTATCTCTAGAAAATTTTATGCGGTTAACCGACTTTGAACAGGAGGTAAAAGGCTTAGCATAACTGATTTTAAAATATTTCAAAGTCGTAGGATAATAGTTATTTTTTATACAAGAGTGCAAAGATGCTTTTTAACCACGTGCTCAATTTTTTCCGAGCAAGCGAAGAATTCTAAAACTCATGAGTAAAGCGAGTGATTCAAAAATTAGAATCCTGAGCGTTAGCGAGGGAATCAAAAGAGCACAAGGTGAAAAATCTTTACACTCGAGTGCAACACGTAACTTATCATCCCACCTCAGCGAAGAAATGACTAAATGAAAAAAAAAGGTTGTCTGATAAATTTGGCACCATGGAGGGAGAAGTAAGTAGGTTTAATGATATTTTGAATTCACAAACTTGTGCACACGATGTTCTAAATTCAATTTACTTTATCCTCTAGCGGATAAAAACGGCTTTTGCACTCAGATATCGAAGAGCAAAAATACTTTTTCCGAGATGGGGGGATGAAAAAGCAATTTTTAGTTATCATATCAGCTATTGATGTCCCACTGTTGGGCAAAGGCCTCCCTTCTTCTCCAAGAGTCTATTTTCTAGCAAGTTCTACTAAAATTAGTTGACATAATTATAATTTTTTGTTCAAATGCTGGGAGTAAACATAAATGCGTTACCTACTTTAGGGGGTGCTTCAAACCATCAAATTGAACAACTTTTAATTTGGACCAACCTTAAAATCGCAAAAAAAATCGGTTATTTTATAAATGTTGGTCGAGTAGCTTTGATATTTTCTATGGAACAGCTGATTTTCTTGATTTCGAAGGTAGTCCGTAGTGAAAGTTGTTCGATTTGATGGTCTAAATCTAAATCACATCTTTAAGTAATTTTACAGCCTGTATTTAAGAAGTAAACCATTATTTGCACCACAAATATGTTTAACTCACGACTGTAACCTTTTTCGGGGTATTCTGACACATTACATAAAACCACCAACTATATAAGCGTATAGTTATGGATATGTTCACTCTAAGCATCCTACTAAGTAAGTAAGTATGGATGGATGTTTGTTACTCTTTCACGTAAAAACTACTAAATGGATTTTAATGAAATTTGGCACACAGATAGAATATGATCTGGATTAACACATGAGATACTTTTTTAAGGTCTACGCAGTCGCAACATCTAGTATTTTATGCTAAGAGGAAGGATCTCTCTTTAAGACTAGAGAGAGCCATACCAATTGTAAAGTGTCTACAATTTTTTGACGTTTGGGTTTGAGTGTGTGGTGTCAAGTAGTATGGACAAAAGACACCCAGTGACATATGGCCTTATGTCTACGGTCTCTTTTCACACACACTAGCTCAAAAAAAAGTGGACAGCCGCATAAACAAATATCTATAGTTCCATCTCCTTCTACTATTAAAGGTACGTCATAAGACAAAAGAGACCAACTACAATCGCAAATTTATGCGGACTCTATGGAGATCCTTCCTCTTAGATTTTATGAAATAAAAGACAAAGAAACAAAACCGTCGGTGTGGAAAAATCATACGCTACAATATCTCTGCACTTTTCTCCCATCTTCTCTGCCAAGTGTTAACTACAAAGCGTAGAGGAAAACATGAAAAATAGATTCAGACATTTCAAAAGCGCGTGCGAAAACTCTTTTTGATTTATGCAAGCCAGCTCGCGATGAAAAGCATCGTTTTTGCCGGCAAAATTGTTATTGCTTTTTGTGGAATTAGGTATCGCTTTTAGCGATACACTTTTGGTGACAAATAACGCCTTTGGAAGTGCTATTTTAGTTGATTGAAACGCAATTTTCAAAATGTTATTCTTGACCCAGTATTTTGATTCAGAATATCCACTTTTCACTAGCAGTTCCCAAATTCTGTCCAGCGAACAGAAGGAGAGCTCGCCACCACTTTTTAGGGTTCCGTAGTCAAACAAGGAATCCTTACACTTTCGTCCATTCTGTATGTCTGTACGCCCTACCTCCATAACTCGCTCATTTTTGCACCTATTGAATCAACATTTGGTACGAAGACAGATAACTGTAACCCAAAATCAGAAATGTTGTAGTTATTAAGAAAACATTGAGACCAACAGAGGGATTGGAAAAAAAATCTACTTTATTGCAGTCGCCGCACGTCAATAGATGGCGCTGAACGAAATTAAATCGCACTATTGTTTACTCCTTGAAAATTTATTTAAGCTATGTGCGGATAAACTTTTTATAGAACGCCAACAGAACCCTATCTTAGGCGAGTCGGAAACGCTCTTGGCCGGTTTCTTAAAACTTGTAACGTACACACGGCGACACATCAAGCTCGCAAAACAAACATAAGCTGGCATTACTCTACCTACGCACGGCCAGCTTATTTTGGTTTTCCGTAGCTTGATGTGTCGCCATGTGTACCTACCTACATGGATATTCACATATGCTCACGCCCATGTCCCACTGGGGTAACTAGAAATAACTAATCACCACATGATACGATTCTGACGCACGTCTCTCGTCTCTTCAAACAAGTCTTTTCATACATGCTTGTCGGTTGCGGATACATTTTATTTGGCCTTTCGGGTAAGTACGGGTTCGAAGGCGACCTCTTTCAACCATACCATTCACACTTGTCTTTTAAAATGACTATATCGCATAAATGTAGTACAAAATGCACTGAAAATGCTTTCAGAGTATCGACAGTGTTACAAAGGGCCAAACGATATTCATCTTTGTTAATACAAAGAGAGAAAAATTTCACTGTATGTCCGATTCAAAGCGAACCGAATGGAAATTCCAATTATTCTTTTTATTTCTATTACCACTACTATTGTGTCTTCACTACGTGGAATACAGATTACTGATATGTAGCAAGCTACAGATACGACAGCGAAATTTGCACTTAGTTCCAACATTTCCGTTTTGGCGCTCCTGTCGTCAAGTTAGTTTTTATAGATCTTGTAGTTATAGGTATGTATACAGTTATTCCGGAATGCAAAAATAGAGTTATTTGACCAAGGAACAAAGTAATCAACAATATTATTATGTCATACAACGGAGAGGAATTAGGGCTTCTCAAGGCTTCTCAACTCAAACGAAAATACCAGGAACAACTGACGCAACAACACGGCATAACGTTGCTGTTGCTATAGGTGCAATATGGCCTATCATCGTCCAATGATGACGTTTTATGAGGGAAAATGTGACTTCAGCGCCAAAACGGCTAGATCGGTACTACAGCTGTCATAGGCCTGGTCTGGCCTCCGTCACTCTACCGTAGGTACCGAGTTAAGCACCCTACACTTTAGCGCATCGTAAGCGATAAGCTTGCTTGATTTCTGCCACTCGCGCCAGACGGTAACGACGTAGACGACGAAGTAATAACAACGCTTAGTTGTAAGTCAAGCTTAATTTTTGCGCATACGGTCGAGGTAATTCAAGCTTAGGAATTTCTTGTTTTGACGAAGATAGTATATCATAGTCAATATCGACTTCAGCGATTGCTTGGGTACTATAGCAGTCAGGTTTATAAATAGCGTGTTGTTTCCTACTGCAGGCAAAGGCCTTTCACGAATAATGTTGAGAGATATGTAGGTATGTATTCGGTACCAGCGCACAATCTATTCGTCGGTATCAACGAGAAAAATAAAGATTTCTGGAAACAGACGATTTCTTAAAATTTTGCGTTCAACAAATAGTAGGGGATAACTGCAGATAGCTCATGCAAAGTTTTTTTTCCGTTCTACTTACTAGTTACTATGTAACTGACTATTGTCCTGTTCCAGTTTCAATAATTATGCTTATCCTACTACTGGTAGATAATATAATAGACAGAAAATGATGGCCACCCTACAATCTATAGAGAAATCTGTTAGATTAAATCATCATCATCATGTATGGGCCGTTCGGTTAAATTGTGATATGCATGTGATAGCTTTGCTATACGCATTATAATATAGACGAATATGATAGAAATACCTACAATCCAATTGCAAAAATAGCCCCAAATAAAGTAGTTTTATGTTACAAAATATAAAAAGTAATATTATGACAACTCGAAGTAATTACAAATAGCGCAGTTAGCGATACAAAAAAACGATCTTTCCACTAAATCCGATCCGATTTTTTCCGCCATTTTTGCACAATTGGAACAAAAATATCCATCACGAAATTCAAGAAATCTCGTTTGTACGACAAAATAGATCGTTGAAATATAAAGTTTTAGTAATATGTTTATGCAAACTATTATTACCATATTTTTATAACGCCGCACATAACATTTGGTAGTACAAAAATGGCCCGTTTTGGAGGTTGTCTATTGAATAGAAAACCACAGGAGAAACGCTCATTTATAAATCGCTGGGTGAATACAACAACGGCACAACTCAAAAATTTGCAAATTTGAGTTAGCACCGTATTCTGGTTCTACATCGCATACTTTATCTTGTGCAATATAGACGATATCGATATCTAACTCGATATTTCATCGAATCTAACCCTTGATGCGTAAAGTCCGGCCACTGAAAGATTGCGTTTTACCATAAAATTGTAAAAATCTGAATGAAAATATTGTTTACCTGTGCTCACTCTAGTACACAGGGCACTAGCTGCCCTTTTAAGTTCAAAAAGCTACTAAATAATGATCGGCATTTATAGTTTTCATTCAGTTTTTTACAATTTTATGGTAACTGTCAAACGCATTCTCTGAACGGCCGAACTTTAGTAACTACAGATGAATAGTTATGTTCGCGCGCACTCTCTCGCGCCAACATTGATGTAATTTTTCTAAAAATCAACTTTTATGACTTGTGCCGTTGTTGTATTCACCCAGCGAAATAGGGGTGTATAAAAATAATTTTATTCTAAAATTTTTGAATATCGGGCGGGATACCTATACCGTATTGTTTCATGTTTTAGAGCATAAAAATTCCATTAGGATGAACAAACAAAAAATTGCATTTGATGAATATTTTTACGTGGCCGTTTATTTTTAAATAAAAAATAATAAAAACGTCGAATGGATTCCAAAACGATTTATCTGTCTGTTTACATAGCGAATAGAATTTCGTTCTAGTAATACTTCAAAAGCTTTGACAATTTAGGTTGGAAGGTATTTTTTGTGATAGTTGTAACACATTGTATATTTCTACGAAATGAGATAAGATTTTAATAAAAAACTAAATCTGTTCGCTTCCACAGTTAAAGGTTCTATCTGCAATGTATCGAATGAAAGGGTGTTATACAACGTGTTAAAGAATAAGCGCAAAATCTCATACACCCCAACTGATTTATAACAAAATAATTTGATTGAAATAATAATTTCATTATTTTGATAGTTAAAATTTAGAGTTTTGAGACAAAAATTATTTGGTATGATTTCAGCAATGAACGAAAGCGCTAAGGTGCTCATGGATACATTTTAAGAATCTTGTTTTGGTAGTAGGGTAGGGTGAGAGTGCCCGAGCGGTGGGTTGAGATCGAGATCAGTAAATTTTAAATTTTACAAACAAATTATTTAATATTTTGAAAAAGAAAATCCCATGATGAAACCATGATAATTCGATTCGATGTCCACCATCAAACTGAACAACTTTCTCTATAGGACCAACATCGAAATCGCGAAAAAAAAATCTGCTGTCCCATACATTTGGCTCGAGTAGGTTTGCAGTTTTTATGGAACAGCTGATTTTTTTTCGCGTTTTCGATGTTGGTCCCATTGAGAAAGTTGTTCAGTTTAACGGTCTGATCATCCCCTTAAAGAAGTGTCAGTATATTAGAAAGGACCCTATAGAATACAACTCTTGAGTTGGTGATAAAATACAACAAACGAGAAATTTGGTCTTCATAAATAACCAACCTTTTTACGTGATAAGAAAAAAAATATTTTTAAAAACCAAAAGCAATTTATAACGATCTCTACCCACGTCCTTAACCTAAATGCAAAGTGGAAAACAAGTAAGTACTCCAGAAAAATAAGTCAATGGAGGCTTGTTCGCTCCTGGGTTCGGAAAAACAAAGTTTTTTCCTCGTTGTCACGGCTACTTCTGTCCGATCCTTTACAGCGACCGTCCGTTACACCGATACGAATATCACTCTGTCGTGTCCAAACCTTAGACGAATTATATACGGACCCGCCTCGCCTTAGCATTTCCCCTCTGCCAACGTGCAAGATCGTGCAACGTGCTAAACGTGACAGCCTATAATTGCGGAACAATAATTTCGAACTTATGACGTTTGGGGTTCACGACACTGTTTTTCATGATTTATAACATTCATAATTAGAATCTAAACTAATGGAATAAAATTCAAAGTTGTGTATCTCGTGCTACCTCGCCCCCACACAAAAAGTGGCAGAAAAGTTTATTAGTAGAATTACACGCGTAACTTGTCCTCATATAAGTAGTCTAAGGTCCAAACAGATGATGTTTGAAACATCTAGCCAGATAAAAAAAAAGCCCCGGAATGAACAGAATGGTTCTCAAACTGATTGTATTACTTCTTCACTTTCTTTAAGATATTTTAGGTCAATTAATGTGTCGGGGACCGCAAGTGATTGTAAAAAAAGTAATGGTTATTTCATAGCGGTCCTCTAAGCATTGATTGACCTAAAATATCTAAAAGAGAGTTAAGAAGTAAAACATACATTTGCTTATATCCCCAAATAGGTGACAGAATTATTTTTTACTTTTTAAATTTTATTTCTGTTTTTTTTTTTATTTGTAATTTATAGCTAGGTAGGATATTCTAATATCCGACATGTTTTTACGATACCAAAGTATAAGAAAGAGCATAAAAGCAACGAAATTTTAAGGCTATTTTGCATTACAGAAACAGAGATTTGAAACACTTCCTCTCACTTATTCTTAGAACAGCTTTAGTAACGTCCAAGATATGTCGGATAGTATATGTATCCAATAAATTAACTACATTTGGTAATCAAAATTGGCCAATCGGAAAATGGAATCGGAAAATCTCTTCGTCCTTATTTGGTATGAATTATAGTAACACATACAGTACGAACACTCCCTGTCTCCCACCAATTTGTTACCTCAACCCCGCTGGGCAGACGGAGGCAAACGACAGTAGGCCTTTCTCATTCGCACAGTTTTTCCAATTTGTATGCAACCACATCTAAGTGTTCACGGTGTGACAGACGCTTTAGTCCCTTCCTGCCCACGTCAAATAAACAGTTCAGTGGCAACTCTTATCATTGTCTTAGATAATATCTGTAGGAGACAGCCCCGTTTTATACTGAACGTTGACGATAACCACCCCCATTTGTGGCATAAAACGCTTTGGTTTTTTTTAGAGAGAAGAAAACAACGGAATAATAACAGGTATTTTTTTGAAAATGTTTATCATTCCTGACAATGTCTTTAAGACTACATTAAAAAGAAAAATAGAGATAAAATATACAGAATGAGTTTTTTCTGTCTAATTTTTTATGGGGATGTTTGCATGATCAAACTGAGTAACTTCTATTTTAGGTGCAACATTAAAATCCTGAAATTAAACATTTATAAAATATGCCTAGGATATCGGGCTCACCCCCCGTCACACTGGACAAAGTTTCCGTACTACTGGTGAAACGTGGATGTTCTGAGGTTCCAGAATATCTCTGACCACCCCCTCGGGGAATATAGTCGTGAGCATATGGTATGGTGGTGGAGGATATTTTCACATACAGGGCGTAACAAAACACCCGAGTAATATGTAAAAGGGTGGTTTTTAGATCATCAAACTGAACAACTTTCACTATGGAGACAACGTCATAAAAAAAAACCAATAGCTGTCTCACATTAAGAGTCGAGTTGGTACTGCAGTTTTGTATGAGAGCCGATTTTTTCTTTTTGCTCGATGTTGGCTCCATTGGCTCCATGGTGAAAGTTGTTCAGATTAATCGTCTAAACCAACCCTTCAAATATTACTAGGGTCATTTGTTACACCCTGTATATTAGTACCTAAAGATTAACCTAAAGAGGCGAATTAATGGAACCAACTAATCAAAATGTATAAGTAGTCCATAGTCAAATTACCCCCAAAAAATAATCTACAAAATTATAATCCCCCAATCAATCTCTAATTAAAGACAGGCCCTTTGTAATGTAAAACCTGGGGGACAATACAATTTCTAATTAACCCTTAAGACCCCATCTTGAGGGCCCTAGATATGGCTTCAGAAGGGTTTTACGGGGGTCCATCAAAACCAGATATGTGAGGGTTTACCTGTCATAAACATTTCAACAAAGTTAAGTTTAGTGTTTCTTTCGTAAGATTTTGAGACTTATTTCTGAATTGTGAAGAAAGATATTTGTTGTTTTAATAGTTTTGTTATATTTTAATCATTTTGTTGAAATATGACAGAGTTGTTGATTATGATACAAGTCTTATTAACTAAAGATAAGATTTAAATAATAATTACCAATTCCAGAATAATCTGCCTTCACGGAGAAAAATATCTAGTACAATTATGTGACAACTATTTATTATAGCAGACTGTACGTACGAGATCCGACCGCAAAATTGTGTACCTATTTGTTTGGTGAACGAAATGTGATTTAAGTGAATGTTTATACAGAGGTTCATACAACGCCATTGGGTTACCTAGCAAAATCTTGCCGCAAGTGCCTTTACCATGGTGATGAGTAGAAAAATTGGTACCATTTTTTCCACCGATCTGTTTGAGACGTAAATGAGGTGTCATCTGAAGGAGACCAGTCTAAAGAACTGGTAAAACTAGGGTTGCCACCTCTCAGTCAGCCGCAACTCTAGGGTTCAAAGAATTCATTTAACCCTTATTCATTGTCATTTTAATTTACTATTTACGTCTGACATGGTTGTATGGGCTCGATCCCTTGGCATTTGAAAAAAAGGCAGGCACCACAGACTATATAAGTCTGTGGCAGGCACAGTCTTGACATGATGCTAGAAGAAATGTCTTCAGAGATAAGCTCGCCCTTTGTACTTGCAGGACGCTGCAGTGGGCAGACTATAACATTTTTAGGCTTCTGTACCCAAAGGGTACCCTATTCATAAGCCTACGCTGTCTGTATGTCCGTCCTACCTATTTAGGGTGCAGATTTTATTAGATAGAGCTATTTTTGCGAAGTTGTGGCAGAATGAGAGGTGGCAACCCTAGTTTTTCCAGTTCTTTAGATTGGTCTCCTTCAGATGGCACCTCATTTACTTCCCAAACAGATCCGTGGAAAAAAATGGTACCATAAATCGTCATGGTAAAGGCCAAAGATTTTGTTAGCCAACCCGGCGGTGTTGTATGAACCTCTGTAGAAACATTCACTTAAATCACATTTCGTTCACCAAACAAATAGGAGCATAATATTGCGGTTGGATCTTGGTATATTATAAGTCGATTAATCAACTTAAAACAAAAACGTAAAGTCTGCTAAAATAAATAGTTGTCACATATACTACTACACATTTTTCTTCGTGTTTTTAAAATTACAGCCGATAAAATAAAAGAGGCATTTTAGTATTAACGAATAACGCCTAAATTCTTACCAGAGCCACGCTCGTTCCCGGACGGATAAGCCACATCGGCAACAGATGTTAAGGCCCATGATGACGATGATGATGATATGACTATACAGGATCCTTCTTTATATACTGACACTTTTTTAAGGCGATGATCAGACCGTCAAGCTGAACAACTTTCTCTATGGCACCAACATTGAAATCGTGAAAAAAAGATCAGCTCCTCCATACGAAACTGCAAACCGACTCGAGTCAAATGTATGGGAAAGCAGATTTCTTTTTCGCGATTTCGATGTTGGTCCCATAGAGAAAGTTGTTCAGTTTGATGGTGTGATCATCCCCTTAAAAAAGCGTCCGCATATTAAGAAAGACCCTGGATTATATTACTTATCGTACTTTTAATATCGCAATAGGAACCTTCCACGGAGTTATAAAAACCAACATCATTCGAAACCTAATTTATATTTTTATCCCTTCTCCTCGAAGCATTTATCTTATCTCCACAGAATGTCTTAGGAAAAATCCAAGGATGATAAATAGATTTAAAACCCATTTGAAGGCAGGAAAAAGGCACAAACTTATAAAATCATTTTTTTTCTGTATCAAAGAAAATTGCGAGTTCAACTTGGTTTTCAACGGATTTCCGCCTTCAATGCAGAAACGTACGGTCGGGAAAAAAAATGTATAATATAATAATAGCTTAAATTTTTTCACAACAACATTTATTGTGTTTTGTATTAACTAATTGTAAAAACATATTTATAACTCTACACTTTTGTGTTCAAAAATTAAACTAACAGAAAATTTGAATCCGCAAAATCCGTGGGCTTCGACAAAACAGACCAGAACCAAGATTTTTGTATTCGATGTTTATAAAGTAATCAAGTAGAATTCATTCGTTTATTCACTCATTAATCGTATTCACGTATTAACTATCAAAGGCTTTAAGATTAAGACAGTTAAAAGATTCAAAAGCACGAAGACATTTAAAAATAACCCAAAAACAATTGTTTTTCGAATTCAGCGAAAAAAATCTTCTCACGCTTTTAAAATACATGAATAATAAATCTGAAAATACACCTAAGGCACTTATATACTATTATTAGCCTGATTTTAGGTTAAATAAATCTTTAAAAAAAAACTGGACTGGAGTTTCAAGACTGGAGGCCCTTGGGGGCGATGCCAAGGACTTTGTTAGGGAGATAGGGCAGCGAATGCGGACTAAAGGGGACCCACGCTTGGGAGCCTTTGTGGTACAGAGAATATCTCTGGCCATCCAGAGGGGTAATGCGGCCAGCATCTTAGGGACCTTTGAGCCGGGGTTGCGCAGGGCAGTGCCTTTAGATTAGTTAGTGATAGTCTGACGAAGCTTGCATGCGGATTTTATCTTATGTGCTGCCGTTGACGAAGCTTGTAGCGGACGTAGATGCATTTGATTAAGGTTTGACGAAGCCTGCGTTGTGGATTCAGTTTTTTTTTGCATATTGTTTATAATTTGAATAAATATTTTTTACTCAAAAAATAAATAAATTGTCAAACAACTTTTCTGCTACCACTCCATAACTTGGTAAGCCGTACCTCAGTCATTCATCTTCCACAAATTCCACAGTCATTTGTTAAGGGCTGAGTCTACGGTTATACTCACCGAGATTCTGAGTTAATCCTTCCTTACCCACCGTGTTGTGGGCCCTTAAGTTATGACGTAGGCACATGTGGGGAGATTATGATTTAAATTAATTAGAAATCTTGAGGAATGTAACTGAAAGCGCTCCATACAAATGACATCTGGTGATATTTTCAATACTAACCAATTAAAGTCAATGACATTTTTCAGAAACAATCTAGAAACAAATCTCTATGTGTATGAAGTCAGATTTTAGTTATAGTTCGGCCGTTCAGAGAATGCGTTCCTGACACCTATCAGTTAGTCACGACTAGTGATGGAATTCATTGATTATTGATATAATAATGTTGTTTTAATGCTCATCAATTGTTAAAACGGTAAACAACCAGCAAAAATATTTTTATCGTAACTGCAACGCCATTACAAAGTATCAGTTCAATCGCGACGTGTCAGGAACGCATTCTCTGAACGGCCGAACTATAATTATTATAATCCTAGCACTAAAACTAAATCTGACTTCATACAAACACAGAGATTAGTTTCTAGATTGTTTCTCACTAGACTTCGTTTGTATGAAGCGCGCATTTACGCATTCGGAATAAACTCCTCTTAAGTTATACCCTGTAAAATCCCACCGCAGGGTAAAGGTCCCACGAATGTGAGTGAGGGAGTGGGCCATACCACGCAAGCCCAGTGCGGATTGGATACATAAAAAAATACTGTATGTAGCATTATTTCTTATATGATGCCTAGTCTTTGACTAATAATTATATGGTCTGGTTACGCGTATAATTCTACTAACAAACATTTCTGCCACTTTTTGCGGGGGCCGAGGTAACATGAAATCCGCAACTTTGGATTTTATTCCCCATAACTTTAGATTCTAATTTTGAATGTTAAAAATCATGAAAAGTAGTCTCGTGTGAACCCCAAACGTTCTAAGTTCGAATTTATTATTTCGCAATTATAGGCTGTCTCGTTTAGTGATAAGGTGTAAAATTGAATGTAAATGCACAAGATCAGTTGTGCTTATACCGTGGCAAAGGGGAAATGCTACCGCAAGGCTAGTCCTTATAATAATTAGTCAAAGCGCCTAGTAGTTAAATGAAGTGAGGATAAGAGGTAGCGAGTGTCGGCGTTTTGTTTACCCGTGACTAGTGGCGGCCACCGGCCACACGGTTTGTGGCGAGTCCCTATAAAGTTTATGAAAGAGCGTGTGAACTGCTTGCCGCTGGCCACCTGTGGCTGTGGCCGGTAGCTTATTTGCGTGCAGCCTTATCCACGATTTATACAGAAGAGACGTATGGCGGTGGCGGATAATCTAAGTAATACAATATAAACTAGTACGTAACATAGCGTCATTTTTGTCGTAAAGGAGAATCGCGCCCGCTCCCCAAGTGACGTTGCCTAGAGGCGCGGGCGTAATTCTCCAAACGACGCTATGCTACGTACTATAAGGTTTATAATTGTGTAACTTTGACTAACCGTCACCGCCACACGTCTGTTCTGTATAAACCGCGCCTTACATCGAATGATTAGCACATCTTTAGTTTCCTCATACAAAAGATCAATACCCAAAATTAATTTGGTCAAATGATTTCAATATTACCTCTCACTCAACCATTCACATTTCCACCCAAGTGTAAACGGAATACAATAATTCTAATCAATGTACCTCTTCGAAATGGACATTGAAAATCTTGTACAACACCTGAACCTTATAGGCATATAAATAGAGTCCAAGTTCCTCGGTGTAAATTTACTTAGTTCCGTCAAGTGGCAAAGGGCTTACCGGTTGCCATGGTAACGGTTAGTCGCCTGGACATGGCTCAATTAGTCATTGGGCTGAATCTAAGGAAATAATGGATTAGTTTAGCTTTGAGTAGTGTCCAAGCAATTAATTATTCACTTTTAGATTTGTTTTTAGATGAAAATCTTCATCACCACGTCCCACCGTCTTGGTCAAATGAATTAATTGAAAATTTTAAATTTTTCATAGTCGATTCGACTAGTGTTGCTGTACTATCGACACATAATAGGTAATAGTACATAGTTATACATAAAGATCTTTGACTATTTATATGTGGACTGGGTACGAGTGTAGTTCTACTAACAAACATTTCTGCCACTTTTTGCGGGGGCCGAGGTAACATGAAATCCGCAACTTTGGATTTTATTCCCCATAACTTTAGATTCTAATTTTGAATGTTAAAAATCATGAAAAGTAGTCTCGTGTGAACCCCAAACGTTCTAAGTTCGAAGTTATTATTTCTCGTTTAGTGATAAGGAGTAAAATTGAATGTAAATGCACAAGATCAATTACTTATACCGTGGCAGAGGGGAAATGCTACCGCAAGGCTAGTCCTTATAATAATTAGTCAAAGATAAAGAACGACCACTACCCCCCTTTGACTTCAGATACCCCACCTCACACACTTTCTGAAGACACTTTAGGAGATCCGAGCAAGGGAATGCAGTCAGGCGCGCGCACACGTTTCATTTGACTACATAAAATTGTGTCTTTTCAGTGCATAAAAAACGTTCAAAAATAACGCTAAATTTACATTTTCATTTTTAATAACAGAACGAACAGTAAAAAGTATCGAAATCGTGGCTTTCAACTCTACACGCAATGTCATAGACAGTTTGCACAAAGTGCGCATGTGAAGACGCCATTTTGAAATTCAATAACGTTCTATAGAGTACCGGACCTGTGCTACTCGTCCGAGAGTCATTGTCCTGGCACACCCTGGACACTGCCTACAAAAAATAGAAATTGACAAGATGACGTCAGCACATGCGAAACGGAGTCTAGGGCCACAACAACTTAAGCTGCGTGCGGTACATGACTTTTTCGAAATAAAACGCGGTTTTTATCCTTACCACCCCCTCAAATCTTTTTTTTTGGAACACCTTGTATAAGATATCAATGGTATACCAATAACGTAAGTACGAATGCGAGTACGATAAGTTGGAAATGTTGTAAAAGAAAACAGGTCATTATATTATAACGCTTCGCTAGTATCACGCAAAAGTCCGTTCAATTCCGAACGTAGAAATATTTTATATTTATACAATAGAAATGTAACAAACTTGAGCTCTTTTCTGCTTAGCATTTATAGTTAAGGTTCACTTCCGATGCCAGCGGCTGATGCGACAGTCGCGCGCGGCTCGCGGCCGACGACCGATGCGGCAATACTAGTTACTATGAAAACGTATGGCGCCGCTTCCGATGCCAGCGACTGACGCGTGCGTCAGACGCGCGCGGCCGATGCGATAGACATATGGCATATGACAGAACCACGCGTCAGACGTGCGCGTCAGTCGCATCGGCCGCTGGCATCGGAAGTGCATCTTTAACTAGCCCTTGCCCGTGGCTTTATCCGCGTGGCAATCATTTGTTTCCGGGACAAAAAGTAGCCGACGTCGGTCGCATGTTTTAAGAACTTCGCTGCTAAATTTCATCTAATACGGTTCAATATAATGTTGCAGTGTGATTCCAAATTGGAATATTCCCCTATTTTTTCTGTGGGTGTCGTACATAGCAATAAGGGATGAAGTATCTAGGCAAGCTTTTGCCAAAACCTGAAACCTCCAATGTGAAAAGATCCTAGCCACCCCTAAAAAGTATTATGGTCGTAAGTTTTTGTATACACCACTAGTTTTTAGGGTTCCGTAGTCAACAAGGAACCCTTACAGTTTCGCCATGTCCGTGCGTCTGTCCGTCTGTCCGCGGCTTAGCTCAGAGACGCTTAGTACTAGAAAGCTGTAATTTTACATGGGTATACCTACTACATGTATATTGGGTGGGTAGTTTTATCACGCCGACAAAGTGGTTTAAGAAAATCTTGATAAACATTTTTTTAGGGCGTTTTTCCTACACAAAAAGTGGGGATGCAATTTTTTTTTCTCGTCTATCCCATGTTGTGGCTTATCGTTGGATAGGTCTTTTAAAAATATTGTGGGTGTGGGAAAACCATTTTTCGATTTAGGGATCCGTTAGCAAAATATTAAGCTTTAAAGTAAAATTTTTGTTAGAGTCAAGTGCCCGCCTCCCCTGCCAGAATGTTTCTATGGAAGTGCAGGTTTTAAAAATGTTCCTAAGACCTTTCTACCGCATTCTCGTATCTCAGTTTCACAGCAAACTCTAATAGAACCCATCAACGAAGGCGAGGATTGCAACAAACACGAAATTGCAATAACCACTGGGCGAAGTTAACGACATTTGTCAGCCGAACCAGCCAACATTTTTCATTACTGGCCAAAGTTTTAGTTTGGAACTATCCTTCGCGTTATTGCGAAAGTGCTAAGGGAAATATTAGCGGCACAGATTAAGCGGGCAGATGGTGAACTCGTTGGGAATTGGGATAAAAGTAGGTCAGAAACAATTCGATTTTAAAGAAATGTTTTCAGAGGCAAAATTTTGGATACTGCAGCTGATTATTATTTTTAATAAAAATTGAGTTACGAAATAGTTCTCACTTATCATCAGCCACAGTGACAGTGAGTCAGTAAGTGAGTATACGTCTTCTCTTTTCCATTCTGTTGAAATGTATGTACAAATAAGCAAAGTAAAATGTTCCTACAAGATACTTTTTAAAATCTGTAACAGATAGGCGTAAGTGACCTAAAATGATTTTTATAAAATAGTTTGTACTATTTTCTTTATTTGCTAGAAGCAAAGTAGGTCATTATATCAAAATGATATTATAAGGAATGTCTTTTACAACGACATTATGTGTTTCGGTATTTTCTGCGATAGGATCAGTCATTTGTTTGTCTCTGAAACATAATAAATCGTCATATTATTAGCCTTCTTTTTCTGATAACAATCTCAGTTTTTGAAACAGTAAACTCTGTTTATCATTCCCTAAGGCTAGGCTAGTATTATACAACGTGTTAATGAATTAACGCAAAACTAGAAATTAGTTTGTTTGGAATCGAGAGTAGAATCGAATTATGATGGTTTCAACATAGGTATTTTTTTTCTAAATATTAAATATTTTGTTACAAACAAAATATTTAATATTTTGAAAAAAAAATCCTATTAATATAATTAAATATATAATTATAACAAAATAATTAGATTGAAACAATAATTTAATTATTTTGATACTTAAGATTTAAAGTTATGTGCATTTCAAGTCTTGAGGCATAAATTATTTGTTATCATTTCAGCAATGAATGAAAGCGCTAACATGCTCATGGATCCATTTTAAGAATTTTGATTTGGTAGTAAGTAGGATGAGTGTGCCCTTGCGGTGGGTTGAGATCGAGTTCAGTAAATTTTAAATTTTAAGAACAAATTATTTAATATTTAAAATAAAAATTACTTATGTGGAAAACATGATAATTGGATTGCTCCTGCTCCTGTAAAGTTTTTTTTTTAAGTTAGATAGTTTTTCCCCAAACACAAAATTATATCGCCACACAACATTTAACTTATTATTCGATTATTTTATTTCGAATAGCCATACTATTCTCAGCTCTTCAGCTAAATGTTAAGTTTGGTTAGGCTGAAATCAAACGGCTTTATTCGAACCGTCCCATCTGTTTCCTACTTGATCTTTGTCAACCAGTACGTGATATAAGATGTGATAACTATTCGGTAAGAGTGCGAAACTATAGTTCTCGAGATATCATCAGTCACTACCAATATTATAGTAAGAAGAATAATGTTATTGATCTTTGGAGCTTTCTTTGAGTTTGTTGGGAATGTTAGTTCTTTTAAGTGTTCTGTAGGTCTCTAATGATGTATGTTTTATTATTGATACTAGTTTTATTCATGTAGAGAATTTTGATATCTCGTCATAAAAACTATCTACGACCTCACGTACAGTAGCAGCAAATATTTAATGATGTAACACAAAGGAAAACAAATTTTCGTTCCGATACCTACTAACTTTGGCAGGGATTTCTAAAGAAATGAAATGCCTAACATCATATTGTAGTTATATGAGAATTCACTATTTTTGGCACCATGGGACGAGGCGCTCAAGCTACCACCAACAGACTTTTTATTTCATAGGCAAATGATTTCTTATATCCCAAAATGGCAAATTTTTAAATATGAGGCTGCTGCCTGTGAGAAGAAAGAGCAAGAAATTCACAGGTTATTGTGCTGGTAACCTCCAATCCTAATTGCGATTGCGTCAGGAGGGTCAATTAAATTCCTTTGTTTTTTTACAATTCTATTTGAAGTCAGATTTTCGAAATTCTGAAATTGGTCCACGACCATTCGATTTTGAAATTAACTGTAACGGACTATTAAAAGAACACCTAATTGGGTCTTAATCGCGTATTTAATTTGTCTATATGAATAACGAAATGACGACCAAAGAAAAGATGGATGGATTGTGTGAACGATGACATGTGTAAAAAAGGTGTGTGCGCTGAAATGACGACTAAAAGAGATGAATTGAGGAAGACGACATATTGCGCCGACCCCAAATAATGGGATAAGGGCAGGAAGAAGAAGTGGAGGAGATGAATATCGAAATGAATATCAGCTTTTTTTTGGCAAAATATAATTGCTCTCTCTATAGGTACTTTATTTTGCATCTAAATCGGTTGAAACAAGTGAATTGGGCACTGTTTGGCCTTCCTAATCCAGTTGCTAACGATTTCCGAACAGACGTTTTCAAAAATAAAAATATATCGTTGAACCTAAAGAAAGTCCTTCAAAAAACATAAAGAATCGTCCAAATCTCTCAAGGACCGGAACCCTATTCATATTATATTACGCACGGTATTGCTTTCGTTACGCTTACGTTACGTAACAAAAGTCACGGTCAGGGAAACCCCCGGGGGTGTAAGAGGCGATGTAGAAGGAAAAACAATTTTAGGGTTGGACGCATAATCATAATGGTGGGTTTGAGTTATATTCTATGGGTAAAAATGTGTTTGATAAAAAATAATTTTGCGGTGTGATGGTTCATGGAGTATTGTCGAATTTCTGTCAACCTCGTGAGCCCTGCAGTGGGATCTTTAGCGCATATTACGATGGGCATCGAGGCGGAGCGTTTCGCATCGCAGCGGAAAATGCGTACTTCGCGCACTAGAGCGGGCGGTTTCGCAACGCATTGACGGTTTTTTAGTTTCTCATAAAACTGGCAGACGGAAAACGTTCCACTTGGTTATAGCACACTACTTTAGGCCGTACCGGGGCGAAGCGGGCCGCATGGACGGAAATCCGCCGCGCAATAATGCGACCTGCTTCTTCCCGTCATAGTTTGTGATAGTTAATAGTAAATGCATAGATGGGCGGATTTTGTGGCCCGCCCCGATGTGGCCCGTGGCATCAGCAACAGAGCTTCGATCTCAGCCAATATCACACCTAGGAGCAATGAGTTTGGGTTCAAAGTGGGCATTCCAAACCCACGATCTTCAGGGTCTGATGATAACCCGCTCAATAGCAACAGTTTTGAAGGGCGATTGCTTTAAAAAGTAATTGCACATTTAAAATCTTGACCATATTCCTTTCCAGATAGCAACTTTATTTCCACAACAATCCTTTTCGAACATCCTGTTCTAATAAAGTTCACTTTTATCATTGTGGAATTGCAAATTATGATCGGCGGATAAAAAAACAAAGAAAATGATACCTTTCTCATCTTTATTTACGAACCAAAAAGTAAAAACCCAAAATTTACTAGTTCACCATAAATTTTCCAATAAAAAAGAGATTTTAAAGAGTCCAGGATATTGGAAGCGAGTGCGGTGCGAAGATTGTGCGGAATGACGTCATAGCCGGGGCTCTGGGCTATTTTGTCCGGATATTTTGTGAGAATTTCCTAAATATGTTGTTAAATATAAATTGCGTGTTTCGTTGTTTTCAATTTTTCCTTGAATCAGGAAGTTTTCATTTTTCCTGGAATTCTTTTAGGGATCTATTTTATGATGTTATTTCAAAGTTATTGAATTCGATAGGTACTCAGTGATGATAGAACCGGTATTCTTTTCAGGGTTGTCAAATACTATGCAACAACCGCCAACCTCGGCTATTTGGTTTGTGTCTACCTCAAACCAGAATTTATATAGGTTATATACAAACTATGACCGGGTACAAAATATTAATTTTCTTACTGTTTTTTTAGCCCTATAATAATCTAAACATTTAAAAATGGATGTTGATATATCTCAGATTAAAAGACTTCGACATCTTTTGACCGATTGCGATGAAACTTTGGTAGGTTGTGCGGAAAAAAACTATTGCAACGCATGCCGGGCACAGCTAGTATGTATATAAATAAGTTTAATGTTGCCTTTTGTAATTGTGCCTATAAAAATAAAATAAAAAATTAATCATATATTCAAGCCCCCCAATAAGGGGTGGTAATGGTAATAAATTTAAAATACATTTCAGTCTTCAGAACTTGTCTTAAGAAAATGCTATCTGCCTGTAGATAAATTGTTATACAAAGGCTCCGTTATTTTCGTCCGTTGTCCGTCTTATACGAATAGGGTGACCACATTTTAATATTTTTGTGGAAAATTTCATATTTTAGTACCTAGTCATTATTTTTACAAACGCATGTTTTATAAATAGTATTAAATAATAGATAAGATACTTTAGTTGTGGATAGATATTATTTACATGCCTACGTACTAAGCTCACGATCGAATTCCCATTAAGGTAAGGGTGATCAGAAACACTTTTACCAACTAGCTTTGCGTGCGTTGCGTGTAAAAAATATTTATTTCCCTATTTTCTTTGTAAATAATATTTTCAATTAAAAATTTGAAAGTGGGAGTGTAAATGTACGAGATATTAGAAAGGATCGAGAGGGAAGCAGATCAAGAAAAATATGTTTTATGACCTTGTATGCCCATAGAAGTCTCAGGAAAATTGCAAGATGGCCACCTCGTCCACGTGTATCTATCGTACAATATTTCTTGCCAACACATGTTCTGGGCGGGAAACTGTAAATTATCTCCGGAACGCCCCCTGTCGGGCATGTTTGTGTAAGATGGTCCTTCGAGCCGGATCCTATTTATTTATACCTCCTTTTCGCCGTGAGATATTAATTTTAATATTGAAAAGAATGTAACTGTTCTTTGTGGTTTATGTCAATGGGCTTAAAGTTGTTTTTTCGCCATTATACAGGGTCCAACTTAATAAGCTGACAGTTTTTAAGAGGAAGATCAGACCATCAAACTGAACAACTTTCTCTAGGTCTAAATCATGAAAAAGAAATCAGCTGTCCCATACATTTGGCTCAAGTAGGTTCGTAGTTCTGTATGAAACAGCAGATTTTTTTTCCCCTTAAAAAAGTGTCAGCAAATTAAGAAGGACCCTATATACATATTGTGTTGTTCACATACAGCCTTTATCGAAGTTCAAGCTACAGAACCGTTCGGGCTTGCCAATTAAGAAGGAAATTATAATTTCGACTTCGTATTATTTTGCTCTGAATGCCACATTGACATACTTTTTCCAAAATACTTGTGTAACAATTTATTTTATAGTGAAAATTTTCGAAAAACTGCTAATCCCGAATGGACCCGAAGTTTCTATGGGATCTTTCTAAATATACCTTCAAACTGAACACTTTCTCTACACGACAGACGTACGAGTTAAAATATGAATCGAGTAAGTTTGCTATTTTGAATGGAACAGCAGATTTTTTCGCATTTTCGATGTCAGTCCCATAGTTATAGTTATTCAGTTTGATGGTCTCCCTGAATGTATTTACCTACGGTATACAGGGTGTAAACTTAAATGCGTTACATACTTTTGGGGGAGCTTCAGACCATCAAAATGACCTGAGTTCCATACATTCGGATCGGATATTTTCTACAGAACAGCTGATTTTTTTGCGGTTTTAACAATGACATTCTATACACAAGGACTTCGCTTCAGAGCGCTATTAACGGGACCTCTGAGTTATGCCTAATTGTTTTACATTACTGTTTTGTGACCGAATACATTTGAAAGATTTGAAAGGACTGGAATGTCAGCGGCAATGTATGACAGCCGAGCATAATTGATGCATACAAAGGTGACATTAGAGACATGTGCCATTTTTTGGTTCTGTTATTGTATGACGTGGTGAGTCTTATGTATAGAATGTCATTGGGTTTCAATTGACAACATTTCATTTTAAGAAAGGTACCAAAATAAGAAAATTGGAGATTATGTGATTCAAAGCTTATATCAAAATTATCAGATTTTTCTATCAATTATTTCTCGTTGATATTTAAGATATCTTGGACATTTGTCACACAAATTATCTGGTCACATTTAAAGTACCAGAATCTAGCCTGGACTTGTGTTATGATGACTAGACAATGATATAGAATACACATATAGATACAAACATCCATGACTCGGGTACAAATATTCATATTCATCATTCAAATATTTGTCCCTTACGGGATTCGAACCCGCGACCCTCGGCACAGCAGTTAGGTTCACTACCGACTGAGCTACCGGGCTGTCGAAATATCGAATATTTGTTACTATTTCTCATGTTATTTGAAAAATACTGAAAAATACAATAGAGGTTGAATGAGACTTTATTCCTTTGCCTGCTTGGCTTTTCTAATGTATTTGACACTTTTTATTTTAATGTTACTGCGGCCAAGGTATCTTAGCCATAAATCCTACGTTTTTCAGAAAATTCAAACTAAATTAAAAATAGAATTATCGGTCAAAAATAAAATCGGAAAAATACGTATATCTTATTTTTTAACCTATTTTTATATTTTTTTATTAAAAACAGGTGGTTAAAAAATGTTATGTAGTCAATTTTGGTCCTTTAGTAAAAGTTGTTTAGTTTGATAGTCTGAAGCACCCCTTTGAATATGTACACACTCTGTATACAACGTGTTAATGAATTAACGCAAAACTAGAAAGTAGTTTGTGTGGAATCGAGAGCAGAAGCGAATTATCATGGTTTCAACATAGGTAATTTTTTTCAAAATATTAAATATTTTGTTCGTAAGATTAAAAATTTTCTGAACCCGATCTCAACCCACCGCTTGGGCACTCTCACCCTACTTACCACCAAAACAAGATTCTTAAAATGTATACATGAGCACGTTAGCGCTTTCATTCATTGCTGAAATGATAACAAATCATTTTTGCCTCAAAACTTAAAATGCGAAAAACTTTAAATTTTAATTATCAAAATAATGAAATTATTGTTTCAATCTAATTATTTTGTCATAAATCAGTTGGGGTGTATGAAGTTTTGCGCTTATTCATTAACACGTTGTATATGTAATTGTATTGTAATGTTTATTCACTGTCTGATAACACTGTTTTTGTGTTTATTGGTCTAGTGTTTTGATACATTTGAGTTAGTTGCAATTAACGCGATCCGAATGCCCGAAGCTATCCAAACTTTGCCGGAAAAGGTCAGCACAAAGTGGCCAACTAATCAAAAGCGTAATAGAGAGGTCCGCCAAAATGTATTTGTTTGTCTAAATGACTTACTAAGTTTTTACTGCGGTTTTGTTCACATAAAACTAATTTTTTTGTTTTTCCTTTGCAGTGTTTTTTTTACGACAGTTAGAGTAGACCATCAAAATTTACTACTTGTATTGTAATAATAACTAATCATTTTTAATGAAAAATTAAAATGCGAATAACTTTAACTATCAAAATAATGAAATTATGGTTTTAATCGAATTATTTTGTTATAAATCTGTTGGGGTGTATTTGGTTTTGCGCTTATTTACTAACACGTTGTATAAAAGTCTTGCATCGATCCTGGATAATGAGTTATGACCTTTGACTAATTATTATAAGGACTAGTCTTGCGGTAGTATTTCCCCTCTGCCACGGTGTAAGCACAATTGATCTTGAGCATTTACATTCAATTTTACACCTTATCACTAAACGAGACAGCCTAAAATTGCGAAATAATAACTTCGAACTTAGAACGTTTGGGGTTCACACGAGACTACTTTTCATGATTTTTAACATTCAAAATTAGAATCTAAAGTTATGGGGAATAAAATCCAAAGTTGCGGATTTCATGTTACCTCGCCCCCCGCAAGAAGTGGCAGAAATGTTTGTTAGTAGAATTACACGCGTAACCAGTCCACATATAAATAGTCAAAGGTTATGACAGACTATTAAAATTACAATACCTTAAGGTTCCACCAGCTGCGGCATTATCCTCTTAAGTCCTTAGCAGCCTTTTCAATTAAAGAAATAGCGAATTAGCTACTCTTTCTAGAGCTTAATAAAACTGACTTAATTTCTCACGTACCTTTAACTGCCGTCTCGTACTGAAGCTTTTTTAGGATTCCGTATACGAAGGGTTTTAATTAAAGTCATTATATAAAAACTACGTCAGAGTATGTAAAAGTAGCCGAAATCGAAGGGAATGTATGAAAAGATGTATGGACTTAGAGGAAGCAAGAGAGGTATGTCAGAACCGCCCAAAGTGGAGATCTATAGTTTCTGCCTACCCCTCTGGGAAAAAGGCGTGAGTTTATGTATGTATGTATGTATGTATGTACGTCAGAGGCCGTGAGGCGGTCTGAAAAAACTCTCGACACCAGGGCTTGCTGCCCACACGAGAAGAAGAAGAATTAAACATCAAAAATGCATCTGACGTAACCTTTTCTACAAAATTTCCCATAATAAAACAAAAAATTCAAGTCTAATTAAACAGCTCATTTATTGAATGTTGCTTTTAGTCAAATCAGTACGTCTAGCATGATTTCTCGACACGCACGCGACGCGCCTTCGCTGCATTGAAAATAACCTGTTCGCGTGCTTTTCGCGAGAAGAACAGAAATAAAAAAAAATATATTATACTACCATTCTAACATGAATGGGGTAGTTCTACAATTCTACTGGATTGCGAATTATCTGCAATGAAGTTGTGTATATCAATAAAACCACCTCATAGACATTATTTGTATTCTTAGTGTATGTAATTGTAACCCGTTGTATTGCGTGCAATAAAGAACAAATAATAACTGATACAGAACCCTTCTATGCGACTCTTAATCGCACTTTGCAGGATTTTTCTCGAAATTTTCCCTCTTCAGACCCTCTTTGATAATAAAACTAAATGAGACCGTCTTTTTTGTTCATTAAAATATATCTTAATTGAATCTATTACTGTCATTAGATCTTTTTTCTTTCAAAATTTTTGCGAAAAAATATTTGAAGCACAAAAAGATACATTTTTAAAATTTTTCCGACGGTATTTTTTTGTTAAAATAAAATTTTCTTCAAGAAAAATAGATTTTGTCAAAGATAGGGTGTAATTTTATTAGGTACTTTGATTTACTCTGCGTTAAGATAAAAATGTATTAAATTTTTTATTTAATAGGAAGACGGAAGTTCCACCCGACATTTACTCGTTTTCATATTCGGAGGTTAAAGATACCCAAGATAGATAATACATAGGTATGTATCTGGATATCTTCGAACACAAATAAATGATTTCGTCAGCCGGATAGCTCAGTCGGTAGTGAACATGCCTGTGCCGAGAGTCGCGGGTTCCAAACTATAAAAAAAAAAGTATAAATAAAAAAAAAATAAAAAAAAAATTTGTAAAATTTGTAAAATTAAAGGTAAAATTTGTATAATAAATATGAATATTTGCACCCGAATCGTAGATTTGGAAGTGAAACTTCTTATGGGAGGGCTTTGAAATCCTGATCCGCAACCTTTTTGTGTGACGGCAATTCGAAATTTAAATTGGGAGCGGAAATTTTCACATCTGCCGGGCGTCCCGTGACGGCCAACTTTTTAAATTTAAAATATGTAATCTATATTGTTGTCTAGTCATCATAATACAAGTCCATGCTAAATTCTGGTATTTTTATTTTTAATGTGATTAGATAATTCGGAGTATAAAAGAGAATAAATATATTATTTATGAAATTTTTGTCTACAGGGTGTAAGGGACAGACTTCCGCAGATTGAAACGGTGATGGTCTGAGACCATCAATCTGAACAAATTTCACACGAAGCCTACCTCAGGAAACGCGAAAAAAAATCCGCTGTTTATACAAAAATATTAAACCTACCCGTCTCAAATGTTTGGGACAGTTGATTTTTTTTCGCGTTTCTTGAGGTAGGCTTCATAGTTAAAGTTGTTCAGTTTGATGGTCTGAGTTCACCGGTTTCAGTTTGCGGAGGGCTATCCCTAACAACCTGTATTTGTTCGAACATCACACGAAAACTACTGAACCGATCATGACGTGGTTTTTACAGTTCCTAAGATATAGCTCAACTTTAAAATAGTGATATTTTTTATCCCGAAATCAAATTTTTGTATTCCGAAACCACATTTGTATTATTTTGGTGTGTCTAAGATAACTCAGTGATTTTGACAGATGGTTTTAGAGCTATTATTTTACTTTCTAAAAATTTTAAAGCCGAAAGACCTAATAATTTTATGTTAAATGTCATTTAATCTTGTTTTTTTTATTTTTTTTATTATGGACTCTTGCTTGTGCGTTAGCACTGCATTTCCGCCAATTTCAAGTAGTTTGTGGGAGTATCTATCCCAATCTCAGGAATTGTTTTTGATCAAGAACAAGAAGAGATTGAGGATTGCGGAGCCTCGTGGCAGGCAAAAACGCGACGCGCGAACACCACGCGATACAAGTGCTCTTGTCAGAACCTGCAACGTGACTTATTGTATATTTTTAGTGTATTATAACGTTTAGACGGCTCAAACAGCTTTAAAAAGTACAATAAAATCATTAAAACCGCACGCGTTTTTTATTTTTATAAGGTATAATTTTGAATGGACTTTCCACCTACCTAGTAACTTGATTTTGCATACGATTTTAAACGCCTATTTTGAACTTTAAAGTCTTCGAGCACACCCCTGCCCACGGCTCTATACCGTGCGAAAGCCGCTATCTCTCCAAATATCTCAGGTGCAAAAGGTTACTTTCAATTAACTAATAAAATAATAAACCGTACTACCATAATAATTAAATTCAATTTCCCGCTGTTAATCTTTGGCCCTACAAATTTCGATTCTAATTAGGAATGTAATATAGTTGGTTTTTGAATGTGGTAGAATATGCGGTAGTACAATTTTGAACTTTGACTTAAGGTTGCAAAAGCTGTAATGGTTTAACATAATGTGGATGGACTTGTATAATTAATATTTTACTGTTTAATGGTAAACAGGTATTCGATTTGGTTGAGAAATTCTCAATATAGACCATTATTTTAACTATTATAAAACTGTAACAGAAGTGTGTCTGTACGAGTACATTGAAGATATTTACATGAAAAAGATTACGATATGGTTTTTAGAATATTTGTCTGTTTGTTTGTTTGTATGTTTGTAACAGCATCACGCAAAAACTACTGAACCGATTTTGATGCAACTTTTTTGTTTGATAGCTTATGTTCTGACTTAAGTCACGGATAAACTCTAGTATTTAACTATTATAAAACTGTAACAGAAGTGTGTCTGTAAATTGAAGATATTTCCAAAAAAAAAGATGAAAATATGGTTTTTAGGTGTCCCTGACTCCAAATCAACCTTTTTTAGAATTTTTGTCCGTCTGTTTCTGTGTTTGTTTGTGTGAGCATCACGCGAAAACTACTGAACCGATTTTGATGAAACTCTTTTTGTTTGATAGCTTATGATCTGACTTAAAATCTGGTATATAGGTAATTTGTGCCGACGAAGTCGCGGGTTAACTCAAGTCATAATATAAGAAAGAGTATCTAGTACTGCATGCAGTGCGGACATTCCCAATTTAACCTCACCCCCGCTTGGTAGGAAGCCTGGCGAAAAATGTAGGCAACGGCGTATTCCTTTCTCGCCCGCACTCACTCTTCTTGTCAATCTTTCCCATTTGATAGCTAAATGTATAAGGTGTGGTAGAGGGCATTGACTGGCAGGCAGTGACCATTCTGTATGTAGTACTATTACATTATTCTGTGGCTTAAGTACACAACCACACTAAAAGGAGAATGATCAAAACTTTGCATCCAGATAACATTTAGTTCCCAAGGAATTCTTCTTAGATGCGGGTTTCTAATTTACATTTAAATGCAAAGAAAGTAAAACGAACAAACTTAGCGGTTGGGCTTAGAAGAAATCACGATTTACCTACGTGCTTCGCGATAGTTCCCGTTAGGTTCTACTTTTTGTGATAGGCGAAGCGGAAAGCGGGAAAAACTGTAAGTATCGAAAATTTAAGATTACTGATATTGATTCAAATTCAAGCTCATCAAACTCTTTTTTTCCGTAATGAGCGCCGTTGGCTCGTTGCCGAGAGATGTGGACACTCAATCATGAGGGACCGGGTTCGAATCCGCACGGACGACATCATCACTCCCAATTATGACAATACCACTATTCAATGTAGTATTGAACACTAATTAGATACAAATACAACAGAAGACTCACTGACTGACTCTTCGGAAAAAACAATTTAGAACTTAAACATCTTCTATATCAAAAAATTCTACTTTTAATCACATAAAACGTGAAAATAGGGGTGAAAGATTTTATGCAATTCTGTCATATCAGCATGAGCCATATCCCATGGCAATCTCTCATGCTGTAGTAGAATGATTAGCCGTCAGCAATGGTCGTATCGAGCCTGACTGCCCAGGGTGCGCCAGATGAACTCAGTTATCATCACTCGGGAAGGCATCACTGCATTGAAACACGGTATGCAGCTAGTATAGTAAGGGTATAATGCCCTTACTGTACTATAAGGATATAAGTTGATGAAGCTATAAGGGCGAGGTAAAAGAAAAATGAGTAAATGTAATTTTTTGTGCAGTTCCTTAGGACCATAGAAGTATACCATTCGAATTCCTGACTTTACTTTACTCAAAAACAATTGGAGTTAGATGAGAACTGTCGAAAAAGAAAATAATCCTCATTAATTTAACTATCAAAAGGTACTAATTTCATACTAGGTATTGCAGTTTTTGAGATATGCTTAAAATATGAAACACAAAAATGAAAAATACCCAAATAATAGCAATTTCTTCATTTTCTGTGTCGTTCGTTTTCCGCTAAAAGTACACGAAATAAAAATCGCTCCGCTCAAGCACTAAGGTCCAACTTTCACAACAAAGATGCAACGAAGCTTCTAAGTTCGTCCGTCTGTTTTACTACTTTTTGAAAACTTTTATCATCGCTACTGTTTGAATACTATTCTTATTTTGCTCCAGTTTGAATGTATCAACTTGTTAGTAAAATGTCGTTTAAGGAAAGAGTTGGAAAATTGATATGATAATGATTTCTCTTAACCGATTTTAGACTATACAGGGTGTAAGTGACAGCCTAGCCAATACTGAAACGGTGAACTCTGACCATCAAACTGAACAACTTTCACTATGGAGCCTACCTCAGGAAACATTTGAGTCGGGTAGGTACATCAGTTTTGTATGGGATAGCTGTTTTCTTTTCGCGTTTCCTGAGGTAGGCTATCTGCTGTCTATCTAAATCTGCTGTTCCATACATTTGAGTCGAGTTATGTTTGCAGTTTTGTATGGTGCAGCTGATTTTTATTTCGCAATTTCTATAATGACACTATAAAGAAAGTTGGTTAGTTTGATGGTCTGATCACGACTATGTTCCCCGAGGGGGTAGTCAGAGATATTCTGAAACCTCAGAACATCCACGTTTCACCAGTAGTACCGAAACTCTGTCCAGTGTGACGGGGGGCGAGCCCGTTGCCACGTAATGGACAGTGGGTACAATACATGACTCGAAATTAAATTGGTCTGATCATCCTCTTAAAATAATTTCTGCTAATTTTAGCAGACCTTGTATTTAAAAAATAAAAATTTAACTTGTTTTTTGTTTACTACGAAACTGAAATAAAAAGTAAAAAAATTCCCAGAACGAGTCAATAAGAAACAAATCAGAGTTTTAATATGAAACTCGTATAAAATGTATCCGTCAAATACCTCGAGGGCTAGCACAATAAACTAGTTGTGGTTTTCATTCTGCTGTTGTTATTAATGTACAGCTATGTTAGAGGATTGGATGAAGCAATCGCTGCTTAGTAGGGTGACCGTGAAGATATTTGTTTAGGTCGGACAGTCCTGTTTGTGACAAATTAAATTAAATATCTTGGACATTGTCACACAAATTATCTAGTCACATTTAAAGTACCAGAATCTAGCCTGGACTTGTGTTATGATGACTAGACAATGATATAAGCATAAGCATATGCTCCCCGAGGGGGTAGTCAGAGATATTCTGAAACCTCAGAACACCCACGTTTCACCAGTAGTACCGAAACTCTGTCCAGTGTGACGGGGGGTGAGCCCGTCGCCACTAATAATGGACAGTGGGTTCAATACATGCCTCGAAATTGAAGCATGCAGGTTTCCTCACGATGTTTTCCTTCACCGAAAAGCCAGTGGTGTTACAAATCGTACATAAATTCCGAAAAACCATTGGTACGAGTCGGTCTGGACGGGGATAGAACCATCGCCTCCTGCACGGCAGGCAAGGTTACTCGCCACTGGACCACCACGGCGACAATGATATAGAATAAATATATAGATACAAACGTCCATGACTCGGGTACAAATATTCATATTCATCATACAAATATTTGTCCCTTACGGGATTCGAACCCGACCCTCGGCACAGCAGGCAGGTTCACTACAGACTGTACTATCGGGCACCTAACCTAACCTGACCTAACAAAAGACTTTTTGGAGAATTTACCGTTTTCTCTGGGCGTCTATACTAGTCTAGGTATGGATTTATACATAATCTTTGAAAATGGCGTGAGTTTCTTACAGATGGATAACAACATACGTATGAAATTATAAACTTTTGTATGTCATCGGTGTCGATATTAAAATGTGTTTTTTTCACTTAAAAACAGGAGCAGGTTTCGACCTATTTTTGAAATTTTCACGCTGTTCTCTCATAAATCATAATCATAACCAAATCAAATCAAATATCTTTATTGCATAATCTTCTTCTTCTTGCATGTGGGCAGCAAGCCCTGGTGTCAGAGTTTCTTCAGACCGCTACGGCCACTACAGTAATAAAGTACAGTGAAAACTCTTGGAAGGCCTACCGATAAACCGAACCGAAAAAGACTATGTATTATTGTATACATAACTTTAACTTAAGAATTTATATTGTAATAGTTATTAAGTCGTGTAGAGTTTCTGGCCGCATCTTCTCTACAGTGACAACACGTTCCGACGCGGTGGTAGCTTTAAAAAAGATTTGACGTTTGATAAGTGTGCCGCTTTGACTATTTATATGTGGACTGGTTACGCGTGTAATTCTACTAACAAATATTTCTGCCACTTTTTGCGGGGGGCGAGGTAACATGAAATCCGCAACTTTGGATTTTATTCCCCATAACTTTAGATTCTAATTTTGAATGTTAAAAATCATGAAAAGTAGTCTCGTGTGAACACGTTCTAAGTTCGAAGTTATTATTTCGCAATTATAGGCTGTCTCGTTTAGTGATAAGGTGTAAAATTGAATGTAAATTCACAAGATCAATTGTGCTTATACCGTGGCAGAGGGGAAATGCTACCGCAAGGCTAGTCCTTATAATAATTAGCCAAAGGTGTGCCGCAAGCTCCTATATTGAATAAATTATATTGACTTTGACTTTAAAACAATAACGTTACACCGATCTTTTTAGCTTATTCCTAAAATCCTATTTTCACAAAACTAAAGGTCGCCCCACACTAGAGTCACGCGCGCCGCGGTCACGGCACCGCTTCATTACCGCGATGCTATTTTCAATCATAACTATAAACTAGTATTGTTCGTATAACCGTACCTTTTTGAGGGGGTTTAGAAATGGGGATTTTATACTTTTTAACTACACCACTAGTTTTATATTTCTAACATAACTTTAAAGGTGTATTCAGACGACGAAACTGAACAGCTAAAGTCCGGCCGCTGAAAGATTGCGTTTGACAGTTACCATAAAATTGTAAAAAACTGAATGAAAACTATAAATGACGATCATTATTTAGTAGCTTTTTGAACTTAAAAGGGCAGCTAGTGCCCTGTTTACTAGAGTGAGCACAGGTAATCAATATTTTCATTCAGTTTTTTACAATTTTATGGTAACTGTCAAACGCAATCTTTCAGCGGCCGGACTTTAGTAAAAGAAAATAATGTTAAAAATGCGTAAATTTCTTAGCTTTTCGAAAAGAAATTCTATAGTGTGCAAAAATTTCAATCGTGTATTCAATTTATGATTTCACTAGATAAACTATCCAAGAGTACTGTTTAGGTAACTGGTATAAATCTTGTAGAAAAATGAAAAATAAGAGAGCCCTTCCCAGGCAATTCCGGGACGTTTAGCACCTTAAAATTGCCTATAGTAAAGTCTTAATACGATACCGATCTTGTGAACGATATAATCGGAAACAGCGCACAATATATATACAGACTTATTTACCTACTCCTTGCAAAAATGCAATTAAACAAACATTTGAAAAGCCAACAATGCAAAACACTTAAACGATTTAACATAATTTATCCTTTGTTCTGAAACTCAATTATCATGCCATTATCATTGTGATCACTCGGCTTCATTCGTGATCCAATCATGATGGAGTTGATCACGATCGGTGAGCCAATCGGAGCTTGAGTCCGTCAAAAGGAGCTGCTTAATGGTTATACCTTTGATGTTAGAATGGGACATGTGATGTGGTATTTGTTCACTGTTTTGGCACAGATTACTACAGTTACTACGCAACAGATACATCACTTCCTTAGAAAACGATAAATTCTGACGCTTTTATTACAGCCAGATGGTACGCGCAAAAATGTACCTAATATAACTTTCCACAGCGTTGTTATTACTTCGTATGCTGTCTGGCGCGTAAAAAAACGGCTGAGTGAGACGGAGCTCTAGTTTTGGTACACACTTTTATTCTTGTGTACTTAAAAACAATTTTTGTGTGAAAAAAGAATTCAGCGCGGATAACAATAGTTTTCACAGCATTTGATCTCCATAGAGTAGATTTTCTAAAAGTCCTTTCTTAGTGCACCCCAACAACCTCTCAAGAATAAATACTTTTCATGTTTCTATCTGTGTCTTGCAAGATCAGACTTTCAGAGCAAATTTAATACTGGCTGCCAGACGAAAGGTTTCAAGACGGTTCTTGAAACCGCTCGTCTGGCGCATCCTGGGCAATCAGCCATTGCAAATCTATCCACTACAGCACGAGTAATATAACTCATGCTGACACGAAAATAAGTTCTCAAAACGTCCATCAGAGTCAGTATGCTAGAAGAACAGTCAAGTATTAGTCTAAAAACGATGGTATACTTCTTTATAAAGACTTTTAAATCCAGATATCAACTCAAACATTCTAGATGACTGTTCTTCTATCGCTTCGATGCCACATCATTCAATATTTTTCAAGCCCAATATTTTGTCACACGGATAGCACTATCGGCAGCGTTCATATTCTTCGTTTGCTAACCGTTTTGCATGTTTTATGATGCCGTATCTAACCACCTATGTTTTTCCAACATCAGTGACTCTCAAAGTGAATTCGATACGGGCACTAATGGAGGTGTTGCAATGATGTTCGCAAGGACGTTCAACCATCAGATTATTAGTTGAACATGTTTGCTTTCTTTTTGTCTCTTAAGCAAGTGGATACGGTAACGGCTTTGCAAGTGTTTTCTGATCAGCTTCCCTTTAATATATCTTAACTATTATAAAACTGTAACAGAAGTGTATATTTACAAAAAAAAAAGATTACGATATAGTTTTTAGATGTCCCTGACTCCAAATCAACCTATTTTAGAATTTTTGTCCGTCTGTTTGTTTGTGCGAGCATTACGTAAAAACTACGGAACCGATTTTGATGAAACTTTTTTTGATGGTAGCTTATGATCGACTTAAAATCTGGTATATAATTTGTGCGGACGAAGTTGAACAATTATTTTTGTACTGTGACATGGGGGTCTAAAAAGCCTCTTAATATTGGTCCCAAAAAATTTTTTTGTATGGTGTTCAAAATACAGGTTGTAATATTAATTAAATAGGGCACATATCTAAGGGGGTGTTTCAGACCATTAAACTGAACAACTTTCACTATGAAGCCATCAACGAAATGGGGAAAAAACTCAGTTGTTCTATACATTGACATCTTTAATGGAACAGGTGATTTTTATACGCGATTGCGATGGCTCCATAGTGAAAGTTTTGCAGATTGATGGTCTGAAGCAACCCGTTTAATATGTAACGCATCAAATTTTGCAACCTGTATAATATGCACATTTGACCTCTATGAGTCTTTTTAGTACCTATTTAGACTATTATTCTTTAAAGTAAACTGGACATTAAATTAATCAAGTATGTTGGAATCGTAGTGTAGCGAGCCGTAGTCTCTTCCTACCCCTGTGTGATAGTGGTGGGAGTATATGTACTAACGGACCTTCCTATTAGGAATCCGCTAAGTCCGTTAGGCGCAGTTTATACAGAAGAGACGTGTGGCGGTGGCGGATAGACAAATTAACACAATTATAAATCTTATAGTACATCGCATAGCGTCGTTTGGAGAATTACGCGGCCGCGGCCGCGCCTTCAGGCGACTTCACCTGGAGGCGCGGGCGCGATTTTCCTTAAGAGAAGTTTATTCCGAATGCGTAAATGCGCGCTGCATACAAACGCAGTCTGGTGATATTTTCAATACTAACCAATTAAAGTCAATGACATTTTTCAGAAACAACCTAGAACCTAATCTCAATGCTTGTATGAAATCAGTTTTTCGCTGAAATATAGTTTCAATGCTAGGATTAATTTAAGATTTGTATGGAAATCTTTGAAGCACTGTAACTTTATAACTTATCATTGACTTTAATTGTTTAGTATTGAAAATATCACCAGACTTCGTTTGTATGGAGCGCGCTCCGAATTATATTCCCTTAACGACAAAAACGACGTTATGTTACGTACTATAAAGTTTATATTGTGTTACTTACGTTATCCGCCACCGCCACACGCCTCTTCTGCATAAACTGTGGCTTAGATCCGTAAGAATTTAGCATCGAATCGAGCTATCGAAAAATTAATTTTTCAAATTTTAAATACTTTTTCGATAGCACAAAATCCTTTGTCGCCAAATTCTTATTTTTATTTCCTTTCCTGTACCAACACCAAAACCTGACCTATAAAATCTTAAAATAAGAACCACATAGCAAAATATTCAGAATTCCCAACAAAGCAAAGTTAAAGGCAGGAGAAAAATGCAGTGTATCGTGCCAAGGCAAATTTTACGTTCACAGCACAATGAATTCAAGAATATTATTGTGGAAATTCGAAATTTAATAGGAGTTTTGATAAAAAGTGACCGGTTATTTGAATATTTATTGATTTATCGCTTGCAACTTCTTCGTGCTTCTGAGAGAATTGTTGGCGATGAATTGAAATTGCTAATGATTTTTTTTAACCCCCGACGCAAAAAGAGGGGCGTTATAAGTTTGACGCCTATGTTGGTCTGTCTGTCTTTGGCATCGTTGCTCACAAACGGACCTATTTCGATGCGTTTTTTTTAAAGAAAGCTACTTTTTGCGAGAGTGTTCTTAGCTTTGTTTCATGAAAATCGGTTCAGTAGTATTCATGTAACTTTAAAAATTATGAAATAACATTAAATTACAAATTAAAAAAAACCCCAACGCCAAAAACAAACATTTAAAAAGTTAAAAATAATTCGGTACCTATTATTTTTGAATGTTTACTTTTTAAATGTTTGTTTTTGGCGTTGTTATAAAATATATTTCGTCGTGTGCTTTGAGAGATAGACTTGTTCTTATAGTGTCGCCCTGGTGTCAGAGTTTTTCAGACCGCGTTACGGCCTCTGACGTGGTTTTTATGTAACGACTACTGCCACCAGAGATAGTAGCCGGGACCAACGGCTTAACATTCCATCCGAAGCACGGAATCATCTTTCTATTCAGACAATCAGGTGGTTCAGCCAGCAATGTCCTAACCAACTGGGGAAAAACCTTTGACTAATTATTATAAGGACTAGCCTTGCGGTAGCATTTCCCATAGGCCACGGTATAAGCACAATTGATCTTGTGCATTTACATTCAATTTTACACTTTATCACTAAACGAGACAGCCTATAATTGCGAAATAATAACTTCGAACTTAGAACGTTTGGAGTTCACACGAGACTACTTTTCATGATTTTTAACATTCAAAATTAGAATCTAAAGTTATGGGGAATTAAATACGAAGTTGCGGATTTCATGTTACCTCGCCCCCCGCAAAAAGTGGCAGAAATGTTTGTTAGTAGAATTACACGCGTAACCAGTCCACATATAAATAGTCAAAGGGAAAAACGCACAAAGTGACATATCACTAGTGTTCTGTTAATGTAATAGGTAGAGTCAAAAATGACGTCTAAAAGCTATCCATGTCATATTATTTTGTTTAAAACATTATGATTTGATTCGATTGAATCGACTCGACTCAAATATTGGGAACAGATTTTTTTTTTTTTTTTTTTTTCCATTTTTGCCCCATTGTGCAATTTGTTCAGTTTGAAGGTCTAAATCGACCCATTAAATATTATTTTAGTCTTTTGTACCCTGTATATTCGTAGAAAACATTACCGCTATGTATTTACAAAATAAGGTCTAGTCTACACCGCAATACAGTGTAGAGTGAAATATCTTTGAATCTATTAACTTAACTTAAGCCTCTTCACACGAAACAGCTGCAAACGCGTGTCCCGGCGCTTGTAACACCTGCGCCCGGGCCGCATATAAAGTGACGTTTTGTGTGGCAGGGCTCCGAACAGGAAAACCATGGAGTCTAACATCTTATAAAAATTGTAAAAGCCTCCGGGTATTTAAATTTGATGTCGTGGAAAGTTTTGACTTTGTAAATTACTGATGATTATAGATTAATAAACTCACGTGCTATTCCCACAGGGATAAGCAGACACTATAGACTCCACTTTGGGCGGTCCTGACATACCTACCTCATTTGCTTCCTCCACCATACATTTTGTCGTTCTCTCCGTTGATTTCGGCTACTTTTAACATGACATTTTGTAATAATGCCCCCATTCTGGTCTAGGTACGTCATACTCCAACTAGGCTTCTCTCTAACAATATTTCCTTCCACGCTTGCCTAATCTATTTCGTAAATAGATTTTCATTCATTTAATAAAAATATTTGTAAATTACTAAACATTCTTTTAACACAGACCTACTTTTTTTAGTAAGTAAACTCTACAAAAACGTCATATAGCTGTCATGCCTTTAACTGTTTCTTTTTAGGGTTTCGTAGTCAAACAAGGAACCCTTTTAATTTCGTATGTTTTCAGTCAATTTTTTTGGCCCCAAAAGGGACTCGAAAAAACAATAACTAAACATGAACGATGATAAACGTGTTATCTATCTCTCCATCTAATCTAATAGAAAGAGTGGCGATGGATAGTTTTATCTCAAAATGGAACAAAACATCAATCGGGTCTAAGTCATTTTAATGCGTCTATCACGAGATATTTGCTCAAAGCGAAGACCATATAACTAGGGATCAGCCTTGCGGAAGCATTTACCCTCTGCCACGTTATAAGGTCAATTAATCATGTGCGTTTACATACCATTTAATACCTTATCATTAAACGAGACAGCCTATAATCGCGGAACAATAACTTCAAACTAGTCGGTTTGGGGGTTCACACAACGCTATTTAAAAAAATCTAAAGTAATGGAATAAAATCCAAAGTAGCAGATTTCATGATACCTCGTACTCCGCAAAAAGTAGCAGAAAAGTTCATTAGTAGAATTACACGCATAACTCGCCCATAGTTATATTGTCTAAGGCTCAAAGTAAAAGGCGTACTTTAACCTTACTTCAACCCATAATCAAGAATATAGTCAATACAAGAAATACAAATCTTGAATCTAAAAAATTCAAAATGAAATCGTCTCTACAATTCTACTCGGAGTGCAACAATTTGCACACTAAACATTTCCTTGGCTTGTTTACGTGTTTTCCTCGAATGCACACACATTTTTCATGAATTTCAACCGCTGCAATACGGTGCAGGTTAAATTAAGTGTGGAATTCGACGATTTCTTTATTTACACGAGCCGTTGGAGAATAAGTTTTGAAGCAGACAATACCGATTTCTTTGGTTGAAACCTTTTTCTGTGTAAATTTTCCATACATAAGGATGGTCAATGATGATCAGAACATAAAACTAAACAACTTTCTCAGGGAGACAAGAGTCGAAATCGCAAAGAAAATCTGCTGTTCCCATACTATCGACCCAAATGTACATTTAGAAGGACCTTGCATACTTATTTACATTCGTACATTAATGAGTAGGTATAGGGTGATTATAACAATTTTCTAGCCTCTAGCGTACAAAAAGGCGTCAAAAGAAATTATATCCCTTAGTCGTCAGATGACTGTGGTGTCTGTACTAGTGGTGGGGCGGACCTTGACCAAGGGTTAGTCTTAGTCATAAAATATGTCTGCATACTATACTTATTACCTACTTTATTTGAAATTGTTACTTATTTTTGGCTTGTCTCTCAATATACCTAAGTGATTTGTAACTGTTGGGAAGATGCGATTTCCTTCCAATACAAGCATGTATCATGCTCGAAGGGTGGATCTCAATTCAAATTATGTTAAAAATATTGAGATATAATAAACATTGTTTTTTTTTATGACTTCTCAGAGATAAATTTGGCTCAAACAATTTGAACTGATTTCAATGAAATTCGACTGGGAACCTGGCAAAGGTAGTGGGAACACGTTAGATGAGAGCAGCGCAGGACCGTTCGTCGAAACTTGGGGGAGGCCTATTGTCCAGCAGTGGACGTCTAACGGCTGATATGATGTGACAAAAATATAGCCTAAGGATGCATTAGCATTCTGGCGAAGTCTAGTCGGCGCCGCGAGCAAAAACTGGGCGAATTCAAACCACTTCTAAATTTCAAAAAGATTCAAACCCCTTTTTATGCAAATGTAAAGCCCTTTGACTATTAAAAAAGTGAAGGGGGTGGGAATAAAAGATGGTCATTTATCAAAAGTACTTTTTGCGGCAAGTTGGCTACTTCTTATCTTTTATGAACTGGATTCAGTGAGTCATTCTCTTTTCATAGCGCTTGTAAACGTCGCGTCGCGGTGATTTAGAAAGATCCTGACATTTTGGTTAATGTCTGGGCGTTTAAAAATGTTTATTCACTGTTTTTTTAAAAGATTTTTAAGGGTTCGATTTGTCGACGGTGAAATAAAAATGAGATATTGGCGTAGAGGGAGAAGTAATAGAGGTCGGAACGTGTTTTGTCCTATTTACTCACTAAGAGATGCACATAGCAAATTCGAGATCGCTATGTTATTGCTATTCTTTTTAAAAAAAAAAATTATTGGACTCTTTCTTATGCGTTAGCACTGCATTTCCGTCAGAGTCAAGTAGTTTATGGGAGAATCTCTCCCAATCTCAGGGTTTTTGATCAAGAGCAAGAAGAGATTGAGGATTGCGGAGCCTCGTGGCAGGCAAAAACGCGACGAGCGAAAACCACGAGGGACAATTGCTCGAGACAGAACCTGCAACGTGACTCTTCTATCCTTATCGACGTAACCACTTTTTTTATGCTACGGCGACCTGACTCCGACATGTCACTTCATATAAATTGTATGGGATTTTATGACTATCGCTGTCTCATACGCGGTTACACAGACATTCTGTCTACCAGCGTAAGCGAAAAAAAAATCGTCTATGGATATTGGCCAAGGTGGTATAGTGGCGATGGTTCGATCCACGTCCAGGCCGACTCGTACCAATTAGTTTTTCGTGGGCTCAATTCCTGTCATATGACTTGTGCACTGCTGGTGAAATGTGGATATTTTAATAATGCTTTTGTTTAAAATAATGTCTGACGCGGGATAAATAGTCATGAGCGTTTTGTAATGCCATGCTAAGCAGCAAATGCGAAGAGTTCATGAAAGAGCGCAGCGTTTGTGGACCGACGACCTGGTGAAGGCGGCGCGAACCCGTTGGATGAGGGCAGCGCAGGACCGGTCGTTGTTCGGATCCTTGAGAGAGGACTATGTCCAGCAGTGGACATCTATCGGCTGAGAAGATGATGATGATACTTTCGATCAACAAAATGTTTTTCATTGCATTTTTTTCTATTTAATTCCCTGTGCTGAGGTTTTACGTTTCAATTCAACAATCTGTTCAAAAATTCTAAAAATTAAAACGTTATAAAATTATCAAACAGTAAAAATCCAGACTCACCCAAGTCTCAAGTGTCCGAGAAAAATAAGATTCAGAAGACTTTCAACAAATAAAGTAACTCATATTCTACCTGCATGCCGAGTGCCTCTCGAAAGCATTTGAAAACGTATAAAAGTAGAGAATATCGTAAAACTACGGCGCACTCTCTCGGTCGGTCGGACCGAGTAGGTCTCAACATATCGGATTACTAGCGACTTTGAGTGTGTTCCTTCTGATTTTATTTTTAGTCTTTGCTTTGATTTGTGACGTGTCTTTTGAGATTCATATGCTAGTTCTTACGTATAGCATATGGGCGTAGTACATAGTAAAACAGAATGTTATGTTTTAAATGTCAGTTGACTACGCACACGTAGGTGTATATAGGCTTCTCAATATACTTATTGGGATAATCAGATCATCAAACCGAACAACTTTCTTTAAAAAGGAACTTTCTTTCATAGAAATCACGAAAAAATTGCAAACTTACTCTACCGATTGCACATGTTTTATCAAGATATCGGATTTTAGTTCCATAGAGATAGTTATTCAGTTTGATGATCCCCTTAAAACACCGAAAGACCCTGAATGTATAGGATATAAACATAAGTGCATTACGTATTTTAAGGGTTGCTTCAGACCATCAAACTTAAATCTTACACTATATGACCAAAATCTAAATCGTGAACACAAAATACAATTAATACATTTGGGTCGAAGTAGGCACGACCATTTTTAATAGAATTGATCTGGCATCATTGTTAGTGAAGGCAGATTACAATTTATCATTAACAGCTTCGATTGAATTGAACACACCTCTCACGTCTCAATCATCATCATCATCATCTCGATGGATGTCCACTGCTAGACATAGGCCTGCCCCAAGGATCGCCACAACGACCGGCTGGACTGGCTTTTCGGTGAAGGAAAACATCGTGAGGTAACCTGCATGCTTCAATTTCGAGGCATGTATTGTACCCACTGTCCATTATAAGTGGCGACGGGCTCATCCCCCGTCACACTGGACAGAGTTTCGGTACTACTGGTGAAAGTGGATATTCTGAGGTTTCAGAATATCTCTGACTACCCCCTCGGGGAATATAGTCGTGAGCATATGCATGCCAATTAATTTTATATTTAACAGTACATTTTATAATTCAAAACAACAATAAAAACCCCCAAAAAGATCTCAACAAACTCTTCATTCAGCAATATGTCAAATGAAGGAAGCAATCTGTCACCGGAGTCGATCTCAAATCGAATGGAGCTCTTTAATTTCCTATCGCACTCGTCAGTGCGTGAATAGGGATGTGTAGATGCAATAATGATACTCTTTTCGGGACATTACAGCTTTGTCCCGAAACTAGCAACACCTCCATTTGGAATAGAACTAAGAATACTTCGCAGTAGACTGGGAGTGGATTAATAATTCATCTTATAGGAAATTAGGTTGGAATCCAAATTCATCTACTGTTTTGACCAAATAACCAAAAACAAACACTGACAATTAACGGTACCGTATTTGGACCTACTGCTCGTAACGGATATTATATAGAGGATGTTTGTTATGGCAGGCCTGCTTTGCAATAATTCATATGTAGGTACGACTTTGATACTTTGTCATTTAGTCTTTGGAAATTCTTTCCCACTTAAAAACAAAACGTGAAAATCTTATATTTCACATAGAACACAATAATTTCTATTAGAAATAAACTAACATTTATGAAAATGAAAAACATGCTAGTTACATAATTATTAGAAGATGATTCATTAGGTTTGTTCAGAAATACAACTCAAATCGGATGAATCCTTTTATTTTATACAATCCTAATCGTGTTCGACTATGGCGACTTCGAAGATTATTTTAAGATATTTTCAAAGAGATGAAATAAATACATATTTTTTTGTAAATACGGGACAAACATACAAAACGCGGGACTTAACTCCCAACCCTACTCCCGGACATTAGGGTACCGCATGACAAATTGTCTGAGCCGAAGACAAGAGGATATTAGACATGGGATGGATGTGGACGGAACCGCGGGACGAAACTTTACGTGGTTCTTGCGGTTTTGTTCGGTTTTGCGGGATGTATTAGATTGATTGATTATTTTGTGAATGTGTGAGGTTTGTTAATAATGCGGTCTTGGAGTCTGAACTTTATTTTGTGAGGTATTGGGGTTGTATTTTGTTTGATAACTATGATCGAATGTTAATTAACTATAATTTAGTATAGGAAAAACCAATATTACGTAATACAGGTTTTTTCCTACAGTTATTAAATAACAGCCGTGTTGGTGGAGGCGATGGTTCGATCCTCGTCCAGGCCGACTTGTACCAATGAGTTTTTCGGAATCTATGTACGATTTGTAACACCACTGGCTTTTCGGTGAAGGAAAACGTCGTGAGGAAACCTGCATGCTTCAATCTCGGGGCATGTATTGTACCCACTGTCCATTATAAGTGGCGACGGGCTCACCCCCCATCACACTGGACAGAGTTTCGGTACTACTGGTGAAACGTGGATGTTCTGACGTTTCAGAATATCTCTGACTACCCCCTCGGGGAATATAGTCGTGAGCATATGCATGCATATTAATGCATGCATGCATGCCGTTTACGCGTATTATGCATCAAATTTTGTATGAAATTGACAAGTCTGTAACCACCTTAACACATAACTGGGTGTTAAGATAAGATAAGATAAATATTCTTTATTTGCACACCAAAATACACAAAAAACAATAACAATATACGCGAACAAGAAGGTCACAAAAGGCGGCCTTATCACTAAAAGTGATTTCTTCTATACAACCAGTGTTCTTGGGTGTTCATGGTGGCCTCTCTTAAATTTCAACGAGCTATCATTTAAAATGAAAAGGCAAACATTTCCAAACAAATTTTATATTTAACAAAATGAATAACGAGCGTGAAGTCACAGTTCTTGATAGTTGAAAATGGGTGTCTACGATTCGCAAGATGGCGGCGATTAATAAGAAAACTAAAAATAAAAGTTGTCTGTTGGTCCAGCTGTAGCTGACTAATAGTTTAGTTCGAATCCGGTGATTCTGTTAGTTCTTGTTACAGTTTTTGTTGGGTTTAAACTAGGATTGAAAGGAATCGTTTGTTAAAGCGACGGTGGTGCGTTGCGGAGAGGTACGGGCACTCAATCATGAGGGCCGGGTTCGAATCCGCACGGACGACATGACATGTACCAATGAGTTTTTCTAATTTAAGAACGTAATACCGACTGCCGTGGTGGTCCAGTGGCGAGTAACCTTGCCTGCAGTGCAGGAGGCGATGGTTCGATCCCCGTCCAGGCCGACTCGTACCAATGAGTTTTTCGGAATTTATGTACGATTTGTAACACCACTGGATTTTCGGTGAAGGAAAACATCGTGAGGAAACCTGCGTGCTTCAATTTCGAGGCATGTATTGTACCCACTGTCCATTATGTGGCGACGGGCTCACCCCCCGTCACACTGGACAGAGTTTCGGTACTACTGGTGAAACGTGGATGTTCTGAGGTTTCAGAATATCTCTGACTACCCCCTCGGGGAATATAGTCGTAAGCATATGCTATGCTATACCGACTGCTCTGAGTCTCTGCTGCGTATGTGAAGTCTACCAATATGCATTGGGCACGCGTTGTGGAATGCCGGCCATAAACCCTCAATATGACATAATCTTTCACACGAATATCAAACGGTCTGTTAGATAAATTAGTAGGAACTTATCCAGAAGTGATGAAACAGGCCCTTATCAATCAATCACATATACCTACTCTGTTTTACACCAAAAAAAGCAGTAAAACACTGATAAAAGGTACAAAAAAGGCGTTCTTATCGCTGAGAAGCAAATAGGCTCTATTAAGGTTTCAAGAGTAATGATTTCTACCTTAATTTTCAAATTTCCATTCACTCAAATTACAAATAGATGCGAATAACTAACACCACTTCTACACGATATATGTGTTTCATTTGACACAATATGTACCTCTCAGACATTTGGAGGACCCTGGAGGACCTCTGAGGGCCCTCGAGGACGAGCAGGTGATCAGGGGATTCGTGTGTAAGTGGAAAATAGGGGAAGTATTTGAGGGTGAAATGAGGTTGTTAGGCAGTGTTTTGGAAGCTAAAATGTAGCTGAGGATTCTTTTAATTTTGGCGGTTAATATCATCGAATTAGGTGCTATTAGTTCAAAATAAGTATAAAATAATTATTAACCGTGGTCTAATGGTTAAAAGCATTGGGCTCTTGACACGGAGGTCGTGGGTTCGATTCCCACGGGGGACCCCTAGTGATATGTCACTTTGTGCGTTTTTCCCCAGTTGGTTAGGATATTGCAGGCCGAATCACCTGATTGTCTGAAAAGAAAGATGATTCCATGCTTCAGATGGCACGTTAAGCCGTTGGTCCCGGCTACTATCTCTGATGGTAGCAGTCGTTTCATAAAAACCACGTCAGAGGCCGTAAGGCAGTCTGAAAAAAATCTGACACCAGAGCTTGCCCACACGATAAGAAGAAGAAGTTCACAATAAAAATTTATACATGATCTTGTAATGCGATTGGAACATTATTTTTTCAGTATAATCAGCATGAAATATTATTTCATAATGTACTTTTTCGTAAGAAATGGCATAGATGGTTGGTTGTCACAACGGCAATAAACTGGCGCCTAACTTGGCCGCAAAGGTGATCTATCCCACGCTATCATTATGGAGGAGGAAAGAAACAACTACAAAGGTGACACTAGAGACATGTGCCATTTTTTTTTATTGTATGAGCGAATTTATGTACGATTTGTAACACCACTGGCTTTTCGGTGAAGGAAAACATCGTGAGGAAACCTACATGCTTCAATCTCGGGGCATGTATTGTACCCACTGTCCATTATAAGTGGCGACGGGCTCACCCCCCGTCACACTGGAAAGAGTTTCGGTACTACTGGGGAATCGTGGATGTTCTGAGGTTTCAGAATATCTCTGACTACCCCCTCGGGGAATATAGTCGTGAGCATATGTTTGCTATGTTATTGTATGAGTCTTATGAATAGAAAGTCATTGCGTTCAATACATTTCTCGTCACTAGCTATCCATACATGCCTGTATAGGTACTTAAAGTTGCGGCCGACTGTACATGTTTTCAATTACAAATAAAGCATTCCAGAACAAGATACAATCACGATGTCAATTGAATTAATGAGCGGCTCGTCTCTTTGCCACGTATCGCTTTGTAGATCGAACTTTAACTGCTGCGTTTTTTTAGTTGCTAGTGTGAATCTGTCACTGACGTTTTGGCGCGCGTATGTAGGAATCCGTTATTTTGTTCATACATAGGACCAATAGTTTGATGACTGACTGACAGACGCACAGTCTAAACCACTAAAGATAGACATGGCATTTGGAATTGGAATACATATTTCACAAAGAATGTAGGGGTGTAGGAAGGTGGTCATGGTCATGATCAATGAGAGGCAATAACATTGAGGGGAAGAAGCTTAAGATCTCCGGGATTTGGATATCCATCTCCGAGGAGGCACATTTGTTTTGTCGCCAAGACATCACAGTCACACAGGATAAGTTCCATGTTCTCCTCCTCTTCGCATGCTCGGGAGCTGGGATCTAGGGTGAGCTTCATTTTGTGCATCATCGTGACTTATTGACATTATTTTCTTGATTTACTGACACTATCACATTTGTCTCCCAAAACCGATGAACTTCAGAAGTTGATCAAAAGGGGATTTAAACGAGCAAAGCCACGGGCGGACAGAAAGTAAACTATGCCATTCTTAACCAAAGCATTCCTGTTTAAAATAACTGCCCGGAGATCGGGAGTGCCAATAAATCGTAGTCACGCTTCGCCAGTCATTATTTATCTGTGGAAATATTTGGAGACGAGATCACAGAGTAGTGCTTGAATCACACTTTTATTCATAATCATCATCATCAGCCTATAATGGGTTAACTGGACTACCTGAAGTAAACTAAAAAACCCGTTACGAAACAGTTTCCAAATCTTAGTTCGCAGCTGGTTACGAAAAAAGAATAGATATTATTCTTTAAAATAATTATTCTTTATATAAAACTAGTTATGAAACTTAGTCCCGTAATCGGACGAAAAGATATAATCAAATTAACGCTAAAACTTACACATTTTATCCGTCATTTCATACAAAACTCGGAACTAGAACTGGAACTTACCTGAAAAACAAAACAAAAATTTCGTAAGTATCGGAATAAGGTCTTTTTTATTTATTTATTTATTTATTTTAACACTTTATTGTACACACGGAAATACAGATGAATACAGCATAATAGACAAGTACAAAGGGCGAGCTTATCTCTGAAGAGATTTCTTCCAGCAGACCCATGACAAAGAGAAAGTTTACAAAGTGAGGCAGGCTAGGTGTACACAAATCAAAGAAATAAACAAACTGAAACACAAAATCTGAACAAAAACGTATTAATTGTTAAACTACAAAAGAAAATAAACTGTAAATAAATAAATATTATATTACAAATATACCGATACATAGATACATACGTAAGTATAATAAATATATAATCCTAATTTATGGCAGAGAAAGATAGTGATCTTTAACTTTCTTTTTAAAAGAACTTATTGATGGACAGTCCCTTACACTTGCGGGAAGAGAGTTCCACAGGCGGGCAGCATGGACGGTGAAGGAGTAGGAGTAGAAGTCAGTGGTGTGGGACGGGATATTAAGGAGAGTACGGAGGTGGGATCTACAGGGTTTGTCAGGAGGACGAAACGAGGAAAAACGTTCGCGGAGGTAAGTAGGAGCAGAAGGATTGTGGAGGGTGTTGTACAGGAGACAGAGGATATGAGAGTTCCTGCGATCACGAATCGGAAGCCATTTCAACTGCTTCCTGCAGTTTGAAACATGATCGTATTTGCGCAATCCAAAAATGAAACGGATGCACAAATTTTGGAGTCTCTCTAATTTATTGACAAGTTCCTCTGTGGCATCAAGATAACACACATCGGCATAGTCTATGATAGGAAGGATGAGGGATTGGGCTAAGGAGACTTTGGTTTTGAAGGGAAGGAAATTTTGGAGATGTTTGAGGGAATGGAAGGAGTAATGCACTTTTTGGCTAACCTGATTTATGTGAGCGGACCAAGATAAGTTGGGATCAAACGTAACCCCAAGATTTTTAGCAGATCTTTTTTTTTCCTAAGCTGTTCAGATGTTTATGACTGTAGAGATATATTTGATGTTCTAGGCGTTCAGATAATTTATATTTGTCCACCTTGTATGCTATAATATATCTGATGGTGACCTATGTCATATTCCACACTTAGGAAACATGAAGACTTACAGAAATAAATACACTTTACTGTACCAAAGTGTTAGACCACCTCGTATTGAATCATAGTCATGAGTATGAAAGTCCACCTTAAAATTCACAATATTAGTGTATACAACGTGTTAATGAATAAGCGCAACACCCCAACTGATTTATAACAAAATAATTAGATTGAAACAATAATTAGGTACATAATTTTGATAGTTAAAATTTTAAGTTATTCGCATTTTAAGTTTTCAGGCAAAAATTATTTGTTATCATTTCAGCAATGAATGAAAGCGCTAACATGCTCATGGATACATTTTAAGAACCTTGTTTTGCTAGTAAATAGGGTGAGCGCGCCCGTGCGGTGGGTTGAGATCGAGTTCAGTAAATTTTAAATTTTACTAACAAATTATTTAATATTTTGATAAAAATTACCTATGTTGAAAACATGATAATTCGATTCTGCTCTCGATTCTATAAAAACTACTTTCTTGTTTTGCGTTAATTCATTAACACGTTGTATATCTTATGGTGACCTATGTCATATTCCACACTTAGGAAATCTGAAGACTTACAGAAATAAACACACATTACTGTACCAAAGTTTTTGACCACCTCGTATGGAATCAAAGTCATGAGTATGTAAATACACCTTAAAATCACAATATTAGTGTCTATAAAGACAAAAGTCAAAACTACGTCCAAAAAACTTGTCGAACTGTCGCTGAAAATTTCACCATTCAACTGATTTATATTCACCCTGACTTACGCAACTCATGAATTTCCACATTTTTGACATTCGGACGGATATTTTCGGTGTCGACTGTACATAAATCCAGTGACGTTTCGGTCGCTCGCGAGTTTTTTCGACACAAAAACGTCATAATTTGGTGAAATATTGCCGTGTTCTTTTTCGGGGATGAAAAGCTTGTGGACGGTGTTTCGTCAGACATTTTTGTCGAAACATAAGTTATTCAGATCAAAAAGCAGGAGAAAAGATTGGCCCATTATGAGACTTTAAGCAGTTAATGCCGTATTTTTGCTTAAAATCGTCATTTTTTCGACGCTACTAAGGGATACGTTTCTCAGGGCCAAAGGCTAGCCAATTATCAATACAAACAACAACGAAATTTTTAAGGCTATTTTGAATTACAGAAATAGATTTGAAACACTTCTCACTTATTCTTAGAACCGCTTTAGTAACGTCCAAGATTTATTATATACAACGTGTTAATGAATAAGCGCAAAACCTAATACACCCCAACTGATTTACAACAAAATAATTAGATTGAAATAATAATTACATTACATTTTAATGCTTAAAATTTTAAGTTATTCTCATTTTAAGTTTTCGCATTAAAATGATTGGTTATCATTTCAGCAATGAATGAAAGCGCTAACGTGCTCATGGATACATTTTAAGAATCTTGTTTTAGTAGTCAGTAGGGTGAGAGTGCCCAAGCGGTGGGTTGAGTTCGATTTCAGTAAATTTTAAATTTTACAAACAAAATATTTAATATTTTGAAAAAAATTACCTTTGTTGAAACCATGATTATTCGATTCTGCGCTCGATTCTAAACAAACTACTTTCTAGTTTTGCGTTAATTCATTAACACGTTGTATATTTGCTAAACAGTGGCGACGGGCTAACTCCCCGTCACACTGGACAGAGTTTCGGTACTAGTGACACGTGGATGTTCTGCGGTTGTAGAATATCTCTGACTACCCCCTCTGGGAATATAGTCGTGAGCATATGCATGCATGCTAATCAGAATTAGCCAGAAACCTAAATAGGAATCGGAATATCTTTCCATCTTTATATGCAATGAAGTATATTTTTACATTTAAAAATGTAAGTACATACTTCGTTTATAAGTTATGTAAAAAGATCGCCCCGAATCATTTTCTGGGTTCGTGCAACGCCATCTAGTTTCTTATTAGAAGATCAATGCAATAATGAGCGAGTAATTGAGGCGGGGCATACAGAAAGACAGACAGAATAGACGAAAGTATAAGGGTTCCTCGTTTGACTACGCGGCTACGGCTAGTAGCTTTCGACGGAGGATGAAGGCGTAGTTCTCACGATATATTTGATTATGATTCCATGTTCGGTAGGTTCCACAAACGGTGAGGGACTTTTTTAGCCAAAAGAAGTGTGTCAGAATCAAAGCGTGTATCGAACAGTCTCTGTCTACCCCCGTAAAACAATAACAATCTCTAAAAACATTTCCATGTCTATTAACATCAAACCACTATCGTATTAACATACGCCATACAAAAACACCTCAACTATCACACAAAGAGGTCGATATCAATAGAAATGAAGCAGAAACAATGGGAACCGTAATTCAGGGGTTGATCACCAATAGAATTGCAAACCTAGGGGTTCCGTACGACTGACCGACTGATAAGGTTGGAAATGTAGCGGGTGGGTTTTAACAGGAAAACGTTGGAGAATGGAAATTCTTGTAGGGCTGAATCGATATCCTATTAAGGATAAAAAGTTTATTTAAAACGTGTGTCTACTACCGATAAAATAAAAAATTATTTGCAATTGTGTTTTTATAGGACGTTTTTTGCTGTGAGCGTGTTGGCTGAGCGGTGGGACTCACCCATGGTGCAGAGGTGGATGCTACTGCATGCCAGCTTATCACCATTTGTACAGTAGTAGGTAATGTAATGTAAATTAATGTAATTGATATTGTAATTTATTGAATTTTATTAATGAATGTATTTATTTGTGAACTAACATAGTTATAAGACAATTGTTACTAACACAATATGGATGAATAATCTGAAATAAAAGATTTTTAATTTAATTTAATTTTTTTTTTGGAGAAAGGAAATTCGGTTATCAAGTTTTTTTGGAGGGCTGAATTCGAGATAAAAAACAATTGATATCAGATTCTTAAAATTTAATGTCTACTACCCGTAAAAAGGTAAGTAAGTTAGTAAATTACCTGTAGAATCCCACTGCAGGGCAAATGCCTCCTCTCACGAATAAGGGTGAGATCCCTGGGGCCATACTAAATTAGTGACTAAAAAAATTCAAAATTTTCATATTATTTATATTTTTACTTATTTAGATTATATACGTGTATTTTAACAAAAGTCACATTGCAGGTTCTTAGCTGACACCAGCACTAGTCTCGCGTGTTCGCGCGGTTCGCGTTTTTGCCTGCCACGAGGCGCCACAATACGCAATTTTTGTTCTTGATCAAAAACAATCCCTGATTTTGGGATAGATACTCCCACAAACTACTTGACACTGGCGGAAATGCAGTGCTAACGTTCGAAAAAGTCAGACTATTATTTAAAAACAAAAACTTTTAACAAACCCACAAAATAAATAAAGCATCATTCCCAAAAACGAAACGAACTCGCAACGCTACTTCATTCTATATTTTAACCGTATATATCCCAGTCCTTAACCCCCTAACTGCCCGTTAACCGACAGTAACCGTACTACGCCCAAACTAGCATTTTTATACCTCATGGCAACATTAACACGTCGTTTGCAGGTTAAATGTGCGGTTTATTCGTTTTATGTTGAGCTGCTTACATACATACATACATTAATTATTAGTTATACCTACTGTTTTACTGTACACTTTAGTTTTTGGTGTTTTCGTTAGGATATTATACTGCTAAAATTAAAGGCAAATTGTCCTGATTCGGAGTTCTACAGCCTATTATAAGTCCCACTGTAGGGCACAGTTCTACCCCTCAAGGTGTATGGGCGTTAGTCCACCACGCGTGTCCAATACGTTGCATTTGCTATAATACAAGAATCTTCTTATATCCATATAAATAAATAAATATTTTGGATATTGTCACACAAATTATCTAGTCACATTTAAAGTACTAGAATCTAGCCTAGACTTGTATTATGATGACTAGACAACGATATAGCATACATAAATAGATACAAACATCCATGACTTGGGTACAAATATTCATATTCATCATACAAATATTTTGTCCCTTACGGGATTCGAACCCGCGACCCTCGGCACAACAGGCAGGTTCACTACAGACTGTGCTATCATGCCGTCAATATGCTGATGGTTTCTTAAGAAGATGATCAGACTATCACTACTGCAAGCAAACCAAGATAAAAATGTATAGGAGACCAGATTTTTAGGATTCCGTAGTCAAACAAGGAACCCTTATCCTTTCGTCCATTCTGTCTGTCTGTCTGTCCGCCCCGCGTCAATAACTCGCTCATTTTTGCACCTATTGAATCGAAATTTGACATGAAGACAGATAACAGTAACCCAAAAACAGAAATTTAGTAGAGAAACAAAATTTTTTCGACCCCCCATTTCCCATACAAAAAAAAATTTCCAACCCCTCTTGATTGGCTTTTTTTTTTTTTATATCGAGTGCGGTGTAGTTGGATAGGTCTTGTCGCACGCGTGGTGGACTAACTACCATACACGCTTTGCAGTGGGACAAAGTCAAAGTCAAAGTCAAAGTCAATATAATTTATTCAATATAGGAGCTTACAGCACACTTATCAAACTTCAAATCTTTTTTAAAGCTACCACCGCGTCGGAACGTGTTGTCGCTGTAGAGAAGATGCGGCCAGAAACTCTACAACATAACACGACTTAATAACTATTACAATATACATTCTTAAGCTAAAGTTATGTATACAATAATACATAGTCTATTTAATAAAATAATTGATACTATACAGTAAAGTAAATAAACTATAAGCTAGTGACCTCAGACCCAAGCATTTTGATCATTTAAATTAAAATTGGACGTATACAGGCTGATATGTTATGCTGCTGGTATGTTCAAAAGATCAAATTTTCTTATTTAGGACTTTGAAGAAATTACTCCAATTTCCTTGTAAACTGAATTTACATACGTAGATTGAATTGTCAGCGAACTTTCTTACAAGGAGGCCTTATGCTAATTTGGAAGAAATCGCAAACTTTTTTCGTCTCGTAATTTTGTTTATTAATTTCATTACTACTTTATTTGTAAATTTTTTAGTAAACAAACTTTTTTTCCTTTATTTGTTAGGTGTTTGATGTCTGAATTTCATAATCATATATTCCTACTATTATTATTATAAATAAGACATTTTGTGACGATGATTACAGAGTGAAATTGATATCATTAGCATCCTTTTAAACTAAGAGTCTACCCATCAAACTGAACAACTTTTACTATGGTAGCAAACAAATCGGACCAAAAAAAATATCTGCTGTTCCATACTAAACTGACCGCCAAATCGCAGATTTTTGTTGTTGCTTTGGTCGGTTTGCTCCCATAGTAAAACTTGTTCAGTTTGATGGGTAGACTAAACTGCAATGCCTACTCGACTCAAATGTATTACTTCTAATTACTTTATTTGTAAACAAATAATTAAGGGGAATTGGTAGAATGCATTAAGTCATTAAGATAAGATAAGAAATGAAATAATCGAGTCCAATTTTGTTTCTGTAATACAAACCTATCAGAACATTTCAAGACATTTCTAATTAGCCCAAAATAGACAAATAATTCACGAACAAAACAAATTAAAATTCAAACAATTTTCCATCTCATTTACCATCCTAACTCTAAGGCATCTCGTTGAGACAAAACATCATTAATCTTGCCGTCTCGTTCCTTCATTATAACTTGTTCCCAGCCCGTGATTTATTCGAAGAGTTTTACTGGAATTTAGTTAGTTGGCGACCCCTGGCTAAACTCAAAGACATAAGAATTACTAGAAAAGTCTTTCAAATAGGGTTTTAGACAGCTTTTTTAAAACTGTTCTACGTTAATCACTGATGTCTAAGGACTCTATAGAAAATGTAAATTTTACGTTCCATTACATACAGTGCAAGAAAAATCGAAAACAAAAAATGTTATTTAAATATCCCGCGAAAACGCTTTTCCTGACAATATACGTGGCAACAAGCAGGTGACGTCACGATGACGTAAACTTTGTACGACACTTACACTCTACACGCAACTGTTTACAAGCAGTTGACGTCATCAACCATTCGGCCAATCAAATTCGTTTACGATCACGTGACTAAAGTAGACAAAAAAAATATTTCTTTGTCGATTTTCTCTTAAAATATCCAGTATTTTTCTTAACTGACAAAATAGTTGGTTTCCAAAATTCATATTCAATATGGAAGCCATCAATAAATCCTATATTTAACATGCTGTCAAATACCCTATTTTTAATATGTTCTTTTTCAGTTATTTATCTTTACAAGCTGTTAATTCGTTATCAAACTACAAGACAAGATATTTACAACAAAATTTCACCCTGTATAATAGTTATTCATCGCATTCTCGCAATAGTTAATCATTTTAACGGGTTCTTACCGCGTTTTTATTGTTTTTGGAGTTCCCGATATTTCAGTAGTGTTGCAACTGCCATGATCACGGGATGATCACGGGAGTCATCATCCCGTTAAAATGATTAACTTTAGCTTAATTAATAACCGCGTAACTCTCAAAAATTTTATATTGCAATAGTTTATAAGAAGTGATATGTTGTAGAGTTTCTGGCCGCATCTTCTCTACAGCGAAAACACATTCCGAAGCTGTGGTAACTTACAAAAAATCTGACTTTAGGTGAGCTTGGTAGCATGACATTTAATAAGTGAGGTTCAAGAAACATTGATTTTTATTAATATTTTGAATCACTTCTATTATCTCTATATTCCCGAACAAGACTTGTACAAGAACCTGATTAGTGTTGTCCTTGCCCCGTCTGTACTTGAAAAAGGTTGACAACAGCTGAACCCTAATGTCAGATTAAAGACTTATCCCTTAGTAGTTCTACAAGCTTTTTAATGGGAAAAGGTCGAAATTAAGTCGAGCGGACTAATTTAATGCGTGGGACAACGTCTAATAGTATATTTGTCAGTGAAAATTCAGCAAAAAGAAAGTCATCGAAAATAATTACATGTAAGTAGTATGTCGTCGGTGGTCCGTTGCGGGGAGGTATGGTCACTCAATCACGAGATTTTTTTTTTTAATTTTTTTTTTCATTAATAATTAACATTGTATTCGAAATTAAATAACTGTACACTGTTTCTAATTCTATGGTTATTTATGATAATTTTATCCATTAACCAAAACTAATGTAATAACAGTAACAAAAAATTTTAATGTCAGACACAACGATGACAAGACATTTTTCTAAAAGTCGTCAATTGTGTAGCAACACTTTTGCAAAAGTAGTGCTTTCAGTTTTGTTTTAAATAAACTAATTGATCTCAGTCCGGGTTCGAATCCGCACGGTCAACGTGACATGTACCAATGAGTTTTTCTGCTTTTAATCGGTGAAGTAAACTGCCTGCCTGGCTGCCTGCTGTGCCGAGGGTCGCGGGTACGAATCCCGTAAGGGACAAATATATAAATATGAATGTTTGTACCCGAGTCATGGATGTTTGTATCTATATGTGTATTTTATATCGTTGTCTAGTCATCATAACACAAGTCCAGGCTAGATTCTGGTACTTTAAATGTGACTAGATCATTTGTGTGACAATGTCCAAGATATTTATTATTATTTATTAAGTTAAATATTGTGAGGAAACCTGCATACGCTGAAGAAGAAATTCTGATGTGTTGAAGTCTACCAATCCGCATTGGGCACGCGTGGTGGACTAACGCCCGTACACTCTTCACTGAGGGTTGGGCCTGTGCCCTGCACTGAAACCTCTTAAGGGTTAAATCCTTTTAAACTAAGAGTCTACCCATCAAACTGAACAAATTTTACAATGGTTGCAAACCGATCAAAGCAAAAAAAAAAGATATTCCATACTAAACTGCAATGCCTCTTCAACTCTAATGTAAGGAACAGCTGATTTTTTTTACTGCGATCGGTTTGCGCACAAAGTAAAAGTTGTTCAGTTTGATTTCTACCCATAAAACCTCACCCGTTTCACCCTGTACAGGCTGATGATGAAACGAAAATCAATCCATCAACACACATTAAACTCTAACAGATAATTATGTATCTGTACATTGAAGATATCAACAAAATAAAATGTTTACGACAATATTATGGTTAGGAGTCTACCCATCAATTGAAAAATGTTTTTACCTAATGTGTTTAATAATACTTTTATAATAAACGAAAAACATGTATTTCATCAAGTTTATGCAAATTTTCCAAAATTTACACACAAACTTCAATTGACAATCAACAAAATGCGATGCAAATTACAAAAAAAAAAACTAAATCTTTCATAGTTTTATCTAAAATAAAATCTCCTAACAACTCTTACCTTCAAACTAAGCTTAAACAAAATAAAACGGATCAAAACACACTGATATAACCAACTAAATTAGATTTTGCATACAAAATTAGTTCCATAAAAAACATAACCTTTTATGCGCCTTCGTAACAAGATGACATTTTCAGCAATTTGCAAAAACAACAATTTACAAAACCCATTACGGTGCTGAAGCGCACATTTTAAAAACCTCGTATGGCACTTACACGGTTTTTCTGCAGCCTCATAAAAGCTTGTTAAAATTAGACGTGTAGTCATTTTACCAAAAGAAAAAGCGACGAAGTGCGAGTCGGGATTTGATCAATTAGTGTTCCGTACTACAGGAGACATGGAGACAAAGGACATCATCGGATTTGGTCCAAAATGTTAAAGTGCCGTCCTCACGATGTAAAAAGCCGTGGTGGTCCAGTGGCGAGTAACCTTGGCTGCCGTGCAGGATGCGATGGTTCGATCCCTGTCCAGGCCGACTCGTACCAATGAGTTTTTCGGAATTTATGTACGATTTAACAACACCACTGGCTTTTCGGTGAAGGAAAACATCGTGAGGAAACCTGCGTGCTTCAATTTAGAGGCATGTATTGTACCCACTATCCATTACAAGTGGCGACGGGCTCACTCCCGGCACACTGGACGGAGTTTCGGTACTAGTGAAACGTGGATGTTCTGTGGTTTTAGAATATCTCTGACTACCCCCTCAGGGAACATAGTCGTGAGCATATGCTATGCATGCTAAAGTGCCGGCCAAAAAAAATAATGAGATATTCTGTTAGGACTTGCCCGTCTTAACATCCATTAATATGGTACCAAAGCTGTAGGGCCGCTTTCCTTTGTTTTATTAAGGTTTGAAAAATCTGTCGTTTCATACATTAATGATGAAATAAAACTTACAGCTACAGCTATTAAGACGGACTCTAACAGAATATAGCGTAAGTTTTTGTTTGCCGGCATTTTCAAATTTGGACCAAAAATGTATGAAAAGACGATGATGTCTTTTTTTGTAATAAAGTTTGACAGCTATTCGTTTCAGCAGAACTTGAAGTAAAGTTATTTTTTTAAGTCTAATCATAGTAGATTTTTCAATCTAAAATTTGATTTGAAATAACACAATAAATTAATAATCAATAATATTTTAAAACTGCCTCCGTGGTCTAATGGTTTCTGAACATTGGGCTCGTCACACAGAGGTCGTGGTTTCGATTCCCACGGGGGACAACTAGTGATATGTCACTTTGTGCGTTTTTCCCCAGTTGGTTAGGACATTGCAGGCCGAATCGCCTGATTGTCTGAAAAGAGAGATGATTCCGTGCTTCGGATGGCACGTTAAGCCGTTGGTCCCGGTTACTATCTCTGGTGGTAGTAGCCGTTACATAAAAACCACGTCAGAGGCCATGAGGCGGTGAAAAACTCTGACACCAGGGCTTGCTGCCCACACGATAAGAAGAAGAAGAAGAAGAAAAGGCGGCATGTATTTGCAAAATTACCTACTATTTGGAATAGTCGGGTGTTGGGTAAATTAAGTAACTATAAATGCTACTTATCCTGGTAACTTTATAATCGCTAAAAAAATCTGTTGTTTCATATATTCCCACACCACGTCCCTTAAAGACGATAGCATTGAAGACATTTGACGTAATATCTCGGTAGCTTAATTGGACGAAACACAGCCCCGGTACGGTAGGTTTCGGGTTCAAATCCCGTCCAATTCAAATTTTTCAAACTTTAATTTGATTTGAAATAGCACAAATAGCTGTAAGATGTTAATAATGAATAATATAGAGATAGCAAGATTTTATTTATTTATTTTAAACAAATTATATTTTGTTATTTCTCACCAATGACAAAGCCTGTTGCGAATGTGAGTATTGCTTAAATAATATTAAATTGTAATTAAAACGACTAGATATTACTCTCCTGCTGTTAATTTTAACGCTATAATGATATTTCATTTCTTTATTACACCCCCAAAACAGCCATCCAAAGCGAAATGGGAGATTTAACTTGGTAACTCCAATGTCATCTTCATACAATATTAGCGTAAATTAAATTGAAGCTTTTTCGTAGTAGATTGCTCCTGTCGGAGACAGTGTTAAATTGCCAGGGTTATTTCTGACATCCGGCCGTTAACCCTCCTAGGGTCTTGAGTACCCTAAGTAGGGTTTACAAGGAGTCGAAGTTTTAAATCCGGATTATATAAAATCCGGCTTTTTAAAATATGCGTCATTGGTTGCAAATAGGGGGTGTACTTTAAAGAGGGGAAATAAAAATTTTCTTTTAACTAAGACGTGAGTGCGAATGATTTTTTTTAAAATTCGTAATTATGATTGAGTAAAAATATTTCCGTCCAATGTATATAAAATAAGTAAATAGTAGTAAGTTTTGCAGGTTTTTGCAGGTTTCCTTTGTGTATTATAATACTCAAAGGAAAATGCATTCTGGTTTAACACAGTAGGTATATTGTTGTAATTCGAGTTTAAATTCCAATTTTATTCTCTTTCACCAGCCCGCGCTCCTCACATCGCATATGGCACATGACGTTTGTTTGACCTGTAACTTCTAGTAAGTGGTACATAATAGCTCAATGCTTATAACAGCACATTTACTAGCAAATTCTACAAAAATGCATAGTTTTCACAATTACTCTATTCTAATAAAAACGACTAGCTTTTTTGCCATACAAAATGTTAATGTTCAACAACTAAATCTAATAAGGCTTACAAGTTATTCCAGAGAAACTAACTTTCTTCCCGTTCCGGCATTAACTAGCCAGACCTCTATTTTCCGGGTTTAGCCGGACGCGTCCGGGTTTTGTATCAACCCTACAACTTGGGAAGTGATAAGGGTTTAATTAAGTTTTGAATTTGGAGTTGTAAGCGTTATGTTACTGCTTGTGACTTGAGAGCCATCTTTTGTATAAACCTATAATCTCTGTATTTTACAGGGTGTAACAAAACACCCTAGTAATACATAAGGGGGTGCTTCAGACCATCAAACTGAACAACTTTCACTATGGAGCCAACATCGAAATCACGAATAAAAATCCGCTCTTTCATACAATATATACTGCAGTGAGACCCATCCAACTGAACAACTTTTATTATGGTAGCAAAACGATAGGAGCAAGAAAAAAATCAGCTGTTTCATACAGTTGAATCGAGTCAACATTGCAGTTTAGTATGGAACAGCAGATTGTTTTCTTGCTCCGATCGTTTTCCTGCATAAATCATACGTCATATGTCAAAATAAAACGAATAAAAAGCCAAGATTGGACCACCCCAATTCTTCCCGTGGGTGTCGTACGAGGCGACTAAGGGATTAAAAGTTTCTAATGCAGTGTTTATGTGGGCGAAAGGCTAGCCACCTCTCACCACTTGACACGTCATTCCATCCTGAACCTTAATTTGCTAAATGTGAGCATTGCTACAACTACATTCTTAAAAAGAAAGTTGGTACTTGTAGCTATGTTTCTGACCACCCCGAAAGAGATTACGGTCGTGAGTTTAAGTATGTGTGTATGTATCTAAATAAAACAACGCCTAACAACGTTAAACGACGTGAACACAACGTAGTCCCAGTTGCCAGAACGTATTTGGTTAGGGCGTCACAATCAGCGTTACTATACGCACATAATAATATTTCACGCACAAACACCGTCCTTGGGGTGGATGTCCACGTAGAAATATTACTGACGGCCTGCTGCAGAACGGTGTAACTCACTAATATATTATTTTGAACATTTTTGCCAACTAACTTTATAGTTTTTTAGTTTATTTGTTAGTTTAGTTATGTATGTTATTTAAGACCTTATGTACAATATGAATGCAATAAAGTATTGAATTTAATTTAATTGTTTACAACAATGACATTCTATACACTAGGACTTCGCATCAGTGCGCTATTAACGGGACCACTAAGTTAAGCCTAATTGTTTTACATTACTGTTTTGTGACCGAATACATTTGAAAGATTTGATAGGACTGGAATATCAGCGGCAATGTATGACAGCCGAGCATAATGCATACAAAGGTGACATTAGAGATATGTGCGATTTTTTTAATCTGTTATTTATGACGTTGTTATTGGTAAAGCATTTATTGTTGAAATTTCAGACAAATTACACTTTTTTTGCTTTTGCACGGATTCTTGACGAAATCATACTACAAATTAAACAATGGAAAAACAAGATGGAAACCGCTTTATCAGTCGATGACTTATCTATCAAAATATGAAATATGTATAACGAATTCTCATAATTGTAAAAATCTAAACGATATTATGTACATGTACAATTTTTAAAGTTAGGCATCAAACTGTAAATGGTTCTCGATTCTGGAAAATCGCTTTTCATAGTTTCAATCATTGACTTACAAAAGTCCATGGTTTCAATTATTTGATGTCAATAGTAGATCTACGACATTACTCGACAAATTGACATGTAACTAAACCTGACTGGTTTATCTTTTATTAAAGTATATCTGCGGCTTGTGAATACTGACTAACAAACAGGTTTAGTCCAAGAAAAATTCGCTTTGAATAATAAACCTAAAAAATATAAATTCCCACTTACACCGTTCCTCTTCAGACCTGACAAAACAGTGTTGCTACGAAATAAACGTTTTGTTATCTAAATAGGCGGTAATGCTGCGTGGGTATACCCTTAAACGGATGAGGAAATGTCCTGATGATGTACAGCATCGCTATGTAGATGGGAGGTTTCAAATTATATGCGTATGATATTATGACATGCAGTAATGCTTTTGAAGATATTTAATATGTTCACGACTATATTCTCCGATGGGGTAGAAAGTTATTTAAATACAGGGTGTTAGGGTGAACAGTTACTACATACTTGATGTTACATACTTAAAGGAATGATTCAGACGATCAAACTGAACAACTTTCACTACGGGATCAACTTTGAAATCGCTAAAAAAAATCTGCTGTTTCATACATTTTGATAGAGTAGGTATTGTCACCTATTCGCATTTTCTATGGAGCAGCATTTTTTTCGTCATTTCATCTAAAATCTGTTGTTCCATACTAAACTACAAATCTACTCGAGCTAAATGAATGAGGCGGGACAGCTGATATTTTTTCGCGATTTCGATGTTGGTCCCATACTGAAAGTTGTTCAGTTTGATGGTCTTAACCCCTTAAAAGTTTTAAATGTTTATTTTTACTTTTGTAACACCTTGTATAGTTTACAACATAAGTATGCTAGCATGCATATGCTCACAACTATATTCCCCGGGGTAGTCAGAGAAATTCTGAAAACACAGAACATCCACGTTTCACTAGTAGTACCGAAACTTGGTCCAGTGTGACGGGGAGTGAAACCGTCGCCACTTATAATGGACAGTGGGTACAATACATGCCTCGAAATTGAAGCATGCAGGTTTCCTCACGATGTTTTCCCTCACCGAAAACCCAATCGTGCTACAAATCGTACATAAATTCCGAAAAACTCATTGGTACGAGTCGGCCTGGACGGGGATCGAACCATCGCTGCCAGCGGCAGGCAAGGTTACTCGCCACTGCACCATCACGGCTTTTTGATGTGTTTTCAAAAACTGTTAAAACCCTCATTTAAACTCTTTTTTTGTATTTCAAAGCTCAAATATTATTAGTGAAAAGTTATTATGCCCTTAGTTTCAAATTATGCAAAAGGGTTTTACTTAACATAATTACTAAGCACATTTTGATACAACCGTTAATTATAATTAGAACAATAACTCGTGGCTTGGTTAATTTGATAGAGTGCTACGCTGTATATTTGAGGCGGTTGTCAAGTCACGTCATTACATTACAGCTTTGACTAATTATAATAAGGACTAGCCTTGCGGTAGCATTTCCCCTCTGCCACGGTATAAGCACAATTGATCTTGTGCATTTACATTCTATTTTACACCTTATCACTAAACGAGACAGCCTATAATTGCGAGATAATAACTTCGAACTTGAGGTTCACACGAGACTACTTTTCATGATTTTTAACATTCAAAATTAGAATCTAAAGTTATGGGGAATTAAATCCAAAGTTGCGGATTTCATGTTACCTCGCCCCCCGCAAAAAGTGGAAGAAATGTTTGTTAGTAGAATTACACGCGTAACCAGTCCACATATAAATAGTCAAAGCATTACAGGCGTATTGGGGCTTGCTTTATCGTTTTAGATTTTTTTTTAATTCACTATATCAAAAAATTCTTTTTTACCGTGTCGAAATTTTCATGGGTGGTTCAGACCATCAAACGGAACAACTTTACGTGCGTAATTCTCCAAACGACGCCATGCTACGTACTATAAGGTTTATAATTGTGTTACTTTGATTATCCGCCACCGGCACACGTCTCTTCTGTATAAACCGCGCCTTTCATTGTCATGTAAAAACTGACGAACTCTCGGTATGATGGAAATTTCAATTTATTTTATTTTGTGGACGTAAACAAAATGTAAAACATCAATTAATTTTTTAACTCAAAGTCAATAGAGAAAAACATATAAAAAATTGCGAATTTAAAAAAAAAGTCTAGTCTTTTGTTATTGAAAAATTTACAGTTAATCCATAGAACAAAGGATTTCTACCGCCCCTACAATAACTAATGACTCCGCGTTTCGTTCACTCACTCATTCATTCACTCACTCTAATCTAATTAATTTGTGTAACCTTTAAACGAATGAATCGACAATGATTTGCGTAAATTTCTATCTTCAATCTTTATTCGTTAAATTGTAAATATCCCTTTTTATAAATACATTATGTTTAATACTGATTGATCATGCATAACCAAAATTCAAAAAGCATAAGCATAAGCATATGCTCACGACTGTATTCCCCGAGGCGGTAGTCAGAGATATTCTGAAAAATCAAAACAACTACGTTTCACCAGTAGTACCGCAACTCTGTCCAGTGTGACGGGCGGTGAGCCCGTCGCCACTTATAATGGCGATGACAGTGGGTACAATGCATGCCTCGAAATTGAAGCATGCAGGTTTCCTCACGATGTTTTCCTTCTCCGAAAAGCCTGTGATGTTACAAATCGTACATAAATTCCGAAAAACTCATTGGTACGAGTCGGCCTGGACGGGGATCGAACCATCGCCTCCTGCACGGCAGGCAAGGTTACTCGCCACTGGACCACTATGGCTCTTGTTATATATTCAAAAATCTTTTGGAATTTCATAAACAAAGATCAGAACTAATACAGGGTGTAAATTTCAAGTTGTACTAGCGTTGCTGAGATAACGTATGATAATATATATAATAAGAATAATTAATCGAAATCATGATTAAATTTAAATTGAAGTTATTAACCGAATTTTTCTGTATCATTTAGAAACTATTATAGGGTCCAACTTAATGTGCTGACACTTTTTTAAGGAGATGAACAGACCATCAAACTGAACAACTTTCTCTATGTGACCAACATCAAAATCGCGAAAATAATATAAGCTGTCCCATACATTTGGCTCAAGTAGTTTTGCAGTTTTGTACGGAAGAGAGCTAGCGACTCAATCACGAGGCGGCGGTTCGATTCCTGGCCTGTACCACTAAGTTCTTTGGAATTTATGTACGGTTGTATTTATCGTTATCACTAGCTCGGCGGTGAAGGAAAACATCGTGAGGAAACCTGCATAACCGAGAATAATAAAAAAAAAAGTTCGGTTGTTTGTGTAAAATATGGATGAGCTTGGGGCGAACACAAAAGACCAGAAATGGCCGCAGTGTTACATAACGACCCTTGCTTGCAATAGCCCAGCCAACAATAATAATAATAATGGAAGAGCTGATTTTTTTCACGATTTCGATGTTGGTGCCATAGCGAAAGTTGTTCAGTTTCACAGTCTGATCATCACCTTAAAAAGTGTCAGCATATTAAGGAGGATCCTGTATATACTGTGGCATAACAATAGTGATGTATCAAATTATTTTATGTTATGTTATTTTATGTTTAATATTAATTGTTAATGGCTGTTTTTTGCGTTGGCCAAATAAATGTCGACCTCCAAAATATTTAAACCTTTGTTTACCATTTCATTTGTTTTTGACAGAATTCGCAGAAACAATTTTCATTTGAACAACTGAAAAAAAAGAATTGGTTTTGACATGTAAAAGCGATCATTTTCCAAAAGGTTATATTTTTTAAACAATATTGTATTGAAGGTAGTTGAGGTTTACCGCAAAATGTTTTATTTATATTAAAAGGATTATTTTTTTATTTTTTTAACAATATTTTATTATCTCTCACTATAGAGTATGAATGTATGTATGTATATGCTCACGACTATATTCCCCGAGGGGGTAGTCAGAGATGTTCTAAAATCTCAGAGCATCCACGTTTCACCAGTAGTACCGAAACTCTGTCCAGTGTGACGGGGGTGAGCCCATCGCCACTTATAATGGACAGTGGGTACAATACATGCCTCGAAATTGAAGCATGCAGGTTTCCTCACGATGTTTTCCTTCACCGAAAAGCCAGTGGTGTTACAAATCGTACATAAATTCCGAAAACTCATTGGTACGAGTCGGCCTGGACGGGGATCGAACCATCGCCTCCTGCACGGCAGGCAAGGACTATAGAGTCCTTCTTAAAATATGCTGACGGTTTTTAAGGGAATGATCAGACCATTAAACTTAACAACTTTCTCTATGTAGGAAACGAAATCGCGAAAAACAAACTGTCCCATACATTTTTGGGTCGAATAGGATTGGAATACAAAAAAAAATTTAGTATAGTTTTTCATGGAACAGCAGATTTTTTTTTTCGGGATTTAGTCCTTGGTCCCATAAAGTTGTTCAGTTTGATGGTCTGATCATTATCTTAAAAAACCGTGAGTATGTACCCGGTGGGACCAGGTATAAAATTTCAAATATACAGGGTCCTTCTTAGTATGATGACAGTTTTTCAAGGGGATGACCAGACCAACAGACATTACACAACGTGTTAAGAGGATATGATTCGGAGCGCGCTCCATACAAACGTACTATGGTGATATTTTCAATACTAACCATTCAAACTCAATGAAATTTTTCAGAATCAATCATAAAACAAATTTCTATGCTTGTATAGAGTCAGATTTTCGTTAAAATGTATAGTTTTAAAGTTACAGTGCCTCAAAGATTTCCATACAAATCTTAAATTAATCCTAGCATTGAAACTGTCTATTTTAACGAAAATCTGACTCCATACAAGCATAGATATTTGTTTCAAGATTGTTTCAGCAAAATTTCATTGACTTTAATTCGTTAGTATTGAAAATATCACCATAGTACGTTTGTATGGAGCGCGCTCCGAATTATATGCCCTTAATGAATAAACGCAAAACTAGAAAATAGTTTGTTTAATCGAGAGCAGAATCGAATTATCAAGGTTTCATCATAGGTTACACTTTTCAAAATATTACAATTTCTTTTCGTCTAATTTAAAATTTTCTGAACTCGTTGCCCACCCACCGCACGGGCACACTCACACTTCTTACTACCAAACAAAGATTCTAAAAATGTATCCATGAGCGCTTTCATTCATTGCTGAAATGACAGAAAATCATTTTTGCCTCAAAAGTTAAAATGCAAATAACTTTAAATTGTATTTATCAAAATAATGAAATTATTGTTTCAATCTAATTATTTTGTTATAAATCAGTTGGGGTGTCTGAGGTTTTGCGTTTATTCATTAACACGTTGTATATTTTTCCAAAAACCCAGATGCTCAATAAAGACTTTAAGATTCGAACCCAATGCCTTTGGTTTAGCTTCCGACATGTCAATAATAATAACATAGAATATCAAGACACAAACAAACTGAACGACATTTGTAACACTTAGAAGGAATTAAGAACAAATCCCATATAGATGTGCGCGAGAATCCCCTCGGATCAAAATCTCTAATGGGATGGTGCAAGCAACGAACGGGTTAAAAATACAGGGTGTAAAATTAAATACGTCACATATATTAAGACGTTCCCGATAGGTAAACGCAGGGCTGGGCCATCTTTTGCAGGTTTTTAGAAGCTATCTTCTCGATATATGAAAGACATACAAATTAATGAAATAATATAGCAATGATCTTCTACATCTGGGCTATGAAGTATATTTCTTATTTTTCTATAAAATATGTATACAACGTGTTAATGAATACGCGCAAAAGCTCATACGCCCCAACTGATTTATAAAAAAATAATTTGATTGAAACAATAATTTCATTATTTTTATAGTTAAAATTTAAAGTTATTCGCATTTTAAGTTTTGAAGCAAAAATGATTTTTTATCATTACAGCAATGAATAAAAGCGGTAACGTGCTCATGTATAAATTTTAAGAATCGTGATTTGGTAGTAAGTAGGGTGAGAGTGCCCGAGCGTTGGGTTGAGATGGACTTTAGTAAATTTTAAATTTTACAAAAAATTATTTAATATTTTGAAAAAATTACCTTTGTTGAAACCAAGATAATTGGATTCTGCTCTCGATTCTAAACAAACTACTTTCGAGTTTTGCGTTAATTCATTAACACGTTGTAAATGAAACCCGTGCTTAAAGGAAAGCCGTATTATGTGCATCTACTTTATAAGTCTTAGTCACTTTTACTTGCGACACACACCATTGTGTAGACACTATTAAGATCTAAAAATGCCATGAAGTAAATTATTTTAAGACCTATTTTTAATAAGTTAATTAGATAACTTCAAAATTTGGTGCGAGTTCTTATGATTTTCGAATTTGATTTCCTTGGATTAGAAGGCACCACAGTGACATAATGAAGGACAAACCAGTCAAAAATAGGTATACCTTCTAAAATGATGTAGTTTAGTAGAGGTGAGGCGGGTCTGAAAGGGTCAAAGTCGTTCGGTCTGGGATACCTCTTAAGGGGTGTTTCAAACCATCAAACTGAACAACGTTCACTACTGACCCAACATCGAAATGGCGAAAAGCAATCTTTTTCATAGAAAACGTCAACGGATACAAAAATGCCGAAAAACTCATTAGACTCAACTAGTCAGTCTGGACGGGGATCGAACCATCGTCTCTTGCATGGCAGGCGTGCTTCCTTGCCACTATACCACCTCGACTGTTGTTTGTTTTTTGCTCTAATGTTAGGCGCGGTTTATACAGAAGAGACGTGTGGCGGTGGCGGATAGTCAAAGTAACACAATTATAAACCTGGAGGCGAGGGCGCGATTCTCCTTTACGACAAAAACGACGCTATGCTACGTACTATAAGGTTTATATTGTGTTACTTAGATTATTCGCCACCGCCACACGTCTCTTCTGTATAAACCGTGGCTAATAGACAAATTCTCATAGCTTAGACCAAAAACAGAAGCAAGAATTCGACAGTGAGTAGACAATAATCCAATTTATCTGCCTAGTTGGTAGAGTCGTAAATTCGTTTCAAACTTCCTTCATATTCTTGGTATTTCAACTCGTTTCTCTTTGCCCTAGTTAGAGAAGAAGCGAAGGGTTATTTTCAGGGGCTCAATGTGGTTTAAAATATTTGTATGGCTGCTAGTAATCCAATAAAATACCGACCTAAAGCTTTAGCCATGGTGGTCCAGTGGCGAGTAACCTTACCTGCCGTGCAGGAAGCGATGGTTTGATCTCCGTCCAGGCCGACACGTACCAATGAGTTTTTCGGAATTTATGTACGATTTGTAACACCACTGGCTTTTCGGTGAAGGAAAACATCGCGAGGGAACCTGCATGCTTCAATTTCGAGGCATGTATTGTACACACTATCCATTATAAGTTGCGACAGGCTCAACCTCCGTCACATTGGACAGAGTTTCGGCACTACTGGTGAAACGTGGATGTTCTGAGGTTTCAGAATATCTCTGACTACCCCTTCGGGGAATATAGTCGTGAGCATATGCTTATACCTAAAGCTTTAAAAATTGTCATAATGCACTCTATTACGTATTCTTAACCGTTAACTACCGAAATAAATACCATATTTTATTTTTCTATTTTCGACTAGATTTATACAATTTACGGAAACCAAAGTCATACCTCAGTATTCTTGGATAGCTTATCTAGTGAAATCATAAATTGAATACATGATTGGAATTACTTTACTCGATAGAAAATCGTCACAAAGATGACGTATTTTCATGTATTTAAAAAAAAAATTCTAGTTTTAGAAGAACTTAAAACAGTTTACGATTTTTTTTGGTATTTATACTCACATATACACCATTAGTTTATCTAGTGAAATCTTAAAAAGTACTTTGTTTACTCTTTTTAATCGAAAACTTTTCGGAGGGTTGGACAATCTCGTTTCTCATAGAAAATATTCCTCTGAACCTATGGCTCCTTAAGGCCATTTCTGAGACTGTTTATATGAAGTGCACACGGTGTGCTACTACTATCGTGTCCTGCTCTTGATTTCGTCATAAAATTAAATAAAAACAACTACAGAAAGTCCACTAACCCCATTTATCTAACTCAAACATCTCCAAAACCTTATTATTGGTCCATTCAACCCGTTCTAATGAAGTCCACTAATCGACTGTCAATTTAAAAAAACAACTGCCACAGATAAAATGTCAGATGGAGTGACAATTGTTGATCTTTGATGTACATTTCGAGAATGCTTGTAGTGTCAATTGGATCTGTTCGTGCGTGTGGATCTCAAACTGGAGGATTTTTTTACGAAGAAAAGTAGAGTTAGAAATGTTCGAAAGTTAAGGGAATATAATTCGGAGCGCGCTCCATTCAAACGAAGTCAGTAACAAACTAAACAACTTTCACTATGGAGCCTATAATACGCGTAGACGATAATAATAACAGTAATATTTTTTATATGTAAATATAGTTTAGAAAATGTACATGCCGCGTATCGAATAACTTTTGCAATTTATAATATAATTACGAAGGTCTAAAGCTTTGAAATTTTCTATGGATAAGTTCAATACATCTTCATAATTATATTATAAATTGCAAATGTTATTTGATACGCGGCATCTAGATTTTCTTAACTATTTTTCCATACATAAAATATTACTATTAATTGTACCTTCTACGCGTATTATCCGTCAAATTTTTGACAACTCTGCAACCACTTTAATTGAATTGAAAATGTATGTCTTGAAGGAGTCTTTTGACATGTTTACTGTCAGTGAGATGGCACGATACTGAAACCGAAGTGCACTCAGATATTCTATTAAGTGCACTTACTTGGCACAGCCGTTTTGTAGAAGCGTTGCTTGTGTGTCTTGTGTTTTACTATCTAAGTCGCATTCCTAAATTATGCTGGGTGTTACAAAAGAAAAATTAAAATTTTTAAACTTTAAAGGGGATTGTTTAGACCATCAAACTGAACAACTTTCACTATGGGAACAAAATCGAAATCGCGAAAAAAAAACACCTGTCCCATACATTTAGCTCGAGTAGATTTGTAGTATGGAACATCAGATTTTTTTATCGCGATTTCGATGTTGGTCCCATAGTGAAAGTTGTTCAGTTTGATGGTCTAAACCAAAATATTAAATGTTAAATGTTTTTTTATATTTTTGTAACACCATAATTTCTAAACTTTGAGAACCACATCAGGCACTCAATCGCCACACGCGCTGTGATTGGAAGAAATTGGTCGTTTGTCTCTTCGTTAATCGACAGGGTTCGTCAACCTTTCGAGTATAAAAAAAAACTTTTAGGTAGCTATAAGTGGTTATTGACAATATACTAAATTAACACTTTATCTGTAAAGTTTTAGGATTTATTGTCGTTTGACACTTAATGGTTTTTTAAGCTAATATGGTGTTTCAATTAAGGATGTAATTCAATTTGATACGATGAATATTAAAAAATACTGAGCGAAATAAAAGATGGCGTGAAAAACGTTCCGAAACAAAATGATTGCTTGAAAAAAGTGTACATAGGGTCCTTCTTATTATTCCGACGGTGTTTAATGGGATGGTCAGACCATCAAACTGAACAACTTTCTTTACAGGACCAATGTCTTATTCGCGAAATAAAAATCAGCTGTTCCATACAAATCAGCATTCGATATCGCAAATCGTGTATGACAGCTGAATTTTTTCTCGCGATTATTTATTTAACACTTTATAGTACACACGGAAATATAGATGAATACAGCATAATAGAAAAGTATGGCGATTTCGTTGTTCGTCCCATATACAACGTGTTAATGAATAAGCGCAAAACCTCATACACCCCAACTGATTTATAACAAAATAATTATATTGAAACAATAATTTCATTATTTTGATAATTAAAATTTAAAGTTATTCGCATTTTAAGTTTTGAGGCAAAAATGATTGGTTATCATTTCAGCAATGAATGAAAGCGCTAGCGTGCTCATGGATACATTTTTAGAATCTTGTTTTGATAGTAAGTAGGGTGAGAGTGCCCGAGCGGTGGGTTGAGATCGAGTTAAAATTTTAGAAACAAATTATTTAATATTTTGAAAAAAATTACCTATGTTGAAACCATGATAATTCGATTCTGCTCTCGATTCTAAGCAAACTACTTTCTAGTTTTATGCGTTAATTCATTAACACGTTGTATAAGGTGTTACAAAAATACAAATAAACATTCAAAGGGGTGGTTTAGAACAATACCTATTACCTATTCTGTGCCTAGTCATCTTGTCAATCTCTGTTTTCTGTAGGCAGTGTCCGGGTTGGGACACAACGATGTCAATATTGTTATTAGTTTTTTTCTCCGTGTCGCATATTTTAGCCTATTTTTGGGATTCACGGTTGAGAAAACCTATTACACTTCATTAAAAGAATAACTATAGTACCCAATATAATAAATGTTTATGATCTATTATTATGGCTTTCTGAAACTGTAGGCGGAGCCTTAACACAGTCCATTCTAATTTAAAAAGTCTCCTAACATAATTCTTATGCCAATTCGTTAAGGTTGGAAATGTTTTGATTTAGAGGAAGACAGGATTTTGTTACCACGTTCGTTTTACTATGTCATTTATTGGGCATAGAGGTTTTATGGAAGTTTTATAGGATTGTAATAATAATGTAGTTAGAAAGAGGACATTTTGTTAAAAACATACATAACATCATGACCATAATCCTTTTCCGGGTGGTCAGAAACCATCCCACAACTATGTTTTTGCAAGCGGTGATAGGTAGTTCTTCGTCCACGGGAACAAATTCCTTATCCCTTAATTGCCACGAATGACCACCACGGGAAGCAATGGATGTCAAAACCAGGCGACAGAATAATAATCTTGATTTAGTAAAAACCTGTCAAGTGTGAGTCGGACTCCAGCACGGAGGGTTCCGTACCACCATACAATATGAGCAAAAAATTATGTTTTCACCGGGAGCACGAGCCCGACACACACTTCAGAGTATGGGCATACTCTGAAGTACTCCTATAATCATACCATTTGATGTACTACCGTTTTACGATATAGCAAAAACAAAAAAACTTTGAAAAAACGCGTTTATCGTATTGGGAGTGAAGATTGAAATTTAACTTTTCTTTTTTTTATCTGTCGGAAAATAAGCCTCAATATACAACGCATATTTTGTAAAAAAATTCCACCGTCTTGCTATTACGCTACAAAAGATACAGCCTTTAATAGGTAATACAGATGGACAGACGGACGGACGGAAAGAGGCTTAGCAAAAAGGTCCCGCTGACACCCTTTGGGTACGGAACCCTAAATATACTGGATTTACTCATCACAGTCGTGCCCAAAATGTACTCAAAAGAATGTAAAAGATGGGATCAAATTTCTTAACGATGTAAAGATAAAACTATGTAAAAACAAAATGATACTTAACACACTCCCACACTGTTTTTAAACCGTTGGTTTTTTTTTAAATCTTTAAACAAATTTTCGCCTACGCTGTATAAATTCTAAAATTAAGAAAAATGTGTCCATGTAAATAAAACGGATTGTAAAAAATTATGATCTAGAATTTAGTCTTATGCAAATACGGTAATTAAAAATTATTCCGAATGGAGAATTCATGTTAAAACTATATCATTTAGTGTTGGGATGATGGTATCGATAAATAATTATAATCATCGTCAACAAAAAAGGACAACGCTGTGGAATACTATCGCGTTATCAAAAAATGGATGTCAAACAATAATTTATTTCACACTAATCAAAAACAATACAACACTGAACTAACTACATAAATACAAAAAGTACAAATAATACAACACAATGTAAATGTATAATCTGAAATTAGTACAGTAACTAAATTATATTAGTAGACAGGATTGGTGAATACTTATTCCACAAACAAGAGCGTATCTCATAAATAAATAATGATGATAGATAATTAAGTTATTATTGTTAATAATTATACACGTAGTCGTTATTTTATTTTATTTGATATCGTAGTAAAGCATAATTTTTTAAGGCTACTTTTGTTCTCGACATTCAGCGTCTGATTCTGATTGAAATTAATAACTATGCTTATACAAACAATAAAAGCCAAAAAGTTAAATCGAAAAGTTAATTTGAACGTAGGAATTCATATTTAAAAAATGTGTATTCAGAATCTGAAAACAGATTTTAAATTAAACCGCATATTTTAAATTTAACATCACACCACACGCAGGATCCATGAAATATTTACTCTCTTAATAAATTTGCTGAATATTGAGACCGTAAAACAATCAAATAATTTGATTCCATTTAAATTTCACACGTCATATCCCCAACTTATTCTATTATTTAGAGTTTACACAATATCTTTTTGACTCATTCATATTTTTGAATCAATCATCATCAGCCTACGTCCAACTGCCAGGCAGAGGCCTATACCCTCAAGTATGGGTGTATGGGCGTTAGTCCACCACACGTGATGAGGATTGGTAGACTTCACATACGCATCGACATTCCTTTTTAATATGTATGCTCAGTTAAATTTTGTGATAGCGTAGCTATTTATTACCGACAATATCACCTAAATTGGAAATCACACATACAATTATTCAGCTGTGCTTAAACTACAAACAGACTAGAAGTACAACCACTGTACTTCAAAAATATCGATAATCGATGACGAGTTAATTATTCTAATCACATCACTAGCAACCCGAAATTTACCGGACCACTATGCTAATATTACTGGATCGATTTGCATGAAACAAATCTGCTGGCCACCAATTATTGTTATTGGTGATTAAATTAAATAAATGACTCCACTGGTGGGGTCTTCTCTACTTTATAGGGTTTAAGAAAAAAAACATGTCAAGTGTGAATTTAATAACGATTGAAGGGTTCAGCCCTTTCATTATTATTTTTTTGTATTATTCAGAGTTACGAATATTATCGCATTGTTTCTAAATATAGGTATATTAAGACAATATTCAGATTTCTTAAATCTAAAACAGTGTAAAAAGATTAAAAAGAGTGTTTAAAATTTCACTAATATAAAAAAGTCTAACAAATTCATAAGATCACGTCAGAATTTTTTTTCGGTTTCATACTATAATTTATTTCATCATCATCATCAACAGCTTTTTGCCCATCCACTACAGGGTATAAGAATCCACCACATCATGTCACTCTTTTCTCTTTTGTACCAGTCTTACCCAAGTCATTCCGGTCAATCTATCCAAGTCAATCTACAGGACGTTAGGGTAAACAGTTGCATTACTTTAAGGGGTGATTGTCCCCATGATACTTAACAACTTTCCCTAAGAAAGAATCGAAATTCGCAAAAAAAATTATTGGACTTCCCATACTAAATGCAATCAGCTGATCGAACGTTTGTATCAAAAGTAGAAACTATTTTTTGCGAATTTCCTATAGGTTTTTATTTTATGGAAAGTTGTTCAGTGTCATGGGTACAATCACCCCTTAAATTAATGCAACTGTTTACCCTAACATCCTATATAAAAAATCTTTAGCAGAACAAAAGATCTTGGTAATTTTTTTTTTATAATTACGGAACCCTAAAAAGCTAAAACTTAAGAATAAGGAGGCGTGGCGAGATGGAACACCGATACGATTTATAGGTTGTGATAGAGAATAATTGATTTCAAAATAGTTTATCAGATATTTTTATGACTGGAAAATTTGTGTTCAGAATACGGATTTGACTATTCGAGTTTATCAAAACGGTCTTAAATTAACAGAACTATAGCCTAGTTGGTGAACCGGCATGCAAAACCAAGGATCGCGGGTTCGAATCCCACAAGGGACAAATTTATGTGTGATAAGTACTTTTGATTTGATCAAATAGCATAGCATATGCTCACGACTATATTCCCCGAGGGGGTAGTCAGATATTCTGAAATCTCAGAACATCCACGTTTCACCAGTAGTACCGAAACTCTGTCTAGTATGACGGGGAGTGAGCCCGTTGCCACTTATAATCGACAATGGGTACAATACATGCCTTAAAATTGAAGCATGCAGGTTTCCTCGCGATGTTTTCCTTCAACGAAAAGCCAGTGGTGTTGCAAATCGTACATAAATTCCGGAAAAACTCATTGGTACGAGTCGGCCTGGACGGGGATCGAACCATCGCCTCCTGCACGGCAGGCAAGGTTACTCGCAACTGGACCACCACGGTTATTTGATCAAATAAATAGATGTTATATGGGTTTAGGTATATTATTCTTTGATAGCGACTTGATAATATTCAAAAGAGCGTTAGTGGTGTGTTGCGAAGAGTTATGGACCCTTAATCATGAGGTCAGGGTTAGAATCCGCACGGACAACGTGCCGACACACCAATGTGTTTTATAACCAAACTATAAACAGCTGAGTTTTTTTTGCAATTTCAAAGTTGATCCCATAGTAAAAGTTGTTCAGTTTGATGGTCACAGTAAAGGCAATGATGATGATGATTTAAAATAGACTCAAACTTCGTTTGCGTGGAGCGCTAAAATACTCCTTAAGGCGCAATAGTAGGACGAATTACCTTGGAGGCATCGTTTATTTTTCATTTTTCGACTAGATTTATACAATTTACCGAAACCAAAGTCATACCTCAGTATTCTTGGATAGTTTATCTAGTGAAATCATAAATTGAATACACGATTGGAATTACGTCAATCGATAGAAAATCGTCACAAAGATGACGTATTGTCATGTATTTTATACATTTTTCTCGTTTTTGAAGAACTTAAAATAGTTTCCGATTTTTAGTATTTATACTAACATAATATTCACGATGAGTTTGTTTAGTGAAATCATAAAATTTTTTAAAGTACTTTTGTTAACACTTCACGTTAACAAACTTTTCGGAGGGCTTGGCAATCGCGTTTCTCATAGAATATTCGTCTGAACCTATAGCCCCTTAAAACTTCTTTAGTACACATAAATTCTGCTAAGCATCATTTATTTCTCTAGACAAAGACTATCTTTTCTGCCTTTACCTTATCTTTGGACAAGAAACAAGCTTATCTTTTATAAAAGATAAAAGATAAGCTCGTTTCTTTTTAAGATAAAGTAACACGGGATATGCATCGAGTGTTGCACAATGCGCTTTTATGCGAATTAAGAGCTTTCTTATCGGATGATGTTTTTTTAGTGTTGATTTTTGAGTTTTTTTTTTTATTTTTTCGTTGGCGCGGCGAATGGGTTGTGAAATAAATGTTTAGGTGTTGAAGCCATTTGTTTAATTTTAGCGGGGTATTCTTGTTACGTATATAATATACCAACTTCAGAAAATCTGTACGAAAAAGTAAAAAACAATTAGTAATATCAAAGTAACTTTACTCTATAAAATCGGTAGTCAGTCGGTCAATCAGAGTCCCGATTCAATTTTAAGAACATCTTCCTGATACGGTCCGAGTCCTTGACATTTATAAGTACTTAGGTACCTACTCATATTATAATATTAATACTACTGTTTTGAATCTTGATGTAAAAATATCGAGCTGGCTTCATCCACTCACTTTTTTGAAATGGTATGCCGAGGAGAGACATGGGACCCGAAAACGTAATAAGTCCCTTTTACTGAAAAAAGATTTTATAAACTGAATTTCGAAGCCCCAAAAACTGTTGCCTTTTTCTTCTGCCCTTTTCTGGGGGCCTAGCATGCCACCCCCGAGAAAACGACAAAAATCGAGACGGGCCTCTGTCTTTGTTACTTTGCGTATGCGAAACCGAGCGCGCATGACGGCTTTCTCGTTTTGTCGCTTTGTCGTGGGTGGCATGCTAGCCCTACTGGTCTAACATAATATTTTTATATTGTTAAGATGTTTAAAACTGTAAAATAAGTTTATTTTATTTTATGTATCAATAAAATATTTAATTTCGTAAGTCCCCTCCCCCTTTTCCATGAATTTTCTTTAATGTCGTCACCATCATCATCATCATCATCTTATTTAAAAGCTATTGTCAATCCTGTCTCTTTTACTGATACGACGCTACTCCGATAATTTCACCTGTGCTAAATAATATGAACAAGGTATCTTACCACAAGAGTAAAGAGGCGGGAATCGAACCAGCGACCTTATATCATAGTGTTGTAACAGTCGGATTCAATGGCATAAATTATAGAATTAATTATAGGCCACTCTACGGTATGATAGTGAACGTAGATCTATGATTATGTTAGAGAGTAGGCGAGTTATATTAATATTAAAATTAATAAGGTAGAGGCTTAGATAAAACCAAATATGGGAAGATGCGGCTAGATCAAAACGAAAAGTAAAAAAAATTAAGTAGTTATTATTCATATTTCCTTATATATTATAAAACTGTAATAGTCTAATGTTTGTTTGAGTATCACACAAAACAAAAACTACTGGACCGATTTTGATGAAACTTTTTGTGTCTTAAAGCTAATCTAATCTATCAACACTGGCCTGCAAAACTAAGCATAACACTTTTAAAATTGCAATAACTTTTTAAGTACACAAGATATACTTTCAAAATAAAAAGGAGTCAAAAAACAGTATGTATAGTTTAGTTTACAGGGTCCTTTAATATGCTGACACTTTTTTAAGGAGATGATCAGACCATCGAACTGAACAACTTTTCAAAATCTGCTGTTCCATACAAAACTGTAAACCTACTCAGGTCATATATTTGGGACAGCAGATTATTTTTTCGCGATTTCGATATTGGTCTAATAGAGAAAGTTGTTCAGTTTGACGGTCTGATCATCCTCTTAAAAAAGTGTCAGCGTATTAAGAAGGACCCTGTAGTTACAAAGAAAGCTGATAACATTTGCGATAACACGTTTTTATTTTAAATCTCTAATTTCTATAGTTTAGAAAAAAAATCCGTTATAGCCGTGGTGGTCCAGTGGCGAGTAACCTTGCCTGCCGTGCAGGAGGCGATGGTTCGATCCCCGTCCAGACCGACTCGTACCAATGAGTTTTTCGGAATTTATGTACGATTTGTAACACCACTGGCTTTTCGGTGAAGGAAAAACATCGTGAGGAAACCTGCATGCTTCAATTTCGAGGCATGTATTGTACCCACTGTCCACTATAAGTGGCGACGGGCTCACCCCCCGTCACACTGGACAGAGTTTCGGTACTACTGGTGAAACGTGGATGTACTGAGGATTCAGAATATCTCTGACTACACCCCCTCGGGGATTATAGTCGTGAGCACATGGTAGAAAAAATTTCAATATTGAAAGTCTAGTACTCAGTATTGCAAGTCAGTGTATTTATATGTAATTATAATTCACCTGTAATTCATACAATAAATTATTTGATTGGAATGATTAGACTTAAAAATGTATGTATTTTATCTTGCTAAGATGACGGAAACCACACTGCGGACGAAGTGGCGGGTATAAACTGCATGCATGCATAGCATAGCATAGCATATGCTCACTACTATATTCCCCGAGGGGGTAGTCAGAGATATTCTGAAACCTCAGAACATCCACGTTTCACCAGTAGTACCGAAACTCTGTCCAGTGTGACGGGGAGTGAGCCCGTTGCCACTTATAGTGAACAGTGGGTACAATACATGCCTCGAAATTGAAGCATGCAGGTTTCCTCACGATGTTTTCCTTCACCTACGGGTATAAACTGGAACTTTATAAAACTATACACCTATGTTTTAGAAAAACTTCCTTTCTGTTTAGTAAATTTTAATTTTTAAGTTTTATTAACTTTTATAATTTTTAATAAGCTACTTTTATAATAGCCGTGGTGGTCCAGTGGCGAGTAACCTTGCCTGCCGTGCTGGAGGCGATGGTTCGATCCCCGTCCAGACCGACTCGTACCAATGAGTTTTTCGGATTTTTATGTACGATTTGTAACACCACTGGCTTTTCGGTGAAGGAAAACATCGTGAGGAAACCTCCATGCTTCAATTACGAGGCATGTATTGTACCCACTGTCGACTATAAGTGGCGACGAGCTCACCCCCCGTCACACTGGACAGTGTTTCGGTACTACTGGTGAAATGTGGATGTTCTGAGGATTCAGAATATCTCTGACTACCCCCTCGGGGAATATAGTCGTGAGCATATGCTATAATTTCTTATAATTTTGTAACTTAAATAATTTTTAATACTTAATTTATTTAAATATTATTATCCATATTGGATAGTCAGCAATTATTATGATGTTTCTAAGTCTCTGAATAATGTAGTTTATTCCAACGGCACTAAAACCTCTTGAGCGTATTGATAGGTTTTGGATGTACTCCAAGTAGAGAAGAGTAGCACATAGTCCATCCAACGAGCCTAGCAAATACTGAAACGGTGAATTTAAACCATCAAACTGAACAACTTTCACTACGGAGCCACCTCAACTCGACTCAAATGTGTGAAACAGCAGATTTTTTTCACATTTCCTGAGGGTGCGTCATAGTGAAAGTTGATCATTTTGATGGTCTGAATTTACCGTTGCCAGGCTGTCACTTACACCCTGTATATGTATCTGGCATTTAACTATGTATACCTTCAATTTCGCTCGTTGGTGTAGTGGAGCTTCGGTATTGGAAACGATCACCGAAGTTAAGCAACGTCAGGTCCGGTCAGTCTTTGGATGGGTGACCGTTTAGTGTTATTTCATCTCGAGCGTTTCCGTACTTCGGTAGGCACGTAAAACAGTTGGTCTCGGATAGTTCCGTCAGACGGCGTTGTAACTATTCGTTATACCAGGTCAGAGGCCAATTAAGGCGGTTTGATAAATTCTCTGACAGCAATTTGACCACTAACTTGCCTCCACTAACACGCACTGGGCCCGCGTGGTGGAGTATTGCCCACTCCCTCTCACCCTTATTCGTGGCCTTTGTTTTGCAGTGGGATTCTACAGGCGATAACTTACTTACTTACCTTCAATTTTATATGTGCGAAAGGTCCTTCCTTTAAGCATTTCCCAGCTCCGTGTTTTAGAGAATTATTGCTATGAGCTTTATAATGAATATGCATGTGTTTCAAGCCTCCAGCGAGTCTAATAATATTATATTTACGACTGTTTGTTTAAGTGGGTAGATACGTGCTACGAACTAACGTTCCTGGGGTAGAGAAATGAGTTTAGAATGAATTTTTTTAAACCCCGGCAAAAGAGAGGTGTTATAAGTTTGATGCCTATGTCTGCGTTAAAATAGAAAGCTAATTCTTGCGAGAGTGTTCTTAGCTTTGTTACATGAAAATCGGTTCAGTAGTTCTCATATAACTTTAAAAGTTATGAAATAACATTAAATTACAAATTTAAAAAACCCCCAACGCTAAAAACAAACTCTTAAAAAGTAAAAAATAATCCGGTCACCTATTAAAACGCTAGCAAGTATTTGTAAAAAATCAATGGTCATTTCATAGCGGTCCCCTACGCATTAATTGATCTAAAATATTTTAAAGATAGTTAAGAAGCTTTGACTATTTATATGTGGACTGGTTACGCGTGTAATTCTACTAACAAACATTTCTGCCACTTTTTGCGGGGGGCGAGGTAACATGAAATCCGCATCTTTGGATTTTATTCCCCATAACTTTAGATTCTAATTTTGAATGTTAAAAATCATGAAAAGTAGTCTCGTGTGAACCCCAAACGTTCTAAGTTCGAAGTTATTATTTCGCAATTATAGGCTGTCTCGTTTAGTGATAAGGTGTAAAATTGAATGTAAATGCACAAGATCAATTGTGCTTATACCGTGGCAGAGGGGAAATGCTACCGCAAGGCAAGTCCTTATAATAATTAGTCAAAGTTAAGAAGTAAAACATAGGTGCTTACATCAAAAATAATAAGGTGTCAGACTTATTTTTTACTTTTTAAATGTTTGTTTTTTCTCTAAGTAAACCTATAAAGCAGTTGGACTAAATCCTACACGCATAACGTCTAAAACGCTATCTGCCTAATTCGCTTTAAGACTAAAAAGCATTTTTTTTGGAATATCACTGTAGCCCCGGGACTTTTTAATTACCAAAAAGATTAGCGATTGCCTTAATGATTAGCCTAGACCCAAAATGATTACCCTTTCTTAACAAAACTATAAATTAGTCAGTTTTCTAAATCCTACTTATATTATAAACGCGAAAGTTTGTAAGTATGGATGGATGTTTGTTACTCTTTCACATAAAAACTACTGAATGGATTTTAATGAAATTTGGCACACAGATAGAATATGATCTGGATTAACACATAGGATACTTTTTTAAGGTCTACGCAGACGGAGTCGCGGGCAACAGCTAGTTAGGTGTAAGACAAATCCTCTTAGAATCTATAAGAATTTCCACTCCGCCTTGTAGAAGTCAAAAAGGAAAGAATAACTGACCCACTCAGGAATTTAATTTAGTGTCATTCAATACATCGAGTGGGAGGCATTGTGCTCAAGATCGTTCGATTCTGTACTCTCTTTTTACGAAGGAGGTTAAGTTTATTGATAGTCAAGCTCTTTGTTATCTTTACAATTGAAAGCTTTCGTATTTTAAAATAGATGTTAAGGTTTTATTTGAGTTTCGTAATAAAAAGGTAGGAGAGTAATATCGTAGACTTGGTGAGATTTTTTTTATCAATGGTATATGTATGTATGTATATGCTCACGACTATATTCCCCGAGGGGGTAGTCAGAGATGTTCTGAAACCTCAGAGCATCCACGTTTCACCGTAGTACCGATACTCTGTCCGGTGTGACGGAGGGTGAGCCCGGCGCCTCTTATAATGGACAGTGGGTACAATACATGCCTCGAAATTGAAGCATGCAGGTATCCTTACGATGTTTTCCTTCACCGAAAAGCCAGTGGTGTTACAAATCGTACATCCAAAAAAAAAGTCATTGGTACGAGTCGGCCTGGACGGAGATCGAACCATCGCCTCCTGCACGGCAGGCAAGGCGTCTTTTTATCAATGGTGGCAATCAATTAGTCTATTTTTAGGGTTCCGTACCCAAAGGGTGAAAACGGGGCCTTATTACTAAGCCTACGTTGTCTGTCCGTCCGTCCTACCTATTTTAGGGCTGTAACTTTTGAACCGTAATAGCTAGACGGTTGAAATTTTCACAGAATATGCCTTATTACGGCGTTAACAAATAATAAAAAATGCCGTAAAGTTAAAAATTAAGGGGGGGCCTCATACAAGAAACTAGTTTTTTTCAACGTAAAAACGGTAAAAGTATAACAAAAAATTATAAAACCGGCCAAGTGTGAGTCGGTCTCGCGCTAAAGGTCCCGGAGAAAACAAAACTTTTTTGTAAGTTAATATGTTGTGTCGTATGGATCCCTCGGTACAAGAGTAGCCCGACTCGCACTTGACCGTTTTTATTGTACCAATCGAATCGAAAGGCATGAAGATAGATAACAGTAACCCAAAAACAGAAAAGTTAAGTTAAGAATCAAACTTTTTCAACACAAGACATCCACGCAAAAAGAAATGGTTGGGTCTTTTCTAAAGAATCACGCGGCTAAAAAAGTATCAACTCACCTACAAAACGTAATGCTTCGATTTCGATGATCAAATCTTATCATACTATGCAAAAAAACGAATGTTGCTTTATCAATATCACCTTTAATACCATCGACATAAAGTACACAAGTATCTCCCGGAGCGCGCAAAGACGAGTAATTCATTTATGTTTACCGAACATGACTTACAAGCGACAATTTGACAGTGTTATAGATCGCGTTTCCTTCGACACACACTGTATTAGCGAATGGAAGACAAATTATGTTTAGAAAAAAAAAGTTGTCAATATTGGTCTTTTTGAGAAGTGTTCCTTAAGTAGAGGACTTTTTAAGAAGTGGTCATATCGGGAAATAGTCATTTCCAGGTGTAGTCATATTGAAAAGTGGCCATTTTGAGAATTGGTCACATTGAGAAGATTTCAATCAAGCAATCAATCAAATATACTTTATATTACACCAAAATATAGACAGTAAAATACAAAGATGCCCGTTTGAGAAGATGACATTTTGAGCAGAGTACATTTTGAGAAGTGGTCATTTCGGGGAGTATTGATTCCGAGCTGTTAGCGGTCATATTGAAAGCGACCATTTAGAGAAGTTGTCGTTTTGAGAAATCATCGTTTCGATATTGGGTCATATTGAGTAGCAGCCATCTTGAGAAGTTATCGTTTTGAGAAATGGTCATTTAAGTATCATATTGAGAAGCGGCTTTTCTAATAAATTTTCGTTTTGAGAAGTGGCTATTACGAGATGAGGTCATATTGAGAAATTGTCGTTTTGAAAAGTGGTAGATTTGATTTGACTTGTAAAATAATACCTATCATTTTGTATATTGTAATATTGTTTTGTAAGATTTATTACAATACAATATTACATTATCTAACAGTATAACTTCAACAGTATAACCAAAATGCAAGAAGCTTCAGGGGAAGCGGGGGTAAAACGGAGAGCACTTGATAAATAGCACAGTATTACAACCATATTGGGTTACAAACGCGACCTTTTGTCACCGTATTAGAACCCCGATGGTTATTGAATGGTACCCAATTCACCCACCTTTACTCGATCTCTACTCTAGATTACGTATATTGGTCCATTACTTAAATTCGACGCCATTTTGAAATGTTTGGCTTAAGGAATAGTTTGCACAGTATACGATACATCATTTTGTGTAAGAGAAAACGTTTTATGGGCTGACTAATAAATTTTGCTTTCCTTAGCTCCCTAGTGTTTTACACGCACCATAATAATAATACAGGGTGTAAGTGTTGGTTTCATTACTTAAAGGGCCATAGATTCAGGCGAATATCTTCTATAAGAAACGCGATTTACCAGCCCTCCAAAAAGTGCGTGCGTGTGCTCTATTTTCGATTAAAAGAATTAATAAAAGTACTTTTATTGATTTTTTTATGATTTCACTAGATAAACTTATGGTGAATATGTGAGTAAAATTTCAGTAATTATAAACGGTTGACTGTGGGTACAGTAAGTACATGCCTCGAAATTGAAGCATGCAGGTTTCCTCACTATGTTTTCCTTCACCGAAAAGCCAGTGGTGTTACAAATCGTACATAAATTCCGAAAAACTCATGGGTACGTGTCGGCCTGGACGGGGATCGAACCATCGCCTTCTGCACGGCAGGCAAGGTTACTCGCCACTGGACTACCACGGCTTTACCCTGAAAGACCCTATATAATTATATCAAATACATGCAATCCTTGTTGCTCAGAAATTTAAAAAACATTGTTTTTCTGTTGTAGTTTAAGATGATTTATTATTCAAAGACCCAACGCGCAAAGTTGCCGAACTTCGAAAGTCGTTATAATCACTACGAGCTTCTGAAATTTCTGTAGATCTTTTTCAAAGATTTCGTGCTTTTAGTTATCTAAAACCAAATTCTTACATACATACATACATACATAAACTCACGCCTTTTTCCCAGAGGGGTAGGCAGAAACTATAGATCTCCACTTTGGGCGGCTCTGATACACCTCTCTTGCTACCTCTAAGTCCATACATCTTGTCTTGTCTTTAATGACGTCCCTGACCTGGTCTAGGTACTGTAACTTCCTACCGTCACTACCTGTTCTAAATGTTTAACCCGTCTAGTTATTTATCGAAGAAATTAGTGGCCTTTAGTTGTGATCGTCTAGATTTATATTTAGTGACCCTTTATACGTTTTGTGAATTTAAATTTGACGTCTATAGAACTTCTATCGCAAAGAGGAATCGATTAATAAAATACGTAAGAACTTGTAAGTAAATCAAACACGCTAAGATCGGAAAACATACATTTCAAATGAACAGAATAAGACATTCACAGTAAAGTAAACCAAAACATGCAAACTTAGCTATTTGTCCACGCAGGATACGATGTCTTGTAACTCGCAGTCTTCTTTCTTCGTGGCCAACAACACTTTATTTCACACTATTTACACTTTGTTATATTAGTAATATACATAAAGAAAATAATAATATATTGCCCTAAAAGGCCCCTACCATTTTAAACGGTCGGGTAAAAGAAATATCGTTTTGTTGACATTCGACTAATAAAATGAACGAGTGAAAAGGTAGAGAGTCGGTTCTATTATTGCGTGAAGTAATCTTTTCTAGTCGCAGTTACAAATCGATATTTATTCTGGATGGGGATTGACCTTTAGATATATATTATATTAACACGCACCAGCAAAGCTCTCCGCGACCTCCAACCTCATGTGCAGAACAAGACCTCAGGCTAGGGCAACCTAGCAGCTAAATAATCGTAGTTTAACTAAAACAAACCATCACTCATTTTCCGATCAAACCCTTACACCCAGACACATCTCTATGCAATTCACATACGCGGCGCGAGTGGAATGTTTTATTATTTAATATTTAGTCAATGAAACGGAAGCTGGTTTTATAAATTTACTTTCCTGATTTAATCTGGTTCGTTTGGAAAATCTCTTGCATTCACAATTGGCATCCGGGCCTCATATGTGACGAAGTTTCACAAGAACAAGTCCAGGTCTCCGAACATCAAATGTGGAAGCGTTTACCTGTGGATACAGCAAATCACGAAACAAACCAAACCCTCAGGAAATATTTACATGGGAAACTTTGCATTCTGAATTTAAATGGTTTCCGTATAGCATTAATTTATTTGAGACTACGCACAAATGAATTAACGATCGATAAACCATTAATATAAAATAATTGCTTCAATTAGTAATAGTCTCTCGCGGTGATAGTATAGAACGGTGATCACTGATCATAAACTCATGTCACAAGCGATAGCGAAAGTTTCCACCTGTAAAGATCTAAGTTAATTTACTTTTCAAACAAATGATTTAATAATTATTACTCAAGTAATTCAGAAGGTTAAAGTTAATATACGACGGGATTTACTATTAATGCATAATTGGTCCATTCATTCCCCTTTACTAATCTGTGCGAAAACTAAACAAGTTGTACCATAACCAAAAGCTCGTTGATCTCCATCGTCTATACTGAAACGAGCCAAAAAGAAGGAACCAAAAATGCTACAGTTACAAACACTAAAATACCCAGATGTCGATCAAAAATAATATACACAATATAATTACAAGCCATATAAGTTATAACCAGAATTAGTATTCATATAGTCCCACACCTCACAACCACGCCCGCGTTTTGAGTTTCGCCCGACTCTAAAATCAAAACCCGCGCACCGTACTTTACATAGATCTAGATTTGGTTCTCGCGCACGTCACTAACCTCAACCGATCGGGTTCGTGTCCAAAATCTGACTATCCCCATTTTTCACCCTTGATTTCCGTCATCGGCTTGCAAAACATAGGTTGACGCCTATAAACATCCCAAAGTTTACACTCTTTCTAGAAACTGTCAACCACTTTTAAAGACATTAGAGACTTGATTTAATGTGTTCTGGCAAATCGGAGCAAAAACGAATTCTCTAGTAAAATGCACTTGTCCCAACATTTTTTGTTACCTAAGGGGAGTTTGTTCAATACCCGACTACTCAGTTCGCCCATGAGAGATGTTATTGCGATTATTTTAATTCATTTACTTCCCCATACAATGAATTCGACCATCATTAAATAGTATTGATTCCTTTAGCCAAAAAATAATTATTTACAACCATAGATATAACCTGAGTCACCAATTTAATATTAATCTTCCAAAATACTCGATAAATAGCATATTTTACACATTAGTTCGATCTTTCAATAGCTTTTAAATGTTGAAACCTCATTATCACTATACAATCTTAAATGTGTAACATGTTATTTATCTCATATTAACTAAATAAAATAATATGAATCCGCAACATGAACTCTCCCCTTAAGACCAACGATTCCTCACATGTGTTTGCAATAATGCCAAGTCCGATAGAAGTGAACTTCGACCACCGTCAAAAAAAAACATTGTTCAGGGTTGTCTGTTCACGCTGTTTTGGTACATTTTGAATCATGTTATCTTTTGCAGTGCAATACATATTAATTTGATCCACTAATAAAATATATGACTAAATTAGAATGCCGTCTTAATGTGTTTCCAAACTAAAATATTGTAGATACAAACTTGCCCCTTTTTTTCTCCCGTAACTTTGAAGGATTATTATAAATTAAATCATAGGCGACCAAAAGTAGTTCTAATCCTAATTATCTTACACTTATAACGAGCCTATGTGTAGCATTGAGATTCTCTACAAACATTAATGTGCAGTACTTTATAGTACAAATATATTGAACATTTCCTAAATGACAAGCTTTGCACAGCCCTGACTGTATTTGAAAGTCTTGCATTGAACTGAAGTGTGAATTATTGTTTCTTTAAAAGATACAAAGTTTAACTAACATTGTATGCGGAGAAATTAATACAAAATCAACCATATTTTCTAATGAATAGCATTCGATAGAATCGTACTACAGGTTGTAATGCGTTTCGATAAGTTCTGGAAATTTTCCATAGCATTAGTTGACTCAAGATGCCAAACTGTGAGAACAAAAAAAAAAAAAATTTAGATCCGTTTTGTTTATGTTATCAGTTAAATAATATTACTGAAGTAGGTAAGCCATTTTTTATAGCTACAGTACCCTCTCCTAGGCCTGCCTCTACCTCTTTCCTTCCACACACGCCGTATATATCTGTTTCGTAAGTCGACTTTCATTCATCCTTTCAATATGTCCAAAACATCGAAGTATTCCCTTTACCAACGAGCTTTAACCACTACATCTTCATTCAAACCACAACCATATTCTTACTTGTCGCATATTTCGTTCTAATGTGTAAGAGCATCGGTGGCGCATTGCGGAGAGGTATAGTCACTCAATCATGAGGATCTAGGTTCGAATCCACACAGACAACATGCCATATAGCAATAAGTTTTAATAGCGGCTCTCAAAAGGTGAAGGAAAACATCGTGAGGAAGCTTGCATACGATGAAGAACAATTTCCGATACGTATGTGAAGTCTACCAATTCGCATTGTGCACGCGTGGTGGACTAACGCTATATACCCTCTTTGAGGGTAAGCCAGTGCGGGTCTTACTCCCGAAAAGAATGCTAATTTTAAAAGTCTCCCAAATTCTGACAACTCCAAAGCTCTGTACAAAACATTTAATTTGATAAAGCCATAAATAATATTTCTAAAACGGTACACAATCGAGTTCTAATAAGCACAATAAGTTCGTATTAAATAAGCATTAGTCGCCTTTGACAAGTAGCCCGACCATTATAATTTGACATTCGTATTCTCCCAAATTATCCATATAACAAGGCCCATAAGACGGGATGGCGGATCGGGATAAATTGGGCGTTTTTCTACACAATACGAACGCCCCCGTACATGAAATATGGGAGGGAATTTTATTTAATATCGTGTTATTGATTTATGAGTGAACGCTGTCCCATATTGGGCCTGTTTCCCCTAAATTGTGTTTAGTGACATGTGCCGGTATGAATTTTGTCGTTTTTCATTTTCGTTCTCAGGGAAAGTTGTTAAGGAAAATTCGCATTTGAATGTTGGCAACTTCCTTTTTTTTTTTGCTTATAATTTTTTCCGCAAAAAGAGTTGTTATTCAATTTCACGAACGAATTTCAACCTTAGCGATATTTTCAATTTTCATTAGCTAGAAATTTTCATAGAAATTGATAGACCACATCTTGTCATCTTGGGACCTAAAATTCAAAAATAGAGAATATTGCTAGGTTAAAAGTATCAGATTTTTTGTGAAAATAGATTTTGGAGATATCAAGCCACAGGGAAAACAATGACCGCCTTGAATTATTTCGCAGACGCCATATTAAAATAATATAGCCAATGTCACTCAAAATTTTTACGAATCGAATGACACCTCATACGTTAAAATCCATCAAGCCGTCTAGGCTGTAGGCCGTGACAAAGAAATAGACATATAAACATACATACATAAAACATAACCCTCCTTACGGCGCAGTCGGGTAATAAAAAAGCTGCATATGACTTTTTTCACATTGAGCTCTCGATTTGGTAACCTCAGGGAGAAAGTGGAATCGCAAGAAACATATTTTGGGGCTGACATAGGCATATGGTTAATCTTTACCACAGATTACTATAATCTATACTATACTAAAAAAGTAGCGGGGAGCGATTGGATGAGGAAGGCCGCGGACAGAGTTTGTTGGCGCGCCTTGGGAGAGGCCTATGTTCAGCAGTGGACGATGATGGGCTGATGATGAAGATGATACTATACTTATAAAAGAGTTCCGTGACTGAAGATAGAAATATGTTGAAATACCTACATCTTTAAAGTCGGTTAAATTTATTAAGGGGATATAATTCGGAGCGCGCTCCATACAAACGTACTATGGTGATATTTTCAATATTAACCAATTAAAGTCAATGAAATTTTGCTGAAACAATCTTGAAACAAATATCTATGCTTGTATGGAGTCCGATTTTCGTTAAAATATACAGTTTCAATGCTAGGATTAATTTAAGATTTGTATGGAAATCTTGGAGGCGCTATAACTATACATTTTAACGAAAATCTGACTCTATACAAGCACAGAAATTTAGTTAGTTTTTTAGTTTTTAGAGTGATTCTGAAAAAATTCATTGAGTTTAATTGGTTAGTATTGAAAATATTACCATAGTACGTTTGTATGGAGCGCGCTCCGAATTATATCCTCTTAAAATAAAAGCAAAATGAACAAGTTTAGTTACTTCAAACGAAGAGCCGAGTCAAACAATTAAAACGGAGATTAACGTTGATAATTTTATTACAAAATGCCTTTGTAAAGATCAAGTACCGGATATTGTATTAAGGACAAGATATGCGCTTAAATTTACAAAAATATTAAGCCACGACAAAACTAAAACAAAAGTGTGACATAGAAGATATTCACAAGAAAAATATTACGACATGGTTTTTAGGTGACCCTTACTCAAAATCAACCTTTTTAGAATCTTTGTCTGTCTGTTTGTTTGAGCATCACGCAAAAGCTACCATGAACCAACAGTTTTTTTCGCTATTTTGACGTTGGTTCTACAGGGTGAAATTGATATCATTAGTATCCTTTTAAACTAAGAGTCTACCCATCAAACTGAACAACCTCTACTAAGGGAGCAAACCGATCGAAGAACCAACATAAAAACAGTGAAAAAAACAGCTGGTCCATACAAGGTGTAAACTTATTCCGTTAACATGCGGAACATAATTCGAGCGGTGCTGCAGACCATCAAACTAAACAACTAATAAAATGGGGCCAATATTGAAAACTTCTAATTAATAGGTACTAAGGTAGATGCATCTCAATATACCTACTAGCGTTAGTATCAATTGTTTTAAAGCAATAGTATCGGTGATATAGCACTATCGATATTTTACTATATTACAAGGTCATCTAAGTATCGTTTGGTGTTTTCTTTGACTAATTATTATAAGGACTAGCCTTGCGGTAGCATTTCCCCTCTGCCACGGTATAAGCACAATTGATCTTGTACATTTACATTCAATTTTACACTTTATCACTAAACGAGACAGCCTATAATTGCGAAATAATAACTTTGAACTTAGAACGTTTGGGGTTCACACGAGACTACTTTTCATGATTTTTAACATTCAAAATTAGAATCTAAAGTTATGGGGAGTAAAATCCTAAGTTGCGGAACTGAACAACTGACAATATGGGGCCAAGTTGTTCAGTATGACGCGATGGTCTGATCATCCCCTTAATAAACCGTCAGCATAATAAGTTGGTCTGTATAGTCGAGCAAATTTGCCGTAGTTTTCCATAATTTTTTACAAAGAAATTATATAATATCTTTTCTATTTTTAAACTGAAAATAGCTGAGATTTATTTTTCATTAACTTCGCAGTGCTATTTGTTCAGTGAATCGTTTGAAAATATTACTTTTCAATTTAAAAGCGTTTACTCTTAACATAAAATAACAAAACAGCCCGAAGCGATCTAGTAATTCATATAAAATTCTCAATTCGAGAGGTAATTTAATTCGAAAGGGCCTTTCGGTTAACTTAACCCTAATCCTTTTGTTAACATTATAGACTAAGAGATAGACATACAAACAGTGGACTGAAAGAGGATATTATAGGATATAAGGGCAAAATAAAATGTACCCGGAACTAACGAGCTTGTATGGACTTATGGATGTTGAGGAGGCGAGAGATGTGTGTCAGAATCGTAACATGTGGCGATCGGTTGTCTCTTCCTACCCCAGCAGTGGGAATTAGGCGTGAGCATATGCATGTATGTATGTAATAGGATATACTATAAGATAATAGGTCAAGGATTGAAAAGGGAATGCTGTGATGGTTTGGTTATGTGGTGGCTTAGTTCGTATTCAGACCAAATTGACAGCGTGCTTAAGAAGGGCCAGCGGCCGAGGTACGGCAGCATCAAAAAACGCTATTGCGCCTCTGCTCTCATTCTATTTGCGCGCGAGAGATCGACATAAAAGGCGTAATATAGACGTGTCAGGCTTCAGATCAAATGTAACTGAAACCGACGAGCGTGTATGAAACGACTCATGACTGTGTAAGAGGCAAAAGAGGTGTATCAGGATATAATTTTCTCTGTATTAAATCCTTTGTTACGAATGATTACATTTTATGACGATAGCTCTTCGTCTATTACTTTCAGATGTTTCAGTCAGTTGCTAATGGTTACGTTAATACATAATCGATAATTTGCTTTCCCTTTTGTATTATTTTGATTTGTAAAAACGAGTTTTTGCTGTGGCTTTTCAAATGAGAAATATATTAAAGAATATGTTTTTTGTTTCAAAACTAATGCAGGTATGAGCAGTGGAGCACAAAGCAAAATATAAGTACTCGAATTTCATTAAATTTACTTTCAAAGTTTATTCCATTAGCAATACATTCGCAAAAACTGACAACACTACTTTTAAGGGTGCATTTGCTACCATTACCAATTATTTGTAGATATACTACAGAGTGAAATTAATATTATTAGCTTCCTTTTAAACTAAGAATCTACCCATCAAACTGAACAACTTTTACTATGGGAGCAAAACGAACGTAGCAAAAAAATCTTTCATTCTTTCACGTGCTGGCGGCATGACATCGCTAGGGTTTTCCAGTCTCGCATTGACTACTCACAAAATGGAGACAAGTCTAATGAGATTTGACCAAGAAGTTTACACGGTAACCTAATCTATTGCCATTCACCCCTCGGTGGGGATCGGCCGTCGAGCGTACCTGAGCTGTGGAGTGAGACAAGCCTGACATAGGTCCACATCTACTATGATACCTTTATCTAGTAGAGTAGTAATAAAGTTGTTGATTGTGAACATTTGACGTACCTGTAACAAAGAAAATAAACTTTATTATATTCTACAAAACAAGACTACTTTTACGAAATAAACTATAATTGATTATTAATTTACTTTTAACAATGAAAAATGTTATTACGAGTATGTTCGTTTTTTGGTATTTTTATTAACTACGGGGTGTAGGGTAGGGTCCTTGTTAAAATGCTGACAGTTTTTAAGGAGATGATCAGACCATGAAACTGAAAATCTTTCTCTATAGGGCAATTGTGGAAATCGCGAAAAAAAATCTGCTTTTCCATAGAAAACTGCGGTCTGATCATCTCCTAAACGCATAATAAATTGTATTAATTTTCTGTTGTGCATGTTGAAATACATTTTAAAAAAGTATAATTTTCACTTCCCTTTTATTAATTTACCTATATAAAGGGTGAAATTGATATAATTGGCATCCTTTTAAACTAAGAGTCTACCCTTCAAACCCTACCACTTATAACAAATCTGCTGTTCATACGGTTGAGTCGAGTAAAAATTTCAGGTTTCAGCAAACCTACTCAAGCCAAATGTCTCGGACAACAGATTTTTTTTTCGCGATTTATGTTGATCCCATAAAGTTTCATAGTTTGATGTTCATTCCCTTAAAAAAGTGTCAGCATATTAAGAAGGACTCTGTACAGGCTTAGCTAGGTTAACATTGGTCGTCACAAGGCAAGCCTTCCAGGCACTTTAGGGGTTCAAGAAAAAATAAAAACAGTCAAAAACAGAGGTAAATAAAAATTTCCTTAAGTGCACCACATCGAGGCTTTGTTCCTAATAATAGGCGGGCAACTTTTCTCTTACGACTAATTCTTTGAGAAAAGTAGCCTCCAGCCCTTCGATTTGAGCGCTCTCAATGAGGCGTGCTTTTATTTTATTTTCATTTTTATTTATTTGCAACAACTACAGCTACTACAATGTAACACGTACAAATGAAAAAAGATAAGATACAGAGCCAATGATGTTGTTGACAGTTTGACTAACATTATATAAAATGTGCGACAATATAAGACAACAAGCAGATAAGTATAAGAACTAGCTATGTCTAAATAACGTAACAAACTGAATATTAAAAAAAAACAGTATGTTAGAAATATATTATTATAAATTATTATGGGAGGTAAGTATAATATAATATAAGACAAGAGTGTTGATAGATAAATTAGAAAGTATCAGAAAATAATAATATTAAGCATAATAATACGTCAGATAGAATATAGGTGCTTACTAAATTATAATATAATTATATAATGAAGAAGAATGATAGATTAAATAAATAAATAAATATTAGCCATTATTAATGAAATAAAGTTGGGTTATTTATAGAGTGAGAGAAAGAAAGAAAGAAAGAGGGTGTCGAATAGAAGAGGTCTTAGGGGTTTCCAAGTAATGTTAAACGAATTTTTTGATTGAATGAGTTTTTAGTTTCGATGAAGATATCAATATCCTGAAATTTCTGATTGTAAATCTGTTTTAAATCGTTAAAAACATACAAAAGGATTTTGAACCTAAACACAAAAAATCAAACAACGAAAATACCTAACAAGGACGAATCGTTCACCACCCCCTTCCCTCCCTCAGGACTCCCTACAAACTCCGATACAAAAACCAAACGATCCGGTACGCATATGAATCTTAGTTTCCGACTCTGTTTTATTTTATACCAATATTTTGTTACGAGGTAAGAAATGCAATGTTTCTGTTCCCAAATGTTTTTAGTAACTATTGATCGAGTAGGAATTTTGTTGTCGTTGAACTTTTGTCAATAATAAAACTAATATAAATTGTTTACATTATACAGGTTTCTGAACTACTGGTGAAACGTGGATGTTCTGGGGTTTCAGAATATGTCTGACTACCCCCTCGGGGAATATAGTCTTGAGCATATGCTATGCTACATTATATAGGACGTAAAATTAAAGGCGTTACATATTAAAGAGGGTTTTCCTACTCCTCCTATCTTCTTTGATCAATTCATTCCGGGTTCCAAGACAGATTAGAGTCATCCCCCGGGCTCGTTGGACTTCATTGTCTAGTGTTGTGAATGGTCGCCGCTGTTGATCCTGGTTCACAGGTGGGAATATGTGGTGAGCGCAAGCCCAAAAAAAATACATTAAAGGGGGTGCTTCAGACCATCAAACTGAACAACTTTCCAACCAACATCGTCGCGATTTCAATGTTGGTCCTGTAGTATTCTTTAACTTTATAATTCATTGGTTACTCCCTGTAAAGGACATAAACAATGCTTTCATAAACAGTTAGGGGATTGTTAAGACTTTAGAGTTAGACTATCAAACCGAACAACCTTTACAACGGAGTTACGAATCACCTAAAAGAAATAAGTTGTTCCAACTAAACAAAACTGCAATACCTACTCAGTCGAAATGTGTATGGAACAAGTTTTTTTTACGATTTCAATGTAGGCTCCATAGTAAAAATTGCCTCCGTGGTCTAATAGTTAAGAGCATTGGGCTCTTGACACGAAGGTCGTGGGTTCGATTCCCACGCGACACCTAGTGATATGTCACTTTGTGCGTTTTTCCTCAGTTGGCTATAACATTGCAGACTGAATCACCTGATTGTCTGAAAAGAAAGATGATTCCTCGTTTCGGATGGTACGTTAAGCCGTTGGTCCCGGCTACTATCTCTCATGGCAGTGGTCGTTACATAAAAACCACGTCAGAGGCCGTAAGGCGGTCTGAAAAAACTCTGACACCAGGTGTGCGATTTTTGAAACTCATTCGTTTAACTCTGCAGTTGAAAATGTTAAAATTACTATGGAGATATGCATCGTTCTACTGCTGATTTGACTTTAAACATCGCACTTCTGCACGTCTAGTATGATTTCTCTGCAGGGGCGCGACGCGCCTTCGCTTCATAGAAAATAACCCGTTCCCGCGTTTTTCTGTCAAACTGAACAACTAATATAGTAAGTACTAATACTTACAAGTAAGGAAAAAGCCGAGTCGCGCGCAAGTAGAGAAATCAAGCTAGACGTGCTGGATTGTGATTTTGAAAGTCAAATCAGCAGAAAAAGATGCATATCTCCAAAGTAATATTGACATTTTCAACTGCTGAGTTCAATGTGAGTTTCATAAATCGAACTCCAGGGCTTTGCCCACACGATAAGAAGAAGTGAAAATCATAGTCTGAAGCACCCGGTAAAACATGAATCGCATTTAACACCAAATATTAAATTCTTGTACGAAAACTACAAAATGTACACGTTGATACCTCAGGACCATTTTCGCATATTTACTCTCAACCTTTCGCTCTAAATGTTTACATATTTAGTTACAAGCAAACATCACAAGAGGTGCAGAGTTCGAATTCAGATTTGTATTTTTATTCGAATCTAGGTCAATTGTCAACAGATCTGAACTATTTGAACGAATGTCGATTGTGGTTTCAGATTATGCGATCCTTTACGCTAAAGGGTTTAAAGTTTGTAATGTAGATACAGGAAGAAAACAGTATACAATTTTTAGTTTCAGAAAACGGATTTCAGTCACTTCTACCAGAATTATTTTAACAATAATGATTGGAAAAATGGGCAAATGTGTTTGGGAAGTGGTCCATGAACCAGCAACACAGCGACGGCGACTCAATTTATGCGGTCCATGCTTTGACTAATTATTATAAGGACCAGCCTTGCGGTAGCATTTCCCCTCTGCCACGGTATAAACACAATTGATCTTGTGCATTTACATTCAATTTTACACCTTATCACTAAACGAGACAGCCTATTATAATTGCGAAATAATAACTTCGAACTTAGAACGTTTGGGGTTCACACGACATTCAAAATTAGAATCTAAAGTTATGGGGAATAAAATCCAAAGTTGCGGATTTCATCTTACCTCGCCCCCGCAAAAAGTGGCAGAAATGTTTGTTAGTAGAATTACACGCGTAACCAGTCCACATATAAATAGTCAAAGGGTCCATGTGCTGTAGGCCAGTCACCTATCTTCCTGTTTTTATTTAATCAAAGCGTATAGTTGATGATGCTGATGATAAACAACGTTTCAATTTATAATGTAGTAGCCTGTAAACACTTATCGTTCCCCGTATGCTTCTGTATCACATAAACGATTTACCAATCTACGTTCATCTTTAAAACATTATGGAATAACTAAACAGACCACAAATAGGTCACGCGCATTAGAATCCAACCGAAACTCGATCTCATTTCGAACACCCATCGACTATTGATGAAATCCATCTAGTTAGAATACTAACAAGGTATTTAGTACGCATCATTATTATCTGTGCAGAGAATTGGAGAGGATTGTGTGCAATGAAAAAACATATTCTGTGTAGATGTACACTGAGAAAAAAATGCTACTTATACGTAGCCCATCGCAGCTTACGTACCTCATATCTAATCTCTTATCTCGTCTCTTAAGTTGTCTCGTACTTCACAATGAACCTTCATTATGAAGTACGAGACAACTTAAATACTGATGCAACACTCGTAATCATAGTATCGCGTCGCAAGCTACGCTAAGCTATTTAAGTTGTCTAGTACTTCATAATGAAGCCTTCATTATGAAGTACGAGACAACTTAAATACTGATGCAACACTCGTAATCTGTATCGCGTCGTAAGCTACGTGGTACGTAAGCTGCGACGGGCTACGTATAAGCTAGGACGGGATACTTATAAGTAGCATTGTTTTCTCAGTGTAATATGAATGCATTCTTTCTGATGATGGTCGATTGCCAAGCCAACGGAGGTCTCTTGACTCGCTATTTTGGGAAGGTGATTTTGATGTTAGTCCCACAGAGAGTTGTTTAGTTTGTCTGATCAGTATCATCAGCCTATACAGGGTGTTAGGGTAAATAGTTGCATTACTTTAAGGGGTGATTGTACCCATGATACTGAACAACTTTCCATAAGAAAACCATAGGAAATTCACAAAAAAATTTTGGACATTCCATACTAATTTGTATGAAAAGCCGAAAAATGTTTTTGCCAATTTTCTGTAGGTGTCATAGGAAACGTTGTTCAGTATCATGGATACAATCACCCTTATAAGTGATGCAACTGTTTACCCTAACAGCCTTTATACGTCCCACTGCAGGGCACAGGCCTACCCTTAGGGATGGTGTATGGGCGTCAGTCCACCACGCGTGCACAATGCGGATTGATAGACTTCACATACGCATCAGAATTTCTTCTTTAGTGTATGCAGGTTTCACGATGTTTTCCTTCACTATCGAGTAGCGTCTCGAATGGCTAGTGGCTAGTAGACTTCCGACTATATTCCCCAAGGGGATAGTCAGAGATATTCTGAAACCACAGAACATCCACGTTCCAATAGTACCGAAACTCTGTCCAGTGGGACGGGGAGTGAGCCCGTCGCCACTTGTAATGGACAGTGGGTACAATACATGCCTCGGAATTGAAGCATGCAGTTTTACTCACGATGTTTTCCTACACCGAACATCCAATTGTGTTACTTTGATTGTTTCTTTCAAAACGTAATTTGTAATAGGTTCCAAAAAAAAACCAAACGGGGTTTTTTGGTATCATAATTTGAACGTACTTAAGACAATGTAAATCGAAATGAGAGAAAAAAAATTATGTTCTATACAAAGCTGCAAACCTACTCGGCCGCAGGTTAAGCATGCAGGTTTCCTTCCTTTCCTTCACCGAAAAGCCAGTGGTGTTACAAATCGTACATAAATTACGAAAAATTCATTGGTAAGAGTTGGCTTGGACGGGGATCGAACCATCGCCTCCTATACGGCAGGCAAGGTTACTCGCCACTGGACCACCACGGCATTAACTTACAGTGTTTTTTTTTAATACACAATAATCCCTTAAACCATTGATAAAAAAATCTAGGTAATATTAATTCTATTCCACTCGACGCATATTTGGATAGGCGTAACATGAATTCAATAAAGCAGGACTCACGCTCACAATCTTCTGAGGTGAACAATGAGAATGACTTATCTAAAACATCAGATAACACCTCCCTCTTCTATAGACAGTAATTATTTGCTAAAAGTCTGGCTCCGAAGATAAATTCCGACTAAAAAGACAGATGTGGCAATCAAAATCGACTTAAGCAAAAACGCAATCTGAACTATAAAAAGATGGTTTCCAATATCATGGCTTCCATTTGTAAGTATGAAGCGTTTGAATCTAGAACACGTTTTCAATATCGCGGCTCTGGTCGGCCATCTTGTGATAACCAGAATACGTGAGATGGCGGCGGTAAATGAGTTTGGTGTGATTTGGTGATGTAGTATTATTGTAATGGGTTTTAAATTATGTCATTATGTTGATAAAGTTGATATGGCATCGGATAGAGCGTCAGAGATCAAGTCAAGCGGTAGAGATATGATAGACCGTCGGTGACGCGTTGCGAAGAGCTATAGAAACTCAATCTTGAGGTTCAGGTTCGAATAAGCACGGATGACATGCCATGTACCAAAGAGTTTTTCTAACTTTAGTTCGTAATACCGTGTTCTCAAACGGTGAAGGAAAACATCGTGAGCTTTGACTAATTATTATAAGGACTAGCCTTGCGGTAGCATTTCCCCTCTGCCACGGTATAAGCACAATTGATCTTGTGCATTTACATTCAATTTTACACCTTATCACTAAAAGAGACAGCCTATAATTGCGAAATAATAACTTTGAACTTAGAACGTTTGGCGTTCACACATGACTACTTTTCATGATTTTTAACATTCAAAATTAGAATCTTAAGTTATCGGGAATAAAATCCAAAGTTGCGGATTTCATGTTACCTTGCCCCCCGCAAAAAGTGGCAGAAATGTTTGTTAGTAGAATTACACGCGTAACCAGTCCACATATAAATAGTCAAAGATCGTGAGGCAACCTGCCTACGCTGAAGAAGAAATTTCGATGCGTTTGTGAAGTCTACCAAACCTTATTGGGCACTCATTATTGATTTATTTAAACACAGATAGGCATAGATGAAACATAATAATTATAAATAATCTATTGCCATTAAAAAAACAACTACATTGACGTAATTTAATGGGATATTACCGTTGGCGCGCTCTATACAAACATCTCTCTGTCTGTCTGGTTACATTTTCAATTCTAATCAATTAATCTAAACAATCAGAAACAATCTAGAAACTAATCTCTATGCTTCTAATGTGTCAGATTTTCGTTAGAATATACAGTTTTAATGCTAGGTTTAATTTAAGATTTGTATGGAAATCTTTGACGCACTGTAACTTTAAAACCTGACACATTACAAGCATAGAGATTAATTTCTAGATAGTTTCTGAAAAATGTCATTGACTTTAATTGGTTAGTGTTCAAAATATAATCAAACTTCGCCAACGGTAATATACCCTTAAAAATAATCAAAAATATCAAGATGACTTCGTAAACTCACGTTTGCCTATCCCAATATTGACCCAACACCTGACTAACTTTACCCTCCAGAGCATAATACTAATCTATTAATACTCCATAGTAATGTTCACTCCAGAACTCAATCAACCCCAAAAGTTGTGCAACAAATGTTGTTCTTATAATCCGAAATGGTTCCCAAATCATATCAGATCGTGAACTTCACGTGATCTCCACATTATGGCAGTTTAGAGGTGAGATAAGTTATGTTTTGAGAATCAGTTGTGTGAGTCGAATCATTTTGGTGATATGAGTCCTTACGAGTTATTGTTAGAAGTTGTTACAGTATGAAAACAACTGCTGGACATACGAGCCAATAGCTTGTATCGACATAAAATTGATGAATTCACAAATTAATGATACAGTTACGTTTGTAAAGGTTAACTAATACTCATTTAATATAATACAAGATTAGCACAAACAAGATTAACTACACTTCATTTTTAATAAAAAAATATATTGCAACGCGTCACCGGCCTTCCTCTCTTAGCTTTCATTATTATGTTGTTAAGCCGATTTTATACTTTCTTTTATAACATCTAGTCCACATTGACTACGCTATGACACACAATACTGTTCCACACAAAACTAATCAACTGTTAGAACTAAAATGAATTGACAATTCCACAAAAACTGATTCGACTCATAAACTAGTTCAATAATAAATGTCACATCTCCAAAACCATGTTAGACTTGTTAATTTGATATCTGAAGCCTCTGGGAGGATTAATTCGCTAACTTTTAGGCAACCATATCTGATGATGGTTATGTTGCCGATATGTATAGGTATACTTATGTATAGTAATGTTATTATGTTTATTTACTTTACTTTAGAGACCTCTGAACAAAATATTTTCGTATAGAAAGGATACAACTTAATTTGCTGACGGTTTTTTAAGAGGATGATCAGACCATAAAACTGAACAGCCTTTCTCTGTGGGGCCAACATCGCGAAAAAATATCAACATTTCCATACATTTGGGTCGAGCTTTCTATCAAACTCAAAACTCAAAATGTTTTATTCAAAATAATATCTCAATGGATAGCTTTCTGACTTCATTTTTGGGTATACCACCACAGCTTCGGAAGGTGTGCCGTTGCAGAGAAGATGCGGCCAGAAACTCTACAACACACATCTTTAAAAAAACGAAAATATACAAAGTAAAATTACAAATAAAATATGGAATAACATAGTGTAATAAAATATTGTCAAGACCAGACATTTTGTTCATTCATATAATCATCGAGTTTTTAGTAACCTTTTTTACAGGGCACTTGCTTAACATGGGACCTAAACTTTGCTTCAGACCATCAAATTAGTATGAAACTGTTTTTTTTTTCTGCTAATTCAGTTATTTCAGTTATGTGGTCTGATCATCCCTTTAAAAAACTGCCAGCATAATAAGAACGACCTTATATTGTGGGGTTGTACGGAGCTCCCCGTTTAGCAAAAAGCCATCATAACCAAAATGTACCTCTATTTAAATTTACTCGATGAATTTTCAAAATGACACATTTTTCACGGATAACTAACCACCGTTAACAAACCACAAAAATCCCTGTAAAGTGCACAAATTAACATAACTAAGAAACTAACTTTCAGCTATATTTTCAGAGCTTGTCTTAATCACAATTTATTAGAAAATCCCTCAAACCAATATCAACTTTAAACCTTCGTTTTAAGACTTAAACTCGTTTGAACTTCCTAAGGTCATAATAGAAAATTTATACCTACCCCCATAAGTTAAATGCCGTACCGAATGAGATATGAGTCCAATCTTTATTCATGGAGGTACCTAGTTGCGACCATTTGTTGTAGAAATGCAGTAAAATTTGTCAAAATTTTTCAAATACTACGAGTACTTTGTCAATATACAACGTGTTAATGAATTAACGCAAAACTAGAAAGTAGTTTGTTTGGAATCGAGAGCAGAATCGAATTATCATGGTTTCAACACATGTAATTTTTTTCAAAATAGTAAATAATTTGTTTGAAAAAATTTAAATTTACTGAACTCGTTGTCAACCCACTGCTCGGGAACTCTCACCCTACTTCCTACCAAAACAAGATTCTTAAAATGTATCTATGAGTACGCTAGCGCTTTCATTCATTGCTGAAATGATAACCAATAATTTTTGCCTGAAAACTTAAAATGCGAATAACTTTAAATTTTAACTATAAAAATAATAATGAAATTATTGTTTCAATCCAATTATTTTGTTATAAATCAGTTGGGGTGTATGAGGTTTTGCGCTTATTCATTAACACGTTGTATAGGCTCATTTTTAACATGCTGACACTTTTTTAAGAGGATTCCCAGACCATCAAACTGAACAACTTTCTCTATAGGACCAACATCGAAATCGCGAAAAATAAATGAGCTGTCCCATACATTTGTATAGGTAGGCTTGCACTTTTGTGTGAAATACCACAGTTTTTTTGCTTCGATGTTGGTCCCATTGAGAAAGTTGTTCAGTTGGATGGTCTGATCATACACTTAAAAAGTGTCAGCATATTAAGAAGGACCCTGTATACAGGGTGTAAAATTAAATATGTTACCTACATTTTACTGAACAACTTTCACTAAGGATCCAACATCGAAATCACGAATAAATAATTCTGCTGTTTCATACATTTGTGTCAAGAAGATGTTTTCTATTGTTACGAGCGACGGGCGAGCGTTTCACTCCAATCCCGGAACCCATCGCTCGTAAAACTATTATGTAGGGTTCTTCTTAATATGCTGACACTTTTTTAAGGGCACGATCAGACCATCAAACTGAACATCGAAATCACGAAAAACAAAATCTGCTCTTCCATACAAAACTGCAAACTTACTCAAGCCAAATAAATGTATGGGACAGCAGATTTTTTTTTTGCGATTTCGATCTTGGTCCAACAGAGAAAGTTGTTCAGTTTGATGGTCTCAAGCACCCCGTAAGAAATGTAAACGTATTCAATTTTAGGAATTTCGCGAAAACTAAATTGGACATACCATAACTAAACGCAATCAGTTGGTTGATCGAACGTTTATTTGAAAAGTTTGTTTTTTTCGAATTTTCTATTGTGTATAAGTTGTACAATCACCCTTTAATGTAATGCAACTGTCTCCACTTACACCCTGTATAAAGTTACGGCGGTGTATAAAAACCAAAACAACGCTACAATAAAAACGTTTGCACATACCCAAAGCAATCAAATCACATCAATTATTAATACGTACCTAATCACGGAGCGTTAAGATCTCCCCCTTTTCCCCCCATAATTACACTCCCCAACAATGGACGGGAGCAAATGGTTCGAAAAATTACCGTCCATTCCAGAGGCGTGACTAAGTTGTGGTTTTATTATAAAGAGTGGTCGATATTTTGCATTCCGTTTAATTTTCTCACGCCTTCATAACTAGTAGACTCATTTTTAGGGTTCTGTTGTCTGTTTCAAATCTGAAACTATTCGAAAATGTAGCTCCCCGTAATTACATTTAATGACAATTATAACGAACGCTGTAGCACAATCAGTGTCGGAAAAATCTAACAAAAATCTACAATATTATTGCGGGGGCGAGGGCGGTCGCCGCCTTAAATCGCACTATGTTGAATTTGCATTGTTGCAGCACTAAAAACGTTTAAACAAAGTTTTTAGTGAGCTCACGTTTAGAAAGCTTATTGAAGGTTTCAGAATGACTTGCCAGCGACACTATTCTCGTCCGTTTCAGCTACTTTTGACCTGGAATATGTCAATTTAGTATCTAATTCGACATGTTTAATGTTACCGTATAATTTTAACAGCTCACTTGTCACCCAAACCCTTAAATCAACCCCTTTAAGTTGCCCTTTTCACTACAAATTCATTTCCAATGATAATTTTCTCCCACGCAAGTGCCATTTTATTACCTGGGTTCAGCTCTATCTAATTTCAATTCACGACTTCAAACCACAAATGCAAATTAGGTAGAGATTTGAATTTCAGAATACGAGTGAACCATAATGTTCTATTTTGTTAATGAATTTTCAGTTGCTCGTTTTTTTATCGTGCGATTTAATAATAGTGACTTTTGAGATGTGCTTTTTAATTAAAAGATATCGCTTTTTAGCGATAAGACCTTATTTGTTTTTGTCTACATATACATCGTGTTAATGAATAAGCGCAAAACCTAATACAGCCCCCCCCCTGATTTTTGTCAAAATTATTAGATGGCAAAAATGATTTATGTTTCAGCAATGAATGAAAGTGCTAACGTGCTCATGGATACATTTTAAGAATCTTTTGTTGGTAGTAAGTAGGGTGAGAGTGCCCGCGGTGGGTTGAGAGCGAGTTCAGTAAATTTTAAATTTTACAAACAAATTTTTTATTATTTTGAAAAAAAAAATCTATTTTGAAACCATGATAATTCGATTCTGCTCTCGATTCCAAATAAGCTACTTTCTAGTTTTGCGTTAATTCATTAACACATTGTATACAGGGATTACAGGGTCCTTCTTAATATGCTAACACTTTTTTAAGGAGATGATCAGACCATCAAACTGAACAACTTTCAACTAGCAAATTTTTTGTTCAAATCTTTATACAGAAGCTCAATTTTTAATTTCCCAGAAAAAAATAAATGTTGAAATTCTCAATACCATTCATTTTCTGAATAAAAAATACAATATAGTCCAGGAGTCGAACCTCATAATTAGATTAATTATAAAGTTTTTCATTCCCTCCATTAATTTAGTCCTTAACATAATTAGAAGTGACATTTAATGCCACCTCTGTCAAGAGTTTTTATGCCATCCATTATTTACGATCAGTGGTTTTCAGGTTAAAACTTTTTTCGTGTTTCCCGTATTTTTAAGTGTTACCTTTTCCTGTTTGTATTTCACAATTAGGTATGTTAAAAGAGAAAGGAATATGTTTACTTTCGTTTAAAATACTGTTAAATAAAAGTTTTTTTTATTTCTACAATGTATTTGCAAATAAACGGAAACATTGAAAACAATCTCTTTTTTTTTTAAAAACACTTTTTTTTTGTCCGGGATTAGAGGTGGAAGAGCGAGGAAATAATTTTGTGGCATTCTATGTTCATCAGTGGACGTGTGGTGTGATAACACAAATTGGCAAATCGTTGCAACTCGCAACAGTTTTACTAAACACAGATCATTTTAAGATATTTTCAAAATTAGAATATTTCCTACCAACCCACGTCATTTTCGTACAAAGCAGCCGCGTCCTACTATTTTTTTAAATAATTTTAAAGTTGCGTATTTTTCGTTTATATTTCACATATATAAACACACGACTCCCTTCGTAAATCCCTTCATATCGTTCCTTTCGTTCATGCAATGAACATTTCATTCAAACATTTCGTACGTTTCGCTGTGTATAAATAAGTTGCAAGAAGCCAAATCAAGAACCAACAACAAACTCTGGTACCAGCAACATCATAGCATCAACATAATTCCCAAGAATCTCTAGGGAGTAGACACAAATTCTAAATTTCCGCAATGTAAATTCAACAAATTTGAAATTCAGGTACTTCTATCGTATCGATGGCATGTCATTGAGTTCGAATTGCAGGTAATAAAATATCATTACTAATATTGTTATTACCTACGCTACGTCCTGACCATTAACATACTTAAAGATCGTTCAACTGAGATCACATCATTCTTAAATGACGTCATATCTACAGGGTGCGCCGTTCCCGTGCGACTAAACAGCGTGCACTAAATTTACAATGCAGCCGAGGTCGCGGTATGTGACGAGGTTGCGAAATGGCGTGTAGGCTGCGGGACTATGTTTCGAAATTTAAATTTGGATTCAGAACGAGAGGAGTAAATAGATTTTGAAAGTTGCCAGTATTTTAAAATAGTTCAGCTACCTAATTCATTTCAAGGCGTAAAAAATTCTTGGTCAATGTTTCAATGGCAAAGTTTTGATAACCGTGTACTATACGTTACATACATAAACTCACGACCACAATCTCTATCGAGTTAGACAGAAAGTTTTCTACAATACAGTATTTTCTAAAGCGTGCAATTATGGCAAGACAAATAATAATACGAGTTTTAAAATTATTAGAAAGATTAAAGGGGATTATTATATTACTCGAACCTATATATTTGGAACGCAACATTCCTATATGTATAGCTTTCTGGCCAATTCTGATTTGCAAATATAGGGTCCTTCTTAATATGCTGACAGTTTTAAAGGCCTGATCAGACCGTCAAACTGAACAACTTTTTCTATGGCACCAAAATCGAAATCACGAAAAAAAAATATCTTCCATACAAAACTGCAAACTTACTCGAAGCAGCAGATTTTTTTTTCGCGAGTTCGATATTGCTTCAATAGAGAAAGTTGTTCAGTGTGATGGTCTGATCATCGCCCTAAAAAAGCGTCAGCATATTAAGAAGGACCCTTTATAATATAAGGTCTTTCCTAATATGCTGACGGATTTGATTATCTCCTAAAAAAACCGTCAGCATATTTAAAAAAACCCTTTATAGTCATTAGCATAATTATAACAATGCTTAAAATTAGTTTAGCAACAACAGTATCCGATAGATAACAATCTAACACCTTATAACATAAGTAACCTGTACAACCTGATGACATAATACTTAACACAATATCCATATCATGTAACTTGCGCAAGCGCATATAAGTGAAAGGAAGAGGTCGGCACCTCGACCCTACGACCCGCATTCAATCATGTATAAACCAGTCAGTTTGTTAGATTTTCAATCTTAACTGATGGACTTGAGGGTTTCATTTTGTTGGGCAATGCAGGGCAAAGGTACTGAAAAGTGGATTTTGTTTTCTGATATAATTGTTTGGGCTGGTCACGGTTTTTGGTGAATTCTGATTGTATTGTGTCTAAAAGCGTCCATTGCATTCCAGTCCCAAATAGATCATAGTTACGTGCAACCTGCATTCGCTGAAGAAGAAATTTCGATGCGTACGTGATGTCTAGCAATCCGCATTGGGCACGCATGGTGAACCGACGCCGACCCTCTGAGGGTCCTGTGCCCTACAGTGCGATGTACACTGAGTTTAAAATTAAATGCGTCACATACTTAAGGGTATTCCGTAGTAAAAGTTGTTCAGTTTGATGGTTTGACGCACCCTCTCAAGTATGTAACGCAATATTTAAAGCACAAAAACAAGATGATTATGATTTTTCATAATTATGTTGTTTTTTTGTACAATAAAGAATCTAAGATGCATAGTTGTAATGAATCTTCGAATAATGATATTATTTAAGAGCCGATAAATCGAAGACGCCATCGTGGAGTTTTTATCCTCCTTTTCGAAGTCGGATGAAAACAATTGCAGTTTATCCCAACAGTGGAAACCGCATCTAAATCCGTTGGATAGTCTTTTTGTGGTGCATGATCATTAAAAAAATACATTTTTTATTCTACCCTACCCTATCCCCGAGTATTGTTTATGGATTTTTTTATGATTGACTTACTTATTTTACAGTGTTAAAACACTTCCTAAAATACCGAAGTTACTTTGAATCAAGACTCGTTTTTTAACAACAAAATATTTCTTCTAAAAGATATATCAGAACGTCACGGAAAATAAATCTCTAGCATACAATAGCTGTCATGATAAATTAGAGCACTTAAAATATGACTGCAAATTGTTCATGCTTGTCTTAACCTGTATGCAACATGACAGGTATGAAAGAAAAAGTAATAGTTTGATAATGTATGACCTATTGCAAAATCTTTAAAATAGTATGGTGGATGTTTAGAATTTTGAGTCTTTTAGCTATGAAGAAATTCTTCTCGGAAGCTCATCATAATATGCTTACGGCTATATTCCCCCAGCAGGTTGGTGGTCAGAGATAATTTAAATACATACATACATAAGATCACGCCATTGTCCCATGGGGGTAGGCAGAGACCACGGAGTGCCACACGCTACGAACACGCTATAATTTAAATATAGGTACTTTATTACAGATATACAACGTGTTAATGAATAAACGCAAAATTACAAAGTAGTTTGTTTAGAATCGTGAGCAGAATCGAATTATTATGGCTTCAATGTAGGTAATTTTCTTCAAAATATTAAAGACCTTGTTTGTAAAATTTTAAATAACTGAACTCGATCTCAACCTACCGCACAGGTACACTCACCTTACTTACTAACAAAACAAGATTCTTAAAATGTATTCATGAGCACGTTAGCGCTTTCATTCATTGCTGAAATGATAACAAATCATTTATGCCTGAAAACTTAAAATGCGAATAACTTTAAATGTTACTGTCAAACTAATGAAATTATTGTTTCAATCGAAATATTTTGTCATAAATCAGTTGGGGAGTATGAGGTTTTGCGCTTATTCATTAACACGTTATATAGCTTGTGTACTTCAGCTACTTCCATAGCATCATGTCTTTTGGTATTCTGTTGTGGGGCCGTGCTACAGATGTTGAGGCGAACTTTATTTTTTGAAAAGCGGAGAATTCGAAACATTTTTGCGAGAGTGCTCTAAGCTTTGTTTCATGAAAATCGGTTCAGCAGTTGTCAAGTAACTTTAAAAATTACGAAATAGCATCAAATTACAAATTTGAAAAACCCCTAACGCCAAAAACAAACATTTAAAAAGTGAAAAATAATTCGGTCACCTATTATTTTTGATGTATGCAAATGTATATTTAACTCTTTTTTAAGATATTTTAGGTCAATTAATGTGTCGGGGACCGCAAGTGATTGTTGAATACAAAATCAACAGTCATTTCATAGCGGTCCCCTACGCATTAATTGACCTGAAATATCTTAAAAGAGAGTTATAAAGTAAAACATACATTTGCCTCTTTGACTAATTATTATAAGGACTTGCCTTGCGGTAGCATTTCCCCTCTGCGACGGTATAAGCACAATTGATCTTGTGCATTTACATTCAATTTTACACCGTATCACTAAACGAGACAGCCTATAATTGCGAAATAATAACTTCGAACTTAGAACGTTTGAGGTTCACACGAGACTACTTTTCATGATTTTTAACATTCAAAATTAGAATCTAAAGTTATGGGGAATAAAATCCAAAGTTGCGGATTTCATTTTACCTCGCCCCCCGCAAAAAGTGGCAGAAATGTTTGTTAGTAGAATTACACGCGTAACCAGTCCACATATAAATAGTCAAAGATTTGCCTACATCAAAAATAATAGGTAACCGACTCATTTTTCACATTTTAAATTTTTGTTTTTCTATAAAGCAACGTATGTCAAGGCATTCCACCTATATGGTCAAGATCATATTCATGAGTCGATTGACAAATCTGACAATACATCAAAATCATCACGACATTTGTTGTCCTAACCTCTGACCCACAAGACATGTTTTACATGTTACTCTACAGGCTGATTTATTTACGACCAATAATATAAAACAAACATTTAAAAAGTAAAAAATAATTCGGACATCTATTATTTTTGATGTAAGCAAATGTCTGTTTTACTTCTTAACTCTCTTTAAGGTATTTTAGGTCAATTATTAAAGTAGAATTATTTTTTACTTTTTAAATGTTTGTTTTTGGTGGTGTTTTTTAAATTTGTAATTTAATGTTATTTCATAATTTTTAAAATTACTTGAAAATTTGAACCGATTTTCATAAAACAAAGCTAAGAGCACTCTCGCAAAAATTAATTTTCTATTTAAAAAAACCGCATCGAAATCGGTCCACCCGTTTGGGAGCTACGATGCCACAGACAGACAGACCGACATAGGCGTCAAACTTATAAAACACCTTTTTTTGCGTCGGGGGTTAAAAAAGTACCTTAGTTGATTAATTTATGACCGGATTTATGTATCTAGCTACTTTTATATCGACGGTTCTCTAAAAAGGTGAAGGAAAATATCGTGTAGAAACCAGAAGCCGTAGCATGTTACACGTGATACGGCTATATCACGTCTTTTATCTCGTTCGTTCGCGCGCAAATAGAAAGAGAGCGAAGGTGTGATAGCGCTGTATCACGGTGCCATGCTACCTATGCTGTTGTCTCTTTGTCGTGCATGGCATGCCATGACTTGCCTCCGCCAATCCGCACAATCAATAATATTTGCAATTTTCATTTTATCTAATGACCGAAATGAGTATTGGATTCGTTATTAATAAACGTTTTATTATTTTATTTTATGACGTTATTATGACCACTATAAGACTTAAATCGATAAAAATCACCATGTACATACAAAATATATGACGATACATACACATAATTGTATTTCTAAATCACAGTGGTCATGATTCCCACGTTTCGAATTATGAAATCGATTCTCCGAGTTCAGAGGTTCAATTTCGATTTCGTAATCGAATGCAGCCGATTTGTTTCTACGCAATCGATTCGCAATTCTCGATTTTTAAGCCTCGATTCTTTAATCATTATGAAAGGTCAATGAGATTAAATTGGTGATTTGTTTTTAACATACTTAATCTGATATCATTTACATTATTCGTTTAATTGTAATGCTTTGAATAGATCACAAAATGGTAGGTGTCGTATGAGGCAATCTAGAGTATTATTTTGTCAGTGAAAGACTAACCATGGTACGTATTTTTAGAGTTCCGTACCCAAAGGGTGTCAACGGGATATTACTAAGCACATCGGAGCAACAAAAAATCTGCTGTTCCATACCAAACTGCAATGCCTACTCGACTCAAATGTACGCAACAGCTGTTTTTTTTTGCTCCGATCGGTTTGCTCCCATAGTAATAGTCAAAGTCAATATAATTTATTCAATATAGGAGCTTGAAGCACACTTTCAAACGTCAAATCTTTTTCAATGCTACCACCGCATCGGAACGTGTTCAGTTCAGTTGTAAAAGTTATTCAGTTCGATGGGTAGACTCTTAGTTTTAAAGGATAGAATAGAATAGAAACTTTATTTGCTGTAAGTATGGTTACTTAGTATATGTGGAATGTTATGATTACAAAAGGTCTCTCACACTTAGCCACTTAAATAGGCATGCAAAATGTTACAAAATTGGGCTTATCCTCAAAATAGAATCTAATTTTATACATTTGGTTCCAGAAATTCTTTAACAGTATAAACACATTTTTCGATCAACCATTTTCTTAATGAGCTTATAAATTTATTATGTGACAAATCTCTGAATTCACTCGGCAACTTATTGTAAATGCTTATACACATTGAGTGGACATTTCTTAGATAACGCGCGGACCGTGGAACATTATCATGGGCTAGTCTATTGCAATTTCTGGTGTTTCTCGGATATACATCTTTAGCCGTTTTAAAAAGATATGCATGTTCTTTTACAAATTTCGCCATTTCTAGTACATACAAGCACGGAAGAGGAAGAATGTTCATTCTTTTAAATAATGGCTTGCAAGAAACAACAGGGGGCACCCCACACAAGGCGCGGACACATTTCTTTTGTGCAATAAATGCTTTACTAATTTCCGTGCTGTTTCCCCAAATTATAAGTCCATATCTGAGAGTTGATTCCACGTATGCATGGTATGCTATTAGAGCAGTCTGTACAGACGAGATCTTAACTATTTTGTAAAGAGCAAACGATAGGCTATTTATTTTATTCGATACCTTATTAACCTGTTCTTTCCAGTCAAGTGATTGATCAATAATTAAACCTAAGAATCTGGCACTATTAGCCTTCGTTAGAATTTGTCCATTACAAGTAACACTCAACTGATTATTTAGATTATTAAAATTAATGAAATTAGATTTACTGATATTAAATTGTAGATTATTTTTATTGAGCCATGTTATTACTATGATATTTCACCTTGTAGAATATATTCTAAAGTAAAACAACAAAAACCGGGTAAGTGTGTGTCAAGATCCCGGAGAAAAAAAAATTGTTTTGGTAATATTGTATGATGGTGGTACGGAGCCCTCCGTGAGCAAGTCCGACTCGCACTTGGCCGGTATTCATTTCGGCCTGCAAACAGACTTGGAACGCGACTCGTTTTTACCCGACAGCGCGACGCAAAGGAAGGGTAATGTGTTAAAATTAAAGTATCATAAAGGAATGAAGTTTTAAGTGACGTTTCTAGAGTCTCCTTTGATAGACAACCTAGAAAACTCCGCAAAAGAAACCTTATTCCTTAGTCGTATCTCTCGACACCCACGCAAGTTCCTGTTTTAAATAACAACGCTAATGGACAAGAAAACAAAAGATCACTAATGGAGTGTTAACACACAACAACAAAGACAAAGTTTTCAAGAAATTTAATATCTGTGCTAGGGGGTGACATTGCACTTTGATGTCATGAGATACTTGTCAAGTTGATCACATTCCTTAGTGCAGTATTGTTAGGGGATGCTATTGTGTGGCAATCTTTGAAACACTATCATCATCAGCCCATCATCATCCACTGCTGAACATAGGCATCTCCCAAGGCGCGCCACAAAACTCTGTCCTCGGCCTTCTTCATCCAATCGTTCCTCGCCGCTTTTTTTTTAGATCGTCTGTCCAGCGGGCAGCAGGGCGTCCCACAATATGCCTACCAGTGTAGTAGTGGATGACATAGCTCAGAAAATTAGCAAGCTGAAGTGGCAATGGGCTGGTCATATCTGCCGAAGAACTGACAACCGGTGGGGTGTCAAAGTTCTAGAGTGGAGACCGCGAAACACTATACAGCTTCTGAAATACGTCGCCGTGTGTACATCAAGCTACGCAAAACAAACATAAGCTGGCCGCGCGACGTTATACATTATTTTATATAGATTTTTGTTAAAATACAACGTGTTAATGAATAAGCGCAAAACGTCATACACGCCAACTGATTTATAACAAAATAATTAGATTGAAACAATAATTTCATTATTTTGATACTTAAAATTTAAAGTTATTCACATTTTAAGTTTTGAGGCAAAAATGATTTGTTATCATTTCAGCAATGAATGAAAGCGCTAACGTGCTCATGGATACATTTTAAGAATCTCGTTTTGGTAGTAAGTAGGGTGACAGTGCCCGAGCGGTGGGTTGAGGTCGAGTTCAGTAAATTTTAAATTTTCCAAACACATTATTTAATATTATGAAAATAATTACCTATGTTGAAAACATGATAATTCGATTCTGCTCTCGATTCTAAGCAAACTACTTTCTAGTTTTGCGTTAATTCATTAACACCTTGTATATGGTTTAAATGCTAGGATTATTTGTATGGAGCTGTTTGATCCACAGTAACTTTTAAATTCTACATTTAACGAAAATCTGACAAACCACAGATATTAGTTTTTAGATCGTGGTTAAATAAAATCAGTCAAGTACGAGTTTCGATTTCAAACCTATTTATAGAATTACAGTTGCAGTATTTCATCTCAATTATTATCCTGTCATTATGAATGAATAAATTCAAAATGTCATCCATGGCATACGCAGACCGTTGATAAACCATCCACCTTGATTATGTACAACATGAATTTAATTAATCAGTGTTGCCAGATTAATCTCAGGGGATAAACAATACCTTGATCAAGCTTGGACTTAAATGGGAATACAAGATTAATAAGTTGACTACCCTAGCTTTTAGCGAAGGGTACATTTTTGGGGGCAGTAGGTTCAAACAGGTCCTCGTTAAAATTTTACAGACGAGACACCTAAATAGGAAGAAATTATCTATTATTCGAATAGCATAATTCCCTTCGTCGTAAAACCGATATTAATTATTTTTTTCGAACACTTTTTTCTCAAATTTTCTTAAGAAAAGTTTATTCCAAATGCGTAAATACGCGCTGCATACAAATGAAGTCTGGTGATATTTACCAATAAATATTTACCAATTAAAGTCAGTGACATTTTGCAGAAACAATCTAGAAACAAATCTCTATGCTTGTATCTTGTCCGGTTTTCGTTCAGTTTTAATGCTAGGATTAATTTAAGATTTGTATGGAAATCTTTGAGGCACTTTAACTTTAAAACTATACATTTTAACAGACTATGTATTATTTTATACATAACTTTAGCTTAAGAATTTATATTGTAATAGTTATTAAGTAGTGTTATGTTGTAGAGTTTCTGGCCGCATCTTCTCTACAGCGACAACACGTTCCGACGCGGTGGTAGCTTTAAAAAAGATTTGACGTTTGATAAGTGTGCTGCAAGCTCCTATATTGAATAAATTATATTGACTTTGACTTTGACTTAACGAAAATCTAACTCGATACAAGCGTAGAGATTACTTTCTAGATTTTTTCTGAAAAATTTCACTGACTTTAATTGGTTAATGTTAAAATATAACCAGACTTCATTTGTATGGAGCGCGCCATCAGTAATATACCCTTAAAAGGACCAAAGGACAAAAAAAGGGGTTATGGTGATGATTTAGCACATAAGCACAAGCATATGCTAACGACTATGTTCCCCGAGGGAGTAGTCAGAGATATTCTGAAAACTCAGAACATCCACGTTTTACTAGTAGTACCGAAACTCTAACCAGGTGACGGGGAGTGAGCCCGTCGCCACTTGTAATGGACAGTGGTACAATACATGCCTCGAAATACAGGGTGTAACAAAACACCCTTTTCAGACTCACACTATACAACTTTCACTATAGAGCCAAAGTCCAGAAAATTTTTTAAAATCGGCGGTCATTTGAGTCGAGACGGTACTGCAGTTTTGTATGAAAGAGCGATTTTTTTTCGATGTTGGCTCCATAGTGAAAGTTGTTCAGATTGATGATCTGAAGCACCCCCAATGTTTTGTTACACCCTGTAGAAGCATGCAGGTTTCCTCACGATATTTAACAGTAGTTATACAGCCACCCACACACTATTGTTAACTCAACAGCTTGAGCATTTAGATAACATATGGCTCTATAGTCTATAGGTTACGAAATCTTGTCTTTGAAACAATATCAGCATTGAGGTTAGCGAGAAAGCTGTCAGGGTTATGGAAATCTATATTGATCTTAGCTGATCGAACTATAATGGCTTCAGTGTTCACTGTGCGCACGATATTAGCCAGTGTTCCCAGACGTGCGATAATTATCCTAGATCCACGATATTTTCGAGTGGCATGCGATAGAAAATAAAAGTCTGGTATCGCACGATAATTCGTAAAAATTCCACGATTATCCACGATAATTTTTAAATGTAATGGAATCAGTGTATCAAATCACTATTTTCAACTATATTTTCCGTTAAATTCCAATGAAACATCATACTCACGTTTAGTATTGGGTACAGTGTTCAAATATTACTAAAATTTAAGTTCCAATGAGAAAAGTTGAGGTACTCATCGTGTCGTTTCAATCAAAAGTTGTACTAAGATTCCATAAACACTATCTATAAATATGTAACTAGCACGTAATGTAGGTAAGAATGATTGAATTTCGTATATCATTTGGTTCTCACTCTCTTTTAGACTCGTAAGAGACATCCCAAATTCCCAAAACTATCGTAAGTTTTGGGAATTTGAGATGCGATAAAAACACGAAAATTTTGCGGCCAATCTGAGATAATTCTTAATCTTGGATCTGGCAACACTGCTATTAGCGCCATCTAGAGACAACGAAACCCTTGGTTATGCTAGTTTTAGGTTTGTTGTTTCATACCAAAATACAGAAAAAAATATCTCACGCCTCAAACCATCATTCGGTGCTTCAGAGAGGTTGTTTTCTACTGCCCCGGTTTAATAAAATCCGAAAAAAACAAACATACAATTGAAAAGACTACTGCAAAACATACAAATATTACTTATGTTTTTAAACAAAATCTGCAACAACTCAATTTTGATTATTTGTTTGTACAACAACATAAAATATAGTAATTAAAAAAGTTGTATTTCCGTTTCCGCCTTCCATATTGGTACGGTGCTTGTGCGTGTAACTAACTCTGGTGTAAAAATCACTAAAATAAACCTCCAGTGCTGCAAACAAGACTTTCCTTTACATCGAACCACTCCTGCCACCAGAAAAACTACAGTCCACTAAAACCTCTCCAGCGGAGCCGAATAAAACACCGGTAGGCCACGTTCCTTACATTATTTCTTAACTTTAAAATACGTTTTATTTAAACCTAATTTTTAAAACCTTCATTATTGTCAGGCAACACTTCGTGATTACACTGCTCTACGGAGTTTGCTTGGCGCCATTGCTCTTGCTGTGTTTCGTGTTATTTGAAATTCGTAAAAAATTGGTTTTAGTGATATTTGTGACATAATTTTGTGCGGATTGTGTATTAAACAGTTGCGTAAAGCGACCGACGTAACAGGAATCTCAAATAAATACGATAACAGAACATAAGTTTTGGTTCAAGTTAACTCGTCCATTGTCATTTTGGCGGCATCGCGCGAGCTTACGAAATCGACCACAGATTCATCGTCATCTATCATCCCTTCATCAAAATAAAGAATATAAAGAAAAAAATAACGAATGGCTCAAAAGGACTAGTATCCAGAGCCGTTAAAGACATTATAAAAAAAAAACACTGCTCTACACTGTGATACTCTTTGTAAATGACGATGATGATGAGTGTTGCATGTAATTTACTTTTTGTTTGTCGTATTTTAGTCTAGGTTATATTGTGTTCAGTAATTGTGACGGTTTAATAATCTTTTTCTATGATGAAAAGCTTAGACTTTCGTTTTATGTCATTGTTGCTTTCAAGTCTGGTGTTATTGCGAATGTTTCTTTTGTATTTTTGTGTAATAAAGACTTTTGTTCAAATATCATAAATAAGACGGTAGGTATAATAAAATATCTAACCTTTAAGAAAACTTTTGACACTTGACTCTAACAAAAAATAAAGCTTAATATTTCGCTAACGGATCCCTAAATCGAAAATGTTTTTCCCACACCCACAATAGTTTTAAAAGACCTATCCAACGATACCCCATGCTATGGGATAGACGAGAAAAAATAAGATAAACAAAAAACCCGACTGCATAAAAAACCTATTAACTGAAAAGAGAAAAACAAGCTCTATAATCACTAATAAGCTATAACAGCTTTAATTGAGCTAATGTAATTTGAATGTTATTAGGTAGGTATCGCAAACGGGGACACAGACGATTTTTGGTTGGTTATAGGTTTGTCCCCGCCTGCAATACCTACCTAATAACATTCAAATTATATTAGCTCAAATAAAGCTGTTATAGTTTATTAGTGATTATAGAGCTTGTTTTTCTCTTTTCAGTTAATAGGTTTTTTATGCAGTCGGGTTTTTTGTTTATCTTAATAATTTCGTTTATTTCAAACTTTTTAGTCTTGTGTCGAAACGGTAACATAAAAGTACTATAATATATATATTTTTGGAATCGTTAGACCACTAGCTTTCATTTGATACCCATATTGTAATTTTAATGAAAAAAGAAAATTTTTATTCTCCCTCTTTTTTATTTTGCAGACGCCATATTAAAATAATATAGCCTATGCCACTCTCACAATTTTTACAAACCTAATGACACCTCAAACGTTAAAATCCATCAAGCCGTTTAGGCTGTAGGCCGTGCCAAAGAAATAGACATATACCATAAAAAATGTTTCATGATTTTATTTTACCACTTTGTTGGCGTGATTAATATGTATACCCATCTCAAATTACAGCTTTCTAGTACTTAGTGAAATTCATAAAATATTAATTAATTCATTTAGACTTTACGGACCTCCAGTTTAGACTCATAAATATTTAAAAAAAAATCTTTATTTTTAGCCAAAAATAATGAAAAATACGTTTGGAAAAATAAATAACATTAAAAATAAATCTGTAAAAAGATCGCTTCCCTACAGGAGGATCAGGATGAGAGAATATGTGTTGTAGTCAAAATCTGCATCATCGTCATCACTTTAATATTCAACTCAGCGTCATCAACCTGTTATCTAACCCGCACAGCTAACCTCAACATAACGTTACAGGTTAAGAGCCACGAAAAGTAAACAGCAAAACGTGTTTAACCCTTCCACGAACAATATAATATAACTTGAGCATGCGGCGATCGTTTTAGAGATCCCGCATGTGGATGTCTCGGCGGATTTTTTATAGTCTAGAACGAGTTTAGATTTATCTACAGTTTGAGCTTAGGTTCACGAGTACTTTGCAGTTAGATCTTGATGGATTGTGAGCGTGAATAAGTCAAAACCTTTTTGGAAAACCATGGCTAAATGGATGTATCAAGTCATCATCTTCATCAGCCTTTACAACGTGTTAATGAATTAACGCAAAACTAGAAAGTAGTTTGTTTAGAATCGAGAGCAGAATCGAATTATCATGGTTTCAACATAGGTAATTTTTTTCAAAATATTAAATAATTTGTTTGTAAAATCTTAAATTTACTGAACTCGATCTCAACACACCGCTCGGGCACTCTCACCCTACTTACTATCAAAACAAGATTCTAAAAATGTATCCATGAGCACGCTTTCATTCATTGCTGAAATGATAACCAATCATTTTTGCCTCAAAACTTAAAATGCGAATAACTTTAAATGTTAAAACTATCAAAATAATGAAATTATTGTTTCAATATAATTATTTTGTTATAAATCAGTTGGGGTGTATGAGGTTTTCGCTTATTCATTAACACGTTGTATACGTCCCACTGCAGGGCACAGGCCTACCCGGAGGGTGAATGGGCGTTAGTCCACCACGTGAGTTCAATCCGGATTGGTAGACTTCACATACGCATCAGAATTTCGTCTTCAGCGTATGCAGGTTTCATTCCGAAGTTTTCTTTCACCGTTTGAGAGCAGTCTGTAATACGTACATAAGTTAGAAAAACTCATTGATACGTAGTATGTTGTCCGTGCCGATTCGAACACGGACTCTCAAGATTGAGTGTCCATGAGTCTCCACAACGCGCCACCGACGCCCTACAAAATTTCGTATGACATAAATCTTGGCCTGATCGAGTTCTAAATTTAAATTTCCAAAGCTTATCAGTATCACAATTCAATTAATTCTCACAAAAGTGCGACCTCTAAAACTTAGAAAGCGCATCAATAACACATTGTTTTGACCACTGATGTTATCAACCTGACCCCAATACTTGAAGCTTTAGAATTTCATTACTAAAAGGTCAACTGCATTAGCGGGTACGTACTTAAACTGTGGACTTGGTCAGTTGGTAAATAATCTGTATCTGGAGGTATGAATAATTGTAAATAAGATCTTGTCTATCTATCGATGGTATATCCAGTCTCGGTAAAGTTCAATAGGAAACCCTATTCCAATATATCTAAAGGTGAGCAGTATATGAAACAAATTTTTACCAACCCCTCTTTCGTGAGTAAACCTGCATGCTTCAATTTCAAGGCATGTATTGTACCCACTAACCATTATAAGTGGCGACGGGCTCAGCCCCCGTCACACTGGACAGAGTTTCGGTACTACTGGTGAAACGTGGATGTTCTGAGGTTTCAGAATATGCTCACGATTATATTCCCCGAGGAGGTATCCTCGGGGAATATAATCGTGAGCATATGCTTATACCCTCTTTCGTTGTATGGGAGGGGTCGAAACATTTTTTTTTCTTCGTAACTACTACATTAAAATTTGTGGGTTACTGTTATCTGTCTTCATGCTAAATTTCGATTCAATAGGTGCAAAAATGAGGGATTAATTGGGGCGGGGTATACAGACAGACAAAATATAGGTTTTATTATCCCACTGCAGGGCAAAGGCCTAATCTCACGAATACCAAGAAATATAAATTGGATTTGGATTTATAATCTTTCAGGAATACTCTATACCTTTCCTAAATGTATAATCCGCTTCATACATGTCCCTTTAAAGGCATCTTTTGCATTGAATATGAACACTGGAGTGGAGGCCCAGAGAAACCACGCGGGGAAGAAGGCGCCCTCCAGAAAGATGGGTCAATGATATTAGGAGACACGCGGGTCCCAACTACATGCTAAGGGCGCTAAACAGAACGTCATGGAGAAATATGGAGTAGGCCTATGTCTGAACACGGACTGATCAAGGGCTAGATAGATGGATGGATGGATAGATCGAATAAAAAATATATCGAGCATAGCATATGCTCACGACTATATTCCCCAAGGGGGTAGTCAGAGATATTCTGAAACCTCAGAACATCCACGTTTCACCAGTAGTACCGAAACTCTGTCCAGTGTGACGGGGAGTAAGCCCGTCGCCACTTATAATGGACAGTGGGTACAATACATGCCCCGAAATTGAAGCACACATGTTTCCTCACGATGTTTTCCTTCTCCGAAAAGCCAGTGGTGTTACAAATCGTACATAAATTCCGAAAAACGCATTGTTACGAGTCGGCCTGGACGGGAGTCGAGCCATCGCCTCCTGCACGGCAGGCAAGGTTTTTTTTAAATAAAAAATATTCCTTTAAATAATTCTCAACTCCAAACTCTACCTATCAAATATTTACGTAACAAAACCGAACAATGGATCACAGATTGTATTAATATGAACAAGTGAGATACAATACAAGGTCGTATAACACTCAACGCACGAATATTTAACCTACAGCTTAAAAAACTTCATATAATGGATGATGATGATGATGGACTTCAGCAACTGCTTGGTGCCGCTGCTGCCTCCGTGGCTCTTGATACAGAGGTCGTGGGCTCAATTCCTACGGCGGACACCTAGTGATATGTCACTTTGTGCGTTTTTACCCAGTTGGCTAGGACATTGCAGGCTGAATCACCTGATTGTCTGAAAAGAAAGATGATTCCGTGCTTCGGATGGCACGTTAAGCCGTTGGTCCCGGCTACTATCTCTGCTGGTAGTAGTCGTTACATAAAAACTACGTCAGAGGCCGTAAGGCGGTCTGAAAAAACTCTGACACCAGGGCTTGCCCACACGGTAAGAAGACTGTTTATTAATCGCGCAAAAAAGTACCTAGTGAACATTGCAACAGCGTTGATATCACTGCGTACAGCGCGCGACGTACGCGACGTTACCGTCTGGCGCGAGTGGCAGAAATCAAGCAAGGGCATCGCTTACGATGTGCCAAATTGTAGGTACTTATCTCGGTTCCTATAGCCGAGTGACGGAGGAATGGTAGACGTGAATGCACCAAATGAGCGTGGCATCTTTTAATCCAGCTGTCATCATGCTACAGCATGAGGAATTGTCATGCGATATGGCTCATTCTGACACGAAAGAAGAACTGGGTTTTGTGAAAGAACGAATTTATCAAAAACACAGCTAAAGGTTTGCTAAAGGATAAAAACGTGTCTTCATTCATAGCTGAAGAACGTATATTACGTTAGTAAGAAAAGCGACGACAAAAGATTGCTTTTGAAAAGGTTTATTGCATGTTTCTTAGATCTTGCTTCAGTTGCTTTTCAAAAACCTGTAGCTTATTCTCTCTGCTCGATTCCCAACAAAGATTTACGAACAAAATCCAACGGACTTATTTAAGAAAATCTTTTCCCTCCAAAATATGCACATGACATCAAAACGCGCGCCAAATAAATCGTGACAGTCACTGCACAGTTCAAATTTCAAATTTAGAAAAAAAGAACGCTCCGGATGCGTTCGGAATGCCGCGCCACATAGGGTTACCATGTTTAAAATACAATTTCTCGACAAAATTCCTTTTTCAAGAAATTTTCTGATACGATGTATTGTTTAGTTATGCAAATGTTTCTGCTTTCCAGTGCAGTCTAAAATATTTTCTTTAAAAGTCAATGGTTGTAGTTCACTAGCTTTTGCAAATGGCGTCGACTAGGAAATTGTGTTTTCGGGATAAATGCCTTTCTCACTACGGACTTTCTCTTTGCCTAATCGCATAGATTTTTTAATTACGTAAGTAAATTTGAATAAAACCAGAAAGTAATTGTATTGGCTACACAACAGCAAAAGGAAGATAATAATCAAAAATTTTTTTGATAAATAATTTCTATTTATAATTTAGATAGACACTTAACACTTCAAATGCCTAAAGGTTGACTTTACGATACAGCGGTATGCGGCAGCGATAAATCATTTCGGAGAAAATGCTACGGTTTTCTTCTAGAAATCGCCGTTAATGATATGACAGCCCTTTGCACCCGTCGAATTCTTGTTATAAATTGTGTTTATCTATTCCTCGTGTGCAAATAAATAATATTTATGTTATGTTATATTTTCTATGATATGACATGCCGCGGTCGGCGTTCTCAAGTCCACCATAATAAAGATCACAAAATATGCAATGCTATTCGATGTACCTCTTTGAAGATATCTTGTCATGATGAACCGTGACGTTATAAATATTTGCGGCGACGACATGTCAGGAAAAATAATATCACGTCATGGCAACCCTACCACACTCCCGATTTGAGAATCGAGACGTGTCTCGAATTGGGATGCGTTCGAAAATCGCAATAAAAATCTGAGTTCTGGCCAGTGTGTGGAGATTGCGCGGACGTTTCCGATTTTATGGTTCTTGATTTGAAAAATTATAAATGAGATTCTTTTTGCTTTTTGAAAAGTGGCCAGTATAAAATTGAGCGCGTGAAGTTTTTATTACTGTTAATCGACTCTGATCGTTCGAAAATGCTTTGAGATTTTTATCAGGATTTTCTTATAAATAAAACGGTTTTCCAAGGAATCTGTGTCGATAGAAATGTCTTTGTTACTCTACGTTGAGGATGTTTGATAGTTGTAGCACAGTTTATGATCACCCTGGCTCACGAGTGGACGTCTTTCGTTCGGCACGCGGGCTAATTGGCCACTTGGCTTCGCCATTTTATGGTGATTTTGGATCGTTATTTATATTTATTACTGTACATTGCCAAGCACTTTTGCTATTTAAACTAGATATTGGAAAAATCATCAACGCTACGATGAAGCCACAATTTTAAAATTAGAATAGAAAGGGACTATGGTTGTGGACTCATGTAAATGTAGGCATGTATACACATACATAGGAATAAAGTGATTATTTCTATATAGAATCGAATGAAACTTAGAGCAGACGTGTGTCTGTTTGTATGTGTATACAAACCAGATTTTAAGTCTGATCATAGGCTAGCAAACAAAAAAAGTTTCATCAAAATCGGTTCTGTAGTTTTTGCGTGATGCTGTTACAAACATACAAACAAACAGACAAACAGACGGACAAAAATTCTAAAAAAGGTTGATTTGGAGTCAGGGATACCTAAAAACCATATCGTAACCTTTTTCATGTAAATATCTTCAATGTACAGACACACTTCTGTTACAGTTTGTATAATTTTTAAACAAAACACTCTCATTTTCTAAAAGCGGTCTTATTCATCATGAGGAAGATCCGCATACAAAATGTATGTAAAACAATACACTAAGCAAATAATGATAAATTATGCAAACATTGAATCTATTACGCATAAATGTTTCTTGTAAAGCATTGACAATGAGCAGGTTACCGCAGACAGACATGACTAACTGTAAACAATATGGTAATTCACTTCTTTAGCACAGAATAGGTAATAGTATATAGTTATACATACAGAACAGCCACTCCCCGCCCCTCTGACTTCAGATCTCCTACCTCACCTCACACTTTCTGGGAAACTTGAGGGAAGCCGAGCAAGGGAATGCAGTCAGGCGCGCGCATCCGTTGGATTTGATTAAATAATACTGAGTCTTTTCAGTGCATAAAAAATGTTGAAAAATAAAACTAAATTCAAATTTTCAGTAACTCCATAGCTCAAATACTATTATTAATAACAGAACGAATAATAAAAAGTAACGAAATGTAGATGATGTTCATACGATGCGTGGTAAGTCGACCCTACACATATGTCAAGGACAATTTGCACCAAGTGCGCATGTGCGAACGTCATCATGTCAAATCCAAAACGTTGTTTGGAGTCCCGGATCTATGCTTCAGCGTAGCATAGTGGAGTTAAAATGTTCAGTTAAATTTCGCACTAGCTATTGCCCGCGACTTCATCTGCATTGACTTTAAAAAAGTATCATGTGGAAATCCAGAACATACTCTATCTGTGTGCTAAATTTCACCCAAATCCGTTCAACTGTTTATGCGTTCTTGAGTCAGAAACATACAAACATCTCGTCACAAACTTTAACATTTACAATAGTACGATAGGATTGAAACGCAGCCATACCCGCTGGTAAACTTTAGTATTGCATACATGTTCTGTGATAAGTTTAACCAATGAGTAAGTAACCGCAGAGGTGAATAATGTACTGTACCTACAGTTAGCACACAAGTATTAGGTACACAACTTTCTATAGTTCTTCATAAATGTTGTAAAACGTCTGAATCATTTCTTTGTCTTTTTGTCTGTTGATTTTCCTTGTATGAGTCGTATCACTTTGTATGATAATGTTAAATATAACTTGAAAATAATATTAATTCACATTATGACGAATTGTGCACAGGATTGCCACTTTAGCCACTTCTTGGCTAGATCTAGCAACATTTTCGAATTCGTTAGCTGATTAAAATATTCGGTAGCTAAATATTTTAGCTATTATTTTGTTAGTTTATTTATAAATAATATATTACATTTTATGGCATTTTCTCACCCAAATGCAATAGTCGAGAGGCTATTTTCTGCAATGAGCATTGTAAAACATGAACATAGAAAATTAAAACTCTCTCTTAATTCCATATTTATTCGATAAAATTTTAAAAGTGCAAATGATTGAAAATTCACCATAAATATGAATGTTTTCACTTTATTTTCTCCAGTTATTTTTAGCCACTTTAGCGACAGTGAAATTTCCAATATCTAGCCACTTTTTGGGTACGGCTTAGCTATTTGTTCCGGAGGAAAAATGGCAACACTGATTGTGCGTAATAATTTTATTTTTGCTTTTTGTTACTTAATTAATTGAAACCGATGTTACTATGCGGAAATTTATGACCATGCATGCCATGTATTGCATATCGTCTACTAGGTATTTAGAAGCGCAGCAGGTCTAGCATGATTTCTCTTCTTGCACGCGACTCGGCTTTATTCCATACTATTTGTCGCGGCAAGCGCGGCTTTCACTCTCCGAAAAGCGCGGGAACAGATTATTTTCTATGGAGCAAAGGCGCGTCGCGCGCGTGTAGAGAAATCATACTAGACGTGCAGGTCTCGATACAATCGTGTTGTCTATCTTTTGTAATTAGTCATTTTGTTTCGCTAATAAAGGTTTTTATACTAGGTTCTTGCAGAATTTATTTATGTTAATGTGATTGCATATACCTTCTCACGATTATATTCCCCTAGGGGGTAGTCAGAGATATTCTGTAAACTCAGAACATCCACGTTTCACTACTAGTACCGAAACTCTGTTAAGTGTGACGGTAAGTTTGTGTTCAATACAAAACGGTGTGATGAGGCCACAAAGGGAAAAACTTCCTTTGTTGTGTTATTTAGGAGGAAAGGCCGTTGTTTCTTCAAAAATCTAACACAAATACTTTAACTGACGTGTGAACAAAACCAGACTATTAACACTCTCATGAACACCAGCAAACCACCGCTAAACACTTATTTAACACTTCCACTGACATTTTAGTGTTTTAACCCTAATTGGTCCAGTTTATTTGCCGTCCATTTAGGATGTCTATTTTTTTCCTTTGTTGTTTGTTGTTGTAAAAACAAGTTTTTAATCTGATTTTACCATTAGAATTTACCGTCATGTCCACTGTTGGACATGAGCCTCTATGGGGCCTTTCGGACAACATAACGTAGGTACTTAATTACTAAGAAATACTAAAGTACATATTATGCATTTTATTGTGTTTGTAAATTTTTTCCCGCTAAAAGTTTTTCTACCAATCGGGTGCCATCGGTTACAAAACGTTCAAAACACACATGATTTTTAATCTTTGGATCATGGTCCGAAAGACCACATTGAAAAAGAGCAATTGGGCGATTCACACCGTGGTGTGAAACGCCCCCATCTAGCGGCACTGAATTATTAATTATAGTTAATTTCAAACTCTATTCATTTGATTTTATATTAATTATTACAGGTTAAAATGGCGAACGCATTGAATATTTAAACGAAAAACCAGTTATAGTTTTCAATTTGGAATTTAAAATGTGATCTGAAATCCTGAAATGGTCGTGTCAAAGTGAATTTGATTTAGCCGAACTGTCCAAAACGAGAATAGATTTAGCATAATAAATTGATGCAGAGTGGGGAAAATGAAGCCTAAAACTTTGATAAAAAGTATATCTAATATTAAATGACAATGGGCAAAAATGTATGGCCACTGGTCCAAGAGCCCCCCGCTATGACGCAGGTAGGGACAGTTAGAGGATGCCCTAACGTACATGGTGTACAACGGGCATTAAAATATTTTCGATACAAAAAAAGATACAGGGTGTTTTATTTTTACGTGCTCATTTTAGGAAGAAATTATTTTTACATTATGGCCCAAAAGATATAATTTCTTTCGGGGTGATCAGACACTTAGCTATAACAAAAAAAAGTTATTATTAAGCGTGCAACAGTAAGAAGGCTCACGTGTACTAGAATATCAATTTGTTTTGAGTTTACCAGATGGTAAGGTTTAAAGATTCTTTTGCATTAATAATAATAAAAGACCAATAATACTAACCATACGAAACACGGAATTCCAATAAAAATAGCGGTGAAATGCTAACATTAGTATGAAAAGCCGCCAAACAAAACAACCTGTAATTTTTTTTCTCGAAAAGATATTGGTGGCACATGTAAAAAAAATGTAGTATGTAGTACCCCCTTTCAAATGTAGTATGCCACTTAGGTGGGGGCTCTTGGACCACTCCTGCTTACTGTCCTTTCTAGATTTTATAATTGTAACAAGATCAGTATATTTTTGAAAAGTTGTAATAGAACCGCCAGAAGTGCTAAAATATCACCAAACATTTTTAGAAAACCAATCTACGTATAAATTCAAGGGAAAGGATCAAACAAGTATGATAAAATATGAATTTACGAATTTTTTGGTTATTAAATCAGGAAAATCGGTCTCAAAGAGATTGAAATGTAATTAAATTCGCTGTAACGAGCATAGCATAGCATATACTCACGACTAAATTCCCCGAGGGGCAATCAGAGATATTCTGAAGCCTCACAACATCCACGTTTCACTAGTACTGAAACTCTGTCCAGTGTGATGGGGAGTCAGCCCGTCGCCACTTATAATGGACAGTGGGTACAATACATGCCTCGAAGTTGAAGCATGCAGGTTTCCTCACGATGTTTTCCTTCAACTAAAAGCCAGTGGTGTTACAAATCGTACATAATTTCAGAAAAACTCTTTGGTACGAGTCGGCCTGGAAGATCGAACCATCGCCTCCTGCACGACAGGCAAGGTGACTCGATACTGGATCACCACGGCATTCGACATTAGATGTAACGAACGTTTCTTTAAATGCCTAAGGCCGAGATTCAGAGACGATTTTTAAGTCTTAGCTTGAACTCCCGTATGTCAAAATCCATACATTTTTCGAGCTCGAGCTAAGACTAAAAAAATCGTCTCTGAATCTCGGCCTAAAAGACTTAGCATAGCATAGCATATGCTCACGACTATATTCCCCGAGGGGGTAGACAGAGATATTCTGAAACCTCAGAACATCCACGTTTCACCAGTAGTACCGAAACTCTGTCCAGTGTAAAAGATTAAACCATAAAAAAATGCTATCAACTCAAGGTAACAAAAATGTCTAAATCTCGACTCCACACTTTAGAGAATCACAATAAATGAATGCATAATATGATAGTTTGTGAACTAATGTTGACATTTACATCTATTCAAAGAAACTACAACAAAAGAACAAACGTTCGAAATTCAAAATTTTAAACATGGAAACTGTCACTGGACTGCGGGGCGCTTTCACGAAGTTCGCTAAACTATGCCAGGTGAAGCAAAAGTCGAGTCGGATTATTCCGATCCAGATGACAACTTTACCAGGTGAAATAGTGGACGAAATAAAACCTGACTTGAAACCAAGAAACATGACAATGCATGTTGCAATGGGCTTATTTTATCGCATTATACCGCGTACATTGCAACGAAACATGCTTCGTAAAATCGTAACATATGAGGTGGACCAAAATGACACACTTTCTCAAAAATACCAGGAGGCCTAGACAAAATGCACACGCTACTTATTCTACAAACGTGAACGACGCAGCGTTATCGACGATAGAAAATTGACAGAATGCGAGACAATGTCACAAATTATTGACGATCGCTTGTTAGAGAAAAAAGCTAAATCTGCTCTATGATTAGCGTTCAGTTCACTCAATCATTCACTCTTTTTTTTTTTTTATATGCTGGATCGTGTTCGATTTTCAAAAGAATTTGTAAATTTGAAATTGCTGTCAAATTTTCTGCCCGCCATTTTCTAGCGTTATCTACAAGGTCTTGTTGATCGACAAGAAGCGTTCAAAACGAAACGCTCACTGTCGAAAGCAACTGTCAAAAACTGCATGTTGTCTAGGCCTTTTCTATTCGTTTTCGTTCTGTTCTACAGTCCTATACATTTTTTATGTTTTCTACCGTCGTTAACGCTAATCGAAAGGTACTTTGTCTAGGCCCCCAAGGCCTATAGACAAAGTATCTTTCGAAAAAAATATCAAAATGTATGGACTTGACGTATGGTGACGAAAGCAAACGTCAAAATGTTTCGATCGCTAATGTCAAATCCATAAATTCTGTCATTTTCTGCTAGCGTCAACGCCAATAGTATGTCATTTTGTCTAGGGGGGGGCAGATGGTGCTGCCTTTGGTATATACACATTTGCACCGAAAGGAACTATTTTAAATTTAGTATCAATCTTTAAGATATAACAAATTTAAGTTTAACGCCTTATGCATTACGCAAATGCCCAATTTTGACACTGTCAGTGGTGGATGCTAATCATTAGCATCCTATCCTATACCCATCAAACTGAACAACTTTTACTATGGGAGCAAACCGATCGGAGCAAAAGAAAAATCGGAAGTTCTATACTAAACTGTATTGCCTACTCGACTCAAATGTATGCAACAGCAAATTTTTTTGCTGCTCCTATCGGTTTGCTCGGATAGTGAAAGTTGTTCAGTTTCATATATGTAGACTCTTAGTTTAAAAGATTGCTAGTGATATCAATTTCACACTGTATATAAATCTGGATCTTAAGATATAGATTTATCGTCTAGATAGGTCTTTTATACAGGGTTTTAGGGTAAACAGTTGCATTACTTTAAGAGGTGATTGTACCCATGATACTGAACAACTTTCCCTAAATGTATAGAAAATTCATTAAAAAAAACTTACTTTCCATACTAAATGCAATCAGCTGATCGATGTTTGTATGAAAAGTCGAAATTTGTTCTCTCGAATTTCTTCCTATAGGTTTCTTCGAGAAAGTTGTGAAGTATCATGGGTAGAATCACGTCTTAAAAAGTAATGTAACTGTTTACCCTAACACCCTATAGAAGTGTTGACAGTCAGACAGACATGTCCAGCTGGCTTCGTGAATGCACCTCACACGTGCAACGAGACGTGCTTCGTAAACTTTAACAAATTCGTTTATGAACAAACAAAATTCTGTTTGCTATTGAGCTCACTTCTTTTGTTAAAGTAGTGTTAGAGACTTACATACATAATAACGAGCAAATTTTCCTTTCGTGGCGTGGGTTGAGACTTTGCTATAACCTTACCTAACTTTTAAAAGTTTTGGTCATGATAACTTAACAGCATTTGATATGAAAAAAAATTCATTTCGCAAAAAGATTATTCCGACTAATTATGTTCATGAATGTTTCCCCAGAGGAGGTGGTCATATAAATGTGTTAAATACTTTAGTTATTGTTTCAGACCATCAAACTAATCAAATGTGACTAGGGAACTATTAAAAACGCCCAAAGAAAAGTTGGTTGCTCCCAAGAAGTTTAGAATAGAGGTTGAGATTGCATTACTCTCCACTTATGTAAGCATGGTTGTACCCATAAAGGTTGTTCCATAGAAAATGTCAACGACTACACTGAAAAAAAAATGTTTTGTTCAGTATAATCAAACATTTTTGTAGCACAGTTTTGCCGTGTTTTGATGTGTGATGGAATAGGCTGATTGTTTTTTCGTGATGGCTATGTCGGTTCCATACTGAAACTTAGTCAGTTTTGGTCTGAAGCACCACCTTTAATACGTCAAAGTCAAAATTGTTTATTCAAAAAATATCACATAGATAACTTTTTGACGTCATGCTTTTGAATCTACCACCGCGTCGGAAGGTGTTCCGTTGTAGAGAAGATGCGACCAGAAACTCTACAACACACTTCTTTTAAACAAAACAAAATATACAAAGTACAATTACATAAATTCAATATTAAATTACATAGAGTAACATTGTCAAGACCAGACATTTTGGTCATTCAAATAATCATCGAGTTTATAGTAACCTTTTTACAGAGGACTTGTTTAACATGGGACTTAAACTTTACGTAACTTTTACGTAACGCATTTATCACACCGTAGAAGTAGTGAAAGTAAAGAATGTAAGTTTACTATATCAATGCAATTGCATGCATTTAACCTCCTAAAAGTCCGCAAGATTTCAACCCCTTAGCCCCTTACACTAATCCACGCTAAAGCTGAGTACACACTAGGGCACACTAACGTAGATAAGGCACGACCCACACTCAAACTTTAATTAATTGACCCCCACATACTCGTAAAGAGGGGAAAAAACTGTGTGTACGTGACCTAAGGAGAGGATAGGTTAGATGAGGTTACAGTCACGGAGATATAGGTTGTATTGACGGCTTTCATTTACTATAAATAAAAATCGGTTGCGTCCTAAAAAAAGGGGAGGTGCGGAGTACTCGAAACCGACGGGCATGTATGAAGAGATGTATGGATGTGAATGAGGCAAAAGAGGTATGTAAGGATCGTAGTATATGGCGCGCTCTGGTCTCTGCCTACCCCACTGGGAAAGAGGCGTGACGTTATAGATACATAGATAAATAAAGTAACGAAACGGAGTTTTCAAAAAACGTTATATTTTAATTTTAGTAAGTAGACAGGATGTCGACTTAATTTCGGATCATATTACAGGGGGTTGCCTTGAAATATAAAACGACTGAAAAAAAAAAAAATAAGTCCCTTAAATATGAAACGCTATTTTCGACCTCCTGTTCTATAAAATTTAAAAACATCCACAAAGAAGTCACGTTGCAAGTTTTGCCGCAAGCATTTGTCTTTTGCGTGGTGTTCGCGTTTGAGCTTGCCACGAGGCTCCGCAAACCGCAATCTCTTTTTGTTCAGGATCAAAAACAATCCTTGAGATTCAGATAGATACTATATTGTATACTTGGGATAGGTGCAAACTACTTGACACACAATTTTATTTCTATTTCACGTTTGCTCCCATGTAAAAGTTGTTCAGTTTGATCATCTGAACCACACCAGAAAATTAAGCTTATGATTTTATTATCACCATGTACATTGTTCTGCTCACAAACTTAATAATAACATACATGAAAGAACTGGCGTAGTAAACATTACACCAACTACCAACCGAGCTATCAAAAATCCAGACTTCCAAAAAAATATAAGCACACCGAATTTGATTCGATATCAAAAGATTGTCCGAGAGTCTCGTTGCAGGGATTGCCCCATACACTTGTCTTTCGCGTGGTGTTCGCGCGGTTCGCGTGTCAGCCTGCCACGAGGCTCCGCAATCCTTCTCAGTTGTGTTCTTCCTCAAAAACAATCCTCAAGATTGGATAGATACTCCCTCAAACCACTTGACACTGGCGGAAACGCGGTGCTAACGCACAAGCAAGAAGTCCATTGATTATAATTAAAAAAAATATATATTGTTAGTACGACACAATAATGTTCAAAGCTTTACATTATCGAGATATTTGGATGTTAAAATGGATACAAAAACAAACATATCGATTACGAAACACGACCTCAAACAGAAATAATTTTAAACACACACCATGACAATAATTGCCTGACGATAAATAATGCACACATGCAAATTTACAGGGTGATTTAAAAATGCCACCTTCCACATGAATGTTCATTTGTCACGATCAAGATGCGTTATTCTGCAACTTTTGCGTTTCAAACTTAATATTTAGTTTCTTTTCGTTTCGGCTTGAAATGTAGCTTGAGATATCGGAAAATTATAAATAGACCATCTCATTTGTGTGTGTCGTACGAGGCGACTAAGAGATAAGGATTCGGTTCGGTTAATATAAAATGTGACGGCTATTCATTTCAGTAGATCGTGCTAGAAAATTCGTAGTTATACGTTAAAAATTCAGACACATTTCATTGAAACATGTTTTCTTAAACTAGATTTTTGTTAATTAATAACCTAGTTAGTATAGTTACAAAGGAGTCATCAATTTCTTTTAGTCCCTTTCAAACGGTAACATTTATAGATGGCTTTACACTAAAAACGTACTTAAATTCATTATAGTATTCGGACGAATAATTAGGTAAAAATGCAATCGGAATTATGAAATCAATTTAAAATGCACCGTTTTGACTTTTTTGCTAAGATTCTGTATTCCTGTTAAAACGGCACATGTGAAACAATGCGTGAATAGGAACGTCTTAGATATAGGGAACGGAAATAAAAATAAAAAGCCAACATATTTTACCACGACAGGATTTGCACCAACTGCCATTACGCGACACTACGCGATGAGGTATAGCTAATATTACCAATAAAATCTAGAGATTATGAGAAAGAAATCGACATGAGTTCCATAATCTTTGACTAATTATTATAAGGACTAGCCTTGCGGTAGCATTTCCCCTCTGCCACGGTATAAGCACAATTGATCTTGTGCATTTACATTCAATTTTACACCTTATCACTAAACGAGACAGCCTATAATTGCGAAATAATAACTTCGAACTTAGAATGTTTGGGGTTCACACGAGACTACTTTCATGATTTTTAACATTCAAAATTAGAATCTAAAGTTATGGAGAATAAAATCCAAAGTTGCGGATTTCATGTTACCTCGCCCCCCGCAAAAAGTGGCAGAAATGTTTGTTAGTAGAATTACACGCGTAACCAGTCCACATATAAATAGTCAAAGTCCATAACTATACGCCAACCATACGCTAACGTTTTTGGTGGCCTATATCCCATAGCTGGAGAAATTGATTCCTAAGTTTTTTCCGTCTATGTGTTACGTGCAAAGTGACTTTCTGAAAGTCTGTCAGAAATTGGACATTATTGACATTGTACGGGCAGTTTGAGCATAGCCCACACAGATTAATTTATACAAATCATATTGGGCTTTGTCAATACATAGCAGCAATATGCGCAATATGATCTGTACAAAGTCCGCTATAATCGATCTCTACGGACTTACACAAACTGCCTGTACAATGTCGACTGACAATGTACAAACATTGCTGACAATGTCACTGCGGAGTTTGCACTTCCGTGATTTTTTATGATGATCTAGGCCTAGTACCCTGGTGAAGTCTTCGGTGCAATTCCAGTGTGGATATTAGGAAGTATAGATGCCAATGAGAACTATTAAGCATAAGCATAAGCATATGTTCACGACTATATTTCCCGAGGAGGTAGTCAGAATTATTCTGAAACCACAGAACATCCACGTTTCACTAGTAGTACCGAAACTCTGTCCAGTGTAACGGGGAGTGAGCCCGTCACCACTTATAATGGACAGTGGGTACAATACATGCCTCGAAATTGAAGCATGCTGGTTTTACCTTGTGAATTGCCAGTGGTATTACTAATCGTACATAAATTCCGTAAAACTCATTGGTACGACTCGGCCTGGACAGGGATCGAACCTTCGCCTCCTGCATGGCAGGCAAGGTTACTAGCCACTGGAACACCAGGGCTCTAGAGAAGGAGAACTATTAACAGGTAAAATAAGACAAAACAATAGACTATTCGTACTTGAGTTATTGATTGTAAGTTTAATAATTGTAAAGAAGTTCTGAAGTCAGTGAGGAGTAAAATTGAAGTGAAGTATTGCAAGAAAGTAATGAATAAAAACTTTGTTTCGAAGCAAATTTTTTATTCATAACTATAAGTATTCGAAAGAACAAAAAAATATGTTGGTAAATTTGAAATTCGATATCTGTTTTCTAAGAAAGTTTTAATAAAGAGATTATTGTTTTGTATAGTCTTATACGAAAGATGAAAAATTTTTTTTTAGACTTGTTAACAATGAAATGTGAGTTTTAAAAATTATGGAGCTTTGTGCCATGACTTTGTACGGTTTATTATTGGACATAAATAACATTTTAACAATATTTCAGCTGTTAATTTCCCAGAGTTTTATGCTATTACAAAATTTTTCTAAAATTATTTTATCGCCACTTTTTAATATGGCGTCTGTCAAACATCATTTTGACAAACGCTGCTTACTTAGAATAATGCTCAAGAAAATGATTTTTGTACCGTGATTATCTAAAGTGCGTATCTCGATTTTTCTGGATACCGTACAAACTGCTGGCCTGGATTGAAACAACTTCTTTATATATATTATTTACTTATAAATAAATATATAATAAATGCGTATTTGAGAGTTAGAAAAACTTACGTCTAATGGTTTCAGAGAAAATTGACTGTGACAGACGGACGGACGGAGAAACACCGAGGTGATTTCGAAAGTACATACTTCGCTTGCCAATTTTGGTACAGAAACACTAAATGAAAATTTAATTAAAACAACGTAACGCACAAATTTCCGAAAATGAAGGAAAATTACACGAAAACACTGTGAAACGTTAATTCAGAATCAAATTAACGGAAAACAAAAGCAAGCCATGTTTACTGCTTTCACAACAATAAGTCGAGATTCTTGTTTTATTAATTTACGAAAATAATAAGTAATTAATTTTGTTGAATAAGGCTCTGACAGTAATTATTTTTCACTTTGTTTTTTTACTTCAATACCACTACACAAAAAACTTAATAAGAAACCTAATGCATAAAATCCCTAAGTCGACTCGTACGACACTGACGGGATGAAATATTGGTTTAATTGAATAGGCAATTTGACAACTAGTCAAATCAGCAAACTCTTCAATGAACAATTTGCATTGTGAAGTCATCTGTATTTCTTACTTTTCATAGCATAGGCTGTTATTTAAAAAAAATAGAACTAAAGCTAAAGAATAACTGAAATTGCGAGTTTAGCGTTATTTTCAAACGTTTTTTTTACTGAGAAGATAAAAATAAAAAAAGGAATTTATCTATTAATGCATAGGGTATTTGACTTCATTATCACTAAAGTGTTAGGATAAACAGTTGCACTGCTTTAAGGGGTGATTTTACCCAGGATATTAAACAATTTTCCCTAAGAAACCTATAGGAAATTAAAAAAAAAATGTTTGTCTTCCCATACCAAATGCAATCGAAATGCTAAATGCGAATTTCCTATAGGTTTCTTCGGGAAAATTGTTCAGTACCATGGGTACAATCACCCCTTAAAGTAATGCAACTGTTTACCCTAACACCCTGTATAGCCTTCCGAAGCGGTGGAGATTCATGAAAAATAATTTTACATCAGTTTAATGCAAAATTCCTTCTCCGAATAAACGATTTTGAAATGTCTATTATTATAAGCCATAATGGAAAAACAAATTTAAATTTCAAAATCGAACAAGCGGAATAACCCAGCTGACTAATGGTCACGTCCACACGACAACAACCCAGTGACAGACAGACACACAAACACGTGTGATTAACGACCGCCCGGCTACACTGTTTTGAACTAAAAGATTTTACTGATAAGGTCCAGTATCGGTTATCGTAACCGGTTTTTGGAATGGAGTTGTGATAGTTATGACAGTTGTACTTTTTTAAACTATTGTTGATATGAATATGAAATACAACGTGTTAATTATATAAACGCAAAACCTCGTATACCCCATCTGATTTATAACAATAATTAGATTAAATCAATAATTTCATTACTTTGCTAGTTAAAATTTAAAGTTTTTCGCATTTTAAGTTTTCAGACAAAAACGATTTGTTATCATTTCAGCAATGAATGAAAGCGCTAACGTGCTCACGGATACATTTTAAGAATCTTGTTTTGGTAGTAGGTAGGCTGAGTGTACCAGTGTGGTGGGTTGAGATCGAATTCAGTAAATTTTAAATTCTATAAACAAATTTTTTAATATTTTGAAAAAATTACCTATGTTGAAAACATGATAATTCGATTCTGCTCTCGATTCTAAACAAACTACTTTCTAGTTTTGAGTTAATTCATTGACACGTTGTATTTCAAAAACTCTACAGGTCAATAATATAAGAACAGTTTTGATAATAATGACGAACTTTTTCAAGTCTGGAAAAATATTGTAACTGAAGGCAGTTAAATGTAACTATTATAAAACTAACAGAGGTGTGTCTGTACATTGAAGATATTTACATGAAAAAGATTACGATATAGTTTTTAGGTATTCCGGACTCCAAATCAACCTTTTTTAGAATGTTTGTCCGTCTGTCTGTTTGTTTCTTTGTTTGTATGTTTGTAACAGACGCAACCTACTGAACTACTGAACCGATTTTAATGAAAACGCAAAACTTGATTTTGATAAATCTTTTTTGTTTGATAGATTATGTCACGCGTGATGAACAGGAATAACGTCACGTCATGGCAATGAGCGTTTTAGCGCGGAATTTGAAAAGTCAAATTTTGATTTGCAATCATATTTTACCATTTTTGTTTTTAGTATTTTTGTGTACGCCTTAAATCTTTATGATACACTAAAAATATGAAACTGTGAAAGTGTCCCAATACCATATTGATCACCACTAAATCCCAAACAAGAAGAATAAGACAACAATACAAGATCCCACTATTTTATTTCACTTTCAAAATGCACAACAAAAAGTCATAGTTTATTCAGTCTAGCTGCAGGTAGACACGATGACGTAAGATGCAATGAATCACAATGCAACAAAATGCGGGCTTCATACGTAGTATATGCATGACGTCATTTCTCTAGTGAGACTTGTATGCATGGAACGGGTTGAATTTAGTACTGACAGAATTCATCTGGTAAAGATACAAATATTTGTTACAATCTTACACTAAATTGTATATTTTATACAGGGTCCAACTTAATATGCTGACAGTTTTTTAAGAGGATGATCTGACCATCAAACTGAACAACGTTTTCTTTGCGACCAATGTCGAAATCGCGAAAAATAAATCTGTTGTCTCATACAATTGGGTCGAGTAAGATTTGTTTTAGTATGGAACAGCAGATTTTTTTTTTCGCGATTACGACATTGGTTCCATAGAGAAAGTTGTTCAGTTTGATGGTCTGATTATCACCTTTATAAGTGTCAGCATATTAAGAAGGACCCTATATAAAAGGGTGTGGACAGCTCAGGACCGGTCGTTGTGGCGATCTTTGGGAGGCCTATGTCCAGCAGTGGACGTCCATCGGCTGAGATAATGATGATGATGATCATGAAAAGGTGTGAACTTAAATGCATTACAGGACTTCAGGACTTTAGACGATCAAACTAAACAACTTTCACAACGGGAACAACATTGAAACCGCAAAAAAAGGAATAAATGAGTAAGGGAGCGTCCATTAATTACGTGAGGCGTTTTTGGTCGAGCATCACGCAAAAACTACTGGACCGATTTTGACGAAAATTTTTATGTTTAAAATCGTATGATTAGACTATAAACTAGTATATAGTCGTAGTAGTATAATGTAGTAGTATAGGGTCTTTCGTAATATGCTGATACTTTTTTAAGGGGATGATCAGACCATCAAACTGAACAACTTTCTCTATTGGAGCAACACCGAAATCACGAAAAAAAATCTGCCGCCCCCTTTGACTATTTATATGTCTGGACTGGTTACGCGTGTAATTCTACTAACACACATTTCTGCCACTTTTTGCGGGGGGTGAGGTAACATGAAATCCACAACTATGGATTTTATTCCCCATAGCTTTAGATTCTAATTTTGAATGTTAAAAATCATGAAAAGTAGTCTCGTGTGAACCCCAAACGTTCTAAGTTATGTATTTCGCAATTATAGGCTGTCTCGTTTAGTGATAAGGTGTAAAATTTAATGTAAATGCACAAGATCAATTGTGCTAATACCGTGGCAGAGGGGAAATGCTACCGCAAGGCTAGTCCTTATAATAATAAGTCAAAGTCGCGGACCAAGTTGAATGTAAAATATAACCTTTACAGCAAACAATTATTCATACGTACAGAGAGTTGTTATTTGTGGGTGTAACAGTAAAATCATTAGGCAGGGCATTATTTAAAAAAGGCAAATCCTCAAGCACTGGCATATTGCATGTCATCATTTGTTCTGAGGTTTCAAATTTATAGGTCGATGGTTCGAGTTATACGATTTTTAATTGTTTTTGAAATGAGGTATGGAGAAAAATTGCCTTTTTCTTAATGAGCGGCCAGTAATAAAACTTATATAGGTTTTTAGAGGACCTTTCAAAATACATTAAAAACATCACATTCATTGCTAGGCTGCAGCGGAGCTGTGATATTAAGTTCTAAGGTTTCGTGGAAGAAATCGCTTTTTAGCACTAAAACCGCCTTGTTTTGTATCTTTTGTACTTCTTTACTGTATATTTTGCTGAGTGCACAAAGAACCATGGAGCGTACCATGCTGGGCATATCGCTTTTGGACCGTGAACCCAAAGTACAAATCCGTCGAAGAACTAAGGTCGACGACATTGGAGACCGGATTACGAAGTTGAACTGGAGATGGGCTGGGGACATTTGGTTAGAAGGGAAGATGGCCGGTGGACAAAGGCTATATCGGAATGGTGGCCAAGAGAAGGAAGGCGGTGTGCCGATGCGTTGGTCAGACGAGATTATAAGGGTTGCGGGTCGGACATGAGTCAGATTGACACATGACCGTGAGGAGTGGCGCAATAATAGAAAAAGGCCTATGCCCAGCAGTGGGCTGATTTGATTGATTGATGTACGTATAATACCAACTGCTCTTAAACGGTGAAGGAAAACATCGTGATGAAACCTGCAACGTTCATATTACCTCAGCATCAGCATTAGGTTTGTTCCCAAATAGTAGGAATAATAGATTATTCTTTGCCCTTTGGTGATATTGATATAATACCTCGCCCCGCCTCAGTTATAAACTTGTACCACACCACAGGTCCGGCATGAGATGGAGATTAATAGCCATAAGGCCGCCTCCAGTAAGTCACCTAATGCGATTATCTTGTACCCAAAACAATGGGGCACTCAACATTTTTGTTTATAATTATTTTCTTATGGTTCGAATGGAAAGTTTGAAATATTTGGTGAAACTGCCGTTAGGATTGATGACGTCATACATACATAAACTCACGACCATAATCCCCTCCGGGGTGGTCAGAAACATTGCTACAACTACCAACTTTATACCAGGTTACAGGTCCGGCACTCTATAGAGTGTTTTTGAATTTCGAAATGGCGTCTGCACATGCGCAATTTGTGCAAACTGTCCATGACATTGCGTGTAGGGTTGAAAGCATCAATTTTCCTTTAGGTCATCTACATTTAGATACTTTTTATTGTTCGTACTGTTATTAAAAATTGTATTTGAGCTAAAGAATTACTGAAAATGTGAATTTAGCGTAATTTTTCAACGTTTTTTATGCACTGAAAAGACACAATTTTATTGCATTCCCTTGCTCGGCTCTCCTTAAAGTGTGAGCTGAGGTGGGGTATCTGAAGTCAGAGGGGGGCGGGAAGTGGCCGTTCTGTATGTAGATCTATATACTATTACCTATTCTGTGACAAGGTACTTGTAGCAAGTCTCATTTTCAGTTTATTGAAGGATTCAGGATGTAAACGTTAATAGCGTTTCAAAGTCAAAATAATATTATTGAATATGTCATTTCATACTTAAGGGGATGATTATCAAAACGAATAACTTTCGCGGGGAAAGGTATGAAAAAGCAAATTTTGTTTTTAACAGAAGATTCGAAGTTGGTTCCATAATTAAAGTTGTACAGATTAACTCTCTAAGGGGATGCTTCAGACAATAAAACTGAACACCTTTGACTATCGAACCAACATTGAAAACGAGGGAAAAAATCGAGTAGTCATTGACGTTTTATATGGAATAACCAATTTTTTAACATGTCTTTTCAATCAGGCATGTTCAACCCAATCCTACCAAAAGCAATTATGAATATCATGATTTATTGATCCCTAAAAGAAATGACCCAATTTATTTCGATAACATTCATATTCTTGGTTTATTTCGCTCTAAGGAAGGCCCGGGATTCGATTCATTTTCGTCCTTAGAGCTTAAAACATAAGAGTTTCGTCATGATATTTATTGTGGAATTAAGTGTGGTAGAAATTATGTTGAAAGCCATTAATGACTGATTTAATATTAACACGAGTTTATTGGCGTATCGAAGGCGTTGGAACTATTTAGATCTTATATAGGGTCCAACTTAATATGCTGACACTTATTAAGGGGATAATCAGACCGTCAAACTGAACCACTTTCTCTATGGGACCAACATCGAAATCGCGAAAAAAAAAAATCAGCTGTCCCATACATTTGACTCAAGTAGGTTTCCAGTGTTGCATGGAAGAGGTGATTTTTTTTCGCGGTTTCGATGTTGGTGCTATAGAGAAAGTTGTTCAGTTTGACAGTCTGATCATCCCCTTTAAAAAAGTGTCAGCATATTAAGAAAGACCCTGTATAAATTGACAGTTTTATTGAAGATGCATAGAGGCGCTTAAATTTTTCAATATTGGCTCCTTAGTGAAAGTTATTCTAAGGTAATTTACGCACGCGCTCCATACAAACGAAGTAAAATAAAATGTTTGATACACTGTCTGGTCCGACATAAATCATGGACATTACTGGAGCTGGGAATAAGCGAGAGTATTGTTTCAAATCCGTAAATTCTGTAATTCAATATAGCCTTAAAATTTCGTTGCTGTTTGGAATGGAGTATAGTATTATGTTATTGCGAATAAGCGGCGGCAGATAAATCGTACGCGGTTTTCGTTCGCTGTCTATATCTAGATTATATTCTTGTATCTGTTTTGTTGAAAATAAATAAAATAAAAAAAAGTGGTTATATTTTCAATACTAACCAATTAAAGGCAATGAAATTTTGCAAAAACGATCTAGAAACAAATCTCTATGCTTGTATGATGTCCGGTTTTAGTTAAAATCTACAGTTTCAATGCTAGGATTAATTTAAGATTTGTATGAAAATCTTTCAGGCACTGTAACTTTTAAAATATACATTCTAACGAAAATCGGACAACATACAAGCATAGAGATTTATTTCTAGATTGTTTCTGAAAATTTAAACTTTAATTGGTTAATATTGAAAATATAACCAGATTTCCGTTTGTATGGAGCGCGCAAATGGTAATATACCCTTAACGAATTTAATTTTGCGTTCTGTATAAAGGTGGACTTCCGATGACAGCGGCCGATGCGTCTAACGCACGCGGCTCGCGGCCGACAGCCGATGCGACAATACTAGTTACTATGAAAACGTATGGCGCCGCTTCCGATGCCAGCGTCTGACATATGGCATATGACAGAACCACTCGTCAGACGCGTGCTTCAGTCGCATCGGCCGCTGGCATCGGAAGTCCACCTTGAAGGTTTTTCCTAAACTTATCTATACGTATAATTAGCTAGGACTTAAACTTACTTTTACTGAAGATAATTTCTCTATTCGACAAATGTAATAGCGACATACCTGAAACAAAACAAAAGTTTAATTTAAAAATTTGCACACTAATACTTAATCAGAGAATTTACGGTCTCTATAAAAATTTTATAAACAAATTTTTATAAATAAGTGCGCTAACCAAATCGGATGCGTACTGAAGAAGGGCCAAATAAAATGTACCCGGAACCGACGAGCTTGTATGAAGAGACTTATGGATATTGAGGAGGCGAGAGATGTGTGTCAGAATCGTAGCATGTGGCGATCTGTTGTCTCTGCCTACCCCATAGTGGGACATAGGCTTGAGCATATGTATGTATGTATGAGCAAGAAGTACCAATAGCTGATCCAGTAGTTTAGGTATGACATGAAATACCGTATTCAATTAGTGCAATGAATTCTTTGATACCATTGACTTGCCACCTACTGGACGTAGGATCCGCGCTCTAAAGTGTCCGAACCAAAAGAGAAACAAAACACACAAAAAGAATCAATTACGCGCCAGTCTTCGTTGGAATGACCGACTACGCCCACGTCTGCATGCCGTACTATTGTGCTGTAGGAATTTGAATTACGCAAGCAAAATCAAATTAAAATTTCATCAGTTTCAGTGTTTTTAGTTGGATTATATTACGAACACCTTTTTTCGTTTATGTAGGTTGGTCTGGGACACTTTTTTCGAGACGAGAATTTTGTATTAAACCCGGCGTCCATAAGTTAGTAAGTCAATGTTTGATACAAATTATCCTTAAATCAAAATCGAGCATTTAGTAAATTCAAACTGTGAAATTATTAACATATTATTGCAAGCATAAGCATATGCTCACGACTATATTCCCCGAGGGGGTAGTCAGAGATATTCTGAAACCACAGAACATCCACGTTTCACCAATAGTACCGAAACTCTGTCCAGTGTAACGGGGGGTGAGCCCGTCGCCACTTGTAATGGACAGTGGGTACAATACATGCCTCGAAATTGAAGCATGCAGGTTTCCTCACTATGTTTTCCTTCACCGAAAAGCCAGTGGTGTTACAAATCGTACATAAATTCCGAACAACTCATTGGTACGAGTCGGCCTGGACGGGGATCGAACCATCGCCTCCTGCACGGCAGGCGAGGTTACTCGCCCCTGGACCACCACGGCTATTATTACAAAACTTGTTTTATTAACTCCAGATTATCTTTCAGACTCAAATGCGCACAGAGTAATAAAGCGAAACTGTTGTGGTATTTTAGCCTGCAATAGCTCCTAAATATTGCAGTTTCAATCTAGGATGGACTAGGATTAAGCCCGGTCATGGATTTGATGCCCGGAAGTGTTGACTTTGTGCTAATAAAACGACTGCACCTTTGAAATATTCAGTTCCGCTTTTTTTTAGTCGGATTTTATTTTTAGTACAGTCAAAACGTAGCAATAAACTATTGGGATCCTTTCGCTTTGTGAAAATTTTTATTAAAGGAACGAATTTTATTGTACCCGCTGCGAATTTAAAGAAAAACTGTAATGAGCTCGCTTTTGAACGGTTAAGAAGTTTGACGCGACCGGTGGTGGGGATTATTCGCTTACTGACATCCGCGCAATACAGACGTGTGGACCTTGTAGCTAAATTGGAGAGCAGTATAAAATTACAAGCCTTTTTAATCCTCATTTACCATAACAATGCGAATATCATGATAATGATGGACACCATAAATTATCTTCATTAGTGAAATCGTGTTGTGTTAAGTAATTTAATTTCGAAACACTAAATCATTGTTATTGTGACCGAAAATGATTCCAAACCAATAATTATTGTAAAGCGTCGGTTAAACGCGATAGTATCAAGCTATGACGTCAGGAATTGTAGTCGAGCCAGAATAACGTCATCAAGGCTATAAAGAGTTATTTATGGCCCCACGACGATATTCCGTTCGGTTGACTTTGCTTAACTGCTCATATTATTTAACTAGTTCGCGTTTAAATTTAATTTTCTTTGTTCACGTTTGGTTTCACAAGAAGAGATTCTTTTCTTTCCAAATTAACCATACTTTGTGCCCAAAACAGCATTAAACAAAACCTCTTTTGAAAATTCAACTTCAAACTATGTACTTTTAAACCAACATGGACAAAAGTTTGGGTATGCCTATGAGGTATAATTTGAAAGCTAGGTGATTTAATTTACTTTCAGGAAAAAACAAATTCATTTTTGGGTTTTGAAGCGCTGTGTAATTTCTTTTCTCAACCACTATTATGTCCTTCCATTATCCTGTTCTGAAGCTTTTAAGACTTCATCACCATTTTGTTATATTTAAAAAAAAAACGAGTATAGACTTTACCAGGCACTAAACATTTTATTTGGCGTCACCAAATCGTTTTTACCGTCACCTGTACTTTTGCGCAAAAATATACAGGGTCCTTCTTAATATGCTGACCCTTTTTTTAGAGGATGATCAGACCGTCAAACTGAACAACTTTCTGTATGGGACCAACATCGAAATAGCGAAAAAAAAATCAGCTGTCCCATACATTTGGCTCGAGTAGGTTTGCAGTTTTGTGTGGAATAACAGTTTTTTTTCGCGATTTCCATGTTGGTCCCATACAGAAAGTTATTCAGTTTGACGGTATGATCAACCTCTTAAAAAGTGTCGGCATAAGGAACCTGTATGTTGCAGAGTCATGAAGCCCAGAAAAGTTGGACATAAGCGTCAGTATATGTATGTACGTGTGTATGTATGTTGTAACGTTCTCAAATCACTACATCGTAAGCCATCATCAAAACCGCAGCACCATCCTATTTTAAAGCAAAACCGAGATAAAATTAGCCACCATTAACTTTACTTCAGTTAAAAACGTCAGTAAAACTGAACGTATAATAAATCCGGTAAGCTGTACTAACACGCAATGTTTTTCAAAAACAAGCCTGCCTCTGCCAGTAGGTAAGGCTAATTATAAAAGTATTAAAATGTTCCTCAGAATAGGTAAGTACTCGACGATTAGCTGCCTCTTACACCGCTGTGTAATGTTTCCCCTTTTTAGTGTTCCGTACCATAATTGGCAAAACGGGACACATATGGGATCACTTCGGTGTCTGTCCGTCTGTCCCAGGCATTTTTCTCGGAGACCGTAAGACACAGGAAGCTGAAACTTGGTACAGTTATAGCAATTAACGGTCCAATGACATAAATAAAGTCAAAAAAGTTTAATGTTTATATTGAGGGGCAGTTTTAGGGCGCGGAAAGAGACGAAAAACTAAATTTTTGTTTCTTCTATATCGTGTGGGGTATCAAACGAAAGCTTATAAAAATACGAGTCTAAAAATATTTTTTTTATTTTTCTTTGAAACTTTGTTTAACTAAATTTTTCAGTAACCCCAGAAAAACTGCTGTCCCTACCGATATTTAAAAAATTAGAACAACGTAAAATCTTTAAAAAATCACACACATTAGAAATAAGGTGTAGATGGCGGGAAAATTATCAGGCTGGCACTAACTTGGATAGTTTTTTTTCTATGCCCTAAAAAATGCCACTAGTGTAAAATGATCTTCAGTTACTATGTGACCACATACTAAGTAAGTGTCAATTTATAGTGGTGATCTTCAAAGACCCATTTAAACAACTGATATTACCTCCTCCTGGAATCCTTCCTCACCTCTATTAATGTGTAGGATTTAGATATATTTTAGTGGAGAATCATGTTTTACTTAATTTGACCCTGTTTTTTCGCAATTTTACACTGTCGCATGCTGAAAAAAAAAGAAATGTCATATTTGCCGAGACCCGTTTGCAATCTATTATGTGCCATCAAAGTCACTCGATCTTTACGATCTAGCAGATATCTTTTCAGACGGTGCAATAACGCACTTGCAATCATTGATTTGTTGGGAATAAAGTAGCAATCCTTCCTGAAATGCCTTTAAGAGAAGTTTATTCCGACGACCAAACGAAGTCTGGTGATATTTTCAATACTAACCATTTAAAGTCAATTAAATTTTGCAGAAACAATCTAGGAACAAATCTCTATGCTTGTATCGTGTCCGATTTTCGTTAAAATGTACAGTTTCAATGCTAAGATTAATTTAAGATTTGTATGGAAATCTTTGAGGCACTGTTACTTTAAAACTGTACATTTTAATGGAAATCTGACACGATACAAGCATAAAGATTTGTTTCTAGATTGTTTCTGCAACATTTCTTTGAGCTTAATCGGTTAGTATTGAAAATATCACCAGACTTCGTTTGTATGGAGCGCGCCAGCAGTAATATACCTTTAAAGATATCAGCCCACAATTACACAACTGTGTCAACAGTCAGGTGGAAAACGTACGAAAAAACCACATTTTACGAGCGTGCTCCATTTTCCAGGGCCAATCGTAAAATATATCCGAACCGAACGTAAGTACTACGCACCGATATTTGAATTTTTCAGTCATCCACTTTTTACTTTTAAATACTTTTTTGGCGTATATTTTTTAATTAAAATAAAACCGGTCAAGTGCGAGTTGGGCTACTCGCGAACCGATGGTTCCGTACCACGTTACCAACATATTAACTTATAATTAAACGTTTTGTTTTCTCCGGGATCTTTAGCGCGAAGCGACTCACTTTTAGCCGGTTTTTATTATTTGTTGTTGTACTGTACAAAAATATTTATTCATTACAATCAAAATTACATAATATAAACCATTTCAAAACAAATTAATTATGAAATTGTCAACATGCCTCGTCCAAAAGGATTTACAGTCAAATATCCACGACAAGCTTCGTCACAAGAAGGTATACACATAAATCCACAACACGTTTCGTCAGCAAAATAAAAAGAACAAAAATAAAAAAATTACACACATTAATCGGCCCTTAATCGTACCCCCAATAATCGTACCCGGCACAAAGGATGTGTACTGTGGATTGTACTGTAGAGTTTGATCTATAATCACACCAAGTTTGACGCATGTATGTATTACCGTTTTTACGATAGAGCGAGATGAAAAAACGTTGATAAAAACTAGTTTCTTATATTAGGACCCCCTTATTTTTCAGCTTTTTGACGTTTTTAATATTTGTTAGCAAATCCTCCATTATAACATACATTCTGCGAAAATCCCGTTTTCATCCTTTGGGAACGGAACCCTAAAAAGCCGTCGACGTGCGTGACGTCAACATCGCTGCATCCGTTGCCCACCTGTCACTGCTGCGTCATTAAAGATAAAATGGGGGCGGGGGTTGATCTAATTTAAATAGGTGTACACACAAAAAAAAGGTACACGAAACATCCCTTTGGGATAATTGGATCTGAACAGGGTACTAATACTTTTTAACATTTACAAGAACAGTGAACATCGGATTTGAATGGAAGTATGTAAGTAGGGAGCAAAACAAAAGTGAGCGGAAGTGTTGGGAGAGGCCGTCCGAGCAAAACATACCATGATCAAATCAATGATCTTTTCCGAAAAGGACAAGTGCGTAGCACCCTCAATCGATGGAAGTGCATGAAAAGATGTATGAATGTGAATGAGGCTAAAGAGGTGTGTCAGAGTCGTAGCGTGTGGCGGTCCGTGGTCTCTGCCTACCCCCATGGGACAATGGCGTGAGCTTATGTATGTATGTGTATCGGTAGAGGGCGCCCTCTTTACAAAAAAAAGATGACGATTTGGTTTTAGGTGTCCCTGACTTTTTGTGTGTTTGTTTGTGCGAGCATCACGTAAAAACTAATGAACCGATTTTGATGGAACTCTTTTGTTTGATAGCTTATGATCTGACTTAAAATCTGGTATATAATTTGTGCGGACGAAGTCGCGGGTTAATTCTAGTAACTTATAAATTATTGCTTTCCAAATGGCGGGAAAGTTCACTACAAATAACAAAAATCCAAACCAAGCCGTCGTAGCAAAATTGACTTATTGTGTGTGGGTTTGAAGGATGATGATGATGAGACGATTTAAATCACTAAAATTATGTTCTGAACATTTTTATTCCAAACGAAATTGTTTCGCAAAAATGAGGAACCAAAAAAGCAGATTGTTAAATTGGCTTTTAGGTCAGCAATAGAACCTGAAATTGGATGATATTGATCCTGGACCTTTGACGTAGACCGTACTACGAGTACCGTACACGTAGTCCCAGTTCGATATACGGTACGATGAAACAAGTATCGAATGAAAAAAAAGAGCTGAAATTTCGAATGTTCCACGAGTAACCTGCATGGAACTAAATAAACTGGATGTGGCTAGATCAAGGCTGGCCAAATCCATGCCCGCGGGCCACCTAGTGACCCGCCAAAGCATTTGAATATGCCCGCCGCAGCAGATCAGCCAGCCGGTCAATATCCTAACGCGACCGCACTGTATCTATCTATACTAAATGAGTATCATAAAAACCTCTCCATAAAACACATTAAGAGAATATAATTCGGAGCGCACTCAATACAAACGAAGTTTGGTCATATTTTAAATACTTTACCCAAATAAAGTCTTTTTTTTTTAGATACGATCTAGAAACCAATATCTGTGCTTTACATTTGTCAGATTACCGTTAAAATATCAAGGCATCAGGCTCAAAGTTTTCCATACAATTCTCAAATTTATCCTAGCATTGAAACTACATATTTTAACGGAAATCTGACAATTGTAAAGCACAGATATTGGTTTCTAGATAGTATCTAAAAATTGCATTGACTTTAATTGGGTATTGTTGAATAAGAATCTAAAGAATCTTAAATATGATTTCCTTTTTTGTGTATAATTTTAGCAGTTGGGTAACTAAAGGTACCAAAAACTACCAAAAACCTCTCACTAAAAGTAGTGGCTCGACGCCGCCTCAACTTAAAAAATCTTGCCCGCCTAGAATATCTATTGGCCAGCCTTGGGCTATTTTGAATGCTGATGGTTTTTTAGACCATCAACCTGAACAACTTTCTTTATGTAACCAACATCGAAATCGCAAAAAATATTATGCTGTCCCAAACATTTCCGTCTGTCCGTCTGTCTGACTGTCCGCGGTTTAGCTCAGGGACGCTTAGTACTAGAAAACTGTAATTTGGCATGTGTATACATGTTGATCACGCCGACAAAGTGGTAGAATAAAATTTTGAAAAACATTTTGTTTATGGTACTTCCCCTACACCTAAAGTGAGGATGATTTTTTTATCTGAATTTATAAAATGTGCTTGGAAAGAAGAAGAAGAAGAAAAAATCATAAATATGTTCATAGTACCAAACATTCAAAGTTCGCATATTGTGACGGGCACCCTACACTGCGCGTCCGACACACACTTAGCCGGTTTTATTTTTCTTATCCTATAGTCTATTTCTAGAATCGATATTTGGCATGAAGACCAACATATAGGACATATGTTGGTCTTCATGCCAAATATCGATTCAATCGTTTCAAAAATGGGGGCATTCAGACAGACAGAATGGACGAAAGTATAGTATACTTCGGTGACCTTTTCCAATAACAAAGTTCCACTACGCCAACGAGCGTCTCATTGCTACAGTACAAGTAAATAAGAGTGAATTATTAGATGGAGACGATTAGCAATTGTAGACATTTTTCCATTTGGACGTTCTGCGTCTAAGGTCTTTTCTAACTCGGTTTTATATCCGCGTTAACCCGCCGGTGCGTGAACTCCGGCCAGTCACTAAATCATTCCGTGTGAGACCGACCGCTAAACTAGATTCACCGTCTGAATTACTAAGATTATGTTTAATCTCTATACTGTGTGGAAAGTTTTAATGAGTTTCTAAACACGATAGTCTTGTCGTGACCGTCGTCTAGTGGTTTTTTAAATTCGGGAGTTACACACTTGATGTAAACTGGAATACTCTTATTACAAAATGTTTTTTCAGAGTAGAATAAATGTCAAGTACAACGTTCAAAACCAAAAAAAGGAATCCTTCTGGAGACACGTCGGTGTCACCTTGTCTGTATCTTGCCGATTTTCTCAATCAGAAGCATAATGTCACATTGCAAAACGTCATACCTATTCTCAAACGTGACGATTCACACTCTCATAATTGTCGATTTTCTGGATAAGAAGCATAATGTCACACTCGCAAAATGTCATATTCTCAAAACGTTACATTAGCAAATTCACACTCACAAAACTGCATATTTTCTGGATCAGGAGCATAATGTAACACTTCGAAAATATACATTTCTCAAAAAGTCACGTTCTCAAAACGGCAATATTAAAATTTTACCTCCTCGGCGTTGACTATTGTTGAAAATATACGACCCACTATTCTGGGGAAGAAATCTTATTTCATAGAATTAAAGCCCTATCCCATAGCCGTGGTGGTCCAGTGGCAAGTGGCGATGGTTCGATCCCCGTCCAGGCCGACTAGTACCAATTAGTTTTTCGGACTTTCTGTACGATTTTGAACACCACTGGCTTTTCGGTGAAGGAAAACATCGTGAGGAAACCTGCATGCTTCAATTTCGAGGCATGTTTTGTACCCGCTGTCCATTATAAGTGGCGACGGGCTCACCCCCCTTCACACTGGACAGAGTTTCGGTACTACTGGTGAAACGTGGATGTTCTGAGGTTTCAGAATATCTCTGACTACCTCTTCGGGGAATATAGTCGTGCGCATATACTTATGTGCTATCCCATTAGTGATTATGGAACCAATGGAAGGACATTGCTTGAAAATAACCATAAATATTTATTCTTAAATTATAAAAAACACAGCTCAATTGCGAATGAATACAATTATTTGGTAGATTAATTTTAAAATGGCGTCGGTGATTGCGGTTTTCCCACGGTATGCTTAATTTAACCCATCGAGTAATTTTGAATAATACGGATAATTAGTTCATTATTAATTCATTTTAGACATTACTGATGTTAATTTTTCAGCATTTTCATTGTTAATGAGGCCAGAATGAGGTTTAACTTTTAACATGCGTGTTGGTGTTGTAGAGAAAGCTAAGTATTTTGATATTGAACATTGATTTAGGAAACCAAATTGGTCCATTAGGTACTTTGTATGTCAATGGGTAGGTACTACAGGCCAGGAGTCGAACCGACGCCTCATGAATAAGTCGCCAGCTATCTTCCGTTTTTGTGATAAGATCGATCGATAAGTATCTTGTGTAACGAAAACGTCCTGTTTTCTTTATATTCGGTAGGACATTATACGTCCTTTAGGACGTTTTACGCACAATAATATTGAGTTTGATGTGGTGTAAAATTTTTACACAGATTTTTTGAAAAGGTAACAGAGAATGTAAATTAACAACGTTTTCTTTATAAACAAAATGTCAGAGAAAATTATATTTTTTTTATGTATGTAAATTGTATCAGTGGAAGGCTAATAACTTACATCCATCTAAGAATACATACAGAGTGTAAGTGAGAACCTATAGGACGTTATACGTCCTTTAGGACGTATACACGTCCTTTAGCCAAACTCGCAGAACTACTAAAAGTAACCACTAGGGAGTACTCAGGGTCAGATCCGATATCTAACTGTCAGTGCCAACGTCTGTTTTTCTTTGGGATTATTTTCCTGGGTGTTCGGATAAGATTAATTGGTAATGTCTGCGGAACTGGGATATGTTGAGTTATTGGTCGTTGAAAATAGAGGAGGTTTTTGGAAATTTTCTATTCAGAAGGTGCTCTTGAGTCTGATAATTACACAGAAAAAATGATTAACCAAAATGTTTTGTTAATTTAACCAAATGTATTGTTAACGTAACCAAATATTTTGTTAATGTAACCAACAGTTTTGTTAATTTGGCCAAATGTTTTGTTTTAAACCGAACTTTTGTTAAATTAACCGCATTTTAGTGACTTCTGAACTATATGATGTAATACCTAACTAAATTTTGGTTAAATGTAATAAAAGTTCGGTTAAATTTAACAAAAAATTATTCTTATTTGGTTAAACATTATATTAAATGTATGTTCACTCACTATCTATTTATCTGCAGCATCCCTCTTTTTTCCTGAGGGGTAGGCAGACCCCAAGGCGCGCTGTTACAGTTTTATAACAGTTAAAAAGTCCTTATCATCATCATCATCATCATCATACATTCAGCGGATTAGTCGGTTCGATGTATGTCAGTCAGTCACGGAACTGTTTTATACAGGGTGTAAGTGACAGCCTGGCAAATACTGAAACGGTGATTTCAGACTATCAAACTGAACAACATTCACTATGGAACCACCCTCAGGAAACGCGAAAAAAACAGCTGCTCCATACAAAACAGCTGTACCTACTCGACTCAAATGTATGAAACAGTTGATTTTTGTTCACGTTTCCTGAGGGTGGCTCCATAGTGAAAGTTATTCAGTTTGAAGGTCTGAATTTACCGTTTCAGTATTTGCCAGGCTGTCACTTACACTCTATGTATTCTTAGATGGATGTAAGTTATTAACCTTTCACTGATACAATTTACACTCCATACATAAAAAAACACATCATTTTCTCTGACATTTTGTTTATAAGAAAACGTTGTTAATTTACATTCTCTGTAACCATTTCCAAAAGGAAAAAATCTGTGTAAAAATGTTATACCACATCAAACTCAATATTATTTTGCTTATAAATAAACATGACTGTCTATTACACCGACGCAATTGAAAACAGAATTGGCTATTACATAGGCACATTTTCATCTTAAGGGTAAACGTCACACGTCGTCACTCACAGATTAACAATTTACAACACAGTAATACAGGTAAAAATGGCTGTCAGGGCTGAAACTTTAATCATGTAGTACTCGTCAAACTGAACAACTTTCACTATGGAGCCCAATCCGAACCCAGCGAAGAATGCTGTTCCATACAAAACTGCAGCACTTGCAGTACCTACTCGACTTAGCTGTTTTTTTTTCGCGATTTGGAAGTTGGCTCCGTAGTGAACGTTGTTCAGTTTGAGGAGTATTCAATGCATGTTTAATGTTTCCGAGCTGATTGAAAATGCATCCGGTATACACTTTCACTTGATCTAACTCATCACAGGACATTGTTTTCCTAATATAGCAGATTTATCCTGAGTAACTATCTTGGTCCACTTCTCCAAAAGCATGCGGCAGATATGCTCAGTCCCTTAGCTGAACTTTGTCAAGACCTACGTACGTCCGTTATTTCAGTTTTGGAACTTGGAGAATCCGATTCGTATACAAAATTCGTATCAGTATTCGTCGTTCTATTCGTATACCTTAGCATAAACTCCATACTTTTTTCGACTACTCCATCGGGCGTATAATAGGCTGATGATGATGATCAAAATTACATTAATTCAAAAGATTTGTAATTGGTTTTGTACATTGTATGATTTCAATCTACACAAAAGTTCATGAAGCATGATGCGAAACGATTCCCCTTAAATCGCAAGTTTCATCAGATTTCACTTTACCGCGCGTTTAAGGTCGAATATCACGCGAGAAATGTATCAAATTTTCGTTCGCACATCATAAAAACACATTAAAGGGCGTATATTACACCGACGTGCAATAATGGGGTAGGTAACGACTTCAGAAAGAATTAGAGTTTGAAAATAAACACGAAATTGAAGACATAAATATCAATTTCGAATGGAGTACACAAAGCACATACTTAAGACTGATGAGTGTAGTTTATATGGATTTTTTGAAATAGTCAGAAACTTAAGAATTTAGGTTAGTTTAGGTTCTAAATCATCATCAGCTTTTGCCTGCCTTGCAGGAGGCGATGGTTCGATCCCAATCCAGGGCGACTCGTACCAATGACTTTTTCGGACTTTATGTACGATTTGTAACACCACTGGCTTTTCGGTAAAGGAAAATATTGTGATGAAACCTGCATTCTTCAATTTCGAGGCATGTATTGGACCCACTGTCCATTACAAGTGGCGACGGGCTGACTTCCCGTCACACTAGACAGAGTTTCGGTACCATTGAAACGTGGATGTTCTGTGGTTTCAGAATACCTCTTGACGAGTAGTCAAGATGCTATGCTATGCTATTAAAACGCCAATTTGAGCCTAGAAATATGCCAAAATAAAAATAAAACACGTCAGCGTTAAATTAACAATTTTACATTTATCTCGTTCTAAAAAACCTGACGGTAAATTGGTTTTTCACGTTTTGAAGCATTAAAGTGAAAATTGTTGTTAGAGTCAAGTGTATAAAACAAAAAGCCCCTTTCTAAGTCCGTATATTGTGACGGGCAACTACGGAACCCTACCCTGCGCGTGACCCGACACGCACTTGGCCGGTTTTTTATTTTTCATAGGAGGAACCTATTTTTATTTTTTAAACGAAAATTTTCATTAAGAGAAAAAACGCGTTCAGTAGAAGCAACACCTTAAACTTTTCATTATAACTTTATTTAGTCCCAAGTAGTTCCGCAGTGGCTTCCAACCTGCTAACTTCATTTAAATCTTATCACAACTGGATAAGAATCTGAATAGCTTAACTAACTTTCAGTTTTCATTCACGGTTAATTTATGAAGGAACCCGTTAGAATCTATTATCGAGATTTACTTAGTTTAAGCTGCTCTTAAGTATTTAAAGTTAAAAACATTGTAAGTGCTTTTACAAGCTTGTTCATAACTACTGTACTTTGCTGTGACGCGGTTCTTTAAATTATAAATGATTGATTCATCGATTAGCTTTTAATAAAAAACCTTATAGCATTTGATTAAGGTGGTTGCAGAGTTGTTTATTTCATACAAAAGTTTGACGCATAATACGCATAGACGGTACAATTAAAAGTAATATTTTATGTATGGCAAAATAGTTTAAAAAATCTAGATGCCGCGTATCAAATAACATTTGCAATTTATAAGATAATTGTGAAGATAGAAAGCTTTGAACTTATCCATAGAAAATTTCTAAGCTTTATATAATAAAAAGTGCCATAGATAATGTATTAAATGGTTAAAAAGTTAACCAATTTTACGGTAAAATCGGGCGGTAGAGTCTTAAAAAATTTCTGTGGAAATATTGAAAACAGGTCGAAACTTCGTTTGTATCCAGCGCGCTCGGGGGCCCTCGCAGTTATATCCTATTAAAATGAACAAGTTTCGTGCTTTATATAAAATTTTAATAAAACTTATTTAACGGAACAAACGCTAACTTTTATAAAACAAATTGCAAATTTCTATTCCAGGTATTGTGCGGTTTTGACATTTTCTATTTACAGCTAAATTGAACCTTTTGTAATCGTATTCGAAATCGTTTCAAAATTAAATTACCTATGTACTTAGTAAGTTTTAAATTGCATTTCATCGTCATCATCATCAGCCTTGCACACGCTGAAGAAGATATTCTGATGCATTTGTGAAGTCTACCAATCCGCATTGTGCACGCGTGACTTATATACAGGTTCCTTCTTAATATGCTGACACTTTTTTAAGGGGATGATCAAACTGAACAACATTCTCTATGGGACCAACATCGAAATCGCGAAAAAGAAATCAACTGCTTTAGCCAATTGTATGGGACAGCTGATTTCTTTTTCGCGATTTCGATGTTGGTCCTATAGTGAAAGTTGTTCAGTTTGATGGTCTGATCATCCCCTTAAAAAAGTGTCAGCATATTAAGTTGGACCCTGTATAAGTCATTGGAACATAGCACGTTGTCCGTGTGGATTCGAACCCGGACCTTACTTTTGAGTGTCCATACCTATTCGCAACGCGCCACCGACGCTCTCGTTAAGTGCATCTGAATATCTTTTAGTCCGTCATCGCATGTTGTATAATAATATGAAACACGCATAATAACATTTTAAATTTAAAAAAAAGTTAGCCCTTCACGGGACGCCCGGCAGATGTGAAACTTCTCCCGATTTAAATTTCGATCTTCCGCTCCGATTTTAATTACGATCTTCCGTCACACAAAAAGGTTGTGGATCAGAATATCAAAGCCCTTCCATAAGGAATTTCACTTCAAACTTCAATAAAATCTGATGAACTAAATTGGTATCCATTTGGATGATAATTTTAAAATGATTTCTTCCAGCTGGCAGGCGCGTTGTTGGACCGCTGGTCCGAAGAACTGGAACAGGTAGCGGGGAGCGACTGGATGAGGAAGGCCAAGGATAGAGTTTTGCGTGGCACGTCTTGGAAGAGGCTTATGTTCAGCAGTGGACAGAAATCGGTTGATGACCATGACGAACCAAAAGATACATTATTTTGAGTGTTTTCGAAAGTGTGAGCGAAAGGCTATCTATCACCACATGAGACTTTATTCCATCATAAAAACCCAAAATTATAAAAATTGGCTTAAAACCTTAGATAAGTCATATGTCAAGATTGACAGTCGAAGCTAAGATAGCGTTGAAAAAAAACTGCAACCAGTACTGGTCTCTAAACCCTATCAATATTCACGCACACAGACATAATTCGTATGACACCTCATGCACACCAACCTAAGAAAGTTGGCCCGTTTTGTTTTATACGGTAGAAGCGTTAAGCTTATTCTAGATATATACTTTTTCTAAGCCTCTAACATACATTTTAGGATCTTGTTATAAGATTTCTGACAACCCAAAAAAGGAGCGACTTAATAATTTATAAGCCGGATACCCGATATTCCCATAGAATCTTCCGCCCCCGTTTTCACACCTTTAGTGGTTGAATTCTAAAACATCCCTTCCTTACCAAGTGCTTAGTTGATAACAGAAATATACAAGTCAAATGTCACTTTGTTCATGAAGTGATATATCTAGTCGCTTTTACTATGCTCCTCAACGCTTTTTTTTTGGAGTCGTGTTGGTCCGAGCCGAGTAACCTTGCCTGCCGTGCAGGAGGCGATGGTTCGATCCCCATACAAGCCGACTCGCACCAAAGAGTTTTTCGGAATTTATGTACGATTTGTAACACCACTGGCTTTTCGGTGAAGGAAAACATCGTGAGGAAACCTGCAAGCTTCAATTTCGAGGAGGTATTGTACCCACTGTCCATTTTAAGTGGCGACGGGGTCACTCCCCGTCACACTGGACAGAGTTTCGGTACTACTAGTGAAACGTGGATGTTCTGTGGTTTCAGAATATCTCTGGCTACCCCCTCGGGGAATGTAGTCGTGATACTATGCTGTGCTATGGTTTTACTACAATTTTGTTAAATTATATAAATTTTGTTATTAATTTTAGCTCAAATAAATAAATACTTAAAAACAAATAAGTGTAATTCTTATAGATTTATCTAAAATCTGTTTTCTTTCTTCCTTATTCCGAGTCTTTGTTACTTGTATAAATAAATAATGTTATTATTATTTAACTTATTTTTTATTTATTTATTAACAATCGTTCTGGAGAATAATATATACAGGGTGTCTCAAAAGAAATTTTATATTTATTTAGCTTACTGCGTGAGCGCAACGTATCCGAGGGGCGCGGGGGTTATGTCAATCGGTAGCCTGGCTCTTGGGAATTCAGTCGCTATGGAGCGTATCTCGGGAGCAGACCGCGCGTTGTGCGTGCGAGTTTTTACAAAAACGGTGATTCGGCGACTGTAGCGCGTAGAAAATTCTGCAGTATTCGAGGTTTTCGCCACTTAAATGATGCGCCAAGCATTCCTCTCATTCGACATTGGGTTAAAAAGTTTGAAGAGACCGGTACAACGCTAGATAAATCAAAATCCGGGCGACCTAGGTCATCAAGAACGGTAGAAAACGTGGAGAATGTTAATCAGTCTGTTCGTGACGACCCGAACCTTTCAATTCGGAAGCGCGCAAGTGCTTTAAATGTGCATAGATCATCATTACATCGCATCATGCACAAAGACCTAAAGCTGCACCCCTACAAAATTCAATTGGTGCAAGAATTAAAGCCCCAAGATGCCAGTCAGAGGCTTCATTTCGTAAATCAGGTGATTGAGCGATTTTCAACGTTTACCAACATTTTGTTTTCGGATGAAGCTCATTTTCATCTTAATGGCCACGTAAATAAGCAGAACTGCCGCTACTGGAGTGCAACGAATCCAAAACGCAAACATCAGAAACCCGATAAACCGACTTCACTGGCCCATTTGAAAGAAAATATCCGTCACGAAATGGCAGCCATCCCTGAATCCACCTGCCGAGCCGTCATAAGTAATTTTACTGTTCGATTAAATGAGTGCCGAGAACGCGAGGGTCTACATTTAGACGATATCATTTTTAAGAAATAAATCCCCAAAAAGTGTATTTCAATAATTAATAAACATTTTTTCTATATACGGCTTACTTTTTTTTTAATCGATCCACTAAATATAAAATTTCTTTTGAGACACCCTGTATATTATATATCGAAATATCTTTTCTCAGCGAGAACCTAGAAGCTAATATAAAATATGTACCAAATAACAAGTGTGTAGGCAAGTTTTTAGTTCAGAAGCTCGTTTCGTAAACATGACAATTAGTAATTTAAATAACACTTTTTGTTTTTATTTTTCTTGCACTACATACAAGCAGTACTACATACTACTAGAAAGTAGTTTGTTTAGAATCGAGAGCAGAATGGAATTATCATGGTTTCAACATAGGTAATTTTTTTCTAAATATAAAATAATTTGTTTGTAAAATTTATTGAACCCGATGTCAACCCACCGCACGGGCACACTCACCCTACTTACTATCAAAACAAGATACTTAAAATGTATCCATGAGTTCGTTAGCGCTTTCATTCATTGCTGAAACGATAACAAATGATTTTTGCCTCAAAACTTAAAATGCGAATAACTTTAAATTTTAAGTATCTAAATAATGAAATTATTGTTTCAATCTAATAATATTTTTAGAAATCAGTTGGTGTATGAGGTTTTGCGCTTATTCATTAACACGTTGTATAATGGAACGTAAAATATACACTTTCTATAGTCCTTAGACATCAGTGATTATGATTAACGTAGAACAGTTTTTAAAAAGCTGTCAAATACCTTATTACTATTCATGTGAATCCTGAAAGTTGTTTTAAACAAAACATCGGTGAACCAAAAGCACCGAAAGCAGTAATCGAAGCTTCGGACGAAAAATTGTGAATAAAGCAAAAACGGAATCAATTAAAAACTTCCCTCCCAACATTTGGATTGGCGCCAAAATTTTTCCCGCCTTATTGTACACGCGTCTAACAGGGACGCTTTTTTTTCGTGGTTTTTGAAAACATTTTTAGAGTTTCAAATATTGTTAACTAGAAGCAGAAAGAAATTTTATCCCTTAGTGAGCACGTTAGCGCTTTCATTCATTGCTGAAACGATAACAAATGATTTTTGCCTAAAAACTTAAAATAGGAATAACTTTAAATGTTAACTATCAAAATAATGAAATTATTGTTTCAATCTAATTATTTTGTTATAAATCTGTTGGGATGTATGAGGTTTTGCGCTTATTCATTAACACGTTGTATTTTATTTTCGCTAGTCAATGTTGGTCCCATAGTGAAAGTTGTTCAGTTTGATGGTCTGAAGAACCCTCTTAAGTATGTAACTAATTTAAGTTTACATCCTGTATTTGCAATCGTTAACCACAGATGCAAAATGTACCTTTAAAGCTTTAATTGAAGGTCCCAATAAAATCCAAGATTTTAACTGAATATTTAAAAACTCCCCCAGGCAATGAACCATCATATCCATTTAACCGTAAATTTTTCAGCCATATTTTTCATAAAAATATTTCACCAAAACACCGTAAATTTCCTACGAAATAATATAATGCCGGATGTGTCCGGTTACAATTATTAGGGACGCCGCAAACGAGATCCGGATACGGTTATGGCTTTCGCGACGGCCGACAGACAAATTTACGGTTTTTGAGAAATATTTAAAAATATATTGTGAAAATGGAATTTTTATTGAAGAAAATTTTATAGGACTGCAGTCGCCGACTTTATACGTTTATAAATATTTTTTAATGAAGTTGTAAAGTGATTTAAAACATTTTACTTATATCCGGAATTCCGGACGCGCATACTGAACATTTTCATTTCGTTTTAATATTTTAAAACATGACTATCGGGGTTAATATTATTTCGATATTCACTTATGCAAAAAAATAAAAAATAAATACAAAATATCCGTATCTGAAAGAGGGCTTCGAGAAAACAGTAAAACATTATCAACGCATCCACAACATACTTCGTCAAAAGCACTAAGGGATTCTACAAATATCACTTTGAGAATTTTAATTTTAATGCTTATTTTAGAAAAGATACATATTTTAGACTATTTCAGCGGGTCAGTATTTGGAAGCCGTGGTGGTCCAGTGGCGAGTAACCTTGCCTGCCGTGCAGGAGGCGATGGTTCGATCCCCGTCCAGGCCGACTCGTACCAATGAGTTTTTCGGAATTTATGTACGATTTGTAACACCACTGGCTTTTCGGTGAAGGAAAACATCGTGAGGAAACCTGCATGCTTCAATTTCGAGGCATGTATTGTACCCACTGTCCATTATAAGTGGCGACGGGCTCACCCCCCGTCACACTGGACAGAGTTTCGGTACACTACTGGTGAAACGTGGATGCTCTGAGATTTCAGAACATCTCTGACTACCCCCTCGGGGAATATAGTCGTGAGCATATACATACATACATACATACATTCAGCGGGTATTCAGATTCAGTATGAAATAACTAAGGACGAATACCATTAAGTGTATTCACCTGTCTCCATACTGTCACTGTCAATCGTGCAAAAAGTGAAAAAAGCAGAGAAAACAATTTCCATGTAAGATTAATCTTTCAGGCGACGTCAACGGGTCCTTTCACCCCTCACGTACGTGTACTGGGGTCTTTTTTGGGTGTGGTTTAAGTGATAAGATTCTGAGATGTATTGGACTACATTTCATTCTCTGAAAGGTATTGAAACCATTTAAAGGTTACATGATTCAAAGAATCACATATATAAAATTATCAAATTTATCCATCCATTCTTTCTCGAGTTATTTGAAAAATACTAAAAAATTTAAAGCTAGGATGAATAAGAAGATGGATTTCTTTGCTGCCTTTTCTTTTGAATTTGACAGTTTTTTTATATTTCTACAGACTAAGGTGTTATTTATGACACAGCTATAAAACCCAACTTTTTCAGAAAATTGTTAATGAAATCCGGCAGAAATATCTTCATAAAAAATTTAATTGGCAAAATACGTAAGTATCTCGTATTTTTATCAATGTTTATATATTTTAACAATAAAAAATTCAACAATTCAACACTTTGTTGTCCTCCATCTGTTTTGCTTTACTTCTTCATTTGGAAACGTTTCAAATGTCCATCATTTCAGTTCTTAGGGACCCGCTGGAGCCTTTAACTTGTACCACAACCTAATCTAGGGGAGTCGTTTAAGTATTCAGACTCTACCTGGAAGTGACTCCATGGAGGACCCTCGTGGAGGACCTATTGTGACGACCAGACAGACAGCTTTATTGTATATAGATAGATGTGCTTAAGTAAGCGTGTCTGGCTAGGGGTTTAAAAGTAACACTAAGGGTCCAACTTAATATGCTGACAGTTTTTTATCAGACCATGAAACTGAAGAACTTTCTCTATGGGACCAACATCAAAATCGCGAAAAATAAATGAGCTGTCCCATACATTTGTATAGAGCTCTATACAAATGTATGGCTCATTTACCTGGACCTTATACAGGGTGTAAACTTAAATAACGTTAGTGGACCTAAATGTAGAACAGCTATAATTTCTTTTTCGCGATTTCAATTTTGCTCACATAGTGAAAGTTGTTCAATTTGATGATCAAAAGCACACCCTAAATTATTTCACTCATTTAATTTTAATACCCGTTATACATAGGTCCATTAAACAGGTTTTTTTAATGTAAAAATAGATATTATTAAAGTATTTTTGTGAATAAACTACTTTTATTAAGAAAGCGCATGTCCATTAGTGGATTTTTCGTGGCTATTGATGATGCTATTTATTTTAACCCGTAGCTCCGTTGTTGCTGTTTGAAGTTTATTAGGATCGTCTGCAACATAGTCGAAACTATGACCACGCTTCGAGCAATTCTCGGACTCTAAATAAACAGTTATAATTTGCGTCATAACAATATATTCCTAGTAACTACGTGTTAAAGTTCAAAACGGCATACAAGTCGTAAATGTTTATCTATAGTTTCATTTCACATACGAATTCACCTATTAAGACACTAATGTAAACGGTGTAAGTACGAAAATGGCTTGACTTACGGGACTTCTTGTAATGGACAAAACACCTACGTAGAAATTTTTGTACAGTATGAGTTGACAGATTTGAATCAGAGACCGTTGAGATAAAAAGAAGGTAAAATTTTTTGTGTTAAAAAAATACTTGATAAAAGCCACACCTAGTTTCAAGTCGGTTTTGTGATGTCGCCGAAAATGGAGATGCTATTTATGCTGCTTCATCTTTGTAAACACATTTAATATAAGGTAAACAGGTGAATTATAATAATAATAATAATAATATCTTGGACATTGTCACACAAATTATCTAGTCACCTTTAAAGTACCAGAATCTAGCCTGGACTTGTGTTATGATGACTAGACAACGATATAGAATACATATATAGATACAAACATCCATGACTCGGGTTCAAATATTCATATTCATCATACAAATATTTGTCCTTTACGGGATTCGAACCTGCGACCCTCGGCACAGCAGGCAGGTTCACTACAGACTGTGCTATCGGGCCGTCAAACCAATTCAAAACCTAATTCGGAAAAAAATTGAGTAATGTTATGTCACATGAGTAAAGGACATTGGGCAAAAAAACCCGTTTGCATAAAAAACCTTTTAACTGAAAAGAAAAAATTGCAGGCGGGGACAAACCAATCAATGACCTACCAAAAATTTTCTTTGTCCCCGTTTGCGATACCTAATAACAATCAAATTATATTTGCTCAAACAAAGTTGTTATAGCTGATTAGTGATTATAGAGCTTGTTTATCTCTTGTCAGTTAAAAGGTTTTTCATGCAGTCGGGTTTTTGTTTATCTTAATAATTTAGTTTATTTCATACTTTTTAGTCTTGTGTCGAAACGGTAATATAAAAGTACTATAATATTTATATATTTTTAAGCGTCTGATTACTAGCTTTCATATAATACCCATATTGTAATTTTTAACAAAACATAATTGTTTATTCCCCCTCTTTTTTTAATTCGTAGACGCCATCTTGAAATAATATACCCTATGTCACTTTCCCGATTTTTACGAATCCAATGACACTTCATACGTTAAAATTCATCAAGCTGTTAAGGCTGTAGGCCGTGCCAAAGAAATAGACATACAAACATATATGTATGGAGAAGGTTGCATTAATTGCACTTTTGGTGATAATTTGGAATATAGTAGATAAATACCTGAAAAACATAAATTCTTAATAATCCCCGATTTTTTACTGTGTATTATTGAATAATTAAGACATTTACAAAACATTAAATTTAGGTATGAACAAAAATTGGAAAACTGGTGATTTTGTACAGGATGGCTTCATTAAATACGTTTTATTTATAACAATAATAATCCCCGGTTAATATCGTAAATTTGAGTAGATATTTAATATTTTGTAAGTTTTCAAAAATTATAACCTCATAACTAAATTATTTACTGTTTGTTTGTACACATTAAATTTGCTAGTATGCTGGAAGAAATGTCTTTCGAAAAAAGCTTACTCTTTGTACATTTATATCGATTTTAAGGTATTTCTCAGTTACCTGAGCCAATTTAACCACGAAATCTCGACAAGTGTTATAAACTAACAGTAATATTATTTCAAACACAATTTACTAAAGTGTCTTTAATGCAATCTCAAACCTTATTTTTCCTAGACTAATAGGGCCCTTCTTAATATGCTGACACTTTTTAAGGGGATGATCAGACCGTCAAGCTGAACAACTTTCTCTACGACACCAACATCATCAAAATATTTTTGAGAAAAAAAATTATATAGGATGTTTTATTTTACGTGGTCGTTTTAGGAAGACATTATTTTGACAACACTAAAAGTAATTATTATGCGTGCAAAAGTAGGAATGCTCACGTGTACTTATAGAGTCCTTCTTAATATGCTGAAACTTTTTTAAGGGGATGATCAGACCATCAAACTGAATAACTTTCTCTATGGCACCAACATGGAAACTGCGAAAAAAATTCAAAAATGTTCCATAAAAAACTGCAAACCTACTCAAGCCTAAATGTATGAGACGGCAGATTTCTTTTTTCGCGATTTCGATGTTGGTCCCATAGAGAAAGATGTTCAGTTTGATAGTCTGATCATCCCCTTAAAAAACTATCAGCATATTAAGAAGGAACTTGTATAAAGGCAATTTCAGGATGGAATAACGAATTACTCGTTTTGAGTTTACGAGATGCTATAATAAAAACCAATAATATTACGCATATGAATGAAACAAGGAATCCAAGCATCAGTTAAACCCCTTAGAACGTAGTATGCCACAAATTTTTTGTATGTTTTACAGCCTGTTACTTCAGGCCTATTATCCGGCATGTCCTTTTAAGTGGTGCAGATATACAACGTGTTAATGAATTAACGCAAAACTAGAAAGTAGTTTGTTTAGAATCGAGAGCATAATCGAATTATCATGTTTTCAACATTGGTAGTTTTTTTCAAAATATTAAATAATCGGTTTGTAAAATTAGCCATTTACTGAACTCGATGTCAACGCACCGCTCGGGCACTCTCACCCTACTTACTACCAAAACAAGATTCTGAAAAGGTATCCATGAGCATGTTAGCGCTTTCATTCATTGCTATAATAAGAAGAAATCATTTTTGCCTCAAAACTTAAAATGCGAATAACTTTAAATTTTAACTATAAAAATAATGAAATTATTGTTTTAATCTAATTATTTTGTTGTAAATCAGTTGGGGTGTATGACGTTTTGCGCTTATTCATTAACACGTTGTATAAGTGGTTAACTTATTACGAGTTCACAGAATACTCCATCCATCAAGACGAATCAAACGTTAATTTATTATCTCAATAATAGGGTAAACACAACAATCCCATAAATCAGAGAAGGAATGGCACCTTAAACCTTCCGCTATGTGCCCACAAAAGGGACGTACACCCTTCCGCTTAGTAAATAAGGGAGGATAGGGTAGGAGTCAAAATTGTGAAGTATCTACCCTTAGCATTCTCACCATTGTCAAAGTTCACTCAATTTTGGGGAAATGACAGTCCGGGGTGCATTCTATCATTTACGGTAGTGTTCGTGAAATATTTGGAGTTACTGGAAGTAGACTTACAATAGAGTCTTAGAATATTAAACTAAAAATTTTACACGTACAAAGGTTCTTTCAAGTATATAAGTGATTTGCTCTGAGTCTGTTCTAGGACAGACTTTAACCAACTTTAACGAATTTTGTCAACCGAGGAGGCTCTTTCTTGGCACCCCAACAATCAAAGATAGGTTATCTATTATTCTATGTATATGCTCACGACTATGTTCCCCGAGGGGGTAGTCAGAGATATTCTGAGAACTCAGAACATCCACGTTTCACCAGTAGTACCGAAACTCTGTCCAGTGTGACGGGGGGTGAGCCCGTAGCCACTTATAATGGACAGTGGGTACAATACATGCCTCGAAATTGAAGCATGCAGGTCATCCTGTTCCTCATGATGTTTTCCTTCACCGAAAAGCCAGTGGTGTTACAAATCGTACAAAAATCCGGAAATACTTATTGGTACGAGTCGTCCTGGACAGGGATCGAACCATCGCCTCCTGCACGGCAGGCAAGGTTACTCGCCACTGGACCACCACGGCTTTTTTACGGCCACTTAGTTCTGTATTAGCCATAAAACCGAATGCTGTGAAACAATGTAGGAATACGGGTCTTTTTCTTCTTATCGTGTGGGCAGCAAGCCCTGGTTCCAGAGTTTTTCAGACCACCTTACGGCCTCTGACGTGGTTTTTATGTAACGACTACTACCACCAGAGATAGTAGCCGGAACCAACTGCTTAACGTGTCATCCGAAGCAAATAATCTTTCTTTTCAGACAATAGGTGATTCAGCCTGCAATGTCCTAATCAACTGGGGAAAAACGCACAAAGTGACATACCACTAGGTGTGCCGTGGGAATCGAACCCACGACTTCACCATTAGACTACAGAGGCAGGTTTACGGGTGCCAGGATGGAATGAAGCAGAATAAAACTGCCAATACCACATAAACCAACACGAGTTTTTTTCGTGTATTTTCACAAACTTTTGCAATCAACTCATACTGCCGTACAAAAATAATCCGACTATATTTTTTTCATATTTTCAGCTAGCTAGTTTGGTTTGAAATGTTTTTTACCTATTTTATTAAACACAACGCGAACGCTGAAAAAGGATATTGGTTGCTATTTTAACATAGTTCAAAAAAGGTGGATTCGTGTTTAGACTCCTTAAGATTTCGGGAGGAAATCGATAGCGTCTTATAAAACTGGCCTATCGAAGCGAAATACAGGAAAGCATTGAAGGGAATGGAGAGCTTTAGGCCAACAGTGGGGCAGCAAAGGACTAAATACTTTAAAAGAGAATCACCAGAATTTTCCCTTGTTTTATCTTGAGTTAGGTTATAGCATGCATATGCTCACGACTATATTCCCCGAGGGGGTAGTCAGAGATATTCTAAAACCTCAGAGCATCCACGTTTCACCAGTAGTACCGAAACTCTGTCCAGTGTGACGGGGGGTGAGCCCGTCGCCACTTATAATGGACAGTGGGTAAAATACATGCCTCGAAATTGAAGCATGCAGGTTTCCTCACGATGTTTTCCTTCACCGAAAAGCCAGTGGTGTACAAATCGTACATAAATTCCGAAAAACTCATTGGTAGGAGTCGGCCTGGACGGGGATCGGACCATCGCCTCCTGCATGGCAGGCAAGGTTACTCGCCACTGGACCACCACTGCTTTAATTTTGCATATAAATAATGGAACAAAGTATTATTAATTATAATTTAACAGTCGAATTCACTCTACGAAGCTTGGTCAGAAGCGCATTGAGGCGGCTTGAAAATACCCTGACAGCAAGAATCAGCCTTTTGATTTCTGAGAGAAACACCCCTACAGTTAGGTCCCGATGGGAACAAAACATGCTCACATGTACAGATAATTATATTCCCAATGAAGGACAAAATCCTAACTGAGCACCAATTCTGCTCAGTTTAGGTGATCTTCCAAATTGATACTCATTGAAACATATCAGCATAAAGGCTCAGGACTGCAATGACTTTTGTACCATAATGCCCAATGTTCCAAATGTTCTAGTTTCCTCAAATTGTCTAGTATTCTAAAATGACTAGAAGTCCATCAGAACTGTTTGAGAATGTCAGCTATGCCAAACGTTCCTAAATAGTCTAATTCGAGCTATATCTTTTCTAACATCAATAGTCGTGGTCAAGCCGTGGTGGTCAAGTGGCGAGTAACCTTGCCTGCCGTGTAGGTGGCGATGGTTCGATCCCCGTCCAGGCCGACTCGTACCAATGAGTTTTTCGGAATTTATGTACGATTTGTAACACCACTGGCTTTTCGGTGTAGGAAAACATAGTGAGGAAACCTGCATGCTTCAATTTGGAGGCATGTATTGTACCCACTGTCCATTATAAGTGGCACGGGCTCACCCCCCGTCACACTGGACAGAGTTTCGGTACTACTGGTGAAACGTGGATGTTCTGAGGTTTCAGAATATCTCTGACTACCCCCTCGGGGAATATAGTCGTGAGCATATGCTTATGCTTACATCAATAGTTCAGTAGCCAAAATGTTGCCAAATTGTAAAACCGTTCAGAATTTTTGAACCGCCCCACATTTGCCAAAACTGGCAAGTGAAAGCGCTAAAAGCTCTATTCATACATAACTTAGCTAGAAACCGGGAATCGATCCCGCACTATATTCTACAGCTACAATTAAGGCTGTCTACTGGAGAATAGAGTTCAACTGAAGAGTTTTGAGGAATTCTTGTGAAAATCTGTGTTTTATTTAACTAAATTTTCTGACCACTGATGAGTTGGTCAAACTGTTACCTACTTAAAGTATGCTAGAGTTTGCTCTATAATCACACCAAGTTTGACGCTTGTTTGAATTACCGTGATCAGACCATCAAACTGAACAACTTTCTCTATGGGACACATATCGAATTCGCGAAAAACAAATCAGCTGTTCCATACAAACCTACTCGACCTAAATGTATGGGACCACAGAATTTTTTTTCGTATTTCGTTATTGATCCTATAGAGAAAGTTGTTCAGTTTGATAATTTTGTTAGACCTTAAACAACGTGTTAATGAATAAGCGCAAAACCTCATACACCCCAACTGATTTATAACAAAAACATTAGATTGAAACAATAATTTCATTATTTTGATTGTTAAAATTTAAAGTTATTCGCATTTTAAGTTTTCAGGCAAAAATAATTAGTTATAATTACAGTAATTAATGAAAGCGCTAGCGTGCTCTTGGATACAATTTAGGAATCTTGTTTTGGTAGTAAGTAGGATAAGTGTGCCCGTGCAGTGGGTTGACATAGAGTTCAGTATTAAATTTTACAAACAAATTATTTAAAATGTAGAAAAAATTACCTATTTTGAAACCATGATAATTCGATTCTGCTCTCGATTCTAAACAAACTAATTTCTAGTTATACGCTTATTCATTAACACGTTGTATAAAGTTGATCTCGATACCAAAAATTACCGTTAAAATACTTTATTAATACCGATGTAAATCAGAGACTTTTAGCGGTATTGTTATCAGGTTCTTGTTTCAAACGCTCGACTAAACTACACAAAAGCATAGTTTCAAAAACAGTTAACTGGAAACAGTTGACGATTTCTAAAACAACGAAACTTCAAGTTTTAAAACTGTAACAGCAGAAACTCTGAGTCAAAACGTTCGTTTTGAAAACTGTGTTCGATAACAGGGCTGTCAACTTTTGTTGAATTAATTATTTTAGAGTCCAGTGTCCTTAAATATACCTTCTTAATAGAAATGCTGACGGCTTTTTAAGTGGATGATCAGACCACCAAACTGAACAACTATCTCTATGGGACCAACATCGAAATTAAAAAAAACAGCTGTTCCATACATTTGGGTCAAACACATTTTCTGTTTCTGTTTTGTATGGAACAGCATGGAAAAAAGGCCTATTTTTCGATCGACCGATTTTGTCTTCCACTATTATCAAAGTCATTTCAAAAATCCAGCAGTCAATTTGATTACAAATTGTTCAGATAACGAAGGATTTGTGTTAATTTGTTTACACCGTGTATAAGAGTGGTGACAACCCTGTATATATACGGGCTACAGAACTAAAAAGGTCGTGTCAAAGCTGCGCTACTCAAAAGTGACGAAAACAATGACGCCAGCACGTACAGTTTTGGAGGTAGAAACAAAATGTCGTCTTGAAGGACCCAGCGAAACCGAGGTTAATTTTGACAGCAAGTCATTCTTCCTCGTCAGCCTCTATACTTATACGTCAATATGGTACATGAATAGAGTAAATCTATTCGGGAAACAAACACGAATTTTCTCCACACTGTTCCAATGCGGATTAATATTTTCAATCTACACACACTCAATGGTCAACAAAGCTAAATAATTATAAGTGAATTTAAAATATCGCAATGATGAAAATTTTAGTTCGATATACGATTATTTCTCATAGCCTCATTATGTGCTCAGTTGACATAATTTAGTTGTTGTTGTTGTGTGTTTGTTTTATTCTTTGTCCATTCAACGGTACAATGCGGCTAGCGTTATGAAAACTTTTGCATAAGGATAATTTATACTGTTCACGACGAAAAATTATGCGGATGTGATAATAATGTTATTCTGATTTGACGAAGCCTAAGACAATAATAACTATGGACGAGTTACGCGTGTAATTCTGCTAACAAACTTTTCTGCCACTTTTTGCTGGGTACGAGGTAGCACGAAATCCGCCACTTTGAATTTAATTCCATTAGTTTAGATTCTAATATTGATTGTTAAAAATAGTCTCATGTGAACCCCAAATGCGACTAGTTTGAAGTTATTGTTCCACAATTATAGGCTGTCTCGTTTAGTGATAAGGTATAACATTGTATGCAAATGCACATGATCAATTGATCTTATAACGTGGCAGAGGGGAAATGCTGAAGGCTGAACCCTAGTTTATATTGTCTAAGGACAAAGCTTGCGTTGCTGGACATCTTATTTTCGTTTTTTATAAATGTTAATTATTTTTATTCAAGCATGTTTTTTTTCTACTGACCCAATTTCAAATTTTCAATGTAACATCCAAAGCTACCTCCTATAAGGTAAAACCAAATTGCCAACCCCACAAACAGACATACATTCTCGTAATGAAAGCGCATGATTGTGAGGACAGGTGACAGGTAGAAGGTGTAAACAGGCTTGCTGTATCATCACGCTAGTTGTTAAAGGGAGGTGAGTAGAGTGCATTGTGTAATGAAAATTGGGTTCCTTTGTGGATGCTTCTGTTTCTGGTATTCTAATGGAATTAATTGAGTTATTTCTTGAAAGGGGAAGGAAAGTAGCATATGCTCACGACTATATTCCCCGAGGGGGTAGTCAGAGATATTCTGAAACCTCAGAACATCCACGTTTCAGTAGTAATACCGAAACTCTGTCCAGTGGGACGGGGGGTGAGCCCGTCGCCACTTGTAATGGACAGAGGGTACAATACATGCCTCGAAATTGAAGCATGCAGGTTTCCTCACGATGTTTTCCTTCAGCTAAAAGCCAGTGGTGTACAAATCGTACATAAATTCCGAAAAACTCATTGGTACAAGTCGGCCTGGACGGCGATCGAACCATCGCCTCCTGCACGGCAGGCAAGGTTACTCGCCGCTGGACCACAACGGCTTTTTTCCGGCTACGAAAAGTGAAGTTAGAGGGGAGGGGGAGGGGGGGGTTGTACGAAAACAAAACAAAACTTAATTACAAACAAATTATCCATAATAACAGAAACTTTCAATAACTATTTCATTTAATTACAAACTTCCTATCAACTTTATGATCTGATTAAAAAAACATTACCCTCCTTCTAACGCAGTCGAGTAATTACACCATTAATTAAAACTTTAGCTTTCTAAATAAAACTGGACGAAAGTGTGATGTATAGTGAAAGAAAAACAGTAAGTTCATAGTAGATAATGGATCTTTTTATTTGTTCGGCTATTCTGCTCCGTAATGATTTAACAGACTAGTTTGTTCTGGATTATTGTGGTACAGGTTATAAGCGGATAGCGATCATACGCCGAAACGTAGACCTTGTTTCAGCACTGTGAAGACTATTAGGCGAAGCGAATATTAGGGCGGGCCGCATCGGGGCAGCGCACAAATCCGCCCAAATCATTGAAAGTTATGTGGCGGAGCGGGTCAAATTTTTGCCGTCCGTGCGATGCGGCCCGTCGTAGTGTGCTACCAAGCAAGCGGAATATTTGCAACGCCTGCTAGTATTCCGTGAAAGTAAGAATCCATCAATGCGTTGTGACCCGGCCCGCTCTAGTGTGCGAAATACGCATTTCCCGCTGCGATGCCCTCAGCGAGAGTGTATGGGCGTTAATCCACTAATTGCGTGCCCAATGCGTATTGGTAGACTACACATACGCATCAGAATTTCTTCATCATCGTATGCAGGTTTCCTCACGATGTTTTTTCTTCACCGTTTGAGAGCAGTCGGTATTACGTACATAATTTGGAAAAACTCTTTGGTACATGGCATGTTGAGATGAGATGTTATGATTGAATGTCCATACCTTTCCGCAAGTTCCGCAACGCGACTTAAAATTATCTATTGTGGTTTATTTATTTAAAAACATACAGTTTTTTTTACTATAAATAGTAATTTTTGTAGGAATAGGAATTTATGTACGATTTGTAACACCACTGGCTTTTCGGTGAAGGAAAACATCGTGAAGAAACCTACATGCTTCAATTTCGAGGCATGTATTGTACCTACTGTACATTATAAGTGGCGACGGGCTCACTCCCCGTCACAATGGACAGAGTTTCGGTACTAGTGAAACGCGGATGTTCTGAGGTTTCAGAATATCTTTGACTACCCCTTCAGGGAATATAGTCGTGAGCATATGCGTATGCGTGGTAATTTTTCTGAAAAATCAGCCTTGTCGTGCATCCTCAACAGGCATCTTTCCTGACATGGATGGTAACCCGATCAGCAACGCGCCATTGACGCTCTACGAAATATCTTAGGCGCGGTTTATACGAAAGAGACGTGTTGCGGTGGCGGATAGTCAAAGTAACACAATTATAAACCTTATAGTACGTAGCATAGCGTCGTTTGGAGAATTACGCCCGCGCCTCCAGGGGCCTGTTTAATAAATGCGACAAGTGACAATTGACAATGTCAATTCAGAGTACATTGCTGGTTACTAATGACGCTAAACTTGCAGTGCTTCATGCTTCCTAGCATTCTCAGCAAAGTACTCTGAATTGTCATCGTCAATTGTCACTTGTCGTTTATTAAACAGGGCCCAGGCGACGTCACCTGGAGGCGCGGGCGCGATTCTCCTTTACGACGAAAACGGCGCTATGCTACGTACAATAAGGTTTATATTGTGTTACTTAGATTATCCGACACCGCCACATGTCTCTTCTCTATAAACCGTGGCTTACGCTTATTCTAAATAACTTGCACCAACCCCATAGAGAACAAACAAGAAAGTTATGTATGTGAATAGAGTAGGTTTACGTGGACTAATGTTATCTTGACGGTTTGAGTGACTTCTCTGATTCGTTCGTCACCTGGCCATTAACTTTTATTTCTTATCAAGATTGTATGAACGGTTTGTTCGTTTGAGCTAATGCTCAACAAAATTCTTGCGTTCATTGAAAAGAAAATAGATTGCAGCGTAAATAGTAGTAAAGAAAAAATTGCTTGAATAAGAATTTTGTTACGTAGCCACAGAATAGGTAATAGTATATAGTTCTACATACAGAACGGCCACTCCCCGCCCCTCTCTAACTCCAGATACCCCACCTCACCTCACACTTTCCGGGTACACTTTAGGGAAGCCGAGCAAGGGAATGCAGTCAGGCGCGCGCACTCGAAGTATTTGACTACATTAAATTTGTGTCTTTTCAGTGCAAGAAAAACGAAACTTTGAAATATAACGCTAAATTCTAAACGCTAAAGTATAATAACAGAGCGAACAAAAAAGTAACTAAATATAGATGATGTTCATACGATGCATGGTAAGTTAACCCAACACATATGTCAAAGACAATTTGCACCAAGTGCGCATGTGCGAACGTCATCATGACAAATCCAAAATGTTATTTGAAGTGCCGGACCTGTGACGTAGCGTCCACATGTGGAATCATCATCATCATCAGCCTATAGTCGAATGCTCATTACAATGATTTTGCTTGAATTTTCAAATGAAATCAACGCATCCAATTTCAAAGTTTTTTCTTCTGTTTACTTTCTTGTTACTAGTAGAATAATCTCCCAAAGAAGCAGTGTTTTACTATCAGTTCTGTCTCGAGATATCTGCGCTCAAAGTCAAAAATAGGGCGCGGAAAGTGTCTGAGAATCTGGGGCTCCTACGAGTATCTGAAACTTCTCAGATACTTTATCGGCAATCTCCCAAGACCCCTCAACTATTCAATTTACGCCCTGAATATGACAACGTGACGCCTTCTGGGCACTAATCTATAAGAAGCAACAGATTTTCAGTTCCCATATTATACATTTCTAATCGAATACAACATAAGCCTTTTGATCTGCCTCATTTAATAACGTCCATAGCAAACCGTATTTGCTCAATTTCCATCAAATATAAGCAAAAGGTAACCCAAACATATAAATATCATTTCAAATTCCACATGTATACGGATACCTTTTCGCTCTTTTCGCTTATGAAAGAGGGTAACTTAACCACAGAATTAGGGGGAATAGATCACGTAAGCTTTTCATCAATAGGTAAAACTGGTTGGTGATTTGCTCCTATTTATACAGGGGTTTAAGGTAAACAGTTGCAATACTTAAAGGGGTGATTGTATTCATGATACTGAACAACTTTCCCTGGGAAACATATAGGAAATTGAAAAAAAAATCTTTTCATACGAACGCTCGATCAGCAGATTGAATTTTAGTACGGAAAGTCCACAATTTTTTTGGGAATTTTCTATAGGTTTTGTAGGGACTTGCCACAGATGTCAACATCCACAAGTTATAGCAACGAAGCTAACAGATGGCGCTACGGTCGCACTCGCAAATGTGTACGTAAGACAACTTGCGACGCCACGTTGGTAACCCGTTAGCCGCTACACATAAGGTTCAGAATCGTATACAAGACATGAATCGCGCAAGAGAAATAATCACAGAGATTAGATATATATACAAGGTCCAACTAAGATCTGTTGGACCACGGCCGGTCCCCAGGCTTCACACCTAGCCTGGCGGAAGATCTTACCTTTTCACCGGAGGATCCTTCCACAGTAGTTCCTCCACAGTTTCTTTGGGAAAGTTGTCAGTATAATATATACAACCACCCCTAAAAGTAATGAACTTCTTACCCTAACACCCCTGTAGTGCTGCTAATTCAGGTTGACCAGTTTACACCCTTTTTATATCCTGCCCTTCCTGTCCGGACACCTGCATGCGAACTGAGCTTATGGACACTACCGGAAGTGCTATCGGTGTAGCAAAATACTGAGCTGGAAGAATATAGTAATTAATAACATGCCATTGAATGGCTGAAGAAGTTTACTCCGCCGGTTATCGCAGAAGTTATCGTTTGAAAATGCAAAAATCACACACGGTGAAAAATTTCAGTTGAATCTACCAGAAATTTAACTAGACTTTAGAGTTTGCAACACTGGGTTACTTAGATTAGGGCCCTTTACACACTGCAACTTTTGAGCAGCGCATAAGTGCTGCAAAAAGCATCGAGAGACGCGATGCAGCATCGATGTAAACGCGATAAAGCATAGATGCAAACGCGATACAGCCACGATGAAAAACTTTATTCGTCAATTCAATTCAATTTTTGTTTAGTGGCATCCGATGTGTTATCACAATTCAGCCAATGTCTCGTTATGTGGAGAGTATACGAAGGAAAATGATCAGTAGTGTTAAGTTTATAATCTCAAGTGATTGTTTTAAGGTTAAAACACAAAAGAGTTCACAAAATGGTGGAGCCACGTGCAAGCCCAACGCGCCGATACGCACGCGTCCGTACTCCGCAAGACTTGCAGCGTGACTCCGAAAAACTTTATTCGTCGTAAAAAAATATAGTTTTTCACATGGCAGTGTCAAACTGTCATCTGTCTAGTCAAAATATGGCAGATGACAGTTTGACACTGCCATGTGAAAATTTCTATTTTTTTACATTTTTTTGTGCCATGAGCCATGAGTACAGTACAGTCGTAATTGTCTAGTACTGTCTGCTAATACACATTTAGGTATAGCATAGTTGTCACGTAATGCAGCTAGATTTTTTTCTCCTTGTAATAAAAATCAAAACGTCATGATGGGAGCCTGTATACTCTAAAGAAGAAAGTTCTAATGCTTCATGTGAAGCTTTAAATTAGAGATATAATTATAATCTACTTAACTATAAAATATTCAGTACGCTTAATATACGAATTTACAAATAGTGTTATCTATTAGTTCTAATTCTGTGGTCTTAACAAAAATCCCTGGCGAGATGGAGCCATATTTGAAGGCACCTTTATGCAAATACGTTTCATCTTACATCTTCATATCTGTACTAAGAGCCACTGAATGTATCCAGCTTTTAGTATAGCTATTACTCAGTGAGAGGGTTTTGACACTTGATTGTGCCTAAAATGTAATAAACTTAATGTAGATAGTTAACTGACGCTAAAAGTGAATTATCTATTGTCAATCTAATTTCAACGAAGCATGTTGCTAATCTCTGACTATTCATTAATGTTTTACTGTCAATTAATGTTTTGACGAAGCATGTTTCAGATTTCTCGACTGTTAATTGATGTTCTGACGAAGCATGTTGAAGATCTCTGACTGTTAATTAATGTTCTGACGAAGCATGTTGTGGCTGCTTGTTTTAAAGGTAATTTTGTAATTATTATCGACTGTAACAAATCAGTTGTTATGATCATCCAAAAATGTACTGTCCATGCCTATGTTCTTTATTCATCCACTGCAGATTAAGTTATTCACAAAGACCTGTTTCCAATACAACTACATAACAATGTTCATCCCAACCCTGTCACCAGCATAATCAGAAACTAGAGCGTAACTTAATGACCTATTGTATGGCAAGCAAACTTAATTACATCCACAATACGTCCTGTCCGGCACACTATTCACAGATAAATGGGGACTCCCCGAGGAATGAAAGCAAAGGGTACTGTATTGGAAAGGGTGCAATCTAATTTCACAAAAAAGGGTATCTTAAACCCTTTTTGGGATATACTGTTGGAGAGGATGGCGAATATTGAGAAGATGGTAATGAGATAACACTGCGGTATCGTTTTTGAAGTAGTGGTACCTTGAAATATTTACACCAGTTTGCGGTTTTCTATTCTATGAAAAGTAGAAAAATATTAACATTGTTTGATGATGATGAGCCGACTGATTTTTTGAGGTATCCAAAACCATGTGTAATCTATGAACTACCTTAGTGTTGAGAGAAGGTTATTGGCCTTCTCACCGAATCCTGCTATCCAATCCGTCACCTTATTCTAGCAACACCCTATGCCGAGGTGCGTACCTCTTCTAGGTTTGACCGGTTGCTTAATGTTAGGTTGAGGGTCTCTTAAAGGCCAGGCCACACAAAGGCGGTACCGGGAGCGGAACGGGCAGGATTTTTTGAAATGTTTATGTTTGTGTGTACCCAGCCACAGGCGAAGGCGTCAACGGGCGCTGTATTCCATTGTAGTCACTGCAAGGTGCCACGCAGAGCGGGAGCGGTCGCGTTGCGGTCCGGAGGCGGACTGCTTATCCCGCACTGGACCCTTTGTGGCACACCCCGGAACGCATTAGCTTCCCCGCAATCCCACCTCTGTGTGCTGCCCGCAGTATGTTTGTTATTTCGAAGAAAAAGGTCTTTGCTGTTGTTGTTGCTTATCTTCATATGAGCCGATAGACGTCCACTGCTGGACATAGGCCCCCAAGGATCGCCACGTTTGTCTACCGGCACCTTGTGGGGGTCTACCCACGCTGCGCTTTACGGTACGCGGTCGCCACTTGAGAATTCTTCCCGGCCATTGCGGCCATCGGATCTGCGAGCAATTTTCCCCGCCCATTGGCACTTTAATTTACCTATTGTTTGGGCTATGTCGGTTACTCTGGTTCGTCTGCGAAGCTGTTGCTTATGATGGCGACGAATGTTGACCATTCGTCATAGCAGTGTGTCTCATGCTAGTCTATAGTCGATGCGCGGCCAAGCGTGTCCTGTCGCCCTGAATGGCATCCGTTGAGTTGCTTTTTCAGAAAAACCACTGGCTATGAATCCCTTCGCGCTTTCTTTCTTCCAATGTGAGAAAATTCTATTGGGGAAATAATTTCTCCTTTAGACCCTTTTATCGGGGGATTTATTGGGACCCCTTTTATAAACGAGTCACTTCGGAGCTTAAAACGTTTGAAATTGCTGTATACAGATTTACAGTTTCCGGTTGTTGCGGGTAGTTTTTTTTTATTGCGTAAATTTGTCAGGGTTTTTTAAGTAGGGATTGAATTTTGATCGTAAACTGAAAGGGTAAGAAATATACCAAGTATTAGCAGCGCTTCATTAGAGCATCGAAAAATAAAAAATAAATGGTTTCTTTTAAATATTTGCAATGGCTTTTTTTATTCACATATGGAACGTGTGCTACCAAAAGTACAGCATATACAGGGTGTGAATTTAAATGCGTTACAAACATACTTTAGGGGGTACTTCAGACAATCAAACTGAACAACAAGGGAACTACTAAAAAAGGTCGATAAAAAAATCTGCTGTCCCAAACATTTTAGTCGAGTCGGTATTGAAGTTTTGTATGGGATAACTGATTTTTTAAATTTATTCTCGATGTTGGCTCCATAGTGAAAGTTTTTCAGTTTGATGGTCTGAAGCACCCCCTTAAGTATTACTAGGGTGTTTTGTTACACCCTGTATAAATTTGAAAATGTAATCCTAATACCAGCACTAGAAAACTACAGCCCAACATAAAACTTGAGCGAAACGGGATTCGAACCTAGAACATTGACTATAACAGCAGCACTAATAAATTAATAATGCTAAATCCCTATCAGATCAAATGAGTAAATAAATCGCACCCTGTCACCACAATGCCAGCTTAAAACCGCAACAATAAGGGGGTTAGCAGAGACCATATATCAAGCAGTATATCATACAGAACAGAATTATCTAGGAAATAATTTAGTTCTGACGGAAACGCACTAACTACCTGCTGAATTAATGTTTGTTTCGCTTGTTGGGAACGGTTACAGTATACATAGAGCAGTAGTGTAACTGGGAATTATTTTAAATTGCTGTAGAACTACAACTTATCCAGTACTGCAATCAGCACACTACCAGCAGAGCAAGGTCCAAGAGTGCTGAAGAGGTGTTGTAAAAAAAATTAAATAAATACAATTTTGATGCCTATGGTCTGAAGTCCAAAAAAACTCTTAGATTACCTATATAAAAGAAAACTTCTTTCTCATTTTGTAACAACATCATCATCAGCCTGTATATCTACCCACCAAAAAGCATAAGTTTCCTCCTCCTTACCTTGTGAAAACATAAAAAGTTATATAAATAAATCACTATGGTGGTGGCATGGTTTTAATGCAACCATAATTATTTTCAACGTGAAATATTATAACGAGGAATGTCCAAAACGCCGTACTATCGAGATTTATAACTAAGATCTTTTAGTTTGAGCTGTTTTGTAGAGCGGGCCTTAATGGGAGCGTCTCCGTAACTTTCTTGATAAAAATTTCGCTCACTACACATTTTTATTTATTTATTTAAACAAGACAGTAACTAAATTTTGTTTACAACAGCTCTGCGAAACTGTGTGAGCAGTTTATCAGCAGACAACAATCAGCATATCACTCAAACAATTCCAGTGTTCTTACTGCCCACGCTTACTGTGTCGCTATTGTAATTACACAGACTAAATAAAGGGCACGCCAGACGTGGCACAGTTTCGAATAGACTAATCAATCAGTGGTTATGCCATTTCACTGGCTCGTCTGTTTACGGTTTAATAAACTTATAGTTACAACATGAGCATAGAAATGTAATAATGAGATTTAAAATGGAATCATTTGTATGAAATTATTGTGAAAAATCTGTATGACAGTATATTGTGATGTAGAGGGATTTTTCCTATATTCCCAACTCCCACACTTAAGCCGGATTCAACCAAACTTTGATTTATTCAAGAGTAACTTATACAGGGTGAAATTGATATCATTAACATCCTTTTAAACTAACACTGGTACAAATAAAAACTTACTTTATATTAGGAATAGTTATGATTATAAGCTAAGAATAAGGAGATCATAATTTCTTACTTATAAACTCATAACTACGTTGGTGGCAAAGTCACGGTTCATAGATAAACTTAAAAAAAAAAAAAAAACAGAAATTTGTTGATACAGAACAGTTACGCCGACGTTATACTAGGTTTAAGTTATTCCAGGTTTATTAGTAGACATTTTGCTCATTCTTAGTTTATTCTTGGTATAACATTTTATACTACGTTTATTTGTACCAGGGTAAGAGTCTACCCATAAAACTGAACAACTTTTTCTATGGGAGCAAACTGATTGGAGCAACAAAAAAATCAGCTGTTGCATACATTTGAGTCGAGTGTTCATTGCAGTTTAGTATGGAACAGCAGTTTTTTTTTGCACCGTCAGTTTTTCGTGTAAATATACAGTTTTAGTGCTAGGATTACTTTAAGATTTGTATGGAAATCATTCAGGCACTGTAACTAATTTTAACGAAAATCTGACTTCATACAAGTATAGAGATTGGTTTCTAGATTGTTTCTGAAAAATGTAATTGACTTCGTTTGTATGGAGCGCGCTCCGAAATAAATTTCCTTAAATACAGGGTGTTAAACTTAAATGCGTTACATACTTTAAGTAAAGAGTTGCAGACCATCAAACTGAACAACTAGTACTTAGCACTTAGCAATAGCGGAATTTGTGTAACGTACACAATAGTGGTAGAGTACATAATTCCTGGGGAATGATGCAGAAACTGCACTGTTTTGATATACGATCTGTTCGGTTGGGTCTAGACTGTAATTTAGACATGACTAGACTTGAATTAGTACTTAGTATTCATCTCTGAACACAATATCATGTTCTATGTAGATTGTTATTACTGTTAGAGATAAGATAACTTTATTTCTGTATGTAGCATATAAGCATATGCTCACGACTTTATTCCCCGAGGGGGTAGTACGAGATATTCTGAAATCTCAGAACATCCACGGTTCACCAGTAGTGCCGAAACTCTGTCCAGTGTGATGGGGGTGAGCCCGTCGCCACTTATAATGGACAGTGGGTACAATACATGTCTCGAAATTGAAGCATGCAGTTTTCCTCACGATGTTTTCCTACACCGAAAAACTAACATGATTGTAATATTTATGACCGGACCAGGATTCGATTCCAGGATTCCATAGTTTGGCATACCGGCGTGGTAATAATTATATCAAACGGGTCATCGACTTTTTATATAAGCATTACCAGATGATCTTTGCTAATAGTTTAACTTTGACTAAATTACCTTCTAAACATTAGTTTAAATTCAAATAGCTGTACAAAATTCGTGTAACAAAATAAAGTCCACTAAACACGTTGTGAACACCAACGCCTGCAATTTTTAATAAGCAATTAAAAATTTCATAGCGGAGGTCTTAAACCAACAAAAAGAAAACTTTGCAATGTAAACGAAAATTTCGTAAACATTGTGACTCCGGTTAACCCGAGTTTTGCTTTAACTGAAACATGAGCGTAGAGAATGACAAACTAAAGAATGCTCTTTAAAAAGTTCGTCTAAAATCCCGCTTTCGCTAATGCTGGTCTGAGAAAGTACTCTAAGAAACGCTGTCTGACACATAAGTACATTGTTCGGAACATTTTCACTAGTTCCATTACATGTAAGACGGGTTCACTCCACGTCACACTGGACAGACTTTCGGTACTAGTGAAACGTGGATGTTCTGTGGTTTCAGAATATCTCTGAGTACCCCTTCGGGGAATATAGTCGTGAGCATATGCACTAGATATAATTCTTGATCCTAAACTAAGACTGCAATGCTTTTATTATAAAACTAGACAACAACGAGATAAACATAAAATCCATAACTAAACCTTAGGTTTTGTAGTCCGATGTGATAACCATAAAAAACCGAGATGGAATGTTATTTAATCTGTGTAAATTTTTACCCAATTGCCCCAGAAGCAGGAATATTCATTTTTTATTATATTTCACATTTCTGCCGTTTGCATAAACATTTCAGCTAATATCATGTGGTCTATGTGTTCATTGTTAAATATCCGAACGAACTTCATGTGTAAATTTTCACTAAAGAATCGGGTCATTACCTAACAAACTAAAACACTAACCTAAAACCAAGTGCTTTTTAGAAAACATTCTACAAAAGCATGACATACCTAAATACAACTCAAACAGAATATAACACATGACACATCTTGATAACACTTCACTTTCCATTCACTTTTTGACACCTGTCAAAACGTCAAAGCGCGTCATTCGCTCACGTTTCTAAACGGCAATGTGTCATATTTCTCTCTAGGCAACAATTTACCGTTTTTGAACAATACAAATCCGTTAAACGACGTCTTAACCCGTTCGAGTTTAGTCTTAATTAATCATCCAATTACAAGTTTCTAGTTAAAATCTTTAACGAGGACAGGCGGAGTTTAAGTCAAGAGCAGGAAAGATGGTCTTTTGACTTTGCATAAATAAAAACAATGGTTCAAGAGAGATTTGAAATGTTTTTTTTTTTAATTTAATCTATAGACTAATTTAATTTCAAGATAGAACGGAAAGACTGATAAGACACGACAATTTCTTCAAGACTATAATAATGAGAAATAGAGAATAGAGGAAGAGGAAGACCTTTATAGAGTTATATAGGACAGGTGAACGAAAAAAGAAAGTAACGAAAACAATATTTAAAAAGTGGCTTTCTGGCCACCGCCTCTGTCCTCTCTTGCCCAGGACAGAGGCGGTTGGAAGATTAAAGGGGAGGCCTTTCCCCGGCAGTGCGATGGCACAGGCAAATTAAAAAAAAATTGAAGAAAAAGTATTTTAAAAGTATTAAAAAAATTAAAAAAAAAATTTATATCAATAAAGTACATAAATTTAATTTGATTTTGACACTAGATCCTTGAATTCTTATTAAAGGATTAGACGGCCCGCTTCCTTCTTTTTCTTAACCCATTTTCATTTCTCAAAGAACATCTTACAAATTAAATAAGCCAAAATTGGAGCCCGGAATCCATAAACAGGCTGAGCCAAGTAAATACTTAAGTATAACAGTCTGCCTACCCTAATTAAATGAGAGATAATTGTTTTGGGTAATTATTTCTTGCTAGGATATCATGTTACTGAAGTTTTTGTTTTAAGGTGGCTTAAGAGATTATTATAAAGGCGTTAGATATTTATTCACACTTTATTCCCTTTCGGTACGGACAAAAACTTGGTTACAACTACCAACCCAATTTTAAGGGTGCAAACGTTTCAAGTTCAGATAATTAATTTACTTATACTTTCAATAGGTACATACAGTACATGCATTACTTTAAGGGGTGATTACACCCATGATACTGAACAACTTTCCCTAAGAAACCTACTGATGCATTACTGGTCCCGTGTATTCCCAATTTTTTAGAGTTCCGTAGTCAACAAGGAACCCTTACAGTGTCGCCATGTCCGTCTGTCTGTCTGCGGCTTAGCTCAGAGACGCTTAGTACTAAAAAGCTGACAAGACATGGGTATACATATTAATCACGCCGACAAAGTGGTAAAATAAAATCTTGAAAAAAATTTTTTTAGGATACCGCCCTACACGAAAAGTAGGGAAACAATTTTTTTTCTCGTATATTGTGCCAGCTAAACGGTTGTTTCTTGATACGTGACCAAATTCACGGCAGCAGTCCGATGTGATAACCATAAAAAACCGAGATTTACCCATTTGCCCCAGAAGCAGGAATATTCATTTTTTATTATATTTCGCATTTCTGCAGTTTGCATAAGCATTTCAGCTAATATCATGTGGTCTATGTGTTTATTGTTCAATGTCCGAATATATATAACGAAGTTAAAAGAGAAACTATCAACAAATTACTATGCGGTTATCTATTCTTAATACTCTCTAACCTTTCCACTAAAGCATGAGTAATTGTCATTTCGTACAGCTCATAATGACATCAAAATAGAAGAACTCCCAGATCAGCGTGGACGAAAATTACGTAATCTATCACAAAATCCATTATAAAACTCTTAACAAAACAAACTTTTTAACGAGTATAAATAAATTGTATTGTAACCCATCTCACAAGTTTGAAAGTTTTTCATTTCAAGTAGCCCGCGCCTGCCCTGTATCGAACTTTACAACTTTTCAAGTTGTCGCATCTGCGCTGAACTGATTTCAAATTGAAACTCGCGTGGGATAAAGTTTGTCGACTATCAGACTATTGCCCGTTACGGACACGGTTCAAAACTATTGTTCTGTTTCAACATACTTAAATATCTTTGTTCAGCAGTGATTCTATAACACTGGAATGGAGGATGCAGGCCCAAAAAACTATGCAGGGTAGATGCCACACACCGGAAATATGTGTAATTCTTCTTCTTATCGTGTGGCCTTGGTGTAAGTTTTTTCAGACCGCCTTACGGCCTCTGACGTGGTTTTCATGTACCGACTACTACCACTAGAGATAGTAGCCGAGACCAATGGCTTAACGTGCCATCCAAAACACGGAATCATATTTCTTTTCAAACAATCAGGTGATTCAGCCTTCAATTTACTACCCAACTGGGGAAAAACGCACAAAGTGACATATCACTAGGCCTCCCCCATATGAATCGAACCCACGACCTCCGTCTCAAGAGCTCAATGCTCTTTACCATTAGACCACAGAGGCAGGCAATGGTTAATTGGGAGGGAAAGTCATGGAAGGTTATGGAGGAGGACTGAAGATGGACTGATCAAGAGCTCTGATTGGATAGAGTCTAACCGAGCCGAGATATTGGTAAGATCGTCCAGTCCATCCTTCCCAATCTGTCACAGTGTCATAACTTGCAAAATTCATAATTTAGAGGTATCAATAGCATGACAATTTAGGTCCTCAATATTTGTGTAATGGTGATATATTTGTTGTTTGTAACACCATTGATTGGATATTCAGTGTAGGAAAACATCAAGGACGGCCGATAGCACAGTCTGTAGTGAACCTGCCTGCTGTGCCGAGGGTCGCGGGTTCGAATCCCGTAAGGGACACATATTTGTACGATGAATATGAATATTTGTACCCGAGTCATGGATTTTTGTATCTATATATATATTCTATATCGTTGTCTAGTCATCATAACACAAGTCCAGGCTAGATTCGGGTACTTTAAATGTGACTAGAAAATTTTTGTGACAATGTCCAAGATATTTATTTATTTATTTATTATGGGTTTTGTATTTACTGTTCATTTTCTGTACCTGTGACAATGAATAGAGCAAAGATTTTTTCTCGCTCGTAAAGACAAGAAATACAGCCAGCATGACATTTTGTCTCTTGCGAATATGACGTTTATTTCACGACTGTACTCTGTCCAGTTGCTAATCTGTCCAGCTAAGAATTTGTCCAGTTAAGAATCTGTCCAGTTGAGAATCTTTCGATAATTTAAATATGATATGTTTATAATACCTCTGTCCCAGAGAATAGCGAGCATATGCCGTTAATATAGGGACCTTCTTAATATGCTGACACTTTTTTAACGAGATGATCAGACCGTCAAACTGAACAACTTTCTCTATCGCACCAACGTCGAAATCGTGAAAAAAATCTGCTGTTCCATACAAAACTGCAACCCTACTCCAGCCATATGTATGAGAGAGCTATTTTTTTTTTCGCGATTTCGATGTTGGTCCCATAGAGAAAGTTGTTCAGTTCGATGGTCTGATGCTCTTAAAAAACTGTCAGCATATTAAGTTGGACCCTGTTTACTATAGTTTTACCGTCGCATTTAAATTTTTATGATTTATCAACTATATATCAACTGTTTATCAACTACGTGATAAGCGATACACTATTGTTTTATTCTCTCGTCTATTACTCAAGATAGCAATAAATAAAATATAACGACTGTCAACTTGAAACTCAACTTTAAAACTCAGAAAATAAAGTCCTATGTCGTGTATCCAAGTCACGTTACAGATTTATCGTCAAAGCGTACTTCGCTTCGTTTAGATTTCATACTTTGTTCGATTTCACACTTGGTCGGCATTGTCTATAAGTTTTAACCGACTTGGCGATGCGGAAGGTTATGTTTTATTGCGGACTTGAGTCGAATTTATGCAAGGTAATCAAAGGGGTAGTTTAGATAATCAAACTGAACCACGTAAACTGTGCAGTATTCAGACAACATCGAAAAAAAATCTGATGTTTCATACAAAACTGCAGTACCTACCGAACGACATAGAGAATGTTGTTGAGTTTGGTGGTCTTTAAATATGTATAAGGTGTTTTGTTACATCCTGTATTGAAAACAAAAGAAACAATGCTCACCTTTGAGAAACAAGGAAGCATTAATCTAGCCCTTTACAATTAGCAGTTAAATTTAAACCATCAGTAAAACTCTTATCAGAACTCGTAATCCCTATGGCATAAGTACGAAAGCAGCTTGAACCACGGCACCTCATAAAGTGTGCTAACTACTAAAGATTATTCCCCTTAAATGTCCCATTATATAGCACTTTCTTCTTGGTAATAAGAAAGAAGTTCATTTGATTTAAGCGACTCCGTCTAAAAAGCTATAAAACCTGAATGGTCAATAATAAAATCTGAAACAGGCAATAATCGAGGTTTTGTAACGACACGGGAATCGAATAGCTTCGGTTTGCAGTTCATAATTATTTAAGCTGTAGTGGTGAACAGGTTTAAGTCAAAAACTTTAGCTTAAATCTGAGAATCTGAGCAAGCTTTATGCTAAAACTGCCAACTGCCTCCGCGGTCTAATGGTTAAGAGCATTGGGCTCTTAACACGGAGGTCGTTGATTCCATTCCCACGGGGGACACCTAGTGTTATATCACTTTCTGCGTTTTTCCCCATTTGGTTAGGACATGGCAGGCTGAATCACCTGATTGTCTGAAAAGAATGATGATTCCGTGCTTCGTATGGCACGGTATATCGTTGGTCCCGGCTACTATGTCTGGTGGTAGTAGTCGTTACATAAAAACCACGTCAGAGGCCATAAGGTGATTCGAAAAAACTCTGACACCAGGGGTTGCTGCCTAAAGTGCCCACACGATAAGAAGAAGAAGAAGCTAATACCTGCACAGACACCTCTGCTACTAAAAACTGCAGGGCAAAGGCCTCCTCTCATGAATAAGTTTGCAAGGGAGTGGGCTATCCTTCACTACGCTGGCCCAGTACGTATTGGAGACAAGATAGTGGTCGACTTGCTATCAGATAATTTTAAAGCCGCCTTAATTAGCCTCTGACCTGACTTAACGAATAGTTGCGCTACCACCTAACGGCACTATCCGGGAGCAACTGCTTAACATATCTACCGAAGGACGGTGCATGAAGCCGGTCATAAAACATACCAATTGAAAGTTACTTCATTTTACCACACAACTCTCAAACAATGGGTTCTAATTCCCATAAATGTGGAGGTATTAATAAATACGTCAAATTCGATTCTACTCATGTTTACGATTGACCGTTAAAATGTTTTGTCTCGACTTTAAACAATTACTCGTAAAACAGCAAGTGTTAATTTCAATTTAGTTCAGTTAGATTCAGTACACGCCCGCGGCGTTACAGGGGCACGGGCGGGGTAATGTTGCAAGTGTGCGCCTGCCGCCCGATCCCAGCGCTATAAAATGTCGCCACGCCCGCCCTGCACCCCTGTAACGCAGCAGGCGAGGACTGATTTATCTGGTCGCCCTGTAACATTGTTATAAGAGTTTGGGTGGCGCGTTGTGGAGTGGCCTGGACTCTCAATCAATAGGGTTCGGGTTCGGATCCGCAAGTTTTGATGTCGAAGAAAAATTTCTGATTTGGATGTGAAGTCCAACAATCAGCTGCCGACGAAAGGAATTTTGTGAGTATGATCTCTTAATATGTAAGGGCAGTTTACTGTACAATATTCTATTAGGTAGGCAGAGACCACGCAAAAACAAATAAGATACCTAGTAAATAAATTTTACATAAAGAGCTGCACAAATTAACAGCAAATAAAAAGCCTACTTGATATAAAATGTACGACATAAATAAAACACTTAACCCCCAAAAAAGGTACCCGAAAGAGGTCCATCTGTTCTCTTTAGACCTTGCATTTAGGTGGTGGCCAGAATTAATAGCGGGTATGCGTCCACGTCACTCGGAAAGGGGCGGAGTCAAAGGTTCCAATAGGCATTTGATAAGAATTAAATTTCTATGTATGACATCAACAGAAGCGTCGATTCGATCTGGGGGCCTAGACAAAGTACCTTTCGATTAGCGTTAACGACAGTAGAAAACATAAAAAATGTATGGATCTGTAGAAAAGAACGAAAACGAATAGAAAAGGCCTAGCCTAATAATGAATAAGATAAATATTGTAATAAGTTAAGTCACTAATGAATAATTTATAACTACATTTAGTTTGCAGTGCCCTTACAGGGTTCATGTGCGCCCTAATTTTTATATGTGTCCATCTTATGTAACCACATGAAGCAATAAACTATTATGACTATGACTATGACAATAAGCAGTTTTTGACAGTTGCTTTCGACAGTGAGCGTTTCTTTTTGAAAGATTTTTTTTATTTTTTTATTTATAATTAATGAACTTTTTGCTTGTGCGTTAGCACCGCATTTCCGCCAACGTCAAGTAGTTTATGGGATGGGATATCTATCCCAATCTCAGGGATTGTTTTTGATAAAGAACAAGAAGAGATTAAAGAATGCGGAGCCTCGTGGCAGGCAAAGACGCGACGCGCGGACAACACGCGAGACAAGTTCTCGGGTCAGAACCTGCAACGTGACTCTTTTTTTTTTTGAACGCTTCTTGTCGATCAGCAAGACCTTGTAGATAACGCTAGAAAATGGCGGGCGGAAAATTTGACAGCAATTTCAAATTTACAAATTCTTTTGAAAATCGAACACGATCCAGCATATAAAAAAGAGTGAATGATTGAGTGAAATGAACGCTAATCATAGAGCTGATTTAGCTTTTTTTCTCTAATAAGCAATCGTCAATAATTTGTGACATTGTCTAGCATTCTGTCCATTTTCTATCGTCGATAACGCTGCGGCGTGGACGTTTGTAGAATAAGTAGCGTGTGCATTTTGTCTAGGCCCCCGAGTTCAATTCACTAAGCATCTCATCGCTGTCAAAAGCATCGACGAGCTCACAAATGTGACATCCTTCTTGCATCCTTCAGATCCTCGAAGTTTTTATATGAGTTTGAAACGTGACATAACCATAGTTTCAACGACGAATTTAAGGTTGTGAAGATGTTTGCGCTTAGTGAATTGCATTGCTGGATGCGATCGGCACAGGACCGAGAAGAATGGCCAAATGAGGAAGAAGGCATTTATGACTTGCAGTGGATGGATATAAGCTGATGATGATGTCAAAATAAAGAATATTTATTTATTTTTAAATCCACGATTTAAGCTTTTAAACGTGATATTGTGACAAGTTTCATTTTTAGCACATAGATCCCTAACTTTTTTATTTTCGGGCATAGGCCCACCACACGATCCCACCGCTGTAACTCCTGTGAACCAGGATCAACAGCGGCGGCCATTCACAACACTAGACAATGAAGTCCAGCGAGCCCGGGGATGACTCTAATTTGTCTTGGAACCCGCAATGCATTAATCAAAGAATATAGGAGTAGGAAAAGAAATATCTGACTTCCCTTCATTGCAAACGGGAGACAGCAATAAGAAAAAAAGCAAGGCTATTAGAGAGCCAATTCCATATATCATTTATGCCAGAGTTGAAGACCCTACCGCAAAAGCACAAAAAAAAACACAACATAACAAAAAAAATCTCGCTAAGATTGCTAACTTGTCTCTACAAATTCATACTGGGCCTTAAAACTTTAAGTATTTAGTGTGACATATAATACAGGCTGATGATGATGATAAAATGCCCAATTCCCATCGCCGCAATCTCAATATCAACACGTTATGCAACCAAATCTATTGTATCACATTGTAAAGAAATGCCCTTCATACGGTGGCCGATTGACCTCTCAGACAGAGATGTACGACCACATATACTTTATTCACGGACCTACGATCCGGATCCGGTACCGAACCGGATCCCGGATACGTGATGAATCGATTGTAATTAACAGCGTGTTTTATTTGCCACGTTTTCGGCGTTTTTGGGCGGATATAAATACGTAAGAATTTGTCTTTTTCACTTAATTGCTAAAGATTGAAAATTAATACCATATAAAATAAGTCAATTACGATGAAGACTAAATATTACTCCAAACTAAGCTCTATCCTCATCAGCCAATATACGTCCCACTGCATGCCTCAGGAATGGTGTATTGAACTTGGATTCTCACGATTCAGTGTACTATCAACAACGCGCCACTGATGCTCTGTATTACATATCCGTTAAGTCCAGGCCACACAGAAGCGGGAAAGCGGTCCGGTGGCGGACCTGCAGCAAGCGAATGCGTTCCGGGGCGTGCCACACAGGGTCCGGTGCGGGTATGCGGTGACCGGGAGGCGGCCGGAATGACATCGAAAGCGGTCATGTATAAAATACGACATTCAAGCGCGGAAAATACCGGCTCCGCTATATGTGGCACCTCGCATCGACTACAATGGATTAACGCGGCCGCGGCCGCTTCCGCCCCGCTCCCGGACCGCACTGCGCCGCGCCCGGTCCGTTCGGTCCGGTACCGCTCCGTACCGCGCCGCTCCCGGCCCAGATTTCTGTGTGGAGGGTACATATAAACACGTACGTTACATAAAATCCCACCCACTACATAATTTGAATTTCTTCAACCAAATCTAAAACTGATTCATGACTTATTACACCTATTCAAAACTCTCAATCAACCTTAACTCTACCATTAAGACTCAACCGTTTCTAAAAATCCCTAGACCATTAGAGTAACTACTTAAGTACCAGAATCCCTTGCACATCAAACTAAAATCCTGAAAAGAATACTGAAAAATGTTACAGGAGTGATGTAGTAGCGCATTAGATCGCACAAACTCGAATTTGAATGAGACAAATGACGCGCGTTTGTGAGACCCCACCAGCTGTGGGCTCGGTAATAGGCGGTAGCGACCAGCGGATTAAGCAGTAGGGCAATAGTGTAAGTTTCCGAATATATTGTTTACATTTTACAAGATCGGTAACGTATTATGACTAGGAAATTTTAAGTAATATTTTGTTTCGGTGATCATAACATCCATTGTCTGATATTAATGAACGAAGTAGCTAACAACTGCCGAAAACACACTGTCCATTTGATACCGATTGAATCGGGTAGTTACAGTTAAGCCCCAGAAGAAGTATGACAAGACTACCCAAAGTGGAGATCTAAATTATCTGCCAACCTGTGTAAAAAAAGGTTGGTCTTATGTATCTATACTATGCATTTTTTGGTTTCTCAGAAGCTAACGACGAGGCTCTAACGATTTGAATGAAATTTTAAATTTAGACAATATTTTACTTTTCCAGTTTATCTAGATAGATATCCTAGAGAAAAAAAAATTACACAATAAATACCGGCGTCTGCTGTTATGTATATCAGTAAGATTTAGCGTCTTCAAATGGTGAGTATTTCGTGAACTGAGATATCTATAATATAACATGATTTATATTTATGGATATAGAGTTCCAAGACAGTCAAAAATGATTACAGCCTTATCGAAAGGTTTCATTAGTTCCATGAAAATGACAAGAGTCATGAGCGACAAATCCGCTTTCCGCTCCATCTAAATCAGCAACCTAAATCTAAAAGCAAGCCAGATACTTGTTTGTTTCAACTCTAAGTCGAAACTAGGCTATATTTTAAGAGCATCAAAGTCTAAACTTCTTGGCATCAAGCCTCCAACTGGATCCCTTGTAAACAAATTCATGAGACATTAAACACAGATTTTCATGGAAATTTCGGGCCAAAAAAGGTCTTTTTATACATTTTGTCATTGGTAAGTAATTTGAAGTAAGTACAAGACTTTACATATTTTAGGGTTCTGCATACTGATCTGTATAACTATTATTGTATAAATTGAAATGATCAGTATGATTGATTGATGATGAATTAGATGATGTTTAAATGATTTGATTTGATGTGATTGAACCTAAGAGGAAGGATCTCCATAGAGTCCGCATAAATTTACGATTGTTGTTGGTCTCTTTTGTCTTATGACGTACCTTTAATAGTAGAAGGAGATGGAACTATAGATATTTGTTTATGCGGATGTCCACTTTTTTTTGAGCTAGTGTGTCTGAAAAGTGACCGTAAACATAAGGCCATATGTCACTTGGTGCCTTTTGTCCATACTACTTGACACCACACACTCAAACCTAAACGTCAAAAAAAGTGGACACTTTACAATTGGTATAGCTCACTCTAGTCATAAAGAGAGATCCTTCCTCTTAGGATTGAACAAATGATTTTGTATTTTTAATATTTTAAGTCCGGAGGAATCTTAAATTCCTGCTGCTAAAATGTGGATGATCTGAAATTTTTAAATAATGGTTTACTAGTTGTAGTTGTAGAAACTGAACTGAACAACGTTTGCAATTTCAAATATTATTGATTGATTGATACACCTTTGACTATTTATATTTGGACTGGTTACGCGTACAATTCTACTAACAAACATTTCTGCCACTTTTTGCGGGGGGCGAGGTAACATGAAATCCGTAACTTTGGATTTTATTCCCCATAACTTTAGATTCTAATTTTGAATGTTAAAAATCATGAAAAGTAGTCTCGTGTGAACCCCAAACGTTCTAAGTTCGAAGTTATTATTTCGCAATTATAGGCTGTCTCGTTTAGTGATAAGGTGTAAAATTGAATGTAAATGCACAAGATCAATTGTGCTTATACCGTACCTTATAATAATTAGTCAAAGATATAAATAAACATGTTACAGCCATGTTGTGCTATTTCAAATCAAATTCAAAATTGAAAAATTAAGTCTCGGGCGGGACTTGAACTCGCACTCTTCCAAACCGGGGAATTGCGTTTTCCGATTTCGCCACCGAGCCCACAACCCAGAGAACGAAATTTTCAATCTATTGCGTCTTAAGGGACGTGGCGCCATCTACTGGCAGTTATTACAAACTAACCAATTCATAAGTCCAGTATTAAAACTAGAATTCATTCGATATAGATGACACAACCTGTTCCTGTTAACTTTTGCAATCGTACCAACATTGAATACGCGAGAAAAAATCCGCTGTTCCATACAATAGGGTCAAAATAGCCAGTGGCGTTTTCTATGGGGCAGCATCCCATTTAAGTGTACACCTCGGGGGAATCAGAGAACTAAAGTGGTGGACAGCCCAGAAAAATTGCTGGTAGAAGTGCCAATGGGCTGGATTAAGAAGGCCGAGGATAGAGAGGCCTATGTTTAGCAGTGGACGATGATAGGCTGATGATGATGATGATATGCTTTTTACGCTTTAATATAAACAAACAATGCTACATGTCTGATTCATTATTTAAATAAACAGTTAACATGAGGAAAGTTTATTTAATTTCTACGGAACCATTTAACGATTGACAACGATCAAACGGTCTCTCTCTGTCAACATCGCATGTTTGTACATAGTTCAATTCACATTTAAAGACTCCTTATATAACCTTTATGACTAAGGAATAAGTTCGGAACTAGCTTGGTTTAAGCGACTTCATAATGAAGAACAAATGTTCCACTCCAATCCGCTATTTATAGCCCAGAATTAAACTCTTATGTTCCATGTAATAAGTACGAATATTGATAGTTTTAAGGGACTCGTTGTTGTGTGTGTTTCTTGTAACTCATCGAGGCTTTGTTTATTTACTTAGAAGCCAATGTTGTGCTTATTCTAAACATTTACATTAGGATTCTTGTAAATAGAAAAGTACTTGATACTTGGTATGAAATTTGAAGTGTGTACATACAAACACGCAAACTAACTCAAGCTTGTTCTATTTAGGTATTTTCAGAACTAATTTTAAATAGCAGTAGGTTGAAGTAAGTTCACGACTCAAAATTAAATATGCAATATTCAATTCAATTCAATTCAATTATACTTTATTGCACTCCAAAACAGAACAAACATTTGAATACAGATAAAGAATTAAAAGTAGGTAGGTAATATTATGTAAAATAATCAATTAATTAAATTTTAGAATTTCTATAAAATATTATTACGGAATCTGATTTTTATTATGCATTTAAAAACAATTATAAAATTGTAACATAAGAGTGTCTGTACGTTGAAGATATTTACAAGAAAATGATGAAGGTATGGATTTTAGGTGCCCCTGACTACAAATTCGAAAAGCGCCTCGTTTTACGTGGAACAAGTTAAGTTTTCATACGAACAATTGTTTTGAAGATGCCATGGCAATACTGTGTTTTCAATACTTATTAGTTATTAAGAAAAAAAGCAAAAAAAGACAAAAATAGCTCTTGTAAAATTTTTCTTTGTTTTGAAACCTTTGAAAAAATCTTTTTGCGGTTAAAAATTTCAAGTAAACCATATACTTTCACCTCCCTCCATTCACCTACTCCGACTCACAAACGAACGCAATGACTGCCATACAATTTCAAACCGGCCAATTCTGTTTTATTAAGGTACCTATAAACGTATAAAATTGTAAGAAATTCCATTATAAAACGACCGATCTCATTCGAGCGCTCCCACGGCCGACAATTGAATGAAAACACTCGTTTCACTCAGCTTCAATTTGCAACGGTTATAGTTTTGAAGTTGTCCCGTTACAATAACTATTTGAGTAGACTCGTTTTGAATCGCTTTGTAAAGGGAATACTCAAGACTAGCTATTACCCGTGGATTAGCTTGTTTTTCAGATGGAAAAACCAGCTAAGTGCCAGTCGGATTAGCGTAATGAGGGTTCTGACCGTGAGCCCGACACACACTTTGCCGCTTTTAATCAGACCAAGTTTGAAGCTTATGTGTATTTCTATTTTCCTAAACTGCAGTGCCTACTTGACTCAAATGTATGAGACAGCAGATTTTTTGTTTGTTCTAACAGGTTTGCTCCCTTAGTAAAAGTTCAGTTTGACGGGTAGAGTATGTGGTTTGAAGGTTAATTATACTTTTCCTTACACCCTGTATACAGGGTCCTTATTAATATGCTGACACTTTTTTAATAGGATGATCAGACCGCCAAACTGAACTACTTTCTCTATGGCACAAACATCGAAATAGCGAAAACAAAATCTGCTGTCCCATACATTTGGCTCAAGTAGGTTTGCGGTTTTGTACGATTAGGTGTTATTTTTCGCGATTTCGTTGTTGATGCCATAGAGAAAGTTGTTCAGTGTGACGGTCTGATCATCCCCTTAAAAAACGTCAGCATATTAAGTTGGACACTATATGTACATATCCTATATCGTTGTCTAGTCATCTTAACACAAGTCCAGGCTAGATTCTGATACTTTAAATGTGACTAGATAATTTGTGTGACAATGTCGAAGATCTTTATTATATTTATAATTAACACCGAAGGTTTCTTCAAAAGTAAAATTATTAAATGAATATCTCAGCCTTTAAAATTTGAACTTTACAGAGTCCCTTGGGTCTTAATTCTCTCCCTCCTAAATTCGGCTAGGTTTTACGAGATCCCAGAAGTGGGATTTACCGGGCTTATGATGATTACAATGGACCATCAACCACTCTTCACCACGATGGTGCGTCCCGACTCAATGATATGAAATCGATCCGAAAGAAAACCACGAAATTATTCCTCCTTTAATACAAAGATAAATTCCTTTACAATTTTCTAACCAAGCTGCGACAAATCACCTACTTTGTCGCCACCTATCGGTATCAAAGCTAAACTAAAAAGCCAGCGACTAAAACGAATAACTTAAACCATTCCATTTCTTTGAGATTCCTCGCGAAGATCTGCATAACTTAAACTACGATACTCCAGCCCGGAGCTTAGCACCATTTTACATGTAAATTTCACTTACAAGCGTTTGCACGGCGTGCATTACCAGTTTATTACGTTATCTAGTTAATGCCTCGCTAAGACGTAAAGCATCGTATAATGTCCAATCTAAATTTACGCGAGGGATTCCAGGTGTAAGTCGTAAGTTGTTTTTGGGAATACGGTTCGCTAGTTGAACGAATAAAGCGGTATTTGGATCTGATAAAAATCTGTTATTCTGTTCGAAAGGGCATAAAATCACAAAATTATGAAACTACTATTATTTGAGCCAAAGAATATTGGGTGCCATACAAATCTGTATAAAAAGTCATTACTCCCTCTGTACCATGTTCGCCTTTAATCGGAAACGTGAATCGTTTTACCGTACGCGTCTTATCGCTATAAGATATTTTCGTAGTATGGTGGTAAAAGAACAAAATAATGATGTGTCATTTCGTATGTCAATTTGCATGTAATCCCATTTTGTAACCCTTGTTGCGCTTTTAGTAGGTTATCTACACTAATATTATAAAGAGGAAAGATTTGTACCTATTTTTGTATGTTTGTAATGAATAGGCTCAAAAAGTACTGGGCCGATATAAAAAATTCTTTCACCAATAGAATGCTACATTCTTCCAATTTGACATAGGCTACATTTCATTTTGAAAAAAATTAGGGATCCTTGGTAAAATAGACAATTGTCTACCCCGTGCGAAGCCGGGACGGGCTGCTAGTGTTACATAATCATAAAGTGTTGTCTTAATTAGTAGAACAAAGTTTGTCATTGGCTCACACTCCTGAAATTATTCCGGGCCAGGAGTGCAATTTTTGAAAGCCTCTTTCCTCTCTTCTTCGGGTTCCTCTCCACCACCACCAACGAAACAGCTCTTCGACGCTGGCGATGTCTGTTCAGTTTGAAAGTCACACGTTCAAAATCATCATCAAATGACGCAGAATCTTCATAGAAATTTTAATATTTTCTACTGTTAATGGCAAAAAAAGCAAACATATCAAGCAAAATCCGAAAACGCTTAATTAAAGTGTACATCTGGAGGTGATTTTAATATTTTCTGGAGCACTGCACTATATGGTAGCGAGACGTGGACATCGACTAAACGAGATCGAGACAGGCTGGAAGCTTTTGAGATGTGGAGTTGGAGGAGAATGGAGGGAATAAGTTGGACAGAACGAATAACAAATGAAGAGGTGTTAAGAATAGTTAAAGAAAAGAGAAATATTTTAAAAACAATAGAAAACCGAAGAGGAAAAATGATCGGACACTTGATACGAAACGACAATTTCTTTAAAACCATACTGGAAAGGAAGACAGAGGGGAAAAGAGGCAGAGGAAGACCCAGACCGAGTTATTTAGCCCAAGTGACGACAAAGGTTGATGTCGAGTCATATCAAGAACTCAAGACTCTAGCGGAAAAAAGACAGGATTGGCGAACAATCCACCGACAAGAGCGTAGCTCTTAAATAAGATGATGATGAAATTGAACGTGAGACTTTCAATAATCGCACTGCTAGACCAGACCACTAGGAATTTTCCAAAAGTAGTACCTAGATGCTGACACCGAGAGCTGTTTCGTTTGGCGAAAGATAGACAGGGATATACAGAGCTGACTGCCAACCTCCAGTAATGGAGAGGAACCCGAAGAAGAAGTAAATACATAGATACTCTTTCTTATATATACCTTTTGAGCGTACAAACTGCTTCCTAACTTTCCCGTGTAATCGAGGTAAGTTCGGCTATCTAAACGACTGTGTGTCACATAAAACCGCTGTAGCTCGCTTGGCTATTTACCAGTAAGTCTCAGTGGAAATCGCAGCACCGACGAAGTGCCGGAATAGTTAGCGTCGTGCATTTGAATAACTTTCAAATTATGCTGGACGGCCATCTCTTCTTGGAGCATTGTTCAGTCCGCGCTTTTGGCTTCACCTCGTTTTACGGTTAACTAGAGGTTTAAATACGTGATGCGCATTTCATAAGGGTTTTAAGTTTTTGTGGATTCGGTTTTATATTGTTTTGTTTTTTATACTTGGCTAGAACATGCTAATTTTCTCAAAAGTGGCTTTGGACTGTTCTAGGCATATGTATGTTTCCAAATATATTTGGTTATTAAGAGAAGTTTATGCTGCATACAAACGAAGTCTGTTGATATTGTCAATACTAACCAATTAAAATCAATGAAAATTTGCAGTGACAATCTAGAAACTAGTCTCTATGTTTGTATGAAGTCAGATTTTCGTTAAAATATACAGTTTTAGTGCTACGATCAATTTAAGATTTGTATGGCACTGTAACTTTAAAACTATACATTTTAACGAAAATCGGACAACATACAAACATAGAGATAAGTTTCTACATTGTTTCTGAAAAATTTAATTGACTTTAATTTGTTAGTGTTGAAAACATTACCAGACTTCGTTCGTATGGAGCGCACTCCGAATTATAATTATTCCCTTAACATGTCATAGCCATGTTGTGTTGTTTCAATTCACATTGTTACTGTGTGTGTTTTTTCCCAGTTGATTAGGACATTGCTGGCTGAATCACCTGTCTTAAAAAGTGGTAGCTTTAAAAAAGATTTGACGTTTGATAAGTGTGCTTCAAGCTCCTATATTGAATAAATTATATTGACTTTGACTGGCCCATACTCAATTACTTCAAGAGACATTCAATTATATAAGGAAAAACCTCTTAAAAGCGTAGAAAATCGTTCCCTTATCTATGTGCATTTTGAACAGTTTATTTTACTAAATCGCCGAGACAAAAGGAGGAAGGAAAATATCGCTGACTAATTCGTGCAATCAGTCTCTTCACGATAAAAAGGCTTTTATGACCGTGGCGACTTACAGGGGTGACTGTCACACCGTAGCGTGAGAGTCTGCTACTGAAATGATTCTTCTTATCGTGTGGGCAGCAAGCCCTGGTGTCAGAGTTTTTTCAGACCGCCTTACGGTTAAGGCCTCGACGTGGTTTTTATGTAATGACTACTACCACGAGAGATATTAGCCGGGACCAACGGCTTAACGTGCCATCCAAAGCACGGAATCATCTTTATTTTCAGACAATCAGGTGATTCAGCCTGCAATGTCCTAGCCAACTGGGGAAAAATGCACAAAGTGACATATCACTAGGTGCCTCCGTGGGAATCGAACCCACGTCCTCCGTGTCAAGAGCCCAATGCTCTTAACCATTAGACAACGGAGGCAGTTACTGAAATGATGATGATGATGATGAGCTACAAAAATGTTTTACAGAGAAAAATAATGTGTCTGGTTTGTTTGTGTTATAGTTTCTGTAATTTTATGGATTTGCTAGAGTTAACCGACGACTTCGTCCACACAAGTTATATTACAGATTTTAGTCAGATCATAAACAAAAAAAGTTTCATCAAAATCGGTTCAGTAGTTTTTGCTTGATGCTCGCACAAACAGACCAACAAGAAATCTACAAAACATAATTCGTAGTCTTATTTTTCTAAATTTGTTCAATGTACAGGCACAGTATTTCTTTTACAGTTTTATAAGTTGTAATTTTTTTAAGATTTTGTGGTAAACTGTAAGGAAAAAGTTGCATTACGTTAAGGGGTGGTTATACCAACGATAATGATAAACTTTCCCTAAGAAACCTAAAGGAAATTCTAAAAACAATGTTGCCCCTTCCATACTAAATGCAATCAGTTGATCGAACGTTCGTATGAAGAGAAGATTTTTTTTGTTAATTTCCTATTGGTTTCTCAGGGAAAGTTGGTTATAATAATGGGTACAATCACCCCTTAAAGTAATGCAACTGTTTACCGTAACACCCTGTACTTAGTTTGGAGTAATATTTCGTTCATATTTCATCGCAATCGGTAATCAACGTTTTTTTTTTATTATTTGTCAGTGGTTCGCACGTACGAAGTCGCAAGCGCCACTAGTTACATAAGTTTCTAAAAACACATTGGTAAGAGTCTAATCCGATAAGAAATATAATTTAACAGTGAATATCGGTGTAAAATAAATCCAAAACGCAGAAGAATTGAGGATGAATCTCTTAAAAAGTAACGTCTTACAAAAGGCCACCTCAGGCAAGTAATTGCCGGAGTTCCTTAATTAGGACCTCCGAGCTGAGATTGGGGCCCATCGACTTCCAAACTTGTCAAGTCCTTTGTAATGATACAAAGTACAAAGTTTTTGAGTTACGAGTGATTAAGACGTGAACTTTTTGAGGACCATTGTAGAGTTCTTTTTAAGGGGTCCTGGGAATTAGATGTCACGGAAATTAGATCTTAGTGTGACGTAAATAGAGTAAAAAATTAAATAGGTCGGTATTTTTTAACTTTGCAGCACTTTACCGGGTTTTTTCTTTGTAAGGGTCACTTACTTTATAGTAGCCATTGGATCGATAGGTAAGTATTTCAAACCAAATAAATTACTATTACAGAACCTTTGCTTAAAATAAACGAAAAAGTGGCAATGGCTAATAGATAAGTTGCCTTTATTAAAGATGGACATCGTAGTTGCTATTTTATTAGTGGGCTCATAAACACATTACATCTTGTTCATTAAGTCAGCCTTTTAAATGATTCAAGATAGTCATAGTAGGCTAACATTGTTTGCTCCATATAATAGAAGTAGGTGCCTAAGATAGAAATGAAAAATTACAAACCTCCATCTTCAGGAATATTGAGCAGTTTTTTCGCCCCCGGACTCGGTCCCCGCACCGCTGACAGCGCCCTCTGCAGCGTCTCACTCATCTGCTTACCCCGGACACACCCCACATTCCCCAACAGCACTAACATCACTAAACACTGCACGACACAACACACTCTCACTCTCCTCCAACTCGAATCCTGTTTCCTCATTTCCATCGTAGGCCATTTTCTCATTCCCATCGCAGGCCATTTCCTCATTCCCGTTTCTTGATACGACGCCATATTGAACGTTCTCATTACTAGCTACATTTTAACGAGGCATCGCGGCGACATCTGGAAAGAAAAAAAGAAAAATGTTTATTGGAACACGGTAATGAGGTAGTCGGAGTTTTTATCAATATTTTCTCCCAGCAGGAAATGAATGGGGTAATATGATTTCTGAATAAATCTGACACGTTTTGACGTTTATATTTTTGATAAATTGAATCAGCTGTTGCCTAAGGCTGTTGTTTTCAAAAGTAAAAATCGGCTGGATAGATTTTCTTCAAAGATTAGGTTATTGGATTCTGTAAATTAGCAATGTTACTAGTAAATCGTGGACCACCCCATTTCCCGTGGGTGTCGTACGAGGCGACTATTATTATTATTAGCGTTCGTTATGTAACAATGTGACCATCGCTGGTCTATTGTGTTCGCCCCAAGCTCACCCATATTATACACATACGTCAGAACTATTTTTTTCCTTCTCGGGTATGCAGGTTTCCTCACGATGTTTTCCTTCACCGCCAAGCTAGTGATAATGACAAATACAACCGTACATAAATTCCGTAGAACTTGGTACAGGTCTGGAATCGTACCGCCGCCTCATGATTGAGTCGGTAGCACTCTTCCGTCTGGACTATCATCGCTCTCTATGAGGCGACTAAGAGATTAAAGGTTTTTTGTGCAGTGTTTATGTGGGCGAAAGGCTAGCCACCCCCGTCTGTTCTGAAACTTATATTGCTAATTTCGAACAATCCTACAACTACATTCTTGAACAACATTTTGGTAGTAGTACCAATGTTTATGACTACCCCGAAACGGTCGTGAGTTTATGGATGTAGTAAAATAATGATTTCGTCTGGGTTGATTTCGAAATTTTTTCCTAAATATAGAGGGTCCTTCTTAATATGCTGATACTTTTTAAAGGGGATGACCAAACCATCAAACTGAACAACTTTCGCTATGGGACCAACAACGAAAACGCGAATAAAAAATCTGATGCTTCATACATTTGGCTCGAGTAGGTTACAGTTTTGTTTAGAACAGCAGATTTTTTTTCGCAATTTCGATGTTGGTGTCGTAGAGAAAGTTGTTCAGTTTGACGGTCTGATCATCCCCTTAAAAAGTGTCAGCATATTAAGAAGGGCCCTATATTATATCCGTGTGCTTAACATCCTAATCTGTTTAGCTATCGATTAGCAAAACCACAGCGAAATCGTTCCATCCGTTTGGGACCCATGATGCCACAGATACACAGATAGACAGACGTAGGTGTCAACGTTATAACACCTCTCTTTTTGCGATTGGAGAGGGTTAAATAAACTAACGACCGTGAGACTTTCTAAGAGGTCGCTGTAGCAAGTGTAAATAATAAAAACAATTCTAAACGGCTTGGCGCCATTGCTCTTGCTGTGTTTCGTGTTATTTGAAATTCGTAAAAAATTGGTTTTAGTTGATATTTGTGACATGATTTCGTGCGGATTGTGTACCAAACAGTTGCGTAAAGCGACCGACGTAATAGGAATCTCAAATAAATACGATAACTGAACATAAGTTTTGGTTCAAGTTAACTCGTAAATGGTCATTTTGGCGGCAACGCGCGAGCTTACGAAATCGACCACAGATTCATCGTCATCTATCATCCCATCATTAAAATAAAGAATATAAAGAAAAAAATAACGAATGGCTCAAAAGGACTAGTATCCAGAGCCGTTAAAGCCATTATAAAAAAAAACAATTCTGCCCCTTCCATACTAAATGCAATCAGCTGATCGAACGTTCGTATGAAATTAACATTTTGGTAGTCGTACCAATGTTTCTGACTACCCCGAAACGGTCGTTAGTTTATGGATGTAGTAAAATAATGATTTCGTCTGGGCTGATTTCGAAAAATTTTCCTAAATATACAGGGTCCTTCTTAATATGCTGATACTTTTTAAAGGGGATGTGGTCATCAAACTGAACAACTTTCGCTATGGGACCAACATCGATGCTTCATACATTTGGCTCGAGTCGTTTACAGTTTTGTTTAGAACAGCTGATTTTTTTTCGCAATTTCGATGTTGGTGTCGTAAAGAAAATTGTTCAGTTTGACGGTCTGATCATCCCCTTAAAAAGTGTCAGCATATTAAGAAGGGCCCTATATTATATCCGTGTGCTTAACATCCTAATCTGTTTAGCTATCGATTAGCAAAACCACAGCGAAATCGTTCCATCCGTTTGGGACCCATGATGCCACAGATACACAGACAGACAGACGTAGGTGTCAACGTTATAACACCTCTCTTTTTGCGATTGGAGGGGGTTAAATAAACTAACGACCGTGAGACTTTCTAAGAGGTCGCTGTAGCAAGTGTAAATAATAAAAACAATTCTAAACGGCTTGGCGCCAATGCTCTTGCTGTGTTTCGTGTTATTTGAAATTCGTAAAAAATTGGTTTTAGTGGTATTTGTGACATAATTTCGTGCGGATTGTGTACCAAACAGTTGCGTAAAGCGACCGACGTAATAGGAATCTCAAATAAATACGATAACAGAACATAAGTTTTGGTTCAAGTTAACTCGTACATGGTCATTTTGGCGGCAACGCGCGAGCTTACGAAATCGACCACAGATTCATCGTCATCTATCATCCCATCATTAAAATAAAGAATATAAAGAAAAAAATAACGAATGGCTCAAAAGGACTAGTATCCAGAGCCGTTAAAGACATTATAAAAAAAAAACAATTCTAAACAGAATAAACTTCTAAACGATCCGAAAACAAACATGTTGATGTGAAGTTATCTCCGCCATTATAAATTCACGAGAAGGTAGTGCTGCCAGATAAAAACCTATTTAGCGCTAAAGCTGTATCAAAAGCGCTAGTTCTAGCGCTAAATTATTCACCTCCTAGTCCTCTAAAGCCCTCTAAATAGTTTAATGAGTCAGTTTGAAGTCCAGACTCTTTTACTAGAAGACAATGTAGACTACTAGTGGGGCACTCCTCGAGGTAAGATTAGCGTTTGTATTTGATGCCTCCGGCCTCCGCACAATCTACTTTTTGTCACTTTGGAATTAATACACTATCAATAATTATCTTTAGTACAATAAAATTACACAATTTTCTAGTTTTTCAAGCATCGGAACTATTGCTAGTAAAGTTATAGCCTGTATGATCCCACTGCACCTGCAGAGCAAAGGCCTCCTCATACGAATAATGGTGAAAGGAAGTGGGCCATACTCTACCACACGGATTGGTCGAGGCAAGATAGTAGGCCTCAGACCTGGATGGACAACTATCCGGACCAACTACTCAGCATGCCAAAGCACGGAGACACTCGAGATGAAATAAAACTGAAACGGTCACCCATCCAAAGTCTGACCACACCTGACGCTGCTTAACTTCGATAACCGTTTTCAATACGGAAGCACCACTAGGTCAATGAGCTCCTCATTGCTAGGTCAGGCAATATTTAACATTAAAAGGTACTTAATTTGCTAAATAGCCATACGAAAAAAATGCGCTAAAATAGCGCTATAAGGGCTAAAATGGCAGCACAGCAAGAAGGATTGAATCTTTAATATCTCCAAGAGTTTTTGCTGATCATACATTTACACCATACATAATCCATAAGCCTCGTGCGAGGAGTTAAGGCGTTATCATTTATTCAGCATTGTATTCTCATCTGGCGCATAAACCTGTTGTTAGAGAGGAAATTAAGCTCGAATGAGAATCGGATTTGCGTATTAGGATAAGCTGATCTATTTTGATATTAATGAGATATTAAACGATATTTTTCAATATCATGTAACATGGATATGATCTTATGCCGTGGAACACTCCATTTCTGCCAACGTCAAATGGGTTTTAAGAATATCGTTATCTCGAGGATTATTTTAAGGCAATCAATCACGAAACTCCTCACGGACGACATGCCATATGCCAATGACTTTTTCTAACGTATGTACATAAAACTGCGCAAAAAAGGAAAACATCGTCAGGAAACCTGCATTTACCAAAGAAGAAATTCTGATGCGTATGTGAAGTCTACTAATCCGTCTTGGGCACACGTGGTGGACTATCACCCATACAGGTTCCTTGAGGGTGCCCCGCAGGTTCCCTGCAGTGGGACGTATGTAGGCTGTTTGTGAATCCTGAAACTGTATATTGTAAGATATCCTGCGTACTTGATGGTATTTCTAATGAAACGGTCGCTGTAGTCGAAATTGGCTAAATGCTTGGGTCTGAGGTCACTAGCTTATAGTTTATTTACTTTACTGTATAGTATCAATTACTTTATTAAATAGACTATGTATTATTGTATACATAACTTTAGCTTAAGAATTTATATTGTAATAGTTATTAAGTCGTATTATGCTGTAGAGTTTCTGGCCGCATCTTCGCGCGGAGGTAGCTTTAAAAAAGATTTGACGTTTGATAAGTGTGCTGCAAGCTCCTATATTGAATAAATCATATTGACTTTGACTTTGACTTTGACTTTGCTATGTTCTATAATAGCACAAAACTTCTCCGCTTCCTTCTTCTAAACCACGCAACGGATTTTGATACGATTCACTGTAATTTAGAGAATTTTCCCGGAAGGTTTATGTGTACATTATATTTACTTATATTAAAGATTCCATCCGGAAGAAGCTGGGGCGGGTCACTAGTCTTGGTAAAACAAAACTGTAACAGAAGTGTGTCTGTAAATTGAAGATATTTACAAAAAAAAGAAAACGATATGGTTTTTAGGTGTCCCTGACTCAAAATCAATCTTTTTCGAATTTTTGTCCGTCTGTTTGTTTGCGTGTTTGTTTGTGCGAGCTTCACGCAAAAACTACTGAACCGATTTAGATTAAACTTTTTTTGTTTGATAGCTTATGATCTGACTTAAGAGAAGTTTATTCCGAATGCGTAAATGCGCGCTGCATACAATCGAAGTCTGGTGATATTTCAGTACTAACCAATTAAACTTAATGAAATTTAGCAGTAACTATCTAGGAACAAATCTCTATGCTTGTATCGTGTCAGATTTTCGTTAAAATATACAGTTTCAATGCTAGGATTAATTTAAGATTTGTATGGAAATCTTTGAGGCACTGTTACTTTAAAACTATACATTTTAAGGAAAATCTGACATGATACAAGCATAGAGATTTGTTTCTAGATTGTTTCTGGAAAATGTCATTGAGTTTAATCGGTTATTATTGAAAATATCACCAGACTTCGTTTGTATGGAGCGTGCCAACAGTAATATACCCTTAAAATCTGGTATATAATTTTGCTTATGTATGAAGCTTCATTTCTGTGCTCAATTATGAAGATTCTTAAATGTAAATTTAATGGTGAAACTCTCCACTCAGTTTCCTCAAAGCCAGTGTATTTCTTATAATTACGTGCCTTCGTTACTCTTAGTAAGGGATCATCCATATACTACGGCTTTTTTTTAAAGGAGGGTACGTCTTTTTTTCGTTATTTACCCGACGCACGGGCGGGGACAAACTAACAACCAACCAAAAATCTTCTTTGTCCACGTTTGCGATACCTACCTTATAACATTCAAATTATATTAGCTCAAATAAAGCTGTTATAGCTGATTAGTGATTATAGAGCTTGTTTTTCTCTTTTCAGTTAATAGGTTTTTTTGCAGTCGGGTTTTCTTACTATTCATACCAACCATTTTATCTTTTCATTGTCCTTAACATTTCAGGGGAAGGGGATTTTTTAAGTGATACTCAAGTCAAGTCAACATCATTTATTCAATATAGGAGCTTGAAGCACACTTATTAAACGTCAAATCTTTTTTTGAAGCTACCAACGCGTCGGAACGTGTCGTCGCTGTAGAGATGATGCGGTAAAAATGTGTTGCGTATTAAATGGAGGGCCCCTAATTAAGTATGCAAATGAGTAGTGCAGGATTAAGTATCAAGTATTCAGTTTTGGTTCCTTGTGAATGTTTACGTTTGTCGAACTATAGTTAATTATAGATCTTGGGTTTAACGAGCGTTAACACTTATTTAAACACGTACTGCCGGTTGCACGTACGCTAATTAAAGTTAATTCTCCATTAAATCTCTTGCTGTCACTTTTTGTAAAGCCAGAGATTTAATGGAGGATTAATCAAATGAACGTACGTGCAACAGACCTATACTTACAAAGTGTTACAGGTGCAGTGCAAAAATATGCACTTTGCAATAGAATTGACACCTAAATACTTCCTCAAAATGCTCAAGTATTAATTATTTGTACACTCTAAAGAACACTGGGCATTTAAATTATGTTTTGCTTAATATAGCTTGGAGGTAAGTAGGTGCCTTTGACTAATTATTATAAGGACTTGCCTTGCGGTAGCATTTCCCCTCTGCCACGGTATAAGCACAATTGATCTTGTGCATTGACATTCAATTTTACATCTTATCACTGAACGAGACAGCCTATAATTGCGAAATAATAACTTAGAACGTTTGGGGTTCACATGAGACTACTTTTCATGATTTTTAACATTCAAAATTAGAATCTAAAGTTATGGGGAATAAAATCCAAAGTTGCGGATTTCATGTTACCTCGTCCCCCGCAAAAAGTGGCAGAAATGTTTGTTAGTAGAATTACACGCGTAACCAGTCCACATATAAATAGTCAAAGGTAGGTACCTATCTATGTTGCTACCTATTTGTCTTGCTAATCTTCATATTGGTGTAATTAATACCCTTTAATTAATCTCTACTAATGTAGAGTACTTTGTAATGTACAATTGGCCTAACCAAAATATATTTAAGAGCGTATGTACTAAGTACGACAAAAAATCAATAAATTATTGAAATGTTAGATGCATCATCTTGTCAGTGAGTCATAGATGTCTGTTTGTAATGCCTAGTCATCATAATACAAGTCTAAACTATTTTTTCTAGTACCTACTTCGATTGAGACGATATATTCACGATTTTATTGTTATTAAAAGTCCACCGGATATTGTAATAACCACTGTAAATAAATCTACAAATATCAAGATCAACCCAAACAACATACCTTTATACGATCAAAAAAGTGAATCCAAATGCAATCCAAAACACAACACAAACACTGACTTCGATCACACAATTCCTCTCTATTCCAAATTCAAAACAAAATCACTATCACCACAGAATAAAGCACTGGCAATTATAATTAGAACTGAATATAATTAAAAACAAACGCGAAACGACGCATCCCGCTAACGGAACGGGACTAAACTAACCTAAAAATCTTGATGCATGCTTTCGTCATACCGAGACGTAAAAATTTGACCGCCAATAAACGTTCGTTTCAAAGAATCTTGGACTTCGGAACGATCCTGCTCAATCTATTACAGTTAAACAATCACATTTTAAACCCTATGTCTTTGGCATAGAATCGAAAAGATTAAAAACGAAATGTATAGATAACTTTGTAAAGGAGAAAAGGAACGCACCGCTTTTGTATCGGCTCTACCTGCTTTAGGTCCTTTTTTTGTTTGAAAACATGTGGGCTTGACTATTAATTTGTTTATTGACACTTATTGCTTTCCGTTAAGGTTTTTATTAGAGTGGCAAGTGAAATTGCAAATGCTCATCTTTTTCTATTATATGCAGTTGGTGAAACATGAATCGATGAGTACGATGAATGCATAGTTCCTGCATTCTGCTTTCTTAGAAAGATGAGACAGAAGGCGTTTTTGGTTAAACAATACAATAAACAGAAATAAAGAACATTCATCATCAACATCATCAGCCCGGTAAACCCCAATGCAGGCCTATAACGGTCCTGCACATCTAGTATGATTTTTCTACACGCGCGCGACGCGCCTTTGCTCCATAGAAAATAACCTGTTCCCGCGCTTGCCGCGACAAGTAGTATGAAATAAATCCGAGTCGCGCGCAAGAAGAGAAATCATGCTAGACGTGCTAGACTCATCCACTGTTTACCGTCTAGATGTCATCCGATCATCTGGGGCTATCATGCTCCGTACTACAAAGTGACAAAAAAGAGAAAACTGTCATACGAGCTTGTTTTCCCATACGTAAAGTAATAAAGACGGAGGGACGGCGCGTCTCGATTTTTGTCGTTTTCTGAGTCGTTTCAATGGGATCTGGGCTGCAATAGCGGTAAATCTTCAGTGATTGAACCTTGACTGGACTACGTACGAACCATAACTTTTGACACATGTACAGCTCATGACAGCCGTTAGAGCCGTTTTGACAGATCGCTCAGACGTTAAGGGCTGTCAGTTACATAGAATTTAGCGCGATGCGGAATTCAGCACAGTTGAATAGTAATTGGATTGCAATGTGATTAGAACTGAAATTGAATAAGAGCCGCCCCGCTCATCCTGGAATCAGCTAGGTTACGGTAACTTCAACAACACAATGGTTCTAAAATACAACGGCAGTTTTCAGAGCCACCTCTTTCAAAGCCAGCTCTGAAAGTAACCTCGATTAACATTGAAGGATTCTCTGTGACGAAATCAACTCTTCTCGTTGAGCTCAGTCACACAACACAGCAAAGTTCTATGTGTACAGGAAACCCCCTGCTAGAATGTCCGTTGTGCCCGAACATCTGCACCAGAGAGGACCTCAATAAAGCTAAACTGTACGCTGTCAGGCTCGCCGAATATCTGGCCAATTAAATATAGAAAAAAAAAAACGTGGTGGTCCAGTGGCGAGTAACCTTGCCTGCCGTGCAGGAGGCGATGGTTCGATCCCCGTCCAGGCCGACTCGTACCAATAAGTTTTTCGGAATTTATGTACGATTAGTAGCACCACTGGCTTTTCAGTGAAGGAAAACATCGTGAGAAAACCTGCATGCTTCAATTTCGAGGCATGTATTGTACCCACTGTCCATTATAACTGGCGACGGGCTCACCCCCCATCACAGTGAACAGAGATTCGGTACTACTGTACGATTTTTAGCACCACTGGCTTTTCAGTGAAGGAAAACATCGTGAGGAAACCTGCATGCTTCAATTTCGAGGCATGTATTGTACCCACTGTCCATTATAACTGGCGACGGGCTCACCCCCCATCACACTGGACAGAGATTCGGTACTACTGGAGAAACGTGGATGTTCTGAGGTTTCAGAATATCTCAGACTACCCCCTCGGGGAATATAGTCGTGAGCATGCTTATGCTAAATATAGAAACACAAGAGTAGAACAACTGACACGAAAAGAAGAAGATGGGATCTACGGCCGTAGTCTAGCAGCGTGATATAGCGCTATCGCGACGTCGCTCTCTTTCTATATTTGCGCGCGAGATAAAAGGCGTGATATAGGCCTCTGCATATATCGCGATGCGGATTTGAAGGTGCCCTAAGGATGGCCCTAACATATTCCAGACTTACATAAAAGCGGCTAGAAAACTTTCAATGGAAAAAGTAAACTAAATTTACGTCCCAACAATGTTATCTCATACAAAACAGCGACAATGTCAGTTACCCACGGGCAACGGGTCACCACACGACAAAGTTTAATAGGGGTAAAACTAATTCGACTTCGAACCCCCAACTACCCTGATATTGCTATTTTGCACGTGCATAGCGAAATTTGTTGGCAATTTTGGTTTGTTCGTCGGGTATAATGGAGTAGGAGAATTATAGTTCGTCGACGTGATTTAGATTTTGTATTAAGTTAAATTGTAGATTTTTTCCTTAAGGTGGTTGCAGAGTTTTCAGTTTCATACAAGAGATTTAAGAGATGTAAGAAGAGACGATAAGAATTACGAAGATATAAAGCATTGAAGTTAATCATAGAAAATTTCAAAACTGTCGCATTCGTAGACCTCGTGTATCAGGTGAAACACAGTTAAAAGTAAAAGTTTTAAGCAAAAGTTTCAAAATAAACATTTTTTTACATTTTATAATTATATTATAAATTGCAAATGATATTTGTGACGGCATCTAGCTTTTTTTAACAATTTTACCATACATACATATGCTCACGACTATATTCCCCGAGGGGGTAGTCAGATATATTCTGAAACTACAGAACATCCACGTTTCACCAGTAGTACCGAAACTCTGTCCAGTGTGACGGGGGGTGAGCCCGTCGCCACTTGTAATGGACAGTGGGTACAATACATGCCTCGAAATTGAAGCATGCATGTTTCCTCACGATGTTTTCCTTGACCGAAAAGCCAGTGGTGTTACAAATCGTACATTAAATCCGAAAAACTCATTGGTTCGAGTCGGCTTGGACGGGGATCGAACCATCGCCTCCTGCACGGCAGGCAAGGTAACTCGCCACTCGATCACCACGGCTACTATTTTTCCGTATATAAAATATTACTCTTATTAATTCCGCGTAAATTTTGTATGAAATTAACAACTATGCGACCACCTTAAATGAATGCAAAAAGTTATTAATATTAAGTTCCTTGTCTTTGAATAAAATATTAACAAAAAGTTATACAGGGTCCTTCTAAATATTTTGACTGTTTTTTAAGGGGATGATCAGATCATCAAAATGAACAAGTTTCTTTATAGGAATAACATTAAAAAAATGCTGTTCGATAAAAAACTGCAAACCTACTTGACTTTAATTTAAGGGATAGCAGATTAATTTTTCGCGATTTTGATCTTGGTCCCATAGAGAAAGTTGTTCAGTTTGATGGTCTGATCTGATCATCCTTTTAAAAAACAGTCAGTATATTAAGTTGGAGCCTGTATAAAGGTTAGACCAACAACTTTCACTATGGAGCCAAAACATCGAGAAAAGGTACAAAAATGCTGATTCATAAAAAACTGCATTACCTACTTTACTTAAATGTATGGGACGCAGATGGGAGCAAAGGTAACTACCTCCACGAATGTGCTGCAGCTTGTCTTTCCAGGTGGAATATCAGCATTCCCCTGGAAAGAGAAGATGCCTCACGGGTGCATCCCGGGTAACGGCTAGTAACTACCTGAACTTAGTAATCATCTAGACTCAGTCCAGGTTCTTGCTAGTCGTTGGCAAAGAGTTACCCCCAATCCAAGGTGTAACTCGTACCGTGCCGATGGATGCGTGGCTGGAGGGGAGTCCAGTCTTTAACGGTGGCTCTCGGATACCGGGGTGCCTCCGGGAGTATTTAGCTCCTCTGCCGGCATGCGGGGCTCTGTCGGTGGTGACTTGTTTTTTTTCCCTCGCTACTCGTGGGTCTTTTTATGGAAAATTTAAATAAAAAAACAAAAAACAGCAACACATCGTGTTCTTCCTCTCTGGAGTCTCTCCAGGGAGGAACTGTTGCTGGGCTGGAAGGCGCTTTTAGCGACCTTCAAGTGCCCAGTACGGAATCCTCCGTATTGGCTGGAAGCCAGAGGGTGGGAGAGGTCAGCAGTGACTCCGAAACGCCCATGGCAGACAGTCAATCGAAAGGAAGTGACAGGGCAGCCAAACGGCTAAAACTGTCCGGTGCCGCTCGGAAGCGGCTCAAGAGGCTTATGGCGACAGGGATGGGGGCTGAAGAAGCTCTGTCACTGTGCCAGAAGACCTGGGCCGAAATTCCGAGGCTCAACCCAACCCCGGAGCCGAAGACGCTGAAGCGTAATCGGTCCGAGGAGGAATCACCCCAGGAGCAGCCAAAAAAGGCTCCCAAATTGGCGGGGGGTGAGAGACCCAGCTACGGAGAGGTAGCTGGATCCAAGCGAGTGGGGATACGTAACTTAAGCCCCATGAGCGACATGCAAATGACGCAGGTCCATCGTGCCTTGATTGCAGCAATTGCAATCTTGGAGAAGGGCACTGCTCCGAAATTTGTGGGATTTAACCACAGGCCAGGCTGGATCCTGATCACGTGTGAGGATCAGGCCGGGGTAGACTGGCTGGTGGGGAAAATCCCACAACTAAAACCGTGGCCGACTGCTGAGCTCTCCCTTATTCCGGAGAGCGAGCTTCCAAAGCCGGCAGTGGCCACAACCTACATCCCCAGCAGTGAGGCGCAGTCCTTGGACGAAGCCCTTGCTGTATTTGGGGCGCAGAATGAGGGGCTCAACACCGAGCACTGGAGGGTGCTCCACGGCAGGAGGGAAGAGAGTGGGATAGTCGCTACCTTCTCTCTTGACGATCCTTCTGTGGAGGCTCTCAGAGCGATGGAGTGCAGGGCCACTCTTGGTTTTAAAAAGGTGCTTTTTAAAATCAAGAGTGGCACTGAGTGCCCCCCCGGCAGAGAGGAACCATCCCAGACGGGGTCGGACCCCCACGCGGCGGGAACCTCCGGAACGCAGAGAGGGACAGGCCCCCAGAGCAATCTGGGGCAAGGACCTTCTGCCTCCGGTAGTCGCAGTGTGGGAGGATCGGCCACGAAAAGGGGTGGCCTCAATAGAGGTAATGCACAAAGGGCAGCCCAAACTAGCCGTGGAGGCAGGAAGCCGCGGACTGGTGGGGCAGGGCCCAGGGTGCAACTATAATAAAAGTGCTTGCACAAAAATGCCTCATGGTGAGGATCCTACAGGCAAACCTCCATCACGCCACGGCTGCGTCCGCGGTGATGGAGTGTTGCCTTGTTGAAGGAAAGGCAGACATCGCCCTCATCCAAGAACCTTGGGTATCACACTCAACCATTCTGGGTCTAAACTCTGCTGGTAAGTTACTTGCTAACACAGGTACGGGTAACAGACCCAGAGCTTGTATTGTTTTCAACAAGAACATTAATTTTTTACCTGTTCCAGAGTTTTGCTCAGACGACCTGGTGGCAGCATACGTCGACCTCAAAGGGTGGAATGGGTCAAGAGTAATCCTGTGCTCGGCCTATCTACCTGGAGAGAAAACCAATCCCACAGAAGACTTAGAGCGCCTGATCGAATACGCCAGGGCTGAACACGCCGAGCTTCTAGTGGGCTGTGATGCGAACGCCCACCACACTTCATGGGGGAGCACGAACATCAACGATAGAGGTGAGTTGCTTTACGACTTTCTCACAATTAACTGTCTCCACACGTTAAATAAAGGATGTTTACCGACTTTTGTAACAAGTGCTAGGCAGGAAGTTCTGGACATCACCTTCACTACTACCAACATAGCCAGGCACGTCAACGACTGGAGGGTAAGTAATGAAACATCGATGTCAGACCATAAACACATTTATTTTGAACTCAGAGCTAGACTGGCTATCGAAACAGTAACTTATAGGAGCCCAAAGGCGACCACCTGGAATGTCTATAGAGACAAACTAAGGCGAAACCTTGAGAATGCGCCTAAAAGTATCAAAGATGTCGAGACATTGGAGCTGGCAGTTGAAATAACAGCTGCCAGTATTAGGGACGCATACGAGGGAAGCTGTCCCTTAAAAACCAAAACCTCGAAACGTAGAGTGCCGTGGTGGAGCTCAAAGCTAGACAAGCTTAGATCGGAGACACGGAAACTCTTTAATAAGGCAAAAAAGACCAGCAACTGGCAGGTCTACAAAAACGCCTTAACTGTATACAACAAAGAAATTAGGAAAGCGAAAAGAGCGTCATGGAGGAAACTCTGCGAGGAAATAAATAGTTTGCCTCAAGGAGCGAGAATCCACAAGATGCTCTCTAAAGCTAAGACTAATCAAATTGGGCTTCTCAAGAGACCAAACAACTCCTTTACGTCAAACGAAAAGGAAACCTTAGAGCTACTTGCGCACACTCACTTCCCAGGCTCTAGCTGTCAGGGGGACTCTGACAGACAGAGCGGTCCTAGGCGAAGTCCTCGTAATGAGGATTGGAATGGGGCCGCCCTGGTTATAAGGCCGAAAGAAGTTGAGGCAGCCATTAACTCCTTCAAACCTTACAAAACTTGTGGAGATGACGGTATACTGCCTGTATTTTTACAGCAGGGTATTAATATCCTAACCCCATATTTGGTTAAGATCTTCAGAGCAAGCTATGCCTGCGGTCACATACCGGAACAGTGGAGTAAGGTCATAGTTCTATTCATACCTAAGGCTGGAAAAAAAGACTTCTCATTGCCGAAGTCATTTAGACCAATAAGCCTCTCCTCTTTTCTTTTGAAAACAATGGAAAAGGTACTGGACAGACACATCAGAGATGGGGTCCTAATTAGCAGACCCATCCACCCAAACCAACATGCCTACCGCAGAGGTAAATCTACGGAATCTGCTCTGCTCGACCTGACCGACAGAATAGAAAGGGCACTAGAGGACAAACAAATTGCACTGTGTGCATTCCTAGATATTGAAGGAGCTTTTGACAATACACCGATCAGAACACTGGTCAAGGGACTCGAACTGAAACAGGTAGACCCGATCACGATCAGATGGGTTAAGTCAATGCTCTCAAACCGAAGAGTAAAACTTACTCTTCTTTCCACCACGGTGGAAGTGGCCACGACAAGGGGCTGTCCGCAAGGTGGGGTGTTATCGCCCCTATTATGGACCCTTGCTGTGGACCAACTGTTGCATAAGATGGCTGACCTCAGAATTGACACTCAAGGCTACGCTGATGACTTAGTGATCACAGTAAGGGGCAATAGCCAATACATGATATCAACCATTATACAAAGAGCTCTCAATACCATAAGTGCATGGTGTAGAGAAAACGAATTATCGGTTAATCCCGGTAAAACTGTTATAGTGCCGTTTACGAACAAGCGAAAGCTTGACAGGCTTGTGCAGCCTACACTGAATGGCAATCAAATACAATTTTCCACGGAAGTTAAATATCTGGGCGTAACCTTTGACCAGAAGCTTACCTGGAACCCTCACTTAGAAAATGTACTGCAGAAGGCCAAAATTGCCTTGGGCACATGCAGTCGTATGGCAGGGCTGAACTGGGGACTAAGACCCAGAACAACCTTGTGGCTGTACACCGCCATTGTGAGGCCGGTAGTAACATACGCCTCTGTGGTATGGTGGAGAAAGACAAAACAGCGGACTGCAATCACCCAGCTAAGCAGTCTACAAAGAACCGCATGCTTAATAGCAACCAGAGCCATGTCCACCTCGCCTGGGGAGGCGCTAAATGCACTATTGGGGCTGCCGCCCTTGCACTTACACGTGCAAAGAGTGGCAATGGCCGGTATGCACAGAATCGCCTCTCAGACGACAGTGAACTGGCTTTCCGAAGGATTGAGATCTTTTAAAGACTCAGTCATGGCAATTCCCATTCTAGGCATGATAACAGATGTTATGCAGCCTAAGAACATATGTACAAAACGCTTTACTGTGGAGCTACCATCACGAACTGACTGGCTAAGTGACAATGTGCACTGGAAAGCTGGCAGTCTTGTTTGGTTCACTGATGGCTCCAAGTCTAGAAATGACGTAGGCTGTGGAGTATACGGAGAGCGTCCGAGATTTATGAAAAGTACAAATCTCGGAAGGTACGCCTCAATATTCCAGGCAGAGGTATATGCCATCCTAGAATGTGTGGAGGCAAATCTGCAAAAGCGCTATGTCAACCATACTATCTACATAAACTCTGATAGTCAAGCAGCCCTATTAGCGCTGGCTTCCGACACAATAAGCTCGAAGCTAGTGGAAAACTGCTTGACTCTCCTCAATACCTTGGGAGCATTGAACAAGGTAATTTTAAGATGGGTTCCTGGGCACTCGGGCATCGTAGGCAATGAAAGGGCCGACGAGCTAGCGAGAGATGGTGCTGGTGGCACGCAGTATGGACCAGAGCCGTTCTGTGGAGTCCCTAAAAGCCTAGTCAATTTAACGCTTAGGAACCTATGTTTTAAAAAATCGAATGATCACTGGACGGATACGCCAGGATTAAACCATTCCAAGGCACTAATTGCGGCATACGACTGCAAAATGGCAAAGGAGAGAATCGCGCTCAGCACGACAAACTTGCGCATTATAGTGAGGGCGCTGACGGGGCACTGTAGGCTGAACAAACACCTTACAACCCTAGGCATCAGGGACACGAAACTCTGCAGATTATGTCTGGAGGAGGACGAAACCCCCATTCACATCCTTTGTGAATGTGGCCCACTAATGCATAAACGATATGCTCACTTGGGTAAACACTTTGTTCATCCGAGTGAAGTAAAATCTTTCACTGCTAAAGAAATCCTACAATTCCTAAAGGAAGTGGGTATTAGCAGTGAACTGTAACTATTGTGGCGATCACAAAAGATCTACATAGGGTCGAAGTGATACTAGTCTGCAGAAGACTCGAATAGCCGCTTTACAACAATAAAAAAAAAAAAATAATGGGACGCAGATTAAAAAAATCTATCAGTACTTTACCTGCGTAGTTTGAAAATGTTTAAAAACGTTACTGTATTTTGTATATTTACTGTGAGAAAAGCTCTAAATACAGGGTAGTAGGGTAAACAGTTGCATTACTTAAAGGGGTGATTGAACCCAAGAACAACTTTCCCAAAGAAACCTATAGGAAAATCACAAAAAAAAATTTCGGCCTACCATACTAAATGCAATTAGCTGCTCGAACATTTGTATGAAAAGTCAACATTTTTTTTGCGTATTTCCTATTGATTTCTTGGGGAAAGTTGTTCAGTATAATGGGTACAATCACCCCATAAAGTAATGCAACTGTTACCCTGTATAAATAAAAAGACGAAGTGCTCAGTTTTCGAATGCTCAGAAACGAATGCTTTGCTCGATTTCGAATCGAACACTCAGTTTTATCCAAAAGATGCTCCAGTAGCCATATTAGAGAATTGATAATTTGTTTACGATTAGTTTTTTTAAACTAAACCAAATTCCAACCTCTCACTATCTCTCCTCTTTAACCCTCAAACAGCGCAGACTTGTAAACTTAACCTTTTTACTATTTGGGCCCTTATCAGCTACTTATCATAAATAAATACACCGCATTTCCATTACCGATCCACTAGAGAACCCCAATTTGACTACTAAATTCTGTGCGAGGTTCCGTACATTTGCATTTCGAGTTTACGGTTCTGTTTGCGTGGTACTCGAAAAAGCAACTTCTTAATCCGTACTGCGCTCCTGGTGGAATGGCCTCCTGTTACACCGTATCATTCTATTCTATTCTATTCTTAAAATTGTGTAATGATTTTACCAATATCACATAATAAATATTAGTACTACCCGTACAGAAGAATAACTTTGAAAACTGATTTAAATAAATAGCGATTCTCTTTGCACGGCAATAAGGTGAAAAGTTGTTCGCACCCGTCCTATCGTACAATTCGCGAATAACCTACCAACCGTCACAAACGGCGCGAGTGCAAACAATGAACCGAATCGTGAGAGCTTCCTTAACATAGTCTCCCTCTTTCATTCTTTCACGTGCTGGCAGCGTTTTCAAGTCTCGCATTGACTACTCACAAAATGGCGGCAAGTCTAATGAGATTTGACCATGTAGTTTACACGGTATACCTAACCTATTGACATTCACCCCTCGTTGGTGATCAGGGACAGGCTTGCCAATATTTAGTGTTTGACGTTGCACGCTAATACATATTTCGTGAGCTCAAGGATTATTTTATGCACAAATTAAGCCACCACAAAATCCTGGAGCTTCATTGCAAACCGGGGATCAGGCTACCGACACGCGCCGCGTCCACCGATACGCAACGCGATACGGGAATGGTGAAGAACGAAGTGAATTGATGATATTTTAGTATCATTATTAGTTAATCTATTTCATTCAACTTCGATGCTGTTTTAACTAGTTAGTTAGATAAGACAACTAGGTATCTAACATATAAATCTTGTAATCATCACCCACTCCATGTCAACCGGTTGAGTTGATATTTTATACACAAATTTGATTTGTTCTGGCGACAATACAATAGTATGGTGGCTCCGGAATCGACTATTTGTGATCAATTGTATTTACCCTATTTTATTCGTAGACGTTTTATTTAGATTCCCTATGTCACTCCCACACCACACCCCGGACACTGTTTACAAAAAAGAGACATAGAGACAATGACGTCATCACATGCGAAATGGAGTCTAGGGCTGCTGTAGTAACTTTAGCTGCGTGCGGTACATGACTTTTTCGTAAATAAAACGCTTTGACACCCGTCTATTCAAAAAGAGTTTTTATCCTTCGTCCTGAGATTATATAATCTTTGTTTCGAAAACATAAATTCTAGCGTGTCAATTGTGGTGTCAATTTATGCTACTGGTAACTGCCGAGGTAAACAGAGGGCAATAGAGGGGTTGAGGTAAAAAATTGGTGGGAGGGAGTGTCCATACTGTATGTAGTAATAGATACACTTTCTTATACTGTGCCCACACTTAAGCCAAATCTAACGACACCATATAATAGGGGAGTTGACTACATAAAATATATTTTAGTTTTAACAGCTCAGTAAATAAACCGTTTGAAAATAACGCTAAACTCACATTTTCAGTAATGCTGTTGCTTGAATACTACCTATATTTTTAATAACTGGATAAACTATAAAAAGTATCGAAAGGACGACGAAAAACAATGACGTCACTATTCAATTTTTAGTACAATATTTCATACAAAGCACGCGTTTTGACGTTTGACAAAAAGTTGTTAATTTGACTGGTTGGATACTCGCGGATTATGTCCATCATGCCGTTTAGGATACAGGGCGTGCCAAAGAATAAGACATACATATATCCTATCGGTCTTATTCTTTGGGACGACTGTGTCGTGTAAAAAGCTTTGACTTATTATTATAAGGACTAGCCTTGCGGTAGCATTTCCCCTCTGCCACGGTATAAGCACAATTGATCTTGTGCATTTACATTCAATTTTACACCTTATCACTAAACGAGACAGCCTATAATTGCGAAATAATAACTTCGAACTTAAAACGTTTGGGGTTCACACGAGACTACTTTTCATGATTTTAAACATTCAAAAATAGAATCTAAAGTTATGGGGAATAAAATCCAAAGTTGCGGATTTCATGTTACCTCGCCCCCCGCAAAAAGTGGCAGAAATGTTTGTTAGTAGAATTACACGCGTAACCAGTCCACATATAAATAGTCAAAGGTAAAAAGTTCCTCTATTAGCAATATTTGCAGACACGTCGTTTGGTTACGAGACGGTGTAACAAAAGAGAACAAATAGGGAACTAACGGTACCAACTCAGCATTACTGTTTCAACGCTGTACCACAGTCTCGTTTGAATTATGGACGATTTAACTGTTCCTAACCAAGACAGGGTGTTGTGAATAGAGTACAAATTTATTCTCGATCTATGCTCGTAGTCCATTTCTAGTGCGGCGAGTGCTTAATTGCAAATGCTATCAGGTTTGCATAGCATAGCATATGCTCACGACTATATTCCCCGAGGGGGTAGTCAGAGATATTCTGAAACTTCAGAACATCCACGTTTCACCAGTAGTACCGAAACTCTATCCAGTGTGACGGGGGGTGAGCCCGTCGCCACCTAATGGACAGTGGGTACAATACATGCCTCGATATTGAAGCATGCCGGTTTCCTCACGATGTTTTCCTTCACCGAAAAGCCAGTGGTGTTACAAATCGTACATAAATTCCGAAAAACTCATTGGTACGAGTCGGTCTGGACGAGGATCGAACCATCGCCTCCTGCACGGCAGGCAAGGTTACTCGCCACTGGACCACCACGGCTTGCTTATGCACAATTACGTTCGCTAAACATACAGGGTGAAATTGACATCATTAGCATCCTTTTAAACTAAGAGTCTACCCATCAAACTGAACTTTTACTTTTACTATGGGAGCAAATAGATCGGAGCAAAAAAAAAACTGCTGCTGATGTTACTTCGGTTGGCACTTTAAGCCGTTAAGCCGGTCTGAAAAAAATCTGACACCAGGGCTTGCCAACACGATAAGAAGAAGAAGTTTCCTAATCTGTAAAATTATTTGGCTTTTCATAAAAACCTTGCACGTGACATTTTTAGCTCCATTATGAATTCTGCCTACCCTAACTGCAAGATATGCGTGATATGCAAATAAACTGCACCCCGACGTGTCTTGTTCACAACTCGTTGTAATATGAATGCGTTTCCAAGACAAAAGACGAACGAATACCTCCTTTGCATAATTGCATACGAATAGTACTGCCGGTGAGTTAGGTAGGTAAGGTACTTATACATACGTATTTAGGTATAATCACGATCATGATCATAGCTTTAAGCATAAGCATATGCTCACGACTATATTCCCCAAGGGGGTAGTCAGAGATATTCTGAAACCTTAGAACATCCACGTTTCCCCAGTAGTACCGAAACTCTGTCCAGTGTGACGGGGGGTGATCAAAGCAGTAACTGCTCCCTGAGCAACGCTGTATTAGTCAATACAAAATAAAATAAAAATTGTTGGTGTTCTAACGCCAATACCCTGTACAAGGTGTTATAATAGTAAAAATAAACATTTTAAACTTTAAAGGGGGTTGTTTAGACCATCAAACTGAACAACTTTCACTATAGAACCAACATCGAAATCGTAAAAAAAAACATCTGCTGTCCCATACATTTAGCTCGAGTAGATTTGTAGTTCAATATGGAACATCAATTTTTTTTCGCGATTTCGATATTGGCCCCATAGTGAAAGTTGTTCAGTTTGCTGGTCTAAACCATCCCCTTAAATGTTTATTTGTATTTTTGTAACATCTTGTAAAGGCTGATGATGACTGCTGAAAATTGGTGAGATCACGAAGGAGGGTCAACCGAGCCAGTGAAACACTTAAGCAACCAGCCCAAGGGCACCCTAGACTGGGTACGGCGCTCGGCATTTGGGCGTTGCTGAGACTACGCGGCGGATTGGGTAGTAAGGATCGGTGAGAAGCTAATGATGATGCAAGATAATTATAGTATTAATACTAGTTGTTAGTACAAGTAGTATTAAAACTTGTTACTTAAAAGGATGAACGTCAAGACATGGATTCCACTAATTTCCCGCTGTAGCAGGACAAAGCGGCAAAACATGAGCTTAATTTGTCGCCTAAACTTTGGCCTAGAAGCCAGACTACCTAGACTAGACCAGACAAATTAGATAACGTTAAACCTGGATATAGAGTCATACTAGATGCGTCGTAAATAAACAATCTTCTTTGATTAAATTCATTGCGGGTTCCGAAACAGATTAGAGTCATCCCCCGGGCTCGCTGAACTTTATTGTCTAGTGTTGTGAATGGTCAGCGCTGCTGTTTCTGTTTTACAGGAGTTACAGTGGAGGGAATGTGCAGTAAGCCAATGGCTGTAAAAAAATACCTGAAAATCGGATTTGTCCTACGTCTGGTGACTTATCATTGTCATCAGTCTGTCATTGTCACAAAACTCTTTCCTCAGCCTTCCTCATCCAGTCACTCCCTGTTACCTGCACGTCTAAAATGATTTCTTTACTTGCGCGCGACTTGGCTTTTTCTCATCAAGTCGCGGCAAGCGCGGCTTTCGCTCTCCGAAAAACGCGCGCATGTATAGAAATCATACTAGACGTACTGCTTCAAGTTGTCATCGAGCGAGCTGGAGGACGCCCCTATGAAATTCTCAAAACCAAACACTTTGCTTACTTACAAGAAAGTCCTTTTCTTAATTATGCTGACGGTTTTTAAGGGGATGATCAGACCATCAAATTAGACAACTGTCAACAAAAACTTATAAAGAAAAACCATAATGGACCGAGATCCGATCGTAAAATTATGTACCTATTTCTTTGGAGAACGAAATTTGATTCTAGTGAATGTTAACACAGGAGTTCATACAACAATTTAGACTTTCGACGGAGCTGTTTGCCAGGTTGGTGGAGGAACACAACCACGCACAATCGATCATAGATTACAAAAGTAACACCTTATATTTCTAATACTCGTGGTAACTACCTAATTTGCCTTAGTAAAAGTTGTAAAGTTTGATGGGTAGAGTATGTGGTTAAAAGGTTAATGATATTTTTCCTTACACCCTGTATATATCGCCACGCTTCTATTCTAGTAGGTAGCCAAGAAAAATCTAGCCGCAAGTACCTTTTCCATTAAGATTCGTGGTACAATTCCACCTCGCTCGTTCGAAATAGCATGCTACATGATGGACGTAGTTTTCCACTTGCCACTTCCATGAACTGCGCATCTGTAGTATGTCTAACTCACGCGGTTGCACTAATGAAACAACACTAGCTTAACTGAATAACTAATTCTAGTGCCTAATATTTGTCAAAGTCTACTTGTTACCTAGATATTTTGCGACTTGTTACCAACGTTGACAGATACGAAATGTTGTTGGAACCAGTACTCTAACTATTTATCTATACAGGTGTAAGGAAAAGTATCATTAACGTTTAAGAGAAGTTTATTCCGAGTCGCGCTGCAATTCTGGCGGAGTACGGACGCGTGCGTATCGGCGCGTTGGGATTGCACGTGGCTCCACCATTTTGTGAACTCTTTTGTGTTTTAACCTTAAAACAATCACTTGAGATTATAAACTACTTACATTGGCAAAACTGCCACGCTAGACTTAGTTAATACTACTGATCATTTTCCTTCATATACTATCCACATAACGAGACATTGGCTGAATTGTGATAACACATCGGATGCCACTAAACAAAAATTGAATTAAATTGAAGTTTATTCCGAATGCGTAAATTCGCGCTGCATACAAACCAAGTCTGGTGATATTTTCAATACTAACCAATTAAAGTCTATGAAATTTTTCATAAACAATCTAGAACCTAATGTCTATGCTTTTATGAAGTCAGATTTTCGTTAAAATATATAGTTTTAATGCCAGGATTAATTTAAGATTTGTATGGAAATCTTTGAAGCACTGTAACTTTAAAACTATATATTTTAACGAAAATCGGACTCGATACATGCATAGAGATTAGGTTCTAGATTGTTTCTGAAAAATTTCATTGACTTTAATTGTTTAGTATTGAAAATATCACCAGACTTCGTTTGTATCGAGCGCGCTCTGAATTATATTCCCTTAAACCACATACTCTACCCATAAAACTGAATAACTTTTATTATGGGAGCAAACCTGTCAGAACAAAAAAAAAATCAGCTGTCTCATACATTTTAGTCGAGTAGGTATTGCACTTTAGTATGGAAAAGATGTTTTTTTTGCTCTGACAGGTTTGCGATAAGTACATGTATTATATTCCTTTCTCAATTTTTTTTGTAACATTTTATATAATGTAGAAAGTGATTTAGCTCTAAGTTGGCTAGGACAGAATAACAGCGGTAGCCGGCATCCCCGTCTGCCATGCTGAGTCCTTGGCCTTTTTGTCATCATTTTGCAATATTAGATTTGCTGTGATACATTTCATGTTTTACCTAATGCTTATTAGACAAATAAACAATTTTTAGTTTAATTTATTTAATTTAATAAGCGTACTTTTGGTAACCATCGCGAACACGGCTGATTCAGATTCAGTATTCAAAGTGTAGGCTGTACAAAGTGAAATTGATATCATTAGCATTCTTTTAAACGAAGAGTCTACCCATCAAACAGAACAACTTGTACTGTGGGAGCAAACCGATCGGAGCAAAAAGAAAATCAGCTGTTCCATACTAAAATGCCTACTCGACTCAAATGTGTGCAACAGCAGATTTTTTTGTTCCGATCGGTTTGCTCCCATAGTAAAAGTTGTTCAGTTTGATGGGTAGACTCTTAGGTTAAAAGGATGCTAATGATATCAATTTCACCCTGTAGATCATCTATGTGATGGTGTTGACGCCGGTCTGCTCACATGACGGGGTGCGACTGGATGATGGAGGCCGAAGACTGGGTTTTGTAACAGGATTTGGGAGGAACCAATATTCGGCAGTGGACGACAATAGGCTGATGATGATGGTAACTATACTTTTAACTATTTATCTGACGCAATAAGATTCAAAATTACACAGATTCATAAAGCAACACTTGACAGACCCGTATAAGTTAGAGCCAAGTAGTAAACAAGTCTGGACTGCGGGTTTACTCGTGTTTACCTCCTGAATATTTATGATACAGGGGTGTCACATTTGGTCGCTACCAGGGGACTTAAATGTGAGTGGCACAAACGAAAGAGAAAAGCGGGTAAAGATGCAAGCTTAAAAAAAAAAGAAAAATTTGTTTAAAAGTTGACACTGTAGAACAGTAGTTTCCCGCCCATTTTTCGCATAGAGCTTCTAGCGGTTTTTTTGAGAACTTATTTTATTGATAATTAAACAAAAAAATATCATGACAATTGACAATACACCATGCGCGTAAAAGCTACACTGTCATCTTGTAGGCTTGCAGTTACAGAAATTTGCAAGTTACGTTACGTTGCAAACTGATAATATCTGCCATAGAACTGATAGTAGAAGAATGTTAAAATGCATACTCGACTGCCGATACCTTTTTACGAGGATTACTGCTTGATAATACTGCCGAGGTGGTCAGATAGGCATGTTAAAATTATAAGACAATAAAAAAAAAATCTATCAACCAACAGTGCTCACGGTAGCCTAAACCCAATCAATCTTCTCGGTATGAGGTATTTCCCTCACAGTGGAATCTTACAAGCCGTATAAATAAAAATATACTTAACTCTTATGATTTGAACCAAACATTCCTTTACTTAATCCCCTAAGTACACATTAATTTGCATTTTACAACGATATTCAATTAGCTATCGATTGTAAGCAACATCTTGCAAATATTTCCTATTCCATTTAATATAATATAATCTATTGAGGGGATAAGTTCAAGATAGTGATGCTGATGATAAATTCAGATAAGAAAATCATCGATCTTGAGTTTATCATTGCAAAACGACGACTCATACAATAGATATTAGAGATTTCTTTGCGAAATGTCACACTGGCTGGGTGGTAGGTGGGTGGTTTGTTTCTGTGTGTAGGGATAGTAAAATATCAACGCAGACGAAGTCAGGGGTAACAGTTAGTATTAAATTATACTTTTATGGACAACAAAAGCGTAAAGTAAATCATTTTAACGAGTTCTTACCGCGTTTTTATTGTTTTTGGAGTTCCCGATATTTCAGCAGTGTTGCAACTGCCATAATCACGGGATGATCACGGGAGTCGTTAAAATGATTAACTTTAGCTTAACAAAAGCGTGTTAAAATAATGCATATGCATATACTCACGACTGTATTCTTAGGGGGTAATCAGAGATATTCTGAAACCTCAGAACATCCACGTTTCACTAGTAGTACCGAAACTCTGTCCAGTATGACGGGGAGTGAGCCCGTCGCCACTTATAATGGACAGTGGGTACAATACAGGGTCCAACTTAATACGCTGACAGTTTTTTAAGAAGATGACCAGACCATCAAACTGAACAACTTTCTCTATAGGACCAATGGCGAAATCGCGAAAAAAAAATCTGCTGTCCCATAGAATTGGGTCGAGTAAGTTTCAGTTTAGTATGGAACAGCAGATTTTTTTTTCGCGATTTCGACATTGGTCCCATAGAGAAAGTTGTTATAAATAAATAAATAAATAAATATCTTGGACATTGTCACACAAATTATCTAGTCACATTTAAAGTACCAGAATCTAGCCTGGACTTGTGTTATGATGACTAGACAACGATATATAATACATATATAGATACAAACAACCATGACTCGGGTACAAATATTCATATTCATCATACAAATATTTGTCCCTTACGGGATTCGAACCCGCGACCCTTGGCACAGCAGGCAGGTTCACTACCGACTGTGCTATCGGGCCGTCGCCCGTTCAGTTTGATGGTCTGATCATCCCCTTAAAAAAGTGTCAGCATATTAAGAAGGACCCTATACATGCCTCGAAACAACATTGCACAACCTTGCCTGCAATGCCTTGATACAATTATGTTACTTTAAATACTTAACTCTTTGACTAAAATGTTAAACGAAGCAGTTTTACCACCTGCTATGAACCTGACACTTTTCTCTTATAAACTGCATACCATCGCGTACATTTGAGAATGCAGCATGCAATTCATAACATCACATTTCACAATTGCACAAAACTAAGCGTTATAGTCAAGTTATAGTCTAAATAATACAATGCAATTTCCAAGAGATGCTCCCAAAATAACATAAGAGAATAATTTAAACTCTCGCGTTCATTTCACAGAAATAATACAGTCGGATCTTGTTCAAACAAGAATACATTTTAGGTAAGTAACAAATTAAACAGAACTATAAGGCTCTGAACGAAGCACGATTTTCGGTTGCGTTTTTTAATAATCGATTTTTTTTTTTCTGTAATATCTCATAGACACCCAAAAATACTACAGTACGGGCAGCATGGAGGCGCGCGTATTTAATCGTATTTTAAGCGATACCAAGTCGGTATCTATGTGAAAGTTAGATAAAAGGAGCGATAAAACGTTTATATCGGCGCCATGCTGCTCGTGCCGGAGGAATACAGCAGTAGAAAATGACAAAATTTCTATGGCGATTATGAATCTTTCGAACACGATTTTGAACGTGCGAGTGTTAAAAATCGCACTCCTGGTCCTCCTTCTGAACTTTCGTTTGTATCGCAGACAAGCTCTAACTACGCGATATCCCCAAAATAGATAAAATAATGCTCACAGACACATACATTGTTATGATCCCAAACGTGGGCTAGCACAGAATAAACAGTAGATTTTACCTACTATGCTTTTCATTATTGAAACCATAACACAACGAAAGGCAACATATCACTTACCTACCTAAAATCTATGAGCCAACTGGGATGAAAAACTTGATCGCGATAATCCATTTGAAAGTTACATTTTTTTTACATATCATCGGAAAATCTGTGAGCACTGCTATCGAATAGTGATATATGGAAATTCTAAATATACTCTATTTTTCCGACACTCTTCTTTCTTTCTGTAAGATGCAAAATCATGAATGTGCATGAAAATAATTAATGGTTGCGATTCCATCCAATCGAATTCTATTCGAAGCCTAAAGTTAAAATACTATTTAATTGTCTGTTCAATTGGCCCTTGTCTAAATAAACATTATTCAATGATTAATATTTAAATTGGTGTTCGAATACGCACGAACAACATGCCATGTACCAGAGTTTTTCTAACTTTTGTACGCAATACTTACGCTCTCAAACGGTGAAAGAAAACATCGTGAGGAAGCCTGCATACGATGAAGAAGAAATTCTGATGCGTATGTGAAGTCTACCAATCCGCATTGGGCACGCGCGGTGGACTTTAGACCAGCGGATCCCGAATTCTTTTGGCTACGGAACCCTTTTTGGTTCACCGTTTTTGGCCGTTTTTAGCTCAAGTAAGAAGTAAACTTACCGTAACATTTTTTTTTTACGTGAAATCACACCATACTGAGGCTTTTTGGCTTGGTGCTCGCATCTTGTAAGTTTAACATTAAAAGAAGGACTTTTTACCGTTGGCTTAGAACTTCTTTTTACATACTTTCTACTAGTGAAACGTGGATGTTCTGTGGTTTCAGAATATCTCTGACTATCCCCTTCGGGGAATATGCTATGCTGCTATGCTTTAAGATAAAAATTGACAGACACATTCCGCAGTCCGTCGTCCCTCAGACCTTGCTACCCGACGCGAACTCATACTTACACTCGCGAGCGGAACCTACATAGGTAGGTACCTAAACCCAATTTCGGACTCAAACATTTAAAAATAAGATAATTTGAATCTGAATAATAATTACGTCCATTAATAAAATCACCTTACCTAAATATATCAAAGGTGAAGCTATTTACAATATCTTGCTAGACAAGAACAAAATCATCGAAATCTTGAAAAAAACCGCCATACTCCTGTCGTGGGACATTTGATGATGATGATTCGAAACGATTCTGACAAATCACCATAAATTTTCTTCAGTCTTTGTTCTAGCATGCACTTTTCAAATGCACTCCTGTAAAATCATGTTGAACAAGAGTTCGTGAAGAACTTAACCTCCCAACTTGATAAACAAAACAAAAGGAACATCGGGCGACCTAACAGTTTGCTAAGGGCTAAGTTCAAGCAGGTTAAACTCTTAACTTAACGCCAACTTGAAACCGCATCAAGTACTGACCACCGATGTAAAGTTAACATGGAAGAGTATGTTTTCCTCGGACGGCCTCTCCCAACACTTCCGCTCACCTTTGCTTTGCTCCCTCGACCGATACTTCCATTCAAATCCGATGTTCACTGTTCTTGTAAATGTTAAAAAGTATTACTACCCCATTCAGATCCAATTATCCCAAAGGGATGTTTCGTGTACCTTTTTTTTGTATGTACACCTATTTAAATTAGATTAACCCCCGCCCCCATTTTATCTTTAAGGGTATATTACTGTTGGCGCGCTCCATACAAACGGAGTCTGGTGATATTTTAAATACTAACCAATTAAACTCAATGAAATTTTGCAGAAACAATCTAGAAACAAATTTCTATGCTTGTATCGTGTCAGATTTTCCTTAAAATGTACAGTTTTAAAGTTACAGTGCCTCAAATATTTCCATACAAATCTTAAATTAATCCTAGAATTGAAACTGTATATTTGAACGAAAATCGGACACGATACAAGCATAGATATTTGTTTCTAGATTGTTTCTGCAAAATTTCATTGAATTTAATCGGTTAGTATTGAAAATATCACCAAACTTCGTTTGTATGCAGCGCGCATTTACGCATTCGGAATAAACTTCTCTTAAAGTAACGATCACGAGCGAAAGCTGATGCTATGAAACTTTGTAGTTTACCTATACTTCATTCCAAATAAGGACGACGACATTTTCCGATTCCTATTTAGCTTTCTGGCTATTTCTGATTACCAAATGTAATTAATTTATTGGATACAAATACTATCCGACATATCTTGGATGCTACTAAAGCTTGTTCCAAGAATAATTGAGAGGAAGTGTTTCAAATCTCTGTTTCTGTAATGCAAAATAGCCTTAAAAATTCTTTGCTATTTTGAATGGAGTATAGAGTCTGAGAAGAAAGACTGATTGCAATCAGTAGGGCTAGAATGCCACGGAACCCTAATAACATAAACCGAAGCAATTGAAGATGTATTCAGGCATTCCAAAAAGGATATTTAAATTAAGATTCATACTTTATATCCGTGTAAAACTATCGCTGCAACTTATAATTGTCCAATTGATTTAGAAAGTCGTACTTCTGACCAAGTTTGCGTGAAACCAGGCTTTGACGCTTTAGGTCGGAACTTACCAGGGTAAGTTTAGCTTTTCCAGACGATGGAAGAACAAATAAACAAGTTTGAAATTAAAATGAGCATGATTTCTTGATAGGTACCTAACTTCTTCTTTTTCAATTAATTACTTTATGCTGTTAGTACAAGAGATAAGAGGAAGTCAAAGTCAAAAGTGTTATCGCTGTAGAGTAGATGCGGCCAGAAACTCTACAACATAACACGACTTTATAACTATTACAATATAAATTCTTAAGCTAAAGTTATGTATACAATAATAAATAGTCTATTTAATAAAATAATTGATACAACACAGTTAAGTAAATAAACTATAAGCTAGTGACCGCGGACCCAAGCATTTTGATCATTTAAATAATCATCCAATTTATAATATGCTTTTTTACAGAGGACTTTAATTGTTTTTTTCATCAAGGAATTTTTGTAGCCATCAGCTGCGAGGCTGATTCAGTATTCATAGGATGTAGAGCATTTCTGTGATGGGGATCGACCAGGTCTGCCTGCATAACTCCAGTCGGTTTAGGAGTTACTGCTTCAGATCATCAAACTGAACAACTTTCACTATGGAGCCAGCATCGAAATCTCGAAAAGAAACACTAGTTTCATACAAAACTACGGTACCACTACCAACTCGACTCATATGTATGGGACAGCTGATTTTTTTTCGCGATTTCGAAGTTGGCTCCATAGTGAAAGTTGTTCAGTTTGATGGTCTGAAGCACCCCCTAAAGGCTCCAACAGGGATTTTTTTACAACCTAGCCCTTTTTAATAACCTGAAAAATTCAAATATTATCCAAGAAAAAAAATTTTATCATTCTATTAGCTTTCCCTTTCACTTGCTCATTGTATTTACAAAATTTTGATATTTTTGAAACCACGATAGGTAAACTGTAGTTTCAGAAATGTTTTTATTCACCCCGAAAGGGGTAATGGTCGTGAGTTTATGTATGTGATTGAAAAACATCCTTCGCCACCAAATTACATTTCAACATGTTTAAAACTCAAAATTAGAATTTCGTATTTCTAAAATAACTCAACGAAATCAAAATTCGTCCCCTATCCCCTACATGGTTCCGACTACTGAATATTTATCAACCCCCGGAAACGGAACACAGCTGCGGACAATCTGAATTTGACGTGTTTTTATATATGTATATTTTATGTAGTTAAACAATATGACATTTTGACATACTGATATTAAAAGTGCTTATCTGAAAACGAACAATGATTAATTTTAGCCTTTGACTATTTATATATTGACTTGTTACGCGTGTAATTCTACTAACAAACATTTCTGCCACTTTTTGCGGGGGGCGAGGTAACATGAAATCCGCAACTTTGGATTTTATTCCCCATAACTTTAGAATCTAATTTTGAATGTTAAAAATCATGAAAAGTAGTCTCGTGTGAACCCCAAACGTTCTAAGTTCGAAGTTATTATTTCGCAATTATAGGCTGTCTCGTTTAGTGATTTATCTTGTGCATTTACATTCAATTTTACACCTTGTAAAATTGAATGTAAATGCACAAGATAAATTGTGCTTATACCGTGGCAGAGGGGAAATGCTACCGCAAGGCTAGTCCTTCTAATAATTAGTCAAAGATTTTAGCAAATGGGTATGCATATGAGTAAGGTTGTATGGAGAAAAATTTTCATTTTTTTGTTGATCGGCCAGTAATAAAGCTTACATATACTCTATGTCAAATAAAGACGAAAAAAAGAAGATCACAGAAGCAGGACCACGAAATAAAAATTCCAGACACTTATGTCAGTGTTTGATGATATATGATTTGACCGATTTTAAAGACGAACCACATGTGCACACCACTGCTTCTTTAGGTCTTTCAACATCACCATTTTGTTGTTTGATGCAATATTCGTATTTATTGAAAGTGTACTATAAAGAACCCTTTTTATCTTCTTTTCGCCCCTATTTGGAATCGAGTATAGGTTTTTAGAGGACATCAAAATACATTAAAAAACATCACATTCACTGCTAGGCTGCATCGGAGCTGTGCTATTAAGGTACAAATAGCTTCTAAGGTTGTATGGGAGAAATCGTCTTTTAGCGCTAAGACCGCCTTGTTTTGTATCTTCTATATTTCTTTACGGTATATTTTGCTGAATAGGTAATATGTTTCGATTGATTGATTGAAAATGAGTTGATTCTTACTTGACTTTGGTTACTTTTTCATGAACCTGTAGAGCAAAATATCTTAGCTCCGATACGAGCTAGGCCATAAGCATTCATTACAATATGTTTGTTTTTATAGTACTATAATTATACAATACTTTGATTGGTGGCCGCGACTGTTAAAAAAAAGACAATACCTTTGGTGGCCGCGACTGTTAGAAACATGACAATACTACTTTACTCATACCCATTTATGTTTAACGACTACGTTGTTCTTAGTCATCATCAACATCAGGCAGACCACAGGCCTACCCTCAGGGAGGGTGTATGGGCATCAGACCACCACGCGTGCTCAATGCGGATTTTCAGACTTCACATACGCATCAGAATTTCTTCTTCAGCGTATGCAGGTTTCCTCACGATGTTTTCCCGAGAACAGCCGGCATTGCGTATAAAACTAAGAGGAAGGATCTCTCTTTAAGACTAGAGTGAGCCATACCAATTGTAAAGTGTCCACTTTTTTGACGTTTAGGTTTGAGTGTGTGGTGTCAAGTAGTATGAACAAAAGGCACCGAGTGACATATGACCTTTACGGTCACTTTTCACACACACGCTCAAAAAAAAGTGGACAGCCGCATAAACAAATATCTATAGTTCCATCTCCTTCTACTATTAAAGGTATGTCATAAGACAAAAGAGACCAACTACAATCGTAAATTTATGCGTACTCTATGGAGATCCTTCCTCTTAGGTATATAACTAAGAGAAAGGATCTCTCTTTAAGACGTATATAACTAAGAAAAACTAATTGTTACATACTTGGCATGTCATCCGTGATCACCTAAATAAAAAAAACATCCAAGTGATTTAAATATGACCTGTCTAGAAAGCAGGTTACGTTTCCCCTCAAAAACATAGCAAAACCACCATAATTCCTAATTCGGTAATAAGAAATTTATATCTATACTCCATTCGAAATAGCAGCGAAATTATAAGGCTATTTTGAATTACAAAAACAGAGATTTAAAACTTTTAGGGCCTGTTTCACCACTTCCGAATAAGTTCTTGTTAGCTTATCCGACAGCTCACCCGAAATATTCTTCATACAAAATTTGTCAAATGAGCAGAACTTATGCGGAAGTGGTGAAACAAGCCCTGACTCTCACTTATTCTTAGAACAGCTTTAGTACCGTCCAAGAAATGTCGGATAGTATATCTTTCAGATAAATAAATGCTATTTGCTAATCAGAATTGCCTAGGAAAATCCCTTTGTCCTTTCGAATTTATTGATTCTACATGTATGCCATGTTAGCTTAATCAAATTAAAGATTGAAAAAGTCGGGCGGCGAGCGGGATTCGAACCCACGGCCTGCCTATCCGGGGCATGCTCCACTCCAACAGAGCTGTCGGCGCCCCGCAAGCTACGACGGCTCTTTGTCCTTATTTGGAATGAAGTAAGCTATATGCTATTTAGCTAGTCTATTTCTTAACATTATCCTATAAAATTCTAAACCATTAGTCTGAAATGGTCTGAAATAGCTTTAAAAAAAAGAGCTGGAATCTAAAAGGTACAAATTTGCCTGTTGTCGGGTTAAATTTAGTACATCCATAAGTCTCTGTTAGCTACGATAAAACGATCTGTACTACAAACGAAGGCTTATAGATTTCGTAATTTTTAACCTTACTATGTGGTCTTAAGGGTTAGGTAAAGGGACTTGTAAAGGTTGTAGCGAAAGTTTATACGGGTCGGTATTTCAGAGGCTGATCAGAGGCTCTTAAATTTAACAGCGCTGATAGGAGAATTTAGTTTTTGAGAAAAGTTCCACATGCTTTGTTTTAGTATCAAAATTTGACAAAAATAGCGGTTTAGATGCTTCATTCACGGGAGGCTTCTAACAAAGAAAATAAACATTATAATTTTTTGATTTTGGTAAAGCCAAGCAAAAAGGGATTTTAGAAAATTTTTGTTTAAGGCGCCGTAGTAGGACGAAAAACCTTGGCGGCTTCATTTTTCAACCAGATTTATTCAATTTACCGAAACTAAAGACATAACTCAGTATTCTTGAATAGTTAGTATCAATTATTTTATTAAATAGACTTATAGTATCAATTATTTTATTAAATAGACTATGTATTATTGTATACATAGCTTTAGCTTAAGAATTTATATTGTAATAGTTATTAAGTCGTGTTATGTTGTAGAGTTTCTGGCCGCATCTTCTCTACAGCGACAACACGTTCCGACGCGGTGGTAGCTTTAAAAAAGATTTGACGTTTGATAAGTGTGCTGTAAGCTCCTATATTGAATAAATTATATTGACTTTGACTTTGAGTTTATCTAGTGAAATCATAAATTGAATACGCGATTGGAATTACTTCACTAGATAGAAAATTGTCACAAAGATGTCGTATTTCATGTATTATTAAACATTATTCTCGTTTTAGAAGAACTTATAATAGTTTCCGATTTTTACTATTTATACTCAAAAATTCATCATTAGTTTATCTTGTGAAATCATAAGAAAAATCTATAAAAGTACTTTTGTTAATTCCTTTTAATCGAAAATACGGCACACGCACACGCACATACTTTTCGGGGGGCTGGGCAATCGCGTTTCTCATAGAAAATATTCGTCTATGGCCCCTTAACGACTAGGTTACAGGCCAGACCTACCCTCATGAAGGGTGTATGGGCATCAGTCCACTACGCGTGCCCAATACGGATTGGTAGACTTCACACACTCATCAGAATTTCTTCTCCAGCGTATGCAGGTTTCCTCACGATGTTTTCTTGCACCGTTGACCAGTGACCGATTGAGAGCATATAAGTTAGAAAAACTCATTTACATACATGGCATGTCATCCGTGATCACCCAAAATAAAAACACCATCCAGGTGAAATAGGACCTGACTTCAAATTAGAATTAGAAGTTATTCGGTACTCATAACTCTTTTTACCCGATTTCTCTTATACGTAAGCTTTGGAAGGTTTAGAGATAAATAATTTTAAATTCGTTTTGAAATATATAGGGTCCAACTTAATAAGGTGATCAGACCATTAAACTGATCTACTTTCTCCAAGGGACCAACAGTGAAAGAAAAATTGAATTCTACTCGACATTTGGGTCGAGTATTGCTTTTCTTATGAAACAAAAGTTTTTGTTTTTTCGCGAATTTCACATTAGTCCCTTAGAGAAAGTTGTTCAGTTTGATGCTCTGATCATACTAGGGTATGATAGGGTATAAGAACCGTTAGTATTGGGATGTGTTTAGGATGATTTAATTTTATTATGTGAAAAGGATGGTTACTAGTCTGTGTTCATAGTCCAGTTATGTCACAATATTAAAGATGGGCCCCTAACTACTGAGACAAAAAGTCTCAATAATTCGGTACCGAACTAGCTACCGAACTAATGAGATTAGACGTTCTTAACGGCTATAGAACACGCAAAAAAAAACCAGCACCAAAAAGTCTATAAAAATTCGGTATCGAACTTACTACCGAACTACTGAGATTAGACGTCCATAACTGCTACTTTGCACGCACAAAACCTGACATTTTAATACCAATAACAAACATTTAAAAAATACATCATTAATAATATTACAGTTCACCATCTACCTTCCCGAAGTACATTTTTATCTCGACTCCAGCACACGTCTCCTCGCTGCGAAGATCGATCAACGTCATTTCGACCACAGTCCTCGTTCAATCAAACCCTGACTTCGTTCAGGTGAGAGTTATTATGCGACAGTATTTTATTTTATGTCGTTTTGGTAATACGCTTCCTTTTGTGTGTGAAAGGGTTTAAGGCGCCTTAGGCTGAGGCAATAATTTTACTATGAGAACTACGTCAGCCTAGCCCGCCGCGCGCAAAGCGCATGCATATTTTCGATTAAATACTGTTAATTTCAGTACTCTTCCATTCATAAATCAAGGTGTTGTTTGTAATATTTTATGTGTACAGGGTGTAACAAAATACCCTAGTAATACTTAAGGGGGTGCTTCAGACCATCAAACTAAACAACTTACACTATGGAGCCAACATTGAAATCGCGAAAAAAATCCGCTCTATCACACAAAACTGCAGTACCGTCTCGACTCAAATGTATGGACAGTAGATTTTTTAATTTTTATATTTTTTTTGACGTTGGCTCCATAGTGAAAGTTGTTCAGTTTGATGGTCTGAAGCTCCTCCTTAAGTATTACCAGGGTCTTTTGTTAAACCCTTTAGTTAACGTTAAGTTTTAGTTTAAGGAAGTTAGGACTTTGTAAGTATTTTTTATTATTATTAAATTCAATGTTAGAAGCCAAGAGATAGAAGAGATAAAATAATAAAAACCACTCCTTGATTTATGAATATCTAACATTCATTCTTATTGTAGCTCCAACTTCAAGATACTTCTAACATTAAAATTTCTGTACCTACTTCTTTGAAAATTATTGCATTCACTACCTACTTACCTAGATAAACTACTGGTTAGTATTGTGAGAATAATTCCAAAATATATAAAACTAACGATGTTATTCGGGAATGAGAAAATAATATTTAAATGTTAAATTGTTTTTTTCTATCGAGTGTAGTATTTCCAAACCGTTTATAAAATTTTTGATTTCACTAGAAAAACTACCCAAGAATAATATATTTTTCGCTTCATTAATTTGATCAGTAATACGGTGGTTTGAAAAAGAAGAGATCCTTTCCCAGTTACTTTCTGGACGTATAGCGCCTTAACATAAATGAAAGTTAAGTAAGAACACGTCAATTTATCCTAAGTTTACTAAAACAGCCAATCTCCCCACTAAAATTATCCCTCAAATTAATTAACAAACCAACCAAATTATTACTAGAAACGCAGTACAGAATTAACTCGCTCGTTAATAATTCGATTATCAAACTGCACACTAGATTAACTTCGCTACATCAACGACAATTAACACTGTCTACAAATCTCTGCCTATCCCTCTGTGGGTACGGCGTGAAGATAGAAGATAATGACCTCTTCACGGACGGTAAATTTTCAAGTGTAATAAGTTGTGAACAATGGACCTTAATATGAGGTCGTGGTGATATGTGAGTTTTAAGTTTGGTTTTATAGCTGTTGCTATTCTACGGATTTTAGCACAGAAAATATTTTCGAGAATTTTTTTTCCTGTCTGCAAGAGCTTTAAAACGATAAGACCTTCAGCATTTCCCCTCTGCCACGGTATAAGCACAATTGATCTTGTGCATTTACATTCAATTTTACACCTTATCACTAAACGAGACAGCCTATAATTGCGAAATAATAACTTCGAACTTAGAACGTTTGGGGTTCACACGAGACTACTTTTCATCATTTTTAACATTCAAAATTAGAATCTAAAGTTATGGGGAATAAAATCCAAAGTTGCGGAATTCATATTACCTCGCCCCCCGCAAAAAGTGGCAGAAATGTTTGTTAGTAGAATTACACGCGTAACCAGTCCACATAATAAATAGTCAAAGTACGTACTATAAGGTTTATAATTGTGTTACTTTGACTATCCGCCACTGCCACACGTCTCTTCTGTATAAATCCCGCCTTAAACAAGGTGCTTCAGACCATCAAACTGAACAACTTTCGCTATGGAGGAATACATTTCTTGGATAGAAAGCATTATGTACTACTCGACACAAATGTATGGAACAGCTTTATTTTTCTTTGAGATTTCGATATTGGCTCCATATAGAATTTAATATTATATACTCTGTATTTATATCATCGAACTAACTATGATATAAGAAGAAATTAGAGATAATTTAGAACTTGTTTATTGTAAGAATATAATTTTCTATTAATAATAATTATTAATTTTTTATAATTATTTCAAGTTACGTAAAGGAACATTAAATTTAAAAAAATATTTTGAACTATCTTTTTCTACGATGTGGTGCAGATCGAGTCTGATTACAGAACTAACTTTTAAACGAATTAAAAAAAAGGAGGTGTTATTAATTCGGCAATTTGTGACATATGACTTGCGACACTTGTTACACGATTAATAAAGAATAATAATTTAATTTATTTTATGTATTCAGTGTGAATACTATTCATTCATTGCGCTCGTTGGCGTACTGGAGCTTCGGTATTGGATTCGGTATTTAATTTATACTTCAAAAAACCTTTTAAAATCGTTACCGTGATCGTTTAAAGTGCACAAAGTACTGCACAAAAATTTTAATTAAAATAAATTAAATAATATGACTAGATAATAAATGTTCCCTATTAAGCAAACAGTCGTTGGCGTGCATTAAAATAATAATTCTACAAAGATAATTGACAAGGCCGCATGCGTACGCGCAGACCGACAACCTGCTGACAGTCGGCTTGGAATCTTAAGTTTTAGGGTTCCGTGAAGAACCTATTTGCGTTAAATTTTCAGCAAACACAGCGATTTAATAAAAACGAGCTTTTACCCGCGACTTCGTCCGCACAAATTATATACTAGTTTTTAATCATCATAAGTTTAAAAAAAAAAAGTATCATCAAAATCGTTTCAGTTGTCTTTGCGTGATGCCCGAACAAATTCGAAAATTGGTGATTTGGAGCCAGGGTCACCTAAAAACCGTTTCGTATTTTTTTTTTTGTATAAATATCTTCTATGCTTATGCTTTTTGACCCGCGACTTTATCCGCGTAGATTTGTCTCCTTCAGTAGGCCTCGCATGCCACCCCCGAGAAAACAATAAAATCGAGATGTACCTCCATCCTTATTATTTTACGTATGCCAGAAAGAGAGCGCATGACGTTTTTCTCGTTTAAACGCTGTGTCGTGGGTGGCATGCTAGCCGTGCAGGGGTCGATTTTCGAAAAATCCTTTCTTAGTGCACCTCTACATCCTCTGTAGAATAAATAGTCCAAATTTCATGTTTCTATCTTAAGCGGTTTAGACTACAGTTTAATATGGAACAGCAGTTTATTTTAGTGATTTTAGGTTGGCTCAAAGAAAAAATTTTCAATGCTCACTGTGCGGAACCTTTTAATCCTAGATTGACTCGAACTTGGCCAGTTTCAAGTAAATGCCAGTGCAATAATCATAAGTAGATTTTAATCTTTTTTTTAATTTAAAGGGTAATGTTTGTTTTTGATGTTGATATGTGCATGAAGATAATTCATTGCCTTTTACCGTCGGCATATGAAGGGTTAAGAATTTAACTTTAAAATAAAGTTTTTTTTTAAAGTAGATAAAATTTATAGTCATATTTAATACAGAGATATTTTATGTTAAAAACGACTTATGAATTTGAAATTGGCTAGATGTCTGGGTCGTAGCAGTTCGCAATAAATTGTCTGTACCTGCCCCAATGGGAAATGAGCGTGAATATATTTATAAGACTTTTTAAGAAAAAGTAAAAACTTGTCCCAATATTTTTTTTATTTCAACACGTAGGGTTCAGCCAAAGGACGCTACCTTTTTTTAAGGGGATATAATTCGGAGCGCGCTCCATACAAACGTACTATGGTGATATTTTCAATACTAACCAATTAAAGCCAATGAAATTTTGATGAAACAATCTTGAAACAAATCTCTATGCTTGTATGGAGTCCGATTTTCGTTAAAATATACAGTTTCAATGCTAAGATTAATTTAAGATTTGTATGGAAATCTTTCAGGCACTGTAACTTTAAAACTATACATTTTAACGAAAATCTGACTCTATACGAGCATAGAAATTTGTTTTTAGATTGATTCTGAAACATTTCATTGAGTTTAATTGGTTAGTATTGAAAATATCACTATAGTACGTTTGTATGGAGCGCGCTCCGAATTATATCCTCTTAAGCACCTTAGGTCCCGGGTCCGTTTTACCGTTAGTCCCGTTTTGGCCTATTTTCAAAGCAAAGTTTGAAAATAACGCTTTTTTGGAAAATCGTGTATTACCCGACTGCCCCAGAAGAAGGATTATGTTTTCCGAGTATACAGGGTCCTTCTTAATATGCTGACACTTTTTTAAGGGGATGATCAGACCGTTAAACTTAATAATTTTCTTTATGGCACCAATAACGAAATCGCGAAAAAAAATCGTCTCTTCCAAACTACAAACCTACTTGAGCCAAATGTATGGGACGGCTGATGCCATAGAGAAAGTTGTTCAGTTTGATGGTCTGATCATCCCCTTAAAAAAAGTGTCAGCATATTAAGACGGACCCTATACTATATGTATATTTTATTTACAATTATTCAAGTTGATCTTCTCTACAGCGACAACACGTTCCGACGCGGTGGTAGCTTTAAAAAAGATTTGACGTTTGATACTCGTAAGTGTGCTGTAAGCTCCTATATTGAATAAATTATATTGACTTTGACTTTGACTTTTTAAGAATCTTTATTATTCTCAAAGGAATTCGTTCCTATTTTTATCCTTCGTCCTATTTTTCGTCCGTTAATTCCTCTACCCTAAGGTTGTCTGGAAGAAATCTCTTTTTCTGATTTTTAACTCTTTATCTGTATTCAAATGTATGTTCTGTTTTGGTGTGCAATAAAGTATAATTGAATTGAATTGAAAGGAATAAGAATAATTCACTTACATGAGAACTTAAAAAATATTATACAGGATGTAACAAAATAGCAACATTTAATTACTATCCTATTATATCCCAGGAAAGATGACGGCAAAAATATGTTAGTTGTGACGAATCAATAATCGAGACTATATAGGTCTATAGCTCAACGATCCAGAAAATTAGCGGCTAAGTTCGTGTCGGGCCACGCGCAGGGTAGGGTTCCGTGGTTGCCCGTCACAATATACGGACTTAAAAGGGGCCTTTTAGTTTTTTACTATGGTTTAACGGCTAATAAAGTCTAAAAAGTACATTTTATAAGTTTACTTCTACTTTCTAGTTCTATACTCTATTCAAAATAGCAAAGAAATTTTAAGGCTATTTTGCATTACAGAAACAGAGATTTGAAACACTTCCTTTCACTTATTCTTAGAACAGCTTTAGTAACGTCCAAGATATGTCGGATAGTAAATTTATCCAATAAATTAATTACATTCGGCAATCAGAATTAGCCTGAAAGCTAAATAGGAATCGGAAAATCTCGTCGTCCTTATTTGGAATGAAGTATGTATAAGCATCTTTGAGATAAGCCGCGGACAGACGGACGGACAAGGCGAAACTATAAAGGTTCCTTGTTGACTACGGAACCCTAAAAACTTAGCCGTTATTTCGACACTTAATTTCTTGTACATGGCTGAATCAGTTTCGATAGAAACGAGCATTAAGGTTGTAACAGATTTGCTGGGCGAGGCGATTAAATATCCGCTTCAATGGATCATACAGGATAATGTAGCAGGGTTCACACACGCGATCGAACGCCGCGATTTCCATACGAAACGAGGCAGCGAGGCGGTAATTTCATCGCCCGTCTAGTAAATAATCGTGCCTCTGTACTGTATCGTAGTGACCAGACCGCATATACGGTCTTTTGTTGCGGTTTTAAGGGTATGATCAGACTATCAAACTGAACAAATTTCTTTATGGGACCAAAATCGAAATAGCAACAAAAAATTTGCAGTCCCATACAAAACCTGCAAATCTACTCGAAATGATATCAATACTGGTCCCATAGAGAAAGTTATTCAGATTGATGGTCTGGTTATCCCCTTCAAAACAATGATACTAGCGCAGTGCTACCACTGTGGTGTGGTGTGTGGTAACAGTGCGATACAATCCTGTCTCACCGGGCGAGTCGTGCGCACTGCGGCTCATAAGTTGCTGACCTACCTCGTAGATCTTCAGCAGCCAAAGTGTTACGCATGAACGAAAATTAGAGTGGCACTGAATTAGACTCTCAAATGGGGTCACGAATGAGTCAAATGGACAATGGACACAATACAGGATCCTTCATAATATGCTGACACTTTTTTCAAGGTATGATCAGACCGTCAAACTGAACAACTTTCTCTATGGCACCAAAATCGTAATCGAGAAAAAAAAATCAGCTGTTCTATTCAAAACTGCAATCCTACTTGAGCCGAATGTATAGGACAGCTGATTTTTTTTCGCGATTTCGATGTTGTTCCAATAGAGAAAGTTGTTCAGTTTGATGGTCTGGACATTCTCTTGAAAAGTGTCAGCATCAGGTACTTGCGAAGTTAAACTTAATTAAACAACCATCAGCTAACCTAAATCTTAAACAGTATTTTAGGAAAGTCTAAAACTCCGATAAAATCTTAATTGTATCCCCTGAAGACCTGTCAACGTCGCCCGTTGGCTTCACGCCAGCAGCGGTCCAGATCACAATTATTGGTGTACATTCTACTTCGCTCTTATTTTCTGCACCCTGTAGGTTAGGGATGTTATAGATCGAGCTTAACCGTATCCGACAATGTCGGATAAAGTTTTTCTAATAAAATTAACGAATAATCAACGATTTAGAGTAAACTGTACGAGATGAGTTGCATTTATCATTATCCCTAGCTCGGCAGTAAAGGAAAACATCTTGAGGGAATCTGCATACAAGAATGAAAAGAATAAAAAATAGCCTCAGTTCGTCGGTATGTGGGTGAGCTTGGGGAGAACACAATAGACCAGCAATGGTTGCAGTGTTACACGATGAATCTTGCTTGCAATAACCTTGCCAACAACAACAAACTGTATGAGTTGTAACTCTGAAAGACTTAACCAAATTGAAGATTGAATAGCACCGAATAGTATTGTGAATGTTTAGTAGAAGGCGGGCTCGAACCAGCAACCTGCCTATTCGGGGCATGCTTTATCGAAGCTACCTCAACCTCACAACTTCTTAGAGCTGCCAAATTTTGATTTTTGGTGAACACTTATATATTTTGCGATGTTTCAGAATACTAAGACTAATTGAAATCTATGAAATTCTGCCCTCTAGAGATAAAAAATACAAGTTTAATTTTCTTATCCTTATTTTCATAAACATTTATTAAAAAGTAGAAAAAGCTTTCCTAAATGTGAGACTCCTCGCATAAATAGCCATCAATTTTATTGATTGTCTGTATCCGAATCCGAAATCGGATGTGCGTGTGACATCCCTAGAAATTTCTGAACCTTGTAGATTACTTGCTGTGTTCTTGGCAGTGTTTTGGTTGTCATGTAACAGGAAAACTGTTATTATTTCGCGTTTTGTTTATTGAAAGTCTCTTTGTGTTTACGAGGTATTGTTTGGATGAGGATTTTGCAATTCTAAGTCATTTTAGATTTCTTGTACTTTCTTAGGCGTGAAATGTCTGGATTTTTTTCTTTTCTGGGGTGCGACAGGGTGATGAAAACTGATACCGAACTTTTCTGTACGATGTGTTTTTTTTGCGATTTCAGGTTTGCTTCCATAGTAAAAGTTGTTCAGTTTGATATATAGTCTTAATTCAAATGTTTGCCAATGACATCAAATTCACCCTTTAGTAAAGAATAGGCAATGCAATATTAGCATTATTAGGGTTCACCTATTGTTAGGGCCTGTTTTACCAATTCTGGATAAGTCATTGTTAGCTTATTCAACAGATCGTTTCATATATTAAGAGAGATATGTCAAATTATCCGAAATATCCAACAAGAACTTATCCAGAGGTGGTGAAAAAGGCCCTTAATCTCTTCGTTTATCCACAACTAAGTCTATAAGTAGATAGCTTTTGATTGCAACTTTATCCGTATAGATTTCGGAAAATTTTAACATCCCGTTGCTCCCATGTAGGGGTTGATTTTGGAAAAATATTTTCTTAATGCAGAAAGTAGTTTCTTAGGAAATCCTCTGTAGAATGTACAGGGTCCAACTTAATATGCTGACAGTTTTTAAGAGGATGATCAGACCATTAAACTGAACAACTTTCTCTATGCAACCAACATCGAAATCGGGAAAAAAAATTTGCTGTTGAGATTTTGATCTAGTAGGATTGCAGTTTTGTATGAAACAGCTGACTTTTCTTCGCGATTTCGACCTTAGTCCCATGGAGAAAGTTGTTCAGTTTGATGGTCTGATCATTCCTTTAAAAGTGGCAGCATATTAATAAGGGTCATTATAATGTGCTGCCACTGTCTACAGGGTGTTAGGGTAAACAGTTGTATTACTTTAAGGGGTGATTGTACCCATGATACTGAACAACTTAAAAAAAACCTACAGGAAATTCGCAATTTTTTTTTTCAAATTTTCGTACAAACGTTTGATCAGCTGATTACATTTAGTATGGAAAGTCGAATTTTTTTTTTGCTAATTTCCTCTTTGCACTGTGATGGGGGGTGGCAACGGGCTCACCCCCCATCACACTGGTCAGAGATTCGGTACTACTGGTGAAACGTGGATGTTCTGAGGTTTCAGAATATCTCTGACTACCCCCTCGGGGAATATAGTCGTGAGAATATGCTATGCTATGCTATGAATTTCCTATAGGTTTCTTAGGGAAAGTGGTTCAGTTTCATGGGTACAATCACTCCTTAAAGTAATGCAACTGTTTACCCTAACACTCTGTATACTAACTCATATTTCTAACTTCAGTGGTATAGTTTAGGCCGTGCGTTTTTAAAAATCGCGCATTGCTAAAAATAGCTATCCAACACAACATGTTAAAACTACACTAATTAATAATATATTAAATGTGCAAATTGGTGCGGAGTGCCATCTCCAGGGTTAGATTAGTTGGCGAAACGTGATGGAACTTTGATCATTAGTATAACGGAATTAGGAAGCTTACTGTCTAATTGATATCTATGGCTGCGTCTGGCATTGCTAAAGGTTTCAGTTTATTTCTCGTACTTATTTTATCGTTATTATTTTGGAGAGGGCTATTGCTATTGTTGGTCCCACGGTATACAAAACCAAAATAAGGTGGCCGCGCGTAGGTCGAGTAACGTATATGATGATCAGACCATCATACTGAACAACTTTCTCCATGGGACCAAGGTCAAAATCGCGAAGAAAAATTTATAGGACAGTAGATTTTTTTTTTCGCGATTTCGATGTTGGTTCCATAGAGAAAGTTGTTCAGTTTGATGGTCTGATTATTATTGTTGGCTGGGCTATTGCAAGCAAGGTTCGTTATATAACACTGCGACCATAGCTGGTCTATTGTGTTCGCCTAAAGCACACCCATATTTTACATATACATCCGAACTACGGCGGGCTGCCAGCCCGCTTTCCCGCAGTCAGTCAGTCAGTCAGTCCCACCGTGCGAGAGTCCGACTCGCCCTTGGCCGGTTTTTTGACATTGCAAGCTGTTATCACATGCTTTGTCAATTAAATAAACTTAAACAGTCAGTAATTACTAATCAGCAACATGCTTCGCCAAAACGAACAACACAATCCATTCAAGTTTCCTCAATTTACCCTCAAATTTTAATTCCCCAGTTACCCATCTACCCAGTTAAGGGAACCACACCTAGACTCGACCGAGTTGGGCCCCAGCCAAATATATTTGGCACGGACACTAAGCAAATTACTATTTACATTTTATATGTACGTCTGTTCGTGTAGGACCTATTTAGTCTGGGCTTAGTGAATTTTGTACCGTAAAAGTGGAAGCCGTTGGTGTCGGATACTATCTTTAGTTGGCTGGACCGACGACCTGAAAAAGGTAGCAGGTGACTGGTTGAGGAAGGTCGAGGATCGTGATTGCCGCCTTTGGACCTCTCTTACCAGAAAATCAGATAACCTTCTAGAAAAACAGCTTTATACAAGCTCAAGGCGGCGGGTTCTACCTAAGGTTAGGCCACACAGAGGCGGGACTGCGGGAAAGCGGCCCGCGGCCCGCCGTAGTTCGGATGTATATGTTAAATATGGGTGAGCTATGGGCGAACACAATAGACCAGCGATGGTCGCAGTGTTATATAACGAACCTTGCTTGCAGTAGCCCAGCCAACAATAATAATCAGACCATCAAACTGATAAAGTCATCTATAGAAAACGTCAATAGCTACTCGAGCCCAATGTTTGGAACAGATGATTTGTTTCGGGTACATATTTGATCTGGCCCTTCTTAAGTACGCTGCCAATTTGGTCCGCATACGTACGTCTAGGGCGTCCCCTTTCGTCTGTTCCACTCACACTTATTTCAAACGTCAGTCTATCATCACTCATCCTTTCCATATGACCGAACTATCGGAGCATTTTCAATCCTTTCATCCACTTTCAGTCCAAACCTTTCTCTATTCTATCATTCAGACGGTCTGTTGCACGTACGTTCATTAAAGTTAATCCGCCATTAAATCTCTTCCTAGCTTTACTGCGTCAACAAGACAAAAAGTGACAGCGAGAGATTTAATGGAGGATTCACGTTAATGAACGTACGTGCAACTGACCACTAGTCCTTTAAAGTGAAGGGGATATTACCGTTGGCGTGCTCCATACAAACGAAGTCTGGTTATATTTTCAATACTAAAAAACTAAAGTCAAAGTAATTTTTCAGAAACAATCTAGAAACTAATCTCTATGCTTGTATGTTGTCAGATTTTCGTTAGTTTAAAAGTTACAGTGTCTCAAAGATTTCCATACAAATCTTAAATTAATCCTAGCATTGAAGCTGTATATTTTAACGAAAATCGGACAACATACAAGCGTAGAGAGTTGTTTCTGCCAAATTTCTTCAGTAAATGAAAACTACGTTTGTACGGAGCGCGCCAACGGTAATAACCCTTAAACCGTGTATTATTGTGATATTCTGACAACCCCTTCGAATAACAAAGTCGTGAGCATAAACCACGCTCCGCATCAACAAACAAATGCACATGTCTTATTCAACTATTATGCAACCCAACGAGCCTTCCATCAAACCGATCAACGAGGCAGCATTACAACACATTTGGCTTCCATCCAGAATCCGATTCGAAGCCGGAGGAGCTACGGAACCCTATTTAGATCTTATCGTTTTGGGCTTGGATTAAATTCGCAGTCGTGGGGATTAACGTTTGAATGTTGCTGCGATTGTGGTATGGAAAGATTGTGGTTGAAAAGACGCAGGGCTGCCACCTCAAAAAATCGCTTGGGCGCTAAATCTGCGAAAAAAGCGCTTGATTCCAAAATTTTCTAGAATAAAAAAGCGCTAGATTCGGCGCTAAATTCTTATCACATAAATAGTCCTGCAAAGTGCTCCAAATATATAATAAATATCAGTGTTTCCGAAACCCACTCCTAAGTCAGTCAATTCGTAGATCTCTTGTAAAATTTATGATATCACTTCAGATAAGCGTTCGTATTTGAATCTCCCGAACATGAACTCTATGGACATGTTTTGAACACAATGTGCTATCAATAATTGTCATATATCAATAAAAAAAAACAAAATATAGCACATTTCAACACAAGTAATGTTGCTTTATTAAACGTTAAAAAAAGTGCTAAATTCTAAGATACGGCGATAAACATAAAAAAGCGCTAGATCTAGCGCCAAAAGCGCTAAGGTGGTAGCACTGAAATGAAGTCCCCAATAGTCGTTTTGTATGGCAAGGTACTCACAGAAAGGAGACGGGGTATACCCGGACTGTAGATTTTCAATGTATAGCGAACGTTTTCGTTCAAATGTCAACTCTATTCCAATGAAGGAAATGGTGAATTCAGACCACCAAAATATTCACAAAGGAGCCAACCTCAGGAGACGTGAAAATAAAATCAGCTGTTTCATACATTTGAGTCGGGTAGGTACAGTAGTTTTGTAAGATTTCAGAATTAAAATTCATTTATTTGTCAAAATGTTGCATTACAGCTCATCAAATGTATGAAAAAAAAATCCCTTAATGCTATGTTCCTTTGGGAAAGTTGTTCAATATCTGTTCGATCAATTGTATCAACTGTTTTCTTTTATATGATGAATAGTGCATTCTGCATTAAGATCATTTTATTTTTTTTTCTGTTTTCTGCTTGTTTGTACGTTTTTCGTAAAACATAGGCACGCCTTGGATGCTTGGCTGAAATTTATTACAAATAAAAAAAAACATTATTGCCCTTCCATTAGGTACCTACGTTTTCAGCAATGTTTCTTATCAAGCAGGGATGAGGTTAAAATTGATGGTGGACAGGGAGAGTCCTTACCGTTTTCTATGTACTATGTAAGTAATTTATCTGTGTTTAGAGATACTATTTCTTATACTGTGATATACTCGTAGATCTTACTGCCTCTGTAGTCTAATGGTTAAGAGCATTGGGCTCTTAACACGGAGGTCGTGGGTTCAATTCCCACTGATATGTCACTTTGTGCGTTTTTCCCTAGTAGGCTGAATAACCTGATTGTCTGAAAAGAAAGATGATTCCGTGCATCGGATGACACGTTAAGCCGTTGGTCTCGACTACTACCTCTGTTGGTAGTCGTTACATAAAAACCACGTCAGAGGCCGTAAGGCGGTCTGAAAAAACTCTGATACGAGGGCTTGCTGCCCACACGATAAGAAGAAGATACAGCGACCGCGGCATGGTGCCTCGATAAACGTTTTAGGCTCTAGATAGACAGACTGCATTCCGACTGCAAAATTGCAGTTCAGATGCAGTTTGAATGCAGTTTGAATGCAGCAGCTGCATGCTGCAGGGCGGAGCGTGCGGGCGGGTGGGTATGGTGCAGTTCGGATGCAGTTTGAATGCAGTCGGTGTGCAGTTGACACGACTGCAATTAAACTGCAATCGGATTGCGCGTTTGGTTTGCAGTTCTATTGCAGTCGTGTCAACTGCATTCAAACTGCATCTGAACTGAAATTTTGCAGTCGGAATGCAGTCTGTCTGTCTAGAGCCTTATCGCGCATGCTAACTCGTTCGTTCGCGCGCAAAAAGAAAGGGAGCTAGGGCGCGTTAGAGCTTTATCGCGTGATCATGCTGCGGGTGCAGGTCTTAAAATGTATCTAATAACAGCTAATAAAAAGATACACAACTAGACCCTTAAGCAATTAGATTCGCAGCGGCGCAGCTAACTATAGAATAAGTATAACCTATCCGTCAATTAGCAAGACACATGAATTAGCTCAAACCTTAATGCATGATCCATTACTGCGCCATTTATACTTCAATCAATAAATCTTTCGCTTTGCTGCGGAATTGTAGCATAGGCTAAGAGCTGGCGACAGAAAAAAATACAGGTCGTAAGTGACAGCCTAGCATATACTGAAACGGTGAACTCAGACTATCAAACTGAACAACTTTCACTATGGAGCCTACCTCAGGAAACGCGAAAAAAAAATCTGCTGTCGCATACATTTGAGTCGAGTAGGTACAGCCGTTTTGTATGGGACGAGTGATTTTTCACTGGTAGGGTCCATAGTGAATGTTGTTCAGTTTGATGGTCTGAGTTTACCGTTTCAGTATTTGCTAGGCTGACACGTATACCCTGTATGTTTTTAGTCAGTTATCAGGATCAGGAAAAGTGGTGGTTTCTCGATTCCGAGGCCAAGGCCCACTTTTGGTCGCCGAGCCAATGGAGTTCGTAAGTAATAGCCTGTAAGATTTAAATGTAGGGAAAAAATATAAGGTTTTTATCGTTGGCAAGTTAGGAACTCACAGAAAACTTACTCAGAGAGAAATCTGGGAGCAGATCAAATCTGAAAAAAGATGCTTTCAAATGAATCTTCTTCTTCTTTCGTGTCAGCAGGAAAGTGTATCGCATGGCAATTACTCATCCGGATGATTAAAAAGATAGACATTTTTTTATTTTTCATATTTTCCATTCGCCTTTCTGTTTAGACCCCTTAGTCTTGATACAACACGATACTGAATTTGTCCTTTTCCCTCGAGCTACACAAAAAGACTATAAATAAAATGGATGATAGCAGACCATAAAAATTCAAACTTTGTGAAAAAGGTAAGTACTTTTAAAAATTTTTTTATTGCAAATCAATTTTTTCAAACAAAATTGATGTTTTCTTAAAGGATTTTAGTTTTTTAAATTTTTACGGTGCTGTCTCTTGGTCTATGAGTGAAGTTGGAAGCATTGAAATGGTTTCAGATAGACTGATAGATAAGTTGAATCAGATTAAGAAGCTATTTTAATAGCAGTGTCTTACTAAGTTAATAAGTAAAATCCAAAGTACCTATCTAAATGTACGTTTTATTTGAAGAATTTGATCATGTCCCCAAAGTATTAATGAAAATTAAATTGGCCTATCCTGGCTGCATCAATACTTGCCAGATTGGTAGAGTATAGCTTATTTAACTACCTCCAGACTTACCCACAGATATAATAAGTGATGAAACGATTATCACTTATTGATTACGATTACGAATTCGATTAATGCCCCATATTTAATACACGGGGCTATTTTCAATAATACCTACTTTTGTTATATTTGGAAATGATGTAGGTATGTATTTCAATTTACAATTACCGGAAATGATAGACAACATTTATTATTTAAATAAAAATGGAAATAATGCAGATTCTGTTTAAAAACATAATATTTTCAATTTTTCCAATCTCAGTCTATTTCTATTTACGGTTTTTATTTAACTGTCAGTAAAATACAAACCCTTTAAACGAAACGAATGATAGTTTGAGGTATTAGAAATTTTTTACATGTGTATGAAGTGCGTTGTGGTGTATAGAAAACTTCTTAGTTAACTCTAGACAGCCATCTCCATGCTTAATGATTTTGATACCTGTCATTGTCTTGTCTAATAAAGATAATATCTTGATTACATAACTAATATGTTACTTTATCGGTATTTATTATGCGTTATATTCATTTGATTCTGTTTATAATTCAGATAAATCTATATTTCACATTAAATTTAATTACCAGGTAATCGTTAAATAATCGCAATGATAATCGACGATTTCGATTAATCGCTAAATGTCGATAATCGCCGATTACGATTTTAATCAAAGTCATTTCATCACTAGTTATGATTATAAACCAAGCTGTTGCCCGCGACTTTGTCTGTGTTGAATTTAATGGTAACCCTGAGTACGAACGTACATTCTCCCCGTCCCTCTCTGATTTCAGATACCCCACCTGTAGGAATAGCATGCCTCGTCCTACAAAGCGAAAAAACGATAAAAACCTTTATACGCGCTCGTTTTCGCATACGCAAGGTTAAAAATATATAGGGCCCAACTTAATATGCTGACACTTTTTTAAAAGAATGATCAGACCATCAAACTGAACAACTTTCTCTATGGGTCCTACATCGAAATCGCGAAAAAAAAATCAGCTGTCCCATACATTTGGCTCAAGTAGGTTTGTAGTTTTGTATGGAAGAACTGGTTTTTTTTCGCGATTTCGATGTTGGTGCAATAGAGAACGTTGTTCAGTTTGACGGTCTGATCATCCTCTTAAAAAAGTGTCAGCATATTAAGAAGGACCCTGTAGAGAGACATCTAGATTTTTAACGTTTCCTCGGGAGCTTGCTAGAACCCCTGGAAACATAAAACGCTATAATCAGGGTAGGAGGCACGATGCATTGACTTTAAACTTTCTTCCTACTGAAATCTTTACCCATCGGTTTCGACTACTTAAGGCGTATCCGCCCTGAAACACGACTCTCCATACTAATCGATGTGAACGAGCGCGTGGCTCCGGTCAGAATTTAGTCGTTTTCTTTGAAAAATTAAATGAATTTTTATGAATTTTCTACAAATATGAAAACCGAATCATTCTATGTTGTATTGTAAAGTATATTGTAGATTTTTATTTTCTTCCGATCAACAATGTAAGAGTAAAATGGTTGCAACTAGAAAAAAGGGGAGACTTTAGATTCCTTTTTCTCAGTTTTGCTAATTAAAATCTTTGACTAATTATTATAAGGACTAGCCTTGTGCTAGCATTTCCCCTCTGCTACGGTATAAACACAATTGATCGTGTGCATTTAAATTCAATTTGACACCTTATCACTACACGAGACAGCCTATAATTGCGAAATAATAACTTCGAACTTAGAACGTTTGGGGTTCACACGAGACTACTTTTCATGATTTTTAACATTCACAATTAGAATCTAAAGTTATGGGGAATAAAATCCAAAGTTGTGGATTTCATGTTACCTCGCCCCCCGCAATAAGTGGCAGAAATGTGTGTTAGTAGAATTACACGCGTAACCAGTCCACATATAAATAGTCAAAGATTAAAATAGATTTCTAGAAAAACCAAATAGCTTATCATGTTCTGTAGATTAATATTTGCCGTGAGCCGTGGTGGTCCAGTGGCGAGTAATCTTGCCTGCCGTGCAGGAGGCGATGGTTCGATCACCGTCCAGGCCGACTCGTACCAATGAGTTTTTCGGAATTTATGTACGATTTGTAACACCACAGGCTTTTCGGTGAAGGAAAACATCGTGAGGAAACCTGCATGCTTAAATTTCCCGGCATGTATTGTACCCACTGTCCATTATAAGTGGCGACGGGCTCAACCCCCGTCACACTGGACAGAGTTTCGGTACTTCTGGTGAAACGTGGATGTTCTGAGGTTTCAGAATATCTCTGACTACCCCCTCGGTGAATATAGTCGTGAGCATATGCATAGTTAATTTATATGATCAAAATGTTTGGGTCTGAGGTCACTAGCTTATAGTTTATTTACTTTACTGTATAGTATCATTATTTTATTAAATAGACTATGTATTATTGTATACATGATTTGACGTTTGATCGAATGTGCTGCAAGCTCCTATATTTAATAAATTATATTGACTTTGACTTTTGACTTTGATAAAATGGTTACAAAATACAAAGTTACCCAATCTTACGGTAAAATCGGGCGGTAGAGCCTTAAATCTATTCTTACTACAGTATAATCAAGAAGCAACCCTTGTTTAATATAACCTCTATAATCCGATATGATTTGCTAACAACTTCACCAAATTGCTTCCTCGCCAATTAACAATGTAAGCGATACTACAGGTGCGGTGGGAGGTAAGGTAAGAGATATACTGAGTGCAATTTAATTATATTAATCTACAGGATGAAACCGACATCATTAGCATCCTTTTCAACTAAGAGTCTACCCATCAAACTGAACAACTTTTGCTATGGGAGCAAACCAAACAAAACAAAAAAAATCTGCTGTTCCATGCTAAATGCAATGCCTACTCGACTCAAATGTATGCAACAGCTGTTTTTTTTTTCTCCGATCCGTTTGCTTCCATAGTAAAAGTTGTTCGGTTTGATAGGTAGTCTCTTAGTTTATAAAAGCCTGTATAATAGAGCGTCAGTAGTGCGTTGCGGAGAGCTTTCCATAGCTCTCCATACGTAATAGTAAGACTGTGCTGTGCTGTGCCGAGGGTTGCGGGTTCGAATCCCGTAAGGGACAAATATTTGTATGATGAATATGAATATTTGTACCCGAGTCATGGATGATTGTATCTATATATGTATTCTATATCGTTGTCTAGTCATCATAATACAAGTCCAGGCTTCTGGTACTTTAAATGTGACTAGATAATTTGTGTGACAATGTCCAAGATATTTATTATTATTATTTATTACTGTCTATAGTTGCCATACAAAGCTATAAGACCGATCAAAATTTTCATTTTCATCTGGTCTTATAGCTTTGTATGGCAACTTTAGACAGTCTTACAACGTATGGGTATTGAACTAAGGTGAAGAACATGATAGTATAGAAAAATAACGGAAAATTTAAAATTAAAAAAATTCTGACAATTTTTTTTTCTTACTGGGGGTTGGGATCTGTAAGACTTAGATTTTCATATTAGCAATTTCATACCTTACCGTATCTAAACGGCAATCGGTAATATTTTTGGTAATTTAAAAGTCCCGGGCTACAGTGCTATTAGGTTTATACGTCACTTGTGGTTGTAACATGACAAGGACGGACTTAATCTAAGAATAAAATTTACTCGGAGTCGCGCTGCAAGTCTGGCGGAGTACGGACGCGTGCGTATCGGCGCGTTGGGCTTGCACGTGGCTCCGCCATTTTGTGAACTCTTTTGTGTTTTAACCTTAAAACAATCACTTGAGATTATAAACTACTTACATTGGCAAAACTGCCACGCTAGACTTAATTAATACTGCTGATCATTTTCCTACGTATACTCTCCACATAACGAGACATTGGCTGAATTGTGATAACACATCGGATGCCACTAAACAAAAATTGAATTGAATTGAAAATTTACTGGCGTTTGGCGTCGAATCCGGCCCAAGTAATCTTCCACAAAAACAGACAATATTTAAAAAAAAATCTCCAAAGAAAAATCCACTTAAACTTCAACCGGATCATCTAACAATTTACCCTGATCAATATAGCATTAAAGTTGAAATTCGCATAGCAAGCGTGTTTTATCGTTATCATGTTAAATTCGTTCTAATTAAGAATTCCTTTAACATAACTCCTATGTCTGTAAACCAAGTGTCAAAATGGCTTGATTTGTGTGAAATCATAAAGAGATCAATATCTAAGTACGCGGATGTTTGCAAGGAAACTTATTAGCTACGCCAACATTGACAATTGGTAAACTGTGACGTCACTTGTGAGTGAAGTAGGGTAATGAATTTGCCTTCCTGAATACCCCGACATGCTTACATACTTGTTCGTACGTTTTGCGGGTGAATAGACCCAGGAAAACATATACTCCATTCCAAATAGGGGCGAAAAGAAGGTAAAAAGGGTTCATTATAGTACACACTTTAAAGAAATAGGAATATTGTATCAAACAACAAAATGGCGATGTTGAATGACCTAAAAAAACACAAAACCTAAGAGGAAGGATCTCTCTTTAAGACTAGAGTGAGCCATACCAATTGTAAAGTGTCCACTTTTTTGACGTTTAGGTTTGAGTGTGTGGTGTAAAGTAGTATGGACAAAAGGCACCAAGTGACATATGGCCTTATGTTTACGGTCACTTTTCACACACACTAGCTCAAAAAAAAGTGGACAGCCGCATAAACAAATATCTATAGTTCCATCTCCTTCTACTATTAAAGGTACGTCATAAGACAAAAGAGACCAACTACAATCGTAAATTTATGCGGACTCTATGGAGATCCTTCCTCTTAGCACAAAACATAATCAGCTGTGTACTTAGGACGCGCCGACACTGTAACTAGAAACCAATCATAAAACTCTTGTAAAGCCGCGACCACACGCGAGACCAACCGCGTGCCCCGTGGTGATCTTCGCTGATTTTACGACCACAGTTTACGTTCTACCTCCGTTAATTTGGTTTTTTAACGGTGTTTATGTTGTATTAATGTTAAAATTATACTTATGTTGTGTAATACGTCGTAATATTTCAAGAGTAAAGTACAAGCTAATATTGGTTTGTAGCATGGATTATAGAGGGTGTAAATTGTAGGGAACGTGGCCTACCGGTGTTTTACTCGGCTCCGCTGGAGAGGTTTTAGTGGACTGTAGTTTTTCTGGTGGCAGGAGTGGTTCGATGTAAAGGAAAGTCTTGTTTGCAGCACTGGAGGTTTATTTTAGTGATTTTTACACCAGAGTTAGTTACACGCACAAGCACCGTACCAATATGGAAGGCGGAAACGGAAATACAACTTTTTAATTACTACATTTTATGTTGGTGTTGCCAACATACATAACATCAGCTTTTCCATACATTTGAATCAAGTAACTATTGCCATGTTCGACATGGTGTAGGAAAACACAAAAATAAAATTTTAATAGGTGGTTTTTGTTTAGAGTTAGACTATAAAACTGAATATCGTTGACTGTGGGAGAGACCAAGATCGAAATCGCAAATAAATAATCTGCTGTTTCATACATTTGGGTCTAGTATAGTGTAAAGGTTGTAATGGCAGCTAAGTTTCTGAGCACACTAGAAAGGAACAAGGTCGTGAATATATACAACGTGTTAATGAATTAACGCAAAACTAGAAAGTAGTTAGTTTAGAATCGAGAGCAGAATCGAATTATCATATTTTCAACATAGGTAATTTTTTCAAAATATTAAATAATTTGTTTGTAAGTTTTAAAATTTACTGAACTTGATCTCAACCCACCATACGGGCACACTCACCCTACTTACTACCAAAACAAGATTCCTAAAATGTATTCATGAGCACGTTAGCATTTTCATTCATTGCTGAAATGATAACAAATAATTTTTGCCTGAAAACTTAAAATGCGAATAACTTTAAATTTTAAGTATCAAAACAATGAAACTATTGTTTCAATCTAATTATTTTGTTATAAATCAATTGGGGTGTATGAGGTTTTGCGCTTATTCATTAACACGTTGTATAGTCCTTCTTAATAAGCCGACACTTTATTAATGGGATGATCAGACCATCAAACTGAAAAACGTTCACTATGGAGCCAACAACGAAATCGCGAAAAAAAAACAGGTGTTCTATACAAAACTGCAATCATACTCGACACAAATGTATGGGACAGCTGATTTTTTTCGCGTATTCAAAGTTGGTCCTATAGAGAAAGTTGTTCAGTTTGATGGTCTGATCGTCGCCTTAAAAAAGTGTCAGCATATTAAGAAGGACCCTTTATGTGTGTACCATAGATGACAGAAGATGAATTACTATACGCATAAACCAAATAGTTTACAATATTTAACATTGTAACTAGACTAAACCAGAACTTAAACATTTATCCTAAAATGAGTTACAAAGTTATACAACTACAATTTTAGTACCTAACACACCTAAACATTTTAACAGGAACACCAAAATAACCAAATTATACGCTATTTCTAAAGCAATAAGTCTTATATTACCATAAATCTGTCAACGGGTTTAATAAGGCGATGCCGGTGGGGCGCGTAATTCTGAAATACGATGATGCCTTGTCAGAGATGAAGTGGAGTTTACAAAATCTAAGAATAATTATATAAAGTTCAGAATGAGTTAACATTGAAGGTAACTTATTATTAATCTGTGATTGAAGTGTGGGAAGTATAATTGATGTTATAATTGATGTGATTATTTAAATGATCAAAATGCTTGGGTCTGAGGTCACTAGCTTATAGTTTATTTACTTTACTGTATAGTATCAATTATTTTATTAAATAGACTATGTGTTATTGTATACATAACTTTAGCTTAAGAATTTATGTTGTAATAGTTATTAAGTCGTGTTATGTTGTAGAGTTTCTGACCGCATCTTCTCTACAGCGACGAGTGATAGCCTTAAAAAAGATTTGACGTTTGATAAGTGTGCTGCAAGCTCCTATATTGAATAAATTATATTGACTTTGACTTTGAGCCAATTTAAACCAGGCCATAACGTTACTATGAAGGCTAAAAAATTACATCGAAATCGCTAGAAAAATCTGCTATTTTTTAAACTATTCAGAAATGTGTCAGACATTGGAGATATTTATAAAACCGGCCAAGTGCCAGTCGAGCTACTCGCAGAGGGTTCCGTACCACCACACAATATACCTATTAACTTACCAAAAAAAACTTAGTTTTTTCCGGGACCGGTAGCGCAAGACCGACTCACTGTTGACCAGTTTCTATCACTTGTTGTTAAGAGAAGTTTATTCCGAAAGCATAAATGCGTGCTGCATACAAATGAAGTCTGGTGATATTTTCAATACTAACCAATTAAACTCAATGAAATTTTGCAGAAATAATCTAGGAACAAATCTCTATACTTGTATCGTGTCCGATTTTCGATAAAATATTTAGGTTCTAGATTGTTTCTGCAAAATTTCATTGAGTTTAATCGGTTAGTATTGAAAATATCACCAGACTTCGTTTGTATGGAGCGTGCCAACAGTAATATACCCTTAAACTGTAGAGTTTGTACTATAATCACACCAAGTTTGAAGCTTGTATGTATTACCGATTAAAGAAAATACGTTGATACCAACTAGTTACTTATATTTATGGTACCATTTTTTCCACCTTTCTGTTTGTGAAGTAATTGAGGTGCCATCTGAACGAGACCGATGTAAAGAACTGGTAAAACTAGGGTTGCCACCTCTCAGTCTGCCGCAACTCTAGGGTTGTCAGGTTAAAAGAAGTCATTTTTAACCCTTAGAGTTGCGAAGTTGTGGCAGACTGAGAGGTGGCAAACCTAGTTTTTCCAGTTGTTTAGTTTGGTCTCCTTCAGATGGCTCCTCAATTACTTCCCAAACAGATCGTTGGAAAAAATGGTACGATAAATCATCATGGTAAAGGTACTTGCGGCAAGATTTTGCTAGGCAACCCGGCGGCGTTTTATGAACCCCTGTATAAACATTCAAATCACATTTCGTTCACCAAACAAATAGGTACATAATTTTGCTGTCGGATCTCGTACAGACAAGACTTTTATATGTAAGTTTTAAGAAGAATGCATTTTTAAAATATTATTCTGTAAGAGTATCTAGGGAGTATCCTTTCTGTTAGGGTATTGCCCTATCATTGCAACTCTTTTACAACCAACACCCACAACGGCGATTAATGGCACTAAACTGTGGTTCCACAGGAATCTCACGTTTTGGAAAATACTTGAACAAAAGTAGACAAAAATGAAGAGATGATTATTTATGTTTCGTAGTGACAAAAGATATTAGAGTACAAGACTGGCCATTCACCCGCAAAAACACTGGATTAAAATAGTATCCCTCAGGTTTGGCATGTTTAAATGACTTTGATTTAAATCATGATTTAAATTATTGATTAAATCCTTAGACTACTTATATGAGGACAAGTTACGCGTGTAATTCTACTAACAAACTTTTCTGCCACTTGTTGCGGGGGGCGAGGTAGCACGAGATACGCAACTTTGAATTTTATTCCATTGGTTTAGATCCTAATTTTGAATGTTAAAAATCATGAAAAACAGTGTCGTGTGAACTCCAAACGTCATAAGTTCGAAATTATTGTTCCGCAATTATAGGCTGTCGCGTTTAGTGATAAGGTATAAAATTGTATGTAAATGCGTAAGATCTTTTGATCGTGCACGTTGGTAGAGGGGAAATGCTAAGGCGAGGCGAGGCCGTATATAATTCGTCTAAGATTAAATCAATATGTTTTAATACCCCATAGAAAATAACCTTAATAAACCCGCGTCGCGCGCAAGAAGAGAAATCATGCTAGACGTGCAGTTTGCTATTTTTCTATTCTTGTCATTCTCCAATGCGCAGTCTTGCTGTCAGAAGGTAATCGATACGTTTCTAGCCTTGTATACCTAGCGATATCGATAATTTTTGGTCTGGTCTAATTGCCGTATATTTTGATACGGTACCTACTATAATTTGCAAAGTGTAATTGCTGCCTTTACCATATTTTCGACCCCCAGAATGGCTGATTTGCCGTATAAACAACAACACTGAACAAAACAAAGCGAGGAGAATTCCCTATGCCCCCAACAAAATTTCGTTTCGTTTAACGCACTATTTAAGTGGATCATAGTTTTTCTGGTTTTTTGTAAAATTTAATTTAATTACTTTCTTCAAAAAATCGTGTTTTTTGCAACCCTAAGTCGCCTCAAATGCGATTTAACGTCACACACAAGAAGAAGGGTGTTCCATTCTAAGCCGGAACAACATGGCTAAAAGTAAAAATCCTACCTCAATATAACCTACTCAACGCATTGCGCGTTAAAAATACGCCATTTTGACAAATGACTTCCTCGCGCTCCGTTGGTTTCACGTGAGCCGATTGAGTGTGCTCATAATTATGACATGTATTTTAGTATCCAAAATATACTCCGCTTTAATTAGAGCGTAAAATTGTAATATATTTGTCTATCTATCTATAACGTCACGCCTCTTTCCCAGTGGGGTAGGCAGAGACCAGAGCGCGCCATATACTACGATCCTTACATACCTCTTTTGCCTCATTCACATCCATACATCTCTTCATACATGCCCGTCGGTTTCGAGTACTCCGCACCTCCCCTTTTTTTAGGACGCAACCGATTTGATCAGAATACGTCCTACGAGGGCGCCCTCTGCCGAAACTTCCACTCACTTTAGCTCCATATATCTCTTTCGTACATCTGCTATCACTCATCCTCTCCACATGCCCAAACCAACGAAGCATACCCTTCTCTATTCTTGTCTCTATATTTGTCATATAGTACAAACCCTAAGTCAAGATATACAGGGTGTTAGGGTAAATAGTTAAATTACTTTAGGGGGTGATTGTACCTATGATGCTGAACAACTTTTCCTAGGAAACCTATAGGAAATTCTTGTAAATGAATTTGTTTGTTGGTATAAATTAATTGATGAAATGATGTAAATTTCATTCATTCAGTATTGACAAAATTAACTACTTGGTCAAGTTGTTCATGTTGTCCAAGTTTTAAATTTTGTCCAAATTGTTCATGTTGTCAGAGTTTTAAGCACAGGCATGTCGACTGAGCGTTATTGCCCGCGCCGCGACACTGACTGATTTCCAGTGATCGGAATAGGCAGTGCAATTAAGTGCAATTAAGTGATTTTGGGTGAACCCTGTATAGATACAAACACCCATGAATTGAATACATATATTCATATTCATCACACAAATATTTGCTCCTTCACCCTAAATTGCACTGCCTATTCCGATCACTGCTGATTTCAGAAAAATCGCGACGATATCGTTTCAATTTCGCTGAAAAATACGACCCTTAGGTGATCTATACTAATATTCTAATTAATGGATACAGTTTCTATGGAATTAGATAACATTATATATCCGGTGTATCCAAAATTAAGGACCTATTAGAACAAAATAAACTGTCAATTAATGAACGTACGTGTCAATTAATAACATATTGTTATACCACCCATATGTATGTATGTATCTATACCTATCTCAATGTACTTGTAACGTTTACTATGTAAACGAAAACGAACCGCAAATTTCACCACAGAATCGTTCTAAATTCTAAAAATAATCAGGTCAAAGCTTTTTAATGCTTTTTAACGATTGTACAAATATTTACGTCAGTAATTTAGGTTAATACGTGTGTGTTTAGGAAAGGATAGGGCAAACAGTTTAGCCCGTTAGTGATATTCTGCTGATGACTCATAGTGATTACCCGACTTTGGAAAAAGGAGGTAAACATTTTTAAGATCTATTCATATTGATACTAAGTCCTTAACATACATAAAATAAACTGATATTTCAATTTCGGCTTAGTAGGGTCAACATGGGTCACTGTATACGCTGTTATAATAAAATACCCGAGACCATTTTGAATCTTTCCGAAAACATGTTTAAAACTCAAATCAAAAACGTCCTCTGTAAAAAGGATATTATAAACTGGATGATTATTTAAATGATCAAAATGCTTGGGTCTGAGTGTCACTAACTTATAGTTTACTGTATAGTATCATTTAATTAATTAAATTTACTATGTATTACTGTATACATAACCCTAGCTTAATAATTTATATTGTAATAGTCATTAAATCGTGTTACGTTGTAGAGTTTCTGGCCGCATCTTCTCTACAGCGACAACACGTTCCGACGCGGTGGTAGCTTAAAAAAAGAATTGACGTTTAATAAGTGTGCTTCAAGCTCCTATATTGAATAAATTATTTTGACTTTGACTTTGACTCTAGTGATTAACCGACTTTGGAAAAGGGAGGTAAACATTTGTAAGGTCTATTCACATTGAAGCAATATTAAGTCCTTAACATACTTATGGTGTTTAAGGACATGATCACACCATCACAAACACATCTAAATATGTTTATACAGGGTGTAACAAAACACCCTATTAATAATTACAGGGTGCTTCAAACCATCAAACTGAACAACTTTCACTATGGAGCCAAATCCGAAATCGCGAGAAAAAATCTGCTGTTGCATACATTTGAGTCGAATCGGTACTGCAGTTTTATATGAAACAGCAGATTTTTTTGACACGATCTCGAAGATGGCTCCAGTACAAAAGTTATTCAGTTTGATGGTCTGAAGCACCCTCATAAGTATTAGATTAGATTAGATTAGATTCATTTATTTCATATTATAACATGTCACATTCTTACATAATTATTTTACATAAAATGTCCATTCATAACATGATCGTCAAATTGTATAATAAAATAAAATTAGCAATGTCAAATCAAAGCAAAGCAAAATTACTAGGGTGTTTTGTAAAACCATAGGGTCCTTAGGGTCTTGCTTGATGGGGATGCCGAGACTATCAAACTGAACAACTTTCTAAACAAAATTAACATAGAAATCAAGAAAAAATCTGCTGTTCCATACAAAACTGCACACCGCCATCTCGACACAAATGTATGAGAGAGCTGGTTTTTTTTTCTTTTGTGATTTCGATGTTAGCCCCACCGACAAAGTGGTTCAATGATGGTCTGATCATCACTTTAAAAAACCGACAGCATGAATGATCCTGTATATGCGACTAACATACATAAAATCGCGAAAAAAGATCCGTTGATCCACACAAAACTCAAAACTTAGTAAAATGTCGACCCCCATCAGTGGGAACGAATATGGGGTTTTTATCCCGGAATTTTATCTTTTATAGCAACATGAGTCCTTATTTTTTAATTACACAGATACAAAACCTGGCATTTTTTCCTCAAAAAGCAGACAAGGTCGCAGGCACCAGCTACCTAATAAAACATTGTTACGAACTCAGCGCCCACAAGAGCCAATGCTTGAAACAATCGTTAATTAATTCTTGTACAATTGATTTAAACCTTCAACGAAATTAACTCTTGCCTTAAATAATTAGAAACAACCCCTTTTAGGAGATGCCTCGAAATGTACCGTGATCACGTTTTGCGATAGACTTTGAGATCTCTTAGATACGGCATTATATTTCTTTTCGACATATTCTCACACATATTTACATATGAAGACGTGGTGGTCCAGTGGCAATGGTTCGATCCCCGTCCAGGCCGACTCGTACCAATGAGTTTTTCGGAATTTATGTACGATTTGTAACACCATTGGCTTTTCGGTGAAGGAAAACATCGTGAGGAAACCTGCATGTTTCAATTTCGAGGCATGTATTACCCACTGTCCATTATAAGTGGCGACGGGCTCACCCCCGTCACACTGGACAGAGTTTCGGTACTACTGGTGAAACATGGATGTTCTGAGGTTTCAGAATATCTCTGACTACCCCCTCGGGGAATATAGTCGTGGGCATATGCATATGCTATGCATTTACATACATAGACTCAAGACTATTATATTACGGGTACACACGGCGACACATCAAGTTACGCAAAACCAATAAAAGCTGGCCGCGCGTAGGGTGAATAACGTATAGCGTCACACGGCCAGCTTATGTTGGTTTTGCGTACCTTGATGTGTCGCCGTGTGTACGTCAGCCATCTGAGAACACGTAGACGCCGCTCTCAGCTGTGAGTGAAGTCGCTGTGGCCGATAACGGTCATTGTGATGATAAGTATGATAACCGAGTAGCCTCGCGAGGCCGACCGCATCGAGAAAATACCGCACGAGGCTGCCTCGTTTTAAATCTACCTGTGTTTCCTGAGGCAGGCTCCATAGTGAAAGTTTTTCAGTTTGATGATCTGAGTTCACCGTTTCAGTATTTGCTAGGCTGTCAATTACACCCTGTATACATTAGTATAGAATTCCTTTATGTATGGAACCATAGGGATTCCACGTAGTGAAATAACATCTGAGATTTTCCTTACTATATTTATTTTGCTTATTATTTTGTGTAATTGAAATTGTTAGGAAAAAACATCAACTTCTAAACTTTATGTAAGTCTATGTCGATTTTAATTACAAGCAGTTTTCTTACACTGAAACAGTGATTTATATGTTTAAAGAGTAACAGAGAAGATATATTTCTTTTTAATTTATTCCTTTTTTAATTCCCATTTAAGGGTTTAAGGGCGCTTGTTCAGTGAAAATTTAGCGGTGGGTAAAAATCCGTAAGCATGCTTGTTCATGAAACGGAGCAAAGATTTACTCGCTGTGTGATTCTGGTGTATAATAGGCCGCCTTATTTCTTCTGGATCGAATTCCGAATGGCGGGATCAGACGCCGAACAAAGGTGGTTGATATCTTCAAGCCTTAGACTATTTATATGAGGACTAAGTTACGAATGGAATTCTACTAACAAACTTTTCAGCCACTTTTTGCGGGAGGCGAGGTAGCACGAGATACGCAACTTTGAAATTTATTCCATTAGTTTAGATTCTAATTATGAATGTTAAAAATCAGGAAACCGTATCGTGTGAACCCCAAACGTGATAAGTTCGAAATTATTGATCCACAATTATAGGCTGTCACGTTTAGTGATAGGGTATGAAAATGTATGTAAATGCGTAAGATTTTTTGATCAGCAGCAGAGGTGAAATGCGAAGGCGAGGCGGGTCCGTATATAAATCGTCTAAGCTTCAAGCGGATTTCGACCGGCACTGTAACGTATAGTTTGTATGGTTTTAAAGTTACAGTGCCACAAAGACTTCCATACAAATCTAAAATTATTCCTAGCATTGAAACTATACAACGTGTTAATGAATAAGCGCAAAACCTCATACACCCCAACTGATTTATAACAAAATAATTAGATTGAAACAATAATTTAATTATTTTGATAGTTAAAATTTTAAGTTATTCGCATTTTAAGATTTGAGGCAAAAATGATTTGTTATCATTTCAGCAATTAATGAAAGCGCTAACGTGCTCATGAGTACATTTTAAGAATCTTGTTTTGTTAGTATGTAGGGTGAGAGTGCCCGAGCGCTCGGTTGAGATCGAGTTCGCTAAATTTTAAATTTTACAAACAAATTACTTATCTAACAAAAAAAAAATCCTATTTTGAAACCATGATAATTCGATTCTGTTCTCGATTCTAAACAAACTACTTTCTAGTTCTGCGTTAATTCATCAACACGTTGTATAGGGTCCTTCTTAATATGCTGACACTTTTTTAACGGGATGATCAGATCATCCCAACTTTCTCTATGGTACCAACGTCGAAATCGCGAAAAAAAAATCTTCTTTTCCATACAAAACTGCAAACCTACTCGAGCCAAATGTTTTCCTTATGTATTAATTCATTGACACGTTGTATATGAACACCTTGTATGCGACGCTATATCTGATGGCGCCTGGCTTACATAATGTATGGACATATAATATCCCCATAATGAATGTTTCTCATTCATGATAGTACAAAGAGATAGATCGACAACTTGCTAAAAACAAAGTCTCAGAAACATCATTATAATCCAACAGTTTATTTTATTATATAAAAGAACGTTTAACAAAGAAACATCGTTAGTTGCAACAAGCGCATGCACATTATCTAAGCTCCCTCGTGCTCTATCCGACCAAGTTGAAAATAGAGAAAAAACTGTGACCGCCTTTACTTGAGGTGTACTCTTATTTTAGTTGGGGTTACGTAGTGGCGGGATTTGTTTCTTGGAGTAATGGTTTATCGATTAATATTGAACTAGATTTCTTTTTCCATTTTGTGTGTATCTGTTTTGTTTTGAGAAAAATACAAAAAAAAAACTGTTATTTACTTATATATATTACTAGCAGCCCGTCCCGGCTTCGCACGGGGTAGACAAATAAATTTTAAGACTCATTTTTCTACACCTTCGGTTACATTGTTCAAATTTTACCAAGGATCCCTAATTTTTTTCAAAATGAAATGTAGCCTATGTCAAATTGGAAGAATGTAGCATTCTATTGGTGAAAGAATTTTTTAAATCGGCCCAGTACTTTTTGAGCCTATTCATTACAAACATACAAACATACAAAAATAGGTACAAATCTTTCCTCTTTATAATATTAGTGTAGATTTTAAGATTTTAGTACTTTCTCCTTATATGGTCTGTTATTTTATCAATGCATTAACTTTTTTTGAAACGAATTAAATTTTTGATTTCGATATTATAGCGGATTGAATTTATTTATTTATTTTATTTTAACACTTTACTGTACACACGAAAATATACATGAAAACAGCATAATAGCCAATTACAAAGGGCGAGCTCAAATAATTATCTTGTATTACGTAACAGCAACATCAAAAATAGTTTTATAAATAAACCCTAAAAGATTTTCCTCTATAATTATTTCAAGCAGATATACAGAGCAAGAGAAGCAGATGTACAGATATACATTCCTACCAAGCACCAGTCTTCTCTCTACCCGTCAACACACAATTTAATATTTTGAATTTGCTTTTGTTGGGTAACTTTGTGTTTGTGGTGAGAAAAATGTATTTTTATCTATTTACACATACATACATACATAAACTCACGCCTTTTTCCCAGAGGGGTAGGCAGAAACAATAGATCTCCACTTTGGGCGGTTCTGACACACCTCTCTTGCTTCCTCTAAATCCATACATCTTTTCATACATTCCCTTCGATTTCGGCTATCTATTTAAAATGAAATTAATTTAACATTGTTTCCCTAAAGCACGATAAACGTTAATCAATTAAAAGATTAACTAAATATGTTTGAAATCTGATCTTTTTATCTTTAACTGTACACATCGTAAGAAAATTACAATAAGCCGTTTTGTATAAAGGCGAGCTTAACAACGATAATAAATTTTAAAAAATGTTGAAGTTAATTAGAAAGATTTTTTCAAATTCAAACAACTGATGCGATTATTTATATCATCACTTCTTATACAGCTTCAATTCACTCAATTATGATTTGTTATCAAACCCCTCGTGATAACAAATCAAACATTTTCATCGACAATTTCATCGACGCAACGCCACATCACTATAAAATGCATCAAGGCGTGTGCGGTGTGCATGACACGAGAGCGGTTCAAGATTCTTTACCGACTCCCTTTGTCTACCTTCGATAATCGATAATTTAAAAGCACGTCACTAGATAATGCTACAGCCTGAGCACGACATCCCATAAGGTTTATTGTCTAGGTTTTTAGGGTTCTGTAGGAAAATGTCTAGCAGTGAGACGTATATAGCGTCCTTCCTTATACGCTAACGATTTTTTAATGGGTTGAAGACCCTCAAATTAAACAACTCTCGAGTTGAGAAACAATGTTGAGTTTTTAGATAATATGCTCACGACTATATTCCCTGAGAGAGTAGTCAGAGATATTCTGAAAACTCGGAACATCTATGTTTCACTAGTAGTACCGAAACTCTATCCAGTGTTACTGGTAGTGAGCCCGTCGCCACTTATAATGGACAGTGATAAAACATGCCTCGAAATTTAAGCACGCAGGTTTCCTCACGATGTTTTCCTTCACCGAAAAGCCAGTGGTGTTACAAATCGTCATCATCATCATCTCAGCCGATGTACGTCCACTTCTGGACATATGCCTCCCCCAAGGATCGCCACAATGACCGGTCCAGCGCTGCCGTCATCCAACGGGTTCCCACCGCCTTCACCAGGTCGTCAGTACACCGTGTGGGGGACCTAAAAACGCTGCGCTTTCCGGTACGTGGTCGCCACTCGAGAACTTGCATGCATGCATGCATGCATATGCTCACGACTATATTCCCCGAGGGGGTAGTCAGAGACATTCTGAAACCACAGAACATCCACGTTTCACTAGAACCGAAACACTGTCCAGTGAGACGGGGTGTGAGCCCGTCACCACTTGTAACGGACAGTGGGTACAATACATGCCTCGAAATTGAAGCATGCAGGTTCACTCGAGAACTTTTCGGTTACAAATCGTACATTGTAGTTTTTTTTGGTTGTTCTAAATTCCGTAAAACTCATTGGTAAGAGTCGGCCTAGAAGAGAATCACGAGGATAACCACGGAGAAGTAAAAAAACGCTATTAAAATAATGTTGTACAGGAAAATACAATATCACCGATTCCTCCCTTTGTCCGCATGTTAACTAAGTTAGTAGTGAACTTGCCCGATGAAGCGACGATCGCAGATTCAAATCCCGCAAAATGCTATTGGGAATTCGAATATTTTGTACTCACTAAAGAAGTGTGTCAGAGTAGCGTGTGGTGGTCCGTGGTCTCTACCTACCCCCATAGGACAATGGTGTAAGCTTATGTATGTATACAGGGTCGTTCTTAATATGCTGACAGTTTTTTAAGGGGATGACCAGACCATCAAACTGAACAACTTTCACTACAGCACCAACATCGATATCACGAAAAAAAAAACAGCTGTTCCATACAAAGCTGCAAACCTACTCGAGCCAAATGTATGGAACAGCTGATGGTCTGGTCATCCCCATAACACACTGTCAGCATTTTATGAAGGAGCCTGTATATTCACTTATCGAATTTAAATTTTTCATCGTATTGTCGTACCTAATCTGATCGAACGTGTACGGAACCCTTATAAGTTCGTGCCGAGACGGTCTTACCTAGGTTTTTCTATTATGCTATCTAAGTATAGATAATCTTAGATGCACCTTGATATGTCTGGAGCTGATGTGATAAAGGATCTAGAAGATTAGATCTATTTCGTGTAACGACAAAGGGTTCTTTGATACTTTTAGTTAATATTGCGTAGGTAAAGTTCATATTAAAAGTCTCAGATAAAATATTATCCGCCTTTTCAGCTGAGTAGCTAAAGTTTTACTCATATTTTATGTCTAAGCCACGGTATATACAGAAGAGACGTGTGGCGGTGGCGGATAGTCAACGTACCACAACTATAAACCTTATAGTACGTAGCATAGCGTTTTTGTCGTAAAGGAGAATCGCGGCCGCGCCTCCAGGTGACGTCGCCTGGAGGCGCGGGCGTAATTCTCCAAACGACGCTATGCTACATACTATAAGGTTTATAGTTGAGGTACGTTGACTATCCGCCACCGCCACACGTCTCTTCTGCATAAACCGCGCCTAAGACTCTTAGATAAAACATACAGAGTGTAAAATTTAATGTACTTACATTAAGAGATTTTCCAGACCAACTTACTGAACAACTTTCACTATGGACACAAGATCGAAATAGCGAAAAAAAAAACCGACTGCATAAAAACCCTATTAACTGAAAAGAGAAAAACAAGCTCTATAATCACTAATCAGCTATAACAATTTTGTTTGAGCAAATATAATTTGATTGTTATTAGGTAGGCATTGCAGGCGGGGACAAACCCATCAATAACCAACCAAAAAATTTCTTTGTCCCCGTTTGCGATATTTGCTCAAACAAAATTGTTATAGCTGATTAGTGATTATAGAGCTTGTTTTTCTCTTTTCAGTTAATAGGTTTTTTATGCAGTCTGGTTTTTTGTTTATCTTAATAATTTAGTTTACTTCATACTTTTTAGTCTTGTGTCGAAACGGTAACATAAAAGTACTATAATATTTATATTTTTGGAATCGTCTGATTTCTAGCTTTCATTTGATGGTAATTTTAACAAAAAAAATTGTTTATTCCCCCTCTCTCTTTTAATTCATAGACGCTATCTTGAAATAATATACCCTATGTCACTCTCACGATTTTTACGAATCCAATGACACCTCAAACGTTAAAATATATCAAGCCGTTTAGGCTGTAGGCCGTGCCAAAGAAATAGACATACAAACATATATACATACATGCATACGCTCGAAAAACATAACCCTCCTTCTGGCGCAGTCGGGTAAAAAGAAATCAGGTGTTTTAATTTTAATGCGCAATAGTAGTACGAAATATCTTGTAGGAATCTTTTATTTTTCATTTTTCGACTAGATTTATACAATTTACTGAATCCAAAGTCATACCTCAGTATACTTGGTTAGTTTTTCTAGTCAAATCATTAATTGAATACACGAACAAACGTTACAACGATGACGTATGTCATGTAAATTTTCAAAATTTTCTCGTTTTAGAAGAACATAAAATAGATTCAGATTTTTGGTATTTTGTTTCTCTAGTGAAATCTTTAGCCCCTTAAAACCAAAAACATAGCACCTTATACAGGTTGTAACAAAATAACTGATATTTAAAGGGGTGTTTTACACCATCAAACTGAACAACTGTCACTGTGGAGCCACCGAGAAAAAATTAAATAAAACCGATAGAATCGACTCTCAATGTGTGGAACAGCAGATTTTTTTCTACTAGTTCCATAGACGAATGGGTGTATAATTTATGGAAAAAAATCGATTATTAACATCGATACCTGAAATCGATTAAAAACAACACTATAAACTACATCGTCCGAGCGTGTAAACGACACCGATCTTCGCTTCACCACAACTCCCAACTATTTTCTACCCTCACCACTCTTATCATATTAACGTTAAGGTCGAAATTCCCTTAACGGAGCTACCTTTAAACTTTGTTTAAAATTAAGTATTGTTCGACTCGAGTAATTAACTGGTGTGGTTATAGTTTTGTTATAAGAAGTCCCGCGTATCAAGCTATTATCAGCTCTATTGAGTATTAAATTAAGGTTGTGTTAAGATACTTCTTGCGTTTTCAAAGTGGTTGTACAGTTCGATTTTGGAAAGTAATTCAGTTAACCACTGATATGTTTTGTTTGAAGTTTTGATGGTACTCGTTATGGTTAGTATTGGAACTATGAGTTTGTATTCAGATATTAGAACTTCAAGTCAATGCAATTTACTTAGCATATTTAAACTTTTTCGGAATTTATATACGATTTGTAACACCACTGGCTTTTCGGTGAAGGAAAACATCGTGAGGAAACCTGCATGCTTCAATTTCGTGGCATATACAGGGGCCTTCTTAGTATGCTGAGACTTTTTTTAGGGGATGGAAAGATGTCAAGTGATAAGTGGTTTGCTATTCACCCACAAAACTCTTAGTCGCCTCGTACGATACCCACGGGAAGATGGGGCGGTCCAAAGTCAGAACTACACAGAATTTAATATACAGGGTGTAACTAAAATTTAAAATGCGTTACATTACTTAAGGGGGTGCCGACCATCTATTTGAACAACTTTAACTATGGGATCAACAATGAAATCAGGAAAAAAGAACTGATTCATACATTTCGATCGAGTAGTTATTGACATTTTCGTTGGAACAGCGGAATTTTTTTAGCGATTTCGACATTGTTTCCATAGTGAAAGTTGTTCAGTTTGATGGTCTGCAACAGCCTGTATTTAATTTTACACCCTGCAAAGCCGTAGAAAATCTGGATATAATGGGCAATTTGGAAATCACTTGCCTTTTCAGTGGTGGTTGCCGATGATTAATCTGAACAAATTTTAATATGGGAACAAAACACCACTGGAAATTTGGCAAATGTTGAAAAAATCGCCCAGTATCAACTAAATATGTTGTTAATTATAATATTACCCACCTATACCCATTTGCAAGGGTAGGGCAGGGCATAAACTGTCTGCATACTTGACCTAGTTTCACTCAAAACGTAAAAAGACGTTATTGAAACACCATTGTAAAAGCACAGGAACCTTTTTCGAGTATTCTGTAATTCTGTATCGTAAGTACCTGAAACAAAGCAACCAAATTTAACATTGGTAACTAAATATTCTATATAAGTTTATACCTTTGACTAATTATTACAAGGACTAGCCTTGCGGTAGCATTTCCCCTCTGCCACGGTATAAACACAATTGATCTTGTGCATTTACATTCAATTTTACACCTTATCACTAAACGAGACAGCCTATAATTGCGAAATAATAACTTCGAACTTAGAACGTTTGGGGTCCACACGAGACTACTTTTCATGATTTTTAACATTCAAAATTATAATCTAAAGTTATGGGGAATAAAAATCCAAAGTTGCGGATTTCATGTTACCTCGCCCCCCGCAAAAAGTGGCAGAAATGTTTGTTAGTAGAATTACACGCGTAACCAGTCCACATATAAATAGTTAAAGGTTTATACAAATCAAAAGAATAGACCTTGCAGAACGCCCGAGAGCTCTGCATACAAACGATGTTAGATCCTATTTTCAATACTAACCAATTAATGACATGACATTTTTTAGAAACAATCTAGAAACAAATCTCTATGCTTGTTTGGTTCGAGTAGGTTTGAAGTTTTGTATGGAACAGCTGACTTTTTTTCGCGATTTCGATGTTAGTGCCATAGAGAAAGTTGTTCAGTTTGACGGTCTGATCATCCCCCTAAAAAGTGTCAGTATATTAAGAAGGACTCTATACAACGTGTTAATGAATTAACGCAAAACTAGAACGTAGTTTGTTTAGAATCGAGAGCAGAATCGAATTATCATGTTTTCAACATAGGTAATTTATGTACGATTTTTTTTTTGGACACTGGACAGAGTTTCGGAACTACTGGTGAATCGTGGATATTCTGAGATTTCAGAATATCTCTTTTTCGAAATTTAATAAATTTTCTGTACTCGATCTCTACCCACCGCACGGGCACACTCAGCCACTTACTACTAAAACAAGATTCATAAAATGTATCCACGAGCACGCTAGCACTTTCATTCATTGCTGAAATGATAACAAATCATTGTTGCCTGAAACTTAAAATGCGAATAACTTTAAATTTGAACTATCAAAATAATGAAATTCTCGTATCTAATTGTTTTGTTATAAATCAGTTGGGGTGTATGAAGTTTTGCGCTTATTCATTAACACGTTGTATACTCTTAATCAGAGAAATTCTCAAAACGGATATCGGTAAATTCGCTCAATAAATCAGAATCCGTTTAGCTGATACGGCACTAACCCCAATCAGACTAGTTCCGACCTGTTTAGTGGTCATTAGGCAAATTAATTGGAAACTATTGCGATTTAATTTGCAGCGTTTTAATTGCCTCTTGTTCATTGTCAAAATTAGCAGCGAATTCATTATTGAAATTTATTGCCCGCAGAAAGGATTAAAATAGGAAAATGTTAGAATCAGCAGTTCAAAAAGTGGTTGAGATTTAAAGACGGTTGGAGGAGAGTGTGATCTTATTAGGGAATCGTTTTTCCTAATGGGAGATCGGTCATCCTTAAAAAACTGGCCAAGTGCGAGTCGGATTCGCGCACGGAGTGTTCTGTACATGTACACACGGCGACACATCAAGCTACGCAAAACCAATATAAGCTGACCGCGCGACTTTATAGATAACTCTAACTACGCGCGGCCAGCTAATTTTGGTTTTGCGTAGCTTGATGTGTTGCCGTGTGTGCCACCATACAATGTTACTAAAAAGTTGTATTTTCTCCAGGATCTTTAGCGCAAGCCCGACACACGCTTGGCCGGTTTTTATTACTTATGGTTTCATTTTAGAGTATGAAAAAAAAACACGAGCCAAAATATAGGTAATATTAATGTGAAAATGTTGTGTAAAGATTAGTGTTTAACTTTTTCGAAGATCGAGCGTGCAAGGCAGACGTCTCGCAAAATATTTTTAAAATATTAATTAATATCGTTTACCTACTCTGAACCAAGTTCTCATCACATAAGTCAGTTATTTCATTGTGTAGTGGTGTGCTTATTACGACCTCTTTCTCCGTGCACCGTAAGACGACGAAGCGGTAGCCGCCCTTCACCCCCCCGGGTAAAAGAGACGGACACTTATTTTTTAACTCCCTTCGACCGCGTTGGGTGCGCAGTCAAAACACCGGCTGTGATAGAACCACAGATCAATATGAATCCTCTACGCTCGCCTCCTAGAAGTGACATGCATTTTGGACGGAGCGGATCTCAACCAAACCTACTAAATCCATATTCAGATTTATCCTCGTCCACTTTTCGTGGCAAACGTAAACATCCTGGCGAAGATGAGGTTAAAACTCAGTTATCAGATATTCAAAAGCAGATGGCAGACATGATGACATTATTAACTTCATCGATTAATACGCAGGCGGAAAGTGCTACAAAAATAACAAATGACATCGCCACTATAAAGGATCAAATGCTCGATATCAAAACTGGTATGGGGTTAACTGAACAAAAAATAGCAAGCGTAGCGGAGGAACAAAAAGAAATCAAAGCTGAAATGCAAACCCTTGCAAGCACCACACATGCCGTGAATGGCAAAATTGAGATCTTGGAGTCTGATATGCAAAAACTTAAGACTTCGTCTCATGAATCAAGTGTACCTTATGAGGAAATTTTAGCAGAACTCAATGAACAAAACCTAAGGAAAAAGAACATAATAATGACTGGCATTGAAGAACCTCATTCTACCAACCCTAAGGAACGACATGACTATGTCACAATGGAAGTACTAAAACATCTCAATCAAATATTAGAAAACTGCTCTGAGCCTATAAAAATCATACGCGTCGGGAAATATAAGCAAAACGTAAATCGTCCAGTCAAGGTATTCTTTGAATCTGAAGAAACAGTTAAGTTTATACTGAGAAATAAAACCAAAGTCAGCAATGATGCGATAAAAATGTTCGCTGATCAGACCCCCTATCAGCAAATACAATATAAAAATCTTAAAGATGAACTGAATCAGCGAACTTCAAATGGAGAAGAGAACCTACGCATAAAATATATCAAAGGGGTGCCTAAAATTTTAAATATTCCTGCAAAAAAGTCCACTCCGTAAATCATACACCAGAAGATAACAGCACTACATACCAAGCCCTTAATAACTACAACGGCCTCATTACTAACAGGAAATCACTGAAATTTTTATATGCTAACGCTCGAAGCATTGTTAAACCTGGTAAATTTGACGAGCTCAGATGTGTTGTGGAGTCTCTGACGTCATTAATACATGTGATTATAGTATCTGAAACATGGATTAAATCAGATGATGAAGCCAAAAGATTTCAAATACCAGGATACACTCATTATCACCACTATAGACAGAATACTGTTGGCGGTGGAGTCTCGATTTTTGCTCACAAAAGCCTAAATCATCATGTCATTGATGAACTTGCACAAGATGGCAACCATTTTCTCTGGATACACTTGGAAAAATATTCTGTGGATATCGGTGCTATTTACAAACCTGGTCGAACCAATGCAAAAAAATTCCTAGACACGTATTCATTGCAACTACATCGAAGAAAAAGAGCAATTGTCTTTGGTGACCTAAATTTTGATTTACTGAATCCAGATAGTTCCGTGGAAGATTACAAGAACACTTTACAAGAAAACGGATTTACAATAGTCAACAAAATTGACGCTAAATACTGCACCCGTCAAACAGTCCGAACAAAGACCTTGCTGGACCACGTATCCACAACGCTTACAGAAAACCAATTTCACCTAGCTGTCATTGAATCATCGATGTCTGATCACAAACAAATATACTTCGAACTGAAAAAATTCAAACCAGATCCTAAAAAGAGAATAAATTATGAAGCAATAGACTATGAAAAACTGTATAAAATTTCACAAACAACAAGTACAGATAACAATAACGACGATTATACTAAATTTGAAGAAAAATTACTACAAACCGTTGAACTATGTCGAGTTAAAAAGACTAAAATCATGAATCCACCTAAACAAGACTGGATAAATAAAAACATTCTTGATAAAATCAATCGGAAGAATATACTTTGGCATCGGCATAAATATAATCCTGAAGATAAAGACAAAGAAATGGATTTCGTAAAGGAGAAGAAGCTGGTATCTGCAGCTATAAAGGAAATGAAAAACAACTACTACCACAGGAAGTTTTCTGATTGTAAAAACAAACCAAAGAAGATGTGGAGCCTTATAAATAGCATTACACAAAATAAAATAAAAGATATTGCGATACCAGTGAAACTACATAAAGCTGACCTAATTTTGACAAACGGAATGGATATCTGTGAGTTTTTCAATGAATTCTTCTCGACAGTTGGCTCGAATCTGGCTCAGGCTATTCCGGCCAAGTATCATAATGATAAGATTTATACCACTGCCAAAGTAGATTGTCAACAAACTAATTATGGCCTAACAACATTGAAATCTGCAACAACGGAAGAAATAATCAAAATAATAAATAACTTAGATCCTAATACTAGTTCGGGCATCGATAACATTAATACTAAAATAATAAAATGTGTAAAAAGCTCTAGAATCGATGAACTTACTCGTTGTATCAACAACTGTCTTGGCAGTGGTATATTTCCTAGTAATCTAAAAATTGCCAAAGTATCTCCTATTTATAAATCTGGAACAAAGTTAGATCCTAGCAATTATCGTCCCATCTCGGTGCTCCCAGTGATATCTAAGATCTTTGAAAAAGTTATTTATAATCGGCTTGAAAAGTATCTAAACTCAATTAACTTTCTGTATGATAAGCAGTATGGCTTTAGACCAAAATCCAACACACTATCAGCAACAGTAGACCTAGTTACAAAAATAAAAAACAATATAGACGATAAGAAAATTGTCCTTGGTATATTTATCGATCTAAAGAAAGCATTTGATACAGTGAGCCATGATATACTTTTAAACAAATTAGAAGACGTCGGTATCACTGGGAATGCTCATAAAATATTTAAATCTTACCTCACAGATCGTTTTCAAGTAGTTAAAATTGCGGAATATCAAAGTCTTCAAAAACCAATAACATATGGCGTCCCGCAAGGATCGATACTAGGACCCATATTGTTCTTAATCTATGTCAATAATATTTCTAAACTTAAACTTAAGGGAGAGTTATCACTATATGCTGATGACACTTGCTTATTTTACTTTGCCGATAAAATTGAATCAATCATCCAGGATGCGCAAGACGACCTTAACATGCTTAATATCTGGTTTCAGTGTAACCTTCTGACCCTTAATGTGGCTAAAACGCACTATGTAATATTTGCAGCAAAAAACAAAACAATTAATGAATTTGAACCACTAAAAATTAATAATGTAACTATTAGCAGGTCAGATAGTGAAAAATATTTAGGTCTTATATTAGATGATCAATTGACCTGGAAGCCACACATTGGGAAGCTAAGGTCCAAATTAGTATCTCTTACTGGAGCTCTCCGCAGCATTGTGGGCTGCCTTCCCTTAAAAGTTCGTTATACGATATATAACTCGTTAGTTAAACCGCACATAGATTATCTGATTGAAGTATGGGGTTCAGCAGCCAAAACAAATCTTGATCTAATACAAACATCGCAAAATAGGCTGATTAAAACATTATTTCATTTCGATTACCTAACACCAACAAAAAAAGTATACAAAAAGACTAAACTATTAAACATATACCATACATACAGATATTACACTTGCATCCTTATTCGGAAAATATTATTTAAAAAAATACATACTAACATAACGTTCAATACCAAAAATGAATTTGTACAGCTAAGAAGGTTGCGATGCTCAAATGATATTGTCTTGCGCCCCCCAAGGACCAACTATGGTAAAAAGAATATTACATATGAAGGTGCTACACTGTATAACAATTTGCCAAATAATATTAAAGAAGCTAAAAATATGAAAATTTTCAAAAATTTATTAAGAAGGCACTTGGCAAATGAAAACGAAAATTAAAACTTTTCATTAAGCGTAATATTTAATCTATCAATAAAAATACCTGTAAGTACCTGTTTGTATTGTATCAATGTTTCTGACCACCTCAAGAGGGATGGCAGTCGTGAATTTGTGATTCTTTGTACCAATAGATCTGTAGGTATGTATTAGAAAACAAAATAAAAAAATATTTGCTTACCATTTGTATTAGACATATCTAGTTGTAATTGATCTGTGTTTTTCTTAACTTGGTGCGTACTTGACTACAATGTTTTTGTCATTGTGCGTTTATTTTCCAAACTACTCACATTTTTATGTACCTAGTTTAAAAATAAGTTTTAGTAGCTAAGCATGCTCATTACTTCGTTAATTAAGTACTTTTAAATATAGGTTATATCTATATACTTTTACTAAGTTCTCATGTAAGTGAATTATTGTAATTCTTATGAGGATAATAAAGATTCTTAAACCCGAAAATGTCACGCTATTATAGTTCAAAAGGTACAGTACTTTATAGTTAGGACAGACGGACGGACGGACAGCGCATGCTTATGAATAAGGTCCCGTTTTGGCACTCTTTGGGTACGGAACACTAAAAGGAATATATTTAGTCGTGTTGTTCCCGTTTTAGAATATATCGATCACAGAGATGACTATGTTATAACTTTAAGTTGCTTGCAGTTTTGTATGGAACAGCAGATTTTTGTTTCCCTTAAAAAAGTGTCAGCATATTAAGAAGGACCCTATATTATAAGTAATAAATTAATACTATGAGTATGAATGCATGCTGCAGTTATAGCAAAGTCCCTAACCACCCTAAAACGGCCGTGACTTTGCTTAGATAAAGTAAAGCGTAATATACTAAAAATTTCGTTCATTCTTCAAAAAACGTTGTATCCGATACAAAGCGCGGTGAACTTTCTCCCAACTTGGTTTAACAAGTATAACCTAATAACTTATGACGTCAGTTCATTTGCGCCTGTCAAACTTAACCTGTTAACACGAAAACGAAGGCAAAATATAACGAGATACAGGGATGAACTCAGGGAAGCTAGGATGATGTGGCCCCAAAAATTAACATATGCAGATTTTATTTACACAATAAACAAACAATTAGATCCAATGCAACCCTACCTTTCCAGGCATTTACAATTGTCCAGTGGAGATTTTATAAAAAATCAAGTAATTGATTATAAACATTTAACAACAGATAAATAGGTAATATTTAAATGGAACCTATGTCAGTTAAACCTGCAACAGTGTAAAAAAAGAAAAAAAAACTGATTACATTCTTAATCGATTAATTCTCATTTCTACTATAATAAACATGTGGAAAATGTCAAAAAATACACATGAAGATATGTTTTTACTGTTACTAAAAAGACCGAATCCTATCGTAATAGAAAATTATTCGCCATTTTATTGATCTTATAGAAAAGCAGTAGAAGACGCCGCCGTGTTGTGGTGAGTTTATAAATTTTTCATACATAGGTATACGAATTAGGACTTGTGAATTTTTAATATTGTACTATATTCCCCAACGGGATAGTCAGCGATATTCTGACACCTCAGATCAGAACATTCACGTTTCACTAGAAGGCATAGGTGAAAGGAATTGAATATTATGATAATTGAAATAGTTTTATTTGTTCTAGTGTTTTATTCTTTTAATAAAGATAATTTGGCAAATGAAATAAATATTATTCACGAGGACCTACGAAGCTCATAATTCATCAGGGCCCCCTAAGACACTGGCTTCGTCCCTGTAATGTTGTAGGCTGTATTTAAAGTTAGAAAGTTACACGCTCAGTTCGTGAGGTAAATAACATGAAAATTAAATAAGCAGTCGGTTTATTAGTCAAGTGCGAGTTGTTCTTTTGTTTGTGCTATTCACCAGATGCTGTACTTCATTTCAAATAAGGACGAAAAGATTTTCCTATTCCTATACAGGGTGTAAGTGACAGCCTAGCAAATACTGAAACAGTGAACTCAGACCCTCAAACTGAACTACTTTCACTATGGAGCGTACCTCAGGAAATGCGAAAAAAAATCTGTTGTCCCATACATTTGAATCGGGTAGGTACAACAGTTTTGTATGGGACAGCAGATTTTTGTCGCGTTTCTTAAGGTAGGCTTCATAGTGTAAGTTGTTCAGTTTGATGGTCTGAGTTCAGCATTTCAGTATTTGCTAGGCTGTCACTGTATAGCTTACTGGCCAATTCTGATTTGCAAATATAATTTATTTATCAGAATGATGTACTATCCGACATATCTTGGACATAACTAAGTTCTAAGAATCAGTGAGAAGAAGTGTTTCAAATCTCTATTTCTAAAAATAGATCCCCTCCAAGTGAGGTACTGAACCCTACTGAACCTTCGATACTTCCGGCGCACGGTTGGCAATCAGAAAACCCTAATTCTTGTTTCCAAAACTACTGTCTCAAAAGTTCGGTGTCGAACTAATTACCGAACTACTGAGACTAGACAAACTCAATGTCATGCTTTGACTATTTATATGTGGACTGGTTACGCGTGTAATTCTACTAACAAACATTTCTGCCACTTTTTGCGGGGGGCGAGGTAACATAAAATCCGCAACTTTGGATTTTATTCTCCATAACTTTAGATTCTAATTTTGAATGTTAAAAATCATGAAAATTAGCCTCGTGTGAACCCCAAACGTTCTAAGTTCGAAGTTGTTATTTCGCAATTATAGGCTGTCTCGTTTAGTCAGAGATATTCTGAAACCTCAGAACATCCACGTTTCACCAGTAGTACCGAAACTCTGTCCAGTTTGACGGGGAGTGAGCCCGTCCCCACATAATGGAGAGTGGGTACAATACATGCCTCGAAATTGAAGCATGCAGGTTTCCTCACGATGTTTTCCTTCACCGAAAAGCCAGTGGTGTTACAAATCGTACATAAATTCCGAAAAACTCATTGGTACGTGTCGGCCTGGACGGGGATCGAACCATCGCCTCCTGCACGGCAGGCAAGGTTACTCGCCACTGGACCACACGGAGACTAGGGCTGCAATATTGCAATAACTTTAGCTGCGTGCGGTACATGACTTTTTCGTCAATAAAACGCATTGACAACCGTCTATTCAAAAAGAGTTTTTATCCTTCTTCCTGAGATTATATTCTCTTTGTTTCGAAAACACAATTTCTAGCGTGTCAATTGTGGTGTCAGTCTAGGCTACAGGTAACCGCCGAGGTAACCAGAGGGCAATAGAGGGGGTGAGGTAAAAAGTTGGTGGGAGGCAGGGAGTGTCCATACTGTATGTAGTAATAGATACTCTTTCTTATACTGTGGTTCCGTAGTCAATGTATAAAAAGATTATCCTGATATGGCATTGAATTTGACTAATTATTATAAGGACTAGCCTTGCAGTAGCATTTCCCCTCTGCTACGGTATAAGCACAATTGATTTTGTGCATTTACATTCAATTTTACACCTTATCACTAAACGAGACAGCCTATAATTGTGAAATAATAACTTCGAACTTAGAACGTTTGGGGTTCACGCGAGACTACTTTTCATGATTTTTAACATTCAAAATTAGAATCTAAAGTTATGGGGAATAAAATCCAAAGTTGCGGATTTCATGTTACCTCGCCCCCCGCAAAAAGTGGCAGAAATGTTTGTTAGTAGAATTACACGCGTAACCAATCCACATATAAATAGTCAAAGAGCATAGATGACTTAAGGTAATTTCGTTTAGGGCCATCTAATGATAGGAAAGAATACCATTTATGTTCCAGGTTTTTAATTTACGTTTCTGATACGTTACACTGCTGCATCTTTTATAATTGTCATTGAAAGTACTTACTAAGAGCTATATTGTAGAATCTTTGAAGAGTTTTTGCTCCAGGTTTTTCAAAGTTAAAGGAGGTACGCCCTCTTTTTAACTTTGAGCGTGAATATCTCTACATTGGAGCATTGTGACGACTGAGTTTCTATGGGTGTTTTGTTGCATTTTACATGACCTATCAAAAGACATCTCACTCGATTTAGTAGAAATAAATTGTTTCTTCTTAACTACCACAATCATATCTGTTTTATCTGTCTTCATGCTAAATTTTTATATAGGTGCATAATTGAGGCGAGGAATACAGACAGACAGAACGGACGGAAGTATAAGGGTTCATTATTTGACTACGGAACCCTACATATCACAAAGAAGGGAGAGTACGGTCCTGAAAACACCTACAATGTATTTTTATTCAAAAAGTAAAATAGAAATTCACCTATTTCACCGAGAGTCTACAATTTTACAATCCAGCGTTCGTTTGTGTGAAAATATAAAATTTAATAGAGATCTATATCGGCCATTTTGGAAGCGCGTTGGTCAAACATTTTGGGCGCGAATATGCAAAGTGGCGTTCTGCATTTGATGCGCGCTCGTGCCGCTTCAAAACGGCCTTCGGTTACACCGACGCGTAATCTTCTTATCGTGTGGGCAGCAAGCCCTGGAGACCGATTGCATTTAATTTAAAACATCGATGTTCTATATTCTTATCCAATTTCAGTTCTAATCACATTGCAATCCAATTACTATTCAACTGTGCTGAATTCCGCATCGCGCTAAACTCTATGACAGCATTTAACGTCTGAGCGATCTGTCAAAACGGCTAACGGCTGTCGAGCTGCACCGCGATTAGCGCAATACCAAATGTGTCAAAAGTAATGGTTCGTACTTAGTCCAGTCACGGTTCAATCACCGAAAATTTACCGCGATTGCAGCCCTGGTGTCTCGCAATGACTACTCACAAAATGGCGGCAAGTCTAATGAGATTTGACCACGAAGTTTACACGGTATACCTAACCTATTGCCAGTCACCACTCGGTGGGGATCGCCGTCAATTTGATTGAGACAGGCATGCCTAAACACAAAACTAAACTATATTAAGGCCCGGTTATTCGAGTGCAAGCGTCTCTTTCTTACAAGCATACGTTTTCAATTAGCTATCCCGCTTCAATTGAAGGCAGGTCCGCAAAAAAACATATTTTTCATCAATATCTTTTCTCTTGGGTGGTGGGGGAAAAAACTAGCCTGAGAATAATTTTGACAATGTCATTTCCTATTATTCAGTGCATTTTTTGTATATGTAGTGTTAATAATTTTTAAGTAAAACTTGAAAGATAGTAATAAACTTACCTATCTTTGCATGATTTTATGATCGAGAGAAGTAATAACTATCGTGTTTTGAGCCACAGAATAATCAAGAACAGTTCATGAACAACAAAATATATTTTTTCTGGATTAAAACAACGACTATTTCATGCCTTAAAACTCAACCAAAACCAGTTTGATTTGGAAGATCCTGCCCTTAATAACAATGTTACGCTACAGTGTGATACGCTTCCATGGCGTTTCACTTTAATATTCATGTACAGCTTATCCCGGCAAACGGAACATGCTGTATATCAGCCCCACCTTACAGATGTGTTGAGTTCGCTAGTACCTATATGTTTTGTCGTATTTCAGCTGCATTTGTTTGTAATATAGTTTCAAGATTGTTTTATTTGAACACATTATTGTACACACGGAAATACAGATGAATACAAGTACAAAGGATTTCTTCCAGCAGACCCTTGAAATTTTTAAGGGGATGATTTGACCATCAAACTGATCAACTTTCTTTAAGGGACCAACATAAAGACGGAAAAAAATCTACTGTCTTCATACATTTGGGTCGAGTAGGATTGCAGTTTTTTATGGAACAGATATTTGGTTTATCACGCAATTTCTATGTTGGCTTCATAGTAAAAGTTGTTCAGTTTGATGGTCTGAAGTGCTCCCTTTAATATTATGTTAGTAACGCGTTTAAATCTACACCTTGTATTGCCTTCACCAATCCGCAAAACAGTCTTTGAAATGACAACATGCGTCCATGTATTACTATTCAACTGTTCAACTGTAGAGTCAGATTTTCGTTAAATGTATAGTTTTAAAGTTACAGTGCCTCAAAGATTTCCATTCAAATCTTAAATTAATCCTAGCATTGAAACTGTATATTTTAACGAAAATCTGACTCCATACAAGCATAGATATTTGTTTCAAGATTGTTTCAGCAAAATTTCATTGACTTTAATTGGTTAGTATGGAAAATATCACCATAGTACGTTTGTATGGAGCGCGCTCCGAATTATATCCCCTTATAACTAAAATTCACACACGCTGATTCACCAATCGTTACTTTCCTTGACACAAAAGCCTATGAAAAGCTGTGACTAAAGGGTTCTTTTGAAAAACATTAAAAATGCAAAAATGCCATGAGTCCTGAGTCATGTAATTCATAATAGGGGTAAAAACCATTGGAATCGGACAGGTGAATTGAGATGGATTGTTAAAAAACTTCGATGAATCAGTTAAATCACTGTGGTTGGGACATTCTTTGACAGTGAATTGTATACGTGTTAATGAATAAGCGCAAAACCTCATACACCCCAACTGATTTATAACGAAATAATTAGATTGAATATTTTTATTTAATATTTTGATAGTTAACATTTAACGTGATTTGCATTTTAAGCTTTGAGGCAAAAATGATTTGTTATCATTTCAGCAATTAATGAAAGTGCTGAAGTGCTCTTGGATACATTTTATGAATCTTGTATTGGTAGTAAATAGGGTGAGAGTGCCCGAGCGGTGGGTTGAGATCAAGTTGAGTAAATTTTAAATTTTATAAACCAAAATTTTAATATTTTGACAAAAATTACCTATGTAGAGCATAAGCTCACGACTATATTCCCCGAGGGGGTAGTCAGAGATATTCTGAAACCTCAGAACATCCAAGTTTCACCACTAGTACCGAAACTCTGTCCAGTGTGATGGGGGGTGAGCCCGTCGCCACTTATAATGGACAGTGGGACTATGTTGAAAACATGATAATTGGATTCTGCTCTCGATTGTAAACAAACTGCTTTCTAGTTTTGCGTTAATTCATTAACACGTTGTGTATTCATGGAAGAATGTTTTTAACCTCCGACCCAAAAAGATCGTTATATGTTTGACGGGGTGTTATAAGAAAATCCATTGGTGGATTGACAGCCCGATAGCTTAGTCGGTAGTGATCTTGCTTGCTGTGCTGAGCGTTGCGGGTTCAAATCCCGTAAGGGACAAATATTTGTATGATGAATATGAATATTTGTACCCGAGTCATGGATTTTTGTATCTATATATGTATTCTATATCGTTGTCTAGTCATCATAATACAAGTCCAGGCTAGATTCTGATACTTAAAATGTGACTAGGTAATTTGTGGGAAAATGTCCAAGATATATATTATTTAAAGCTCGCCCTTTTTAATTGTCTATTATGCGTTTTCATGTATATTTCCGTGTGTACAATGAAGTGATAAAATAAATAAAATTTAAACTATAAATTTCAACAGAAATCGGGCAAACGACGGGCACAGATATAATTAAGATCGTGTATAAACAATTAATAGACTTAATTGGTTAGTATTGAACATAGGATCTAACTTCGTTTGACGTTGACTATCCTCTAAACCGAAAACCCAGTGGAATAAAATCATACGGAGTCACGTTGCAGGTTCTGACCCGAGAACTGGTCTCGCGTGTTGTCCGCGCGTCGCGTTTTTGCCTGCCACGAGGCTCCGCATTCCTTAATCTCTTCTTGTTCTTTATCAAAAACAATACCTGAGATTGGGATAGATACTCCCACAAACTACTTGACATTGGCGGAAATGCGGTGCTAACGCACAAGCAAAAAGTCCATTAATTATAAATAAAAAAAAATAAAAAAATCATACATAAGTTTCTTAAAACTCATCCACTGTCCTTTTATAAGTGCTCTAAAAAACTAAAGTGTCGTATAAAGCTTGCTTTACTGCTATTCAGAATGCAGTCTTAACCCATTAGGTCAGTCATCAGGGAGGACTGTCAAAGAGTAACACGATCCACGGATGTGCCAATTAAAAGCTTTTTGCTTTTGTTTCTGAGCCGTCCGCCACGTTTGAGAGCCTAAAATAAAAAGGGGCAATAAAACTTTGTTATTCCGCTGTTTTGAGAATTGAGTGTGGAGTATAGTGGTGTGGTTTTGTGAAAAGTTTTATTAAATCTTAAGGGAATATAATTCGGAGCGCGCTAGATACAAACGAAGTCTGTTAATATTTTCATCATTACTAACCAATTAAAGTCAATTACATTTTTGGAAAAAATCTAGAAACTAATCTCTATGTTTGTATGAAGTCAGATTTTCGTTAAAATGTATAGTTTTAAAGCTTAGACTAATTATTATATGGACTGGTTACGCGTGTAATTCTACTAACAAAAATTTCTGTCACTTTTTGCGGGGGGCGAGGTAACATGAAATCCGCAACTTTGGATTTTACTCCCCATAACTTTAGATTCTAATTTTGAATGTTAAAAATCATGAAAAGTAGTCTCGTGTGAACCCCAAACGTTCTAAGTTCGAAGTTATTATTTCGCACTTATAGGCTGTCTCGTTTAGTGATAAGGTGTAAAATTGAATGTAAATGCACAAGATCAATTGTGCTTATACCGTTGCAGAGGGGAAATGATACCGCAAGGCTAGTCCTTTTAATAATTAGTCAAAGTTTTAAAGTAACAGTGCCTCAGAGATTTCCATGCATATCATAGCATATGCTCACGACTATGTTCCCCGAGGGGGCAGTCAGAGATATTCTGAAACCACAGAACATCCACGTTTCACTAGTACCGAAACTCTGTCCAGTCCAGTGTGACGGGGAGTGAGCCCGTCGCCACTTGTAATGGACAGTGGGTACAATACATGCCTCTAAACGGAAGTATGCAGGTTTCCTCACGATGTTTTCCTTCACCGAAAAGCCAGTGGTGAAAAATCTGATGTTCCATACTAAATTACAAATCTACTCGAGCTAAATATTATATGGGACAGCAGGTTTTTTTTTTGCGAGTTCGATATTCGTCCCATAGTGAAAGTTATTCAGTTTGACGGTCCAAATAAACGTTTTTAATGTTATTTTTACTTTTGTAACACCTTGCAGAGGCTGATGATGATGATGATTCTCAGTCAACCACAGATGCGCCGTTTAGTGAACCGAAAAAAAACGTTCACTAGAATCTAACTTTGCTGCATTGAATAAAGAATTTTCCTGTTAAAGTCGACTTTGTTCGAATCTATCACGGTTTCAGTTTTCAATTGAAATATTTTCAGAAACAGCCGGCAAAGCAGAAAGCTCAGCAAAAATTTTACTCAAACGAAATAAAAGCTGAATTTTGTTAAACTATTCTGTTTTATTTGTAGATTAGGGTTGTAACCAATTTGCTTATAACATTTTGAAATATTTCCGTCCGAAACTTATTTGAGCTAAAACTGTACGCTATGTCTCTCACTCTGCGCATACTATTGACAGTGACAGCAACATATTTAAGCTCATTTGAGTGGATAGTTGTTCATCATCATCATCTTATTTAAGAGCTACGCTCTTGTCGGTGGAGTATTCGCCAATCCTGTCTCTTTTCTCTTTGTTAGTTGTTGTTGTAGATCCTATTTTCAATACTCAGCATAACCATAAGCATCCGCATAGGCATATACTCACGACTCCCCGAGGGGGTAGTCAGAGATATTCTGAAACCACAGAACATCCACGTTTCACCATTAGTACCGAAACTCTGTCCAGTGTGACGGGGGGTGAGCCCGTCGCCACTTGTAATGGACAGTGGGTACAATACATGCCTCGAAATTGAAGCATGCAGGTTTCCTCACGATGTTTTCCTTCAACGAAAAGCCGGTGGTGTTACAAATCGTACATAAATTCCGAAAAACTCATTGGTACGAGTCGGTCTGGACGGGGATCGAACCATCGTCTCAATACTAAGTACTAACTAATTAAAGTCAAAGCAATTTTTTATACTCGATCTAGATAGTAATCTCTGTGCCTGTGGTTAGTAAGATTTCCGTTAAAATGTAAAGTTTCATAATACTTTAGGGGTTTCCAAAATTACATTCTGAGTCGAGCCGTTGATGTCTTCTATGGAACAGCTGATATTTTTATCGCAATATCGATGTTTGCTCCGTTTGATAATCAGATCATCACCTTAAAATAGTTTCAGAAATTTTTTTAGACCTTAGTTTTTTGTGAAAATAATTTGTGTACATAGTTCTAATAACAGCTTAAATTGACAAAAGATTTCAAAGAACAGTGACTTTTTTTTATAGTTTGTAAATATGTCATTTTTGTAATTAAATTAAATAAATTGTTACAACCCTATTACCTATAGGCCAACGCTAGCTTAAATACCTAAGGGCTTATGAAATTAGCGTAGTTATTTTTTCTATGTTATTAACACGTCGGCATAAAGCTGCATTTGACGTTGTTGTAGAAAACAATTTTGAATTAAAAAAACTTTGTACGGTAAATTAAATAGTTTTTCAAACATTTTAATTTAGATTTTTATATGGCGAATTATACATATCATCAGCAGCGTATACAGGGTGTTAGTAAACAGTTGCATTACTTTAAGGAGTGATTGTACATATGATACTGAACGTCATTCCCGAAGAAATAACGAGAAATTCGTAAAAAAAAAGTCCACAAATGTTTGTACTAATTTCCTACAGGTGTCTTAGGGAAAGTTGTTCAGTATCACAGGTACAATCACTCCATAAAGTAATGCAACTGTTTACCCTAACAACCTGTGTAGGTAAATCCCACTGCAGGGCACATGCCTAACTTCGGGAAGAGTGTATGGACGTCAGTCCATCACGCGTGTCCAATGCAGAATGTTAGACTTCATATACGCATCAGAATTTCTTCAGCTTAAGCTGAAGGTTTACGATGACTGTGTTTTCCTTCCTTCGTCGTTTGAGAGCAGTCGGTATTACGTAAATATGTTAAAAAACTCATTGATATATGGCATGTCGTCCATCTCCGTGCGGATTCGAACCCGGACCTTCATGATTGAGAAACCATCCCTCTCCGCAACGAGCAATAAATATGTTTGTTTGTTGCGTTTTTATTACAACGGGCTCGCCCTCGTGAGAGGTGGCCATTTTACGTTGACCTTCATACATCAACAGATTTAGTGATGAGATGAATTGGAAAACCGTTACAGATTTTGGGTACTTTATGGGTAAGGTACCTATCACTGTCACCACATGATACGTCGTTCTATCCTTAAACCCTAAATCTGTTAATTGAACCGTTTTATTAATGGATGCATTAAAAGGGTTAATTGTAGCTAGTTCTGACCTCTCGGAAAGGGTTAAGGAAATAAGTTATGAGAGAGAGATAAATATTATTTGTTTACAAATTCAATAATATATCGTACTTCTGATGCGACAATGACATAATTGCGCTTCTTTTTTGTTTGCGTCGTTCTTGCAACAAAAAAAAGTATTTCTTGCAGTGTTTCAATTTCCAATAACTCGGTATGTCACTCACGGCATCAGACCTCTTATCGTATCGGTCTACCGTTCTATCCAGACATAGGAGGGTAAGGACGAGAGAGTGTATCTGTGTTTAGCGCGTGCACTTATGCACTTCAAAAATCCTACGCACCTATTTTCTTTAAAGATTATAGTGCGTCCAAGATAGCTCCGTGATTTTGACGGGCGGTTTTAGAGATTTTATTTTGCCTTTTAAAGCTGTTTGAGCAGTCAAAACTTTAGAATACACTAAATATATACAAGATTAATTAACATTTAACATAAAATTAAAGGTTTTACGGCTCAAACATTTTCAGAAAGTTAAATAATCGCTCTAAAACGATCTGTCAAAATCAGCTGACTTATTTTTTGATTTGTAGTTTCGTGCACTTGTGTCGTTGTTGCACTAAACATAAGAAAACATTCATTATCAATCGCTGGACATTTTTTTTAACGACGCAAATGTATTTTAAGCTAAATTGAAATATCCCGCATCTGCACTACCAATGTCAACAAGTTAGAATCATTTTAACGAGTCCAGTACGAAAGGGACAGCAAATCGTTTCATTCAGAAGAGTTAGTAGTACGAAAGAGACAGCACATTTTATTTTTAAACCAAAATAGAAGCAAAAGTGGACTTTGTTCTGTCTAGCTAAGTGCGATGGTGGTTTTAATTGCTCTCTCCACCGTCGGTTTAGTTTGAAAGCTTTGCATTTTTAGGGTTCCGTAGTCAAAGGATTAAAAGCTGTACAAAAGGATTGTGGTTTAGTCGAACGATCGTTTTCTGTAAAATTTTATTTTGTGCCTAACTATCACATTAGAAACAAGACATCTTCAATCTAAAGGCACATTTCTTTTACTGTTTTATAATAGTTTAGATTGGTATTCGTCTGATGGAGAGATGTGAATTCCAGGTCACTCCTGCCCCTCTAGCATGATGTCTGTACTCGCGCGCGACATGCCTTTACTGCATAGAAAAGAACCTCTTCCCGTGCTTTTCGGAAAGCGAAAGCGCCTTCCGCGACATTCAGTGTGGAAAAAAGCCGAGTTGCGCACTAGTACGCCTAGAATGCTAGTCCCGAGAAAACTATAAAAATCGAGATGCGCTTCCATCTTTGCTTCATTACGTGTGCTAATAAAAAGAGCGCGCATGACGTTTTTCTCGTTTTGTCGCTTTGTCGTGGGTGGTAGGCTAGCCGTGCCGTAGTGAAATAGAGATAATTAGATTATCTCTGACGGTCTCAAAAGGACGCATACAGTTCACTAGGCCTACCATGAGTTTTCACTGTACTTTACTACTGTAGTAACGTCACCAATTTTGTATTGAATTTGGTACAGCGCTCCTAGTGCTTACGTTGAGAACTAATTCCTGCAATACGAAATTTGCGACGTAACTACAAAAGTAAAGCACAGTGAAAACGCATGGTAGGCCTGCAGTTCTACGACGGTGTTACGCATCTTTTTGAGACTAAATGTACAATAGAGGTTTTATTTTCTTATGAATATAACTTTGCCATACTTAAGTTGAAAGGTAAATAAAACGAATTCCAGTCACATCCGTAACTTAGGTAAGGGATCACAACCCGACCTGAATAAATCTAACATGAAAGAGAACGGACGGAACCCTGCGCTCTTTTCCCCCGACACGTCCTTAACCAGTTTTTTGTTAATTTGCAACTTTGTTGAATTCAAATAGTGAACTGTTAGTTAGGTCTTGACTAAACTAAAGTTTAGTATTTACATATAGACTGAGCTGGATCCTAGGATTTTCGGATACCTAAATATTTAGCTGAATTTTAATTTGTTCGCGGACTCGTCGGTTTTTGTCAAATGAAAAACAAAGATGGGTTGCGATTTTAAGAGAAGTTTATTCCGAATGCGTAAATGCGCGCTGCATACATTCGAAGTCTGGTGATATTTTCAATACTAACCAATTAAACTCAATGAAATTTTGCAGAAATAATCTAGAAACAAATCTCTATGCTTGTATCGGATCCGATTTTCATTCACGTTGTATAACGTGTTAATGAATTAACGCAAAACTAGAAAGCAGTTTGTTTAGAATTGAGAGCAGAATCGAATTATCATGTTTTCAACATAGGAAATTTTTTTCAAAATAATAAATCATTTGTTTGTAAAATTTAAAATTTACTGAATTCAATCTCGACCCACCGCACGGGCACACTGACCTTACTTACTACCAAAACAAGATTCTTAAATGTATCCATGAGCACGCTAGCGCTTTCATTCATTGCTGAAATGATAACAAATCATTTTTGCCTGAAAACATTAAAATGCGAAAAACTTTAAACTTTAACTATCAAAATAATGAAATTATTGTTTCAATCTAATTATTTTGTTAGAAATCAGTTGGGGTGTATGAGGTTTTGCGCTTATTCATTAACACGTTGTATAATACAATCGAACGGAAAAAAATTCACTATGAAGATAAAGAATAAAAAAATAAAAAAATTGTGTCCCATACGTTGAGACGAGTAGGTACCTGCAGTTTTGTATGAAATACGAGTAGCAGATTTTTCTTAATTTTTTTCGATGTTTGCTCCTTAGTGAAAGTTTTTCCATTCGATGGTCTTAACCACCCCTTTAAATGTTACTAGGATGTTTAGTTCCACCCTGTTTAAATATTGAATTATAGGTCTTTGACTATTTATATGTGGACTAGTTACGCGTGTAATTCTACTAACAAACATTTCTGCCACTTTTTGCGGGGGCGAGGTAACATGAAATCCGAAATGAAATAGTCTCGTGTGAACCCCAAACGTTCTAAGTTCGAAGTTATTATTTCGCAATTATAGGCTGTCTCGTTAAGTGATAAGGTGTAAAATTGAATGTAAATGCACAAGATCAATTGTGCTTATACCGTGGCAGAGGGCAAATGCTACCGCAAGGATAGTCCTTATAATAATTAGTCAAAGTTATAGGTCTGTGCTGAACCTAAAAACAGAACTCCACTAGAAGTAAACTAAATTAGACTAAACTCACACGCTATTATTATCAATTAGAAGCACGGCCATAAATTAATATTAACTATTTTGTGCCCCAGAGACATGTATGAAATGAAATGTGGCGTCAAATAGATGATGGTTGCGACTGCGAGTGAAATATAGACGTGGAATTAATATGATTTATGTATTAATTAAACAGTTTGCGGGTAGTGGTTCTCAAAGTTTAGGTGTACCATTCGTGAAATCACGTATCAACAGGCTTCATTAGTAAAAATTTTTAAATATGTAGTTTGTGCCGCGACTTCGTCTGCGTTAATCTTCAACATCCCGTTGCACTCTTTTAGGAGTTGATTTTTGAAAAATCTTTTCTGAGTGCACTCCTACGGAACTGTTTTATAAGTATAAATAGATGTAATTCTGGAGGGCATTTGTGTGAGTTTCAGATTACAGCGATCATGCATTTATTACTGGGCAATTTTTAAGTAATATTGTAATTCTTCACTCATCACAGTCATCGTCAAATTGATTATACTATATACAACGTGTTAATGAATAAGCGCAAAACCTCATATACCCCAACAGATTTATAACAAAATAATTAGATTGAAACAATAATTTCATTATTTTGATAGTTAAAATTTAAAGTTATTCGCATTTTAAGTTTTGAGGCAAAAATGATTTGTTATCATTTCAGCACTGAATGAATGAGCTAACATGCTCATGGATACATTTTAAGAATCTTGTTTTGGTAGTGAATAGACTATGTGTGCCTGTGCGGTGGGTTGACATCGAGTTCAGAAAATTTTAAATTTTACAAACAAATTATTTAATATTTTGAAAAATGTAACCTATGTTGAAACCATGATAATTCGAATCTGCTCTCGATTCTAAAAAAACTACTTTCTAGTTTTGTGTTAATTCATTAACACGTTGTATAGTTTATCCTGTTAATAAAAATAGTATTAAAGCTAAAGAAAACCTGATGAAATGTGATTTTACCGTTATTTTCAAACGTTTTTTTAATAAGAAGAATAAAACTAAAATATATTTTATTCAGTACATTACCCTATTCAGTAAGTATATTGTAGTAGTCCTATAACTATTGATACGCGTATCAAATGCGATAACTTATATTCCAGAAAGGCGTATATTGTCCTTTCCTAATTGTTACCAAAAAGTGTATACTTAATGACAATCTAATTAAAACATTGTAATTGGCAGCATCAAATTCCCACACTGTGAGGCGGCCGCTTAGTTAGACCCACTGATTTTAACCTCCTTTTTGACCTCTAAAGAAAAAGTCGATCTGAGAAAGTTTGTCTGCTCTTTATAGCGCGAAAACTTTTGGACTCAAATATATTTTCTATGTACCCTGACTGCTTTTATCATTTGGTCGAAATCTGTAAAAAGCTCTTCAATCAATCAAATTCAAAAGTCATGCGTACTAGTGATACGCATATCACAGTTTGATAGCCACTGTTTTTAAGTACACAGAATGTAATGAATTAGTTGTACAGAGTGTCTTTATTAATATTCGTAATTAACATCTCGTGTACTCGAGTAGAAGTTATTACACATTACGCTAAAATTGGTAACTAAAAAATACAATAAGCTTATTGCCGTGCAGGAGGCGATGGTTCGATCCCCGTCAAAGCCGACTCGTACCAATGAGTTTTCGGAATTTATGTACTACATATTTGTAACACCACTGGCTTTTCGATGAAGGAAAACATCGTGAAGAAACCTGCATGATTCAATTTCGAGGCATGTATTACAATACATGCCTGTTGAATCTTTCCGAAAACATGTTTAAAACTCAAATCAAAAAAGTCCTCTGTAAGAAAGCATATTATAATCTGGATGATTATTTAAATGATCAAAATGCTTGGGTCTGAGGTCACTAGCTTATAGTTTATTTACTTTACTGTATAGTATCAATTATTTTATTAAATAGACTATGCATTATTGTATACATAACTTTAGCTGAAGAATTTATATTGTAATAGTTATTAAGTCGTGTTATGTTGTAGAGTTTCTGGCCGCATCTTCTCTACAGCGACAACAAGTTCCGACGCGGTGGTAGCTTTAAAAAAGATTTGACGTTTGATAAGTGTGCTGTAAGCTCCTATATTGAATAAATTATATTGACTTTGACTTTGACTGTCCATTAAAAGTGGCAACGGGAGCACTACCCGTGTCATTCGACAGAGTTTCGGTACTAGTGAAACGTGGATGTTCTGTGGTTTCAGAATATCTCAGAGTGGTTTCAGTGAGCATATGCTTATAATGAATGTTTATTAGCGTGACGCCGGCTGTCCACGTAACTTAGCCAATAGCCTTAGATTAGCTACGGATCTTTAAGCAAAATAGGTCGATATTCAAAATTAATAACCCGATATTAAAACTTTTAAACAAACTTAAATTTCAAAACCGAACAAAATTTTCACTCATTTTTACTCTTCTTCGCTTACAGTAAAGTCTAAAATTGGATGGACTAGTATTGCCCATAAATTGTAGTAAACCCCATAGATGAATCAAACAATGATTAATCAGAAGAGTAAATAAAAAATTGGGACCCTCATCACGTCATAAAAATGACGGTGAAAGAATTATGGGGTTTCGTACAATAGCACGGTTCACGATTGACCATTGTTGGATTTTGGGCATAATTGCGTATTAAATTTCATATTTGATCGGGGTTCGGTAATATTAATATGCTGCTCTAAATACACACATAAGAGCGTCGGTTGTGCGTTGCGGAGTGTTTAGGGACCCTCAGGTCCGGGTTCGAATCCGCACTGATGACACGCCATGTACCAAAGAATTTTTCTAACTAATGTACTATAAGCGCTCGTTGGCGTAGTGGAGCTTCGGTATTGGAAACGATCACCGAAGTTAAGCACCGTCAGGTCCGGTCAGTCTTTGGATGGGTGACTGTTTAGTGGTATTTCATCTCGAGCGTTTTTGTGCTTCGGAAAGCAGGTTAAACAGTTGGTCTCGGATAGTCCAGTCAGATGGCGTTGTAACTATTCATTAAGCCAGGTCAGAGGCCTATTAAGGCGGCTTGAAAATTCTCTGACAGCAAGTTGACTACTAACTGGCCTCCACCAACACGCACTGGGCCCGCGTGGTGGAATATGGCCCACTCCCTCTTACCCTTATTCGTGAGAGGAGGCCTTTGCCCTGCAGTGGAATCCTACAGGCTACAACTTTCTTACTTTATCATCAATATGAGCAGTGAAAGAGATATTGTGTTTCCGGCTTAGAGAGGACCACCCCAATATCTTCCCGTGGGTATCGAAAAGGTGAATAAGGAATAAGGTTTCTTATGCAATGTTTTATGGGCGACCATCTATCACTATTTGACGCGTGATTCCATCCTAATACCTAAAAAATGCTAATGAGCACTACACAGCTTAAAACTTTAACTAATTATTACTAGCCTTGCGGTAGCATTTCCCCTCTGCCACGGTATAAGCACAATTGATCTTGTGCATTTATATTCAATTTTACACCTTATCACTAAACGAGACGGCCTATAATTGCGAAATAATAACTCCGAACTTAGAACGTTTGGGGTTCACACGAGACTACTTTTCATGATTTTTAACATTCAAAATTAGAATCTAAAGTTATGGGGAATAAAATCCAAAGTTGCGGATTTTATGTTAACTCGCCCCCCGCAAAAAGTGGCAGAAATGTTTGATAGTAGAATTACACGCGTAACCAGTCCACATATAAATAGTCAAAGGCTTAAAAATACATGTTGGTAGTTTTCAAGTCGCCTTAATAAACCTCTGACCTGTCATAACGAATACTTACACCACCATCTGACGGAACTATCCGAGACCAACAGCTAAACGTGCATTGCGAAACACGGAGACACTCGAGATGAAATATCATTAAACGGTCACCCATCCAAAGTCTGACCGGACCTAACGTTGCTTAACTTCGGTGATATTGACGATAGAGCCCTGAAAAAAGAGTTCATCTGTAAAGATATTGGAACATGTTCAACCCTAAACTTGAAATTCTTTAAAAACAAAGTCTAACATAAGATCTCTATATAATCCAGTCATGTTTCAACACTTGAATAGTAAAACTACAGGGTGTTCACAAATCCTCTAAGCCAGTTCGGTTCCTTGAGTGACATACGTCCGATGCGTGGACTAAATTCTCTCAAGAACGACTGCGGGCATGGTGGGGGTGAAATAGCGGTTTAATTTGGCAATAAATGGTACGAGAATCCAAATTTTTACACAGTTAAAGTGGCCATGGCGAGGCACATTTTAGAGCGGTGACAACGTGCCGAAATTCGCAGCGGCAGCGGTAGGCCCATTGGATGAGGGCAGCGCAGGACCGGTCGTTGTGGCGATCCTTATGGGAGGCCTATGTCCAGCTGTGGACGTGTATCGACTGAGATGATGTTGATGATGAAAGGTTAGGTAACAATAGCGTCGTCATCTACATTAACATTACTATATTCTCGGATTCATCTTTCTTTAACTTGTTTTCGTAATTTTAACTTAATATAACCGTTTAATCACTCCGTGTCACTCTTTCATCTCTTCTTTAATTTCACTCATAAGATCTCACTGTCATACTTTGACTGGATTTATATGCTTAGTTTGGCTCGAATGCTATGGTCGACTACTACGTTTCATTTCGAATTAGTGCGCTGCTCATTAGTTAGTGTTTTTTTTGCTATCACAAGCGACCCCGCCTGTTTACCTACGTTAGGCTTAAAAGCCAAAATCCCCCCAAAAAAAAATCCCAACAAAAACGCGCTCGCCCCTCGCTCCGCTCATCACCTTGTCCTCACCAACGCGAACCGTAGACTTCGTACATTTCTAAACGAAGCACGCTTCTCACATAAGGTCCGTATTCTTACACTCCTCGTTTCATTTGCAACTTGTTTTTGAAAAACACTGGTATTAGGGGGGTACGTCACAGGTGTTGTCTAACAATTCGTTGTAGTTTTTAACCCCCGACGCAAAAAGAGGTGTTATAAGTTTGACGCCTACGTCGGTCTATCTGTCTGTTTGTCTGTCTGTCTGTGGCATCGTAGCTCCCAAACGAGTGGACCGATTTCGATGCGGTTTTTTTAAATAGAAAGCTTATTTTTGCGAGAGTGTTCTTCGCTTTGTTTTATGAAAATCTGTTCAGTAGTTTTCATGTAATTTAAAAAATTATGAAATAACATTAAATTACAAATTAAAAAAAACCCCCAACTGCCATGTGACGAATGTTATTTATACTTATTAAATATAAATACATAATTATATAAAATATAAGCGTATAGTTATACATGATGTAAACTAATATAAGGTCTATCAAAATTAGGTGAAACTATTTAATGAGGATAATCAGACCATGAAACTGAACAACTTTCTCTATGGGAGTTGTTCAGTTTCATGGTCTGATCATCCTCTTAAAATAGTTTCACCTAATTTTGTTAGACCTTATACAACGTGTTAATAAATAAGCACAAAACCTCTCACACCCCAACTGATTTACAACAAAATAATTAGATTGTAACAATATTTTCAATATTTTGATACTTAAAATTTTAAGTTAATATCATTTTAAGTTTTGAGGCAAAAATTTTTTGTTATCATTTCAGAAATGCTCATGGATACATTTTAAGAATCTTGTTATGGTGGTAAGTAGGGTGAGTGTGCCCTTGCGGTGGGTAGAGATCGAGTTCAATAAATTTTAAATTTTACAAACAACTTATTTAATATTTTGAAAAAAATTACCTATGTTGAAACCATGATAATTCGATTCTGCTCTCGATTCTAAACAAACTACTTTCAAGTTTTGTTGTATATGCAACAGCTTTTTTTTTCGCGATTTAATGTGGGTGGGTTGGGTGTTCTAATGAACCCTCTTAGGTATGTAACGCATTTATATTTACACCCTGTATAAACAAGGTCACTATCATTTACTACTTTACTTCCAAAAATATTAAGCACTACTTCGGTAAAACCTGTATAGGTATGTAAGTACAATCAAAATAAGGATTTTAAACAAAATTCGTTTGAAAAAAGCTGGTGACTAAACCGCTGGAATGTGCATCTTTAAGCACCTAGCACTTTTTATGGGCGAATTTGCACCTTAATGTTAATTCGTGGCACTAAATATTTTATTGCCTTTACGAAACACAAACGCATACCATTTATTATCAAACAAATTGTTTGGCGAGTTTCAAAGCGCAAGCTTAAATGTTTTTGATACAAAATAAAGAAAATTTTATTTGTAATCCAGTAAGGTAGTTTATTAAATGAGGCATCAAATTGTTTTTTTTAATTCTGAGAAGAAATGAAGGTACACAGAGGAAGGTTTAGGATAGAAGTGCCATAAACACAATAATTATGTGCGCATTACAAAAATCTTTTGTTATACAGGGTGTTTGGATAAACAGTTGCATTACTTTAAGGGGTGATTATGCCCATGATACTGATCAACTTTCCCAAAAAAAAGTAAGTATAGGAAATTTGCAAAACAAAGAATGTCGACTTTTCATACGAATGTTTGATCAGCTGATAAAATTTAGTTTGCAAATTTTTTGTTGATAATTTAGTATAGGTTTCCTAGGGAAAGTTGATCAGTATCATGGGTACAATCACCCTTTAAAGTTAATGCAACTGTTTACCCTAAAACGTTGTAGCTTATGATAACAAATATTATATTGCGCGTTCGATTTTTAATACATCATTTCGAAAACCTCAGCTGGTTAATAAGTAGTCGGAAAACCTAAAAAATTATCACTAATCGAAAAGTACAGATTTTTTGAGAAATTTGATGATTTTGATCAAAATTAAAAGCATCGATTATGTGATTGTATTGAAAAATCTGAAACTATGTTTGCTAATTTCATTAACTTGCATCTATCGATCGATTATACATTACTTTAATAATATTTGGAAGTATTCGTTTTCATTCATAAGTCACACTATTATGTATTTTTGAATTTAAATAAAATCTAAAATTTTTTGGAAAGACTAATTTTTATACAGGGTCCATCTTAATATGCTGACACTTTTTAAGGGGATGATCAGACCGTCAAACTGAACAAATTTCTCTATCGGCACCAAAATCGAAATCGCGAAAAAAAGTCGGCTGTTCCATACAAAACTGCAAACCTACTCGAACCAAATGTATGGGACAGTAGATTTTTTTTCGCGATTTTGATGTTGGTCGCATAGAGAAAGTTGTTCAGTTTGACGGTCTGATCATCCCCTCAAAAAGTGTCAGCATAATAAGAAGGACCCTGTTGCAGAATTTACTATCTAACTATGCACAGAAATACATTAACCACTATAAAATTTAGTACCTAGTTACAAACATTCATACAAACTTACGACCACGCCTAGTTACAGCATGTTAAAATTTAATTCTCTCTCATCATTTCACATACCATCTACGGACAATTCTGTCATAAACTTAAAAACACAATGCGCCATCTAGTACCCATTCTTAACTCTGTGTCCAGAGCAATAAACCCGCGTACATTTTCGAACAAAATGTTTTTTTTTTTTACTTTTTTTCTAAAGTATCAAATAACATGCGAGGACCATAAAAAATTATACTTTGTAAAAGAAATGGCATCGATATTCAGTAATTTAATTTGCCTTTTAATAGGTACTGTTTTCGAAAATTTACATACAAACTTTTCACAAACAAAAACTGTATTTGTATGTACAATTTAATGCGTTAAATTCTCAAGGGGGTGCTTCAGATCATCAAACTGAACAACTTTCACTATGTGAACAAGATTGAAAGCACGAAAAAAATGTGTTGTTCCATAGAAAATGTCAATATATACTCGATACAAATATATGGGACTATTGTTTTTTTTCGCGTCGTAAAATATATTTCGTGGCAGACTATATTTCCCGTAGTAAAATTTATTCAGTCTGAGGGTCTGGAGCATAAGTCCTTTAAAGTATTTAGGGGGGAATTTCCATAAAATATAAGTATATTTTATTTCATTCAATAGAATACACTTGGATCTTACACTATAACGAAACTATATTTTTATCTAATCAATACAAAACATTGGCTTCGCTCAAATATGAAAAAAAGGGAGCCAAAGAACCAATATTCCGGTAAAAATATCAAATTTCAACCGAACGTAACCAAGGGGATGAAACTATAGGATTACTATACCACTACTATGGAGACTCGAAACATTTGTTTATTGAAAATAAAGTGAGAATCGTTCGACTACTAACATAACATAAAAGAAATATTCTTTATTTGCACATCAAAACACGTGGCATGTATTGTACCCACTGTCCATTATAAGTGGCGACAGGCTCACCCCCCATCACACTGGACAGAATTTCGGTATTACTGGTGAAACGTGGATGTTCTGAGGTTTCAGAATATCTCTGACTACCCCCTCGGGGAATATAGTCGTGAGCATATGTTAATGTGATGCACATCAAAAACATACAGCTAAACAAAAACAGAATAAAACGAACGTAAGGGGACAAATGACGGTGTTATCACTAAAAGCAACCCGTGGAAAATAAAAGAAATAAGCAGTGTCAGTAGTATAAAAGATGGCCACGTGTGGTTCCTGGTTTAAAATATACAACCAAGTTCATCCCATTTGTGTCGGAGGAGGCGACTAAGAAATACGGTTTTTTTACAGTATTTTTGTGGGTAAGTGGGTGAAAGGCTAGCTACTTGTCACCACACTGCACGTTATTTTATTCTAAAACCAATATAGGTTAAAAAATTTACATTTGCACCATCAAAAAGTGGTAAGTAGATATAGGAAAGCTTCTGTCTATTCTGAAAGGGAATATCGACGTGAGTTTATGTTTCTATGTATATTGGCAAAGTATATTTCATGTTATTTTATTAAGTCGCCCTAATAAAACGAATAAGATTATTTATTTTATTCTCTGGTTAAGATAATTGGTTATTTATTATTCTCCTAAATTTAATTAAGATTTGTAACACCACTGGCTTTTCGGTGAAGGAAAACATCGTGAGGAACCTGCATGATTCAATATCGAGGCATGTATTGTACCCACTGTCCATTAAGTGGCGACGGGCTCACCAGAGATATTCGTACAGAGTACCGTCGTAGAAGTATGTATTGTATTTATATTGCGAAACTGAAATACTCTAACGAATTACGTTCGAGTTCCAATAGTAAGAGCTCACATGGAAATCTGAGCATTATCAGCTTATACGTATAAAGTAAAACGTCCTATCTATACTAAACCACCTATCATCAAACCATGAGTTATTGAATACTGAATCACAGAACTACTCCCCTATGGACTTCTGTTAAATCCCCATAAATATTATATTTATTCGTATGGTTTTAGACACATACATTATCTAGTTCCATTAAAGTACTGAGTTGAAACTAAATCACAGGTTACTTGTTACTTCGTAGGTACGTTATTTCCTTAGAAAACGATAAATTCTCACGCTTTATTTATCAATCAATCAAACATATATTTTATTTACACCAAAATATAAATAGTAAAATACAGAGAAAAAAAACAAAAGGCACAAAATAAGGCGGTTTTATCGCCAAGAAGCGATAAGCGATTAGCGATAGGGATTTATCTTTAAAACAAAATATTTTTAATACCGAAAACCTTTGACTAATTATTATAAGGACTAGCCTTGCGGTAGCATTTCCCCTCTGCCACGGTATAAGCAAATTGATCTTGTGAATTTACATTCAATTTTACACCTTATCACTAAACGAGACAGCCTATAATTGCGAAATAATAACTTAGAACTTAGAACGTTTGGGGTTCACACGAGACTACTTTTCATGATTTTTACATTCAAAATTAGAATCTAAAGTTATGGGAAATAAAATCCAAAGTTGCGGATTTCATGTTACCTCGCCCTCCGCAAAAAGTGGCAGAAATGTTTGTTAGTAGAACTACACGCGTAACCTGTCCACATATAAATAGTCAAAGCCGAAAACTGACCCACACTTATTCTGTTATTTGAGTTTACCCGCTACTTTGCCCGCACTAATTGTATATCTGATTTTAAGTCAGAGCATAAGCTATCAAACAAAAAACATCAAGTTTCATCAAAATCGGTTGAGTAGTTTTGGCATGATGCTCGATCAAACAAACAAACACAAACAAACGAACAGACAAACTAAAATTCTAAAAACGGTTGGTTTGGAGTCAGGGATACCTAAAAACTATATCGTAATCTTTTTCTTGTGAATATTTTCATTGTACAGACACACTTCTGTTACAGTTTTATAATAGTTTAGATAACAATTGGGCCCAGTGGCATAATGTCTTATGTCGAAACTGAACTGAGTTATCAAGAATTATAAAATTTGGATAAAAAAAATCTTTTTAAATTTTACGATTGAACTGCAATATTGCCCGTAATTTCAAATAACTACGACAGACACGGAAGTGAATCCACAAGTGTTTCGTTTTTCCAATTTCAAAACGGATCTCTAAAAGTAAAAACCAATCCACGCAAACCCTTTCATTTCATAGCAATATAAATATTATATTTTTGTCAACGGGAATATCTTAGCGAAATTCCCCGGTAACATGCTCCACAAGAGCTTATACCGGGATCAAAAGTTCCCGGGATCCGCGGGAATATTAAAGCTTTTTATTGTGTGAGGATTTACTTACAACGTTGGGTTTTTGTAGAATTTTTATTAAGTACTTTTAAACCTTTATTTAAGGCGATATGGTGACATCGGTTTTACAATTCTTATTGTTACTAATATCAGAAATCTTTGAAATATACAGGGTCCTTCTTAATATGCTGACACTTTTATAAGGGGATGATCAGACCGTCAAACTGAACAACTTTTTCTATGGGACCAACATCGAAATCGCGAAAAAAAATTCTGCTGTCCCATACATTTGGCTCAAATAGGTTTGCAGTTTAGTATGAAACAGCTGATTTTTTTCGTATGTCTGCCTGTTGTTTATGTGTCTTCACGACTAAACTTCTGATAAATTTTAGTGTGATTTGGGATCTAACATAATTATTACACGCTGCTTTTATCTTAAATATGAAATGAAAATAAATCTAAATCCTACTAACATCATATTATCCATCTAATATTGTAAATGATAATATTATGAAATTCGGCACATAGATCAAATATGTTCTAGATTAACAAAAAAAAACCGACTACAAACAAATAGCATAAGCATATGCTCACGACTATATTCCCCGAGGGGGTAGTCAGAGATATTCTGAAACCTCAGAACATCTACGTTTCACCAGTAGTACCGAAAGTCTGTCCAGTGTGACGGGGGGAGAGCCCGTCGCCACTTATAATGAACGATGGGTACAATACATGTCTCGAAATTGAAGCATGACTTCCTCACGATGTTTTCCTTCACCGAAAAGCCAGTGGTGTTACAAATCGTACATAAATTCCGAAAAATTCATTGGTACGAGTCGGCCTGGACGGGGATCGAACCATCGCCTCCTGCACGGCAGGCAAGGCTACTCGCCACTGGACCACCACGGCTTATAAACAAATATATTAACCGAAAAGAGAAAATTAAGCTCTATAATCATTAATCAGCTACACGAACTATGTTTGAGCAAATATAATTTGATGTTAAATTATTTATTGGGTTTAAGAAATATATTTGTTGGGTTTTTGGTTTGTCCCGACTATAATATCTACCTAATAACATTCAAATTATATTTGATCAAACGTAGTTCGAATAGCTGATTGATGATTATAGAGCTGGTTTTTCTCTTTTCAGTTAATAATTTCTGCGAAGTCGCGGGCAACATCTGGTATGTAAGTCCTTTAAAATCCCACTGCAGGGCAAAGACTTCCAGTAGCCAGCGAGTCCATAAATTGAAAGTTTCTCAGCGAGCTATGGAAATGGTAATGTTCAGGGTTTTCATATGAATAAATAACTAAATACCCACAGAGACAAAGCTTCGGCACAATCGCCCTAGTGGACAATCTATGGGAGATATTGGGAGAGCGCGACACGTGATCACTTTGTGCGCTCCTGGCACCACCAAAAGGTTTTAGAAGCGCACAAAATGATCAACTCGCTTGCCCAATGTCTCGAATCCATCTCCGATCATTACCTGCAATACTGAGATACATCTCAGCCAATGGACGTTGTCTGCTAGACACAGGCCTCCCCCAAGGATCGCCATAACGACCGGTCCTGCGCTGCCCTCATCCATCGGGCTTTTTGCTGCCTTCACCAACACGTCTGGTATGAATTCTCTACTATTCGCTGCATAGAAAATAACCCGCGCTTTTCGGAGAGCGAAAGCAGAGCTTGCCGCGACTTGTAGTATGGAAAATAGCCGAATCGCTCGCAAGTAGAGTAATCATGCTAGACGTGCTGGTCGTCGGTCCACCTTGTAGGGGGCCTTACCACACTGTTCCTTTTGGTACGCTGTCGTCACTTTAGAACTTTTCGGCCTTGCTTCGGCCCCATCGGCTATCGGTTCTACGAGCAATGTGCCCCGCCTATTCCCAGTTTAGTTTTTGAAATTCTTTGGGCTATGTCGGGTACTCTGGTTCTTCTGCGGATCTCTTTACTTTGCACCATGCGTACATGCATTGTATGTGGAACTATATACTATTATCTATTCTGTGGTAGTAGAAATAGGACTAATTGTTGTATGGCGTGCCCGAGGTGCGGACTTAAGGCTCACCCGCTCGATTTTACCGTAATATTGGGTAACTTTGTAACCATTTTTACATTAACTATGGCATTTTTTAAGCAGAAAACAAAACTAAACAATCTACAGGACATGAGAAGTGATTTGGTTTTTCTCGAAATCTATTTTAATGAATAAAACTGAAGAAAAAGGAATCTAAAGTCAATCCCTTTTTTTCCAGTTGTAACCATTTTACTCTTACATTGTTGATCGGAAGAAAATTAAAATTTACAATATATTTACTTCACAATACAACATAGAATGATATGGTTTTCTTATTTTTCAAACAAAACGGCTATATCCGACCGGAGCCACGAGCTCGTTCACGACGATTAGTATGGAGAGTCTTGTTCCCGGGCGGATACGCCTTAAGTGCAAAAACCATACTTCCATCTATCAAGAACGTCCTAACAATACAGTATGCTCCGAAATACATCATAAAGTCAGCTTAGACGATAATACGTTACCGCTCAACCGTATATACAGGGCTTAACTTGAAATATATCCTTTATAAATATGAAACGACTTTTAAAATTTCGAGACACAGCAGAGTTTCTGCTTTCTGACTTGGGGTTAAAATTTTTGTTCTGAAGATTTTACTTTTTAGGAAAGATTTTGTAGGAACGAGGCGTATCGTAGATATGGACACACAATCTAAAGAGTTAAGGTTCAAATCTACATGCAAGACATGCTATCATGATTTTTCCGTGTTTCTACCTACTTAATTAACTCTAACGGTGAAGGAAAAAATAGCATAGCATATCATAGGATAGTATAGCATAGCATATGCTCACGACTATATTCCCAAAGGAGGACTAAAGTACCATATTCTGGCAAATAAATGTGTTCCATTCTAAGTGAGTAGTCAGAGATATTCTGAAACCTCAGAATATTCACGTTTTACTAGTACCGAAACGCTGTCGCCACTTATAGTGGACAGTGGGTACAATACATGCCTCGAAGTTGAAGCATGCCATGCATGTCAATTCCACTGGAAAGGAAAAAATCATGAGGAAACAACATAAACTCAAGAAGAAATTCTGTTTTATTGCAAATCAAAAGTTGACTTTTCAAATTCCACTTCAAAACGCTCACTGCCATGACGTGACGTCACTCCTTTTCATGACGTCAAGCTCATCACAAATCATCCGCTATTATATGCTGCCGTACTCTTCGAACGCACGCAAGTTGCTAATCGCTTCGTCACTTTGCGCTGATTGGTGTTTGAAATTACGTTCCGATCCACGTAACTTATAATTGAAATATTTCGTGAAAAATAAAAAGTTTCGAATAAATCTTTCAGTAACGTTCTATGATAACAACTATTCTTATTGAATTATTAAGATAATTTCTCGTTATAATTTTGGTGCAAGTCCCCCATTGTACATTTCACAAGTCATTTCTAGAATCGATCCTTTGTGGACTAAGCCATTATTACTATGTTTGGTCAAAATGAACTGACAATTCCTTCCTCCAATCTGGAATAACGTTCTAATGACCCAATGGAGTCGAATCCAATCTCAACAAAACAAACCTTTGTGGAAGCACGTCCAAATACCTAATAATAACTGACACAATAATATTTAGAACAATACTCGGTAGGTATTCAACGTGTCTGTGCTGATACTATGGCTTGTGTTCCTTAGCGAGAGATACGCGATTATACTATAGCACTTATCTAATCGCGTGACTTGATTCTCACCGATCCCAGCTGCCCAATCCGCAGCGTAGCCCCCGCAACGTCCTATGCCGAGGTCCGTACCCCTCTGGGTGCCCCTAGGTCGGTTGCTTAGGTTCATTCATTTGGCACGGTAGACTCTTCGTGGTCCCTCCAATAGTCCGCAGTAAAAAGCAGTAACTGCTCCCTGAGCAACGCTGTATTAGTCATTTAAAAAAAAACGTGACTTGATTTTCAATACTATTCCGCATCCTATGACACACTATTACGCGCTATTTTTTCTAGTAGACGCTTAATTACGTCGCCCAAATTCGGCAGAAGTGTCATCACACTTAGACTCAACTCACGCCTAAAATACGTCTATGTATCACGGCTTCAGTCTATAGTCGCACATAACATAAGCCAAATTTTAGGTACGTATTAATAATCGAAACACAACTCTGATAGGCTCTTAAGTATCAAATAGATGATAAAACGTCATCTTAAGAGGCCGCCAGCGTTGTAGTTTCGTTTAATAATACGCGCCTTACCCCACCCCTTACCCCTTCCCAGGTAATTCCGGGACGTATGGCCCCTTAAGGTACAAGTAGGTAGCCGACCGCCCAAGCAGCAACAGACGACGGACGTGTCGCTGCGACAATACTGGTTTGTATGTATATCTGTGAAATACCCTGCATAGCTAGCGACACGTCGTCCGACGACACTGTCGCTCGATCGCAGATCAGTAGTCTCAAACTCTATTCACATTACGATGGGCGGGCGCGGAAGGTGCTATGCAAAATCAAACCTATTTCAGTAGAGTTGACATAGGAATACGGTGCTGCCGTCTGTTGCTGCGGTCTGCAGTCGGGTTCGAAATCATGACTGTAGCGACATGACGCAACGACCTGTCGCTGCGATACGTCGTCTACTGCTACTGCGTGCGGTCGGCTAGGAATTGTACCGTTAAACTTCATAGCTTCAACTAGCTAACTTTTGGTGTAACATGTACCTTATTCCAAACAGGGTGTCACGGGGTGAACCAGGGGCGTTCCGAAGTCCAAACACAAAGGTAATGCCTTTCAAAACGCACTCAGCTATGCAGCGCAACTCGTAACCGAAATTGTTGGTTACCACTGGTTCTCGTTCGAGTTTTTGAGAAAATAGTGTTCGAAAAGTTTTTGTCATGTAGTATATGGATTGCGATTCGCGCCAGCCAACAGTGGAGTGTGTCCCGTTCCTTTATTCGTAGTCATGTGCTCTGTCAATTTATACACACTAGTTTTTAATTAGGTACCAACAAAATGTTAAGGGTGAATTCAAACGATGAAACTTAACAACTTTTCCAAAGGATCCAAAGGGTCGTAAAAAGGAAATAATTGTTGGACCTCCCATAAAAAATCGTTCAGCTACTCTGCACTTTTGTATGGGAGGTCCAAATAAATTTCGCGTTTTTCAATCAATGTTCCTTAGTCCAAGTTGTTTAGTTTCATCGTCTGAATACATCTTTAAAATTGGTGATAATTAAAACTAGTGGTGTATAGTGTTAAAAATACACAGGGTGAGATTGATATCATTGGCATCCTTTTAAACTAAAAGTCTCCCGATCAAACTGAACAACTTTTACTTTTAGTATGAAACAGCTCTTCTTTTTTTGCTACGATCGGTTTGCTTCCGAATATGGTAAAAGTTGTTCAGTTTGATGGGTAGACTCTTAGTTTAAAAGGATGCCAATGATATCAATTTTACCCTGTACAAGATTCAGTTTTTTTTAGAAATACATTTTCGTACAGGCACCGTGGGTTTCCTTTGAAATCAAGGCAAGGAAACTTGCATAGATAAAAAATTTATGACTATAATTTCAGGAACAATCGATTCACGCTTTTTAGCTTTTGGCTCAAAAAAATCGAGCCCAGAATAGCCCATAATATAATGTCTTTATATGTCACGAATATATGTGAAAATACCGTGACTTTATCATGAGAAAGAAGTAATCTGACAAATAGTCTATTCATCTTAGATTAACACTCAAAAAGGAAGATGCCGTCCCATAGATGTGTCTGCTAGACCAAGTCCAGTGAACTAACTTTGTGTTATTCATAACTGAAATAAATCATCGTCATCTTGCTTCTGACGCTGGTATGGACACGTTATGCGCCGAAGCGAGAACCATATGACCAGGCAGGTGATGGCCATAGAAGAGGGAAAAAGTGGTAGAGGATGCCCACCGACCACCTGGATGCGAACCGTCTCTAAGGATATGTTGACGATGGGCTTAACGCCAGAAATGACTCAAAACTGCCAAGAGTGGCGAAATAGTTTCAGGAGGGCTTACCCCAAATAGGGAAAGCCAGGGGATTGATTGATTGGTTGATCTTGCTTCTAACCCGCTGACTAGCGGGGTCTGCTTTCCTTGCAAATTTCCTCCATTTCGCTCTATCCTGAATCCAAAACAACAGCGTACGAACTCGTTGCGTATTTTGTCGTACTAAAATAAACCGGAAGTAGGTACAAAATTGTCGCTTTTCTGACTTAGTGTCGTAACTGACATCGAGAGAATTGTTCAGAAGTGTTATTTATGATTAACACACTTTCAAAATAATGATCAAATGATGCATAATCTCCATAGTAATTTTGACATTTTCTATTGCTGATTTGAACGTGTGCTTTGCCTTTCAATAATATCACTTCAAACCGAGCTTCCAAAATACATAATTATGATGTTCGTGCAGTTACGCCACTTCGTAACGAAAAGTGACGAAACGTGTGACCAACCAGCTTCTTCTTTTTTTTAGTTTTATCTAAGTCTTTCAATATTAAACCCACACGTGTACTTAAAAGTTATTACCTAAGTACGTCTATAAAACTGTAATCGTCTGTCTATTTGTAAATAACCGTTGGGAATAAAGTGATTCTTGTATGGAATTCGTAAACGTAATGTGCGCTGTAAAGACACGACTAGACAATAAAAACTGAAATCCAGACTTTTAAGAGCATTATAAAAGGTTACTATAAACTCGATGATTATATGAATGAGCAAAATGTCTGGTCTTGACAATATTACACTATGTAATTCAATATTGTGTTTGTAATTGTACTTTGTAACTATAATTTTAAAGTTCCGTACCCAAAGGGTGAAAACGAGAACCTATTACTAAGCCAACGTTGTCCGTCCGTTCGTCCGTCCCACCTATTTAGGGCTGTAACTTTTGAACCGAAATAGCTGGACAGTTGAAATTTTCACAGAATGTGCGTTATTACAGCGGATTTGATAAAAATTTCAAAACGTTAAAATTTAAGGGGGGTCCTCAAACAAGAAACTAGTTATTATCAACGTTTTTTCTTCTCGCTCTAGCGTCAAACTAGGTGTGATTACATAGCAAACTCTATACAGTGTAACAACAAATAATAAAAACCAGCCAAGTGTGAGTCAGTCTCGCGCCAAAGGTCCCGTAGAAAACAAAATTTTTCCAAAGTTAATTATATTGTGTAGTGGTGTGGTACGGCTATACAAGGTGTTACAAAAATACAAATAAACATTAAAAGGGGTGGTTTAGACCATCAAACTGAACAACTTTCACTATGGGACCAATATCGAAATCGCGAAAAAAAATCGGATGATCCATACTAAACTACAAATCTACTCGAGCTAAATGTATGGGAAACCAGATTTTTTTTTTCGCGATTTCGATGTTGGTCCCATAGTAAAAGTTGTTCAGTTTGATGATCTAAACAACCCCCTTAAAAGTTTTAAATGTTTATTTTTACTTTTGTAACACCCAGTATAAGAATCAAATTATATTTGCTCAAACAAAGTTTTTATAGCTGATTAGTGATTATAGAGCTTGTTTTTTGTAAATATCTTACGTACAGACACACTTCTGTTACAGTTTTATAATAGTTAAGATTGACAATAGAAAATATATGAAAAAGGTAGGAAACCCGAGTCGTTAATACCTTGAGACATTGAAGTGAGGTCAGTGAACTTGTTAAGGGGAGTGTGACAATCATATTTCTGACTAGATGTTGCCTGCGACTTCGTATGCAGCGGCTTCCGTCATCGTAGCGAGATAAAATATCATCATCATCAGCCTATATTATATGTCCCACTGCAGGGCACAGGCCTACCCTCATGTATGGGCGTTAGTCCACCACGCATGTCCAATGCGGATTGGTCGACTTCACATATGCATCAGAATTTCTTCAGCGTATGCTGGTAAAATATACAGGGTGTAAATTTAAATTCGTTACATATTTAAGAGGAGATCAAACTGAATAACTTTCAGAAGCGAACATCGAAATCACGAAAAAAGAATCAGTAGTCATAGATGTTTTCTATGGAATTAAGAATTTCTTTTTCGCGATTTATACAGGGTCCAACATACTATGCTGACACTTTTTAAGGGGATGATCCGACGTTGAGGTGCAGTTTTGTATGGAACAGCAGATTTTTTTTCTCGCGGTTTTGATGTTGGTGCCATAGAGAAACTTGTTCAATTTGACAGTCTGATCATCCCCTTAAAAAAGTGTCAGTATATTAAGAAGGACCCTAAATGTTAGCTCTGTAGTAAAAGCTTTTCATTTTGATGGTTTGAAGTGCCACTTTAATATGTAAAAAATTTAAGTTACCAACCTTAATATTTCTTCTCTTCTTATTTCGTATGTCAATCACTCAACCTGTATACTTACCAATTTTATTAAGTCTAATCACAAGCTTTCAATAAATTCATCAAAAAAAAATAGGACTTGCGATCGATTCGACAAGAGTTTTATCAATTTTGATACAGAACACTAAAACGGTCAAATAGATAAGTCTCCCTTTTTGAAGTAGGTTAAACATAGAGAAAACCATCCCCTTAACAGAGAAGCCTGTCGAAGGAAGGTAATCCTATACTGTGTAGCATTACAGTAGCCTGTCACATCCGTCCGGTAAATTCCTGTTTTGATACATCGATACGGCCGGCATGGGCTTTACTTGAATAAATGAATATTATCATTATTTTACCTTCTCTTTTCATTGATATACATAAAGCCATGATACCTATTCCACAGAATAAATACTATTACTACCCGTACAGAAGAATCACTTCGATAACAGATTTAAATAAATACGACTCTCTTCACGGTATTAAGGTGCAAAGTTATTCGCACCCGTCTTATCGTACAATTCGCGAATAACCTACCAACCGTCACAACGGCGCGCGTGCAAACAAGAATGAACCGAGTCATTAGACATGAAAGCTTCCTTTATATAGTCTCCCTCTTTCATTCTTTCACATGCTGATAGCATGACATCGCTAGGGTTTTCAAGTCTCGCATTGACTACTCACAAAATGGCGGCAAGTCTAATAGATTTAACCAAGAAGTTTACACGGTATACCTAACCTATCGTAGAATTTCCTCCAGTAAATATGCATCCCTCAGTGGGGACCGGCAGTCAAGCGTACCTGAACTGTGGACTGAGTGTGGTGTGTGCCTATACAGAGGTCCGATCGCGCTAAATAAATCTCCACTGAAACTTCCTAGGCCCGCACGCGAAACGACTTTTAACATATTCGGTATCGCGCTAATCATTTGACAGCTTATGACAGCTGTTTGAGAGATCGCTCAGACCTTTCAGGCTGATAATCATATAGTAAATAAGTCAAGAATACCGCGATACGGAATTCAGCACAGTGTAACAGTAACTGTCTTGGAATTTGGTTAAAAATGCCCTCTAAAATACAGTATTGATAAAATTTTACGCTCATTTTGGGGAAAAAAATTTCGTCTTTCTGATTATCATTTCTATTATTTGAAATTGATTAATTAAATCGATGTCAGAAACAAATTTGATAAACTGAAATTTTTCGGTTGAAATGACTATCACGATTTGCAAGGATAAAACGTGATTGAAAGCAAAGATTCTGACAACCCCAATATAGGATACCCTATTTACCCTCTAGAAACCGTAAATAACTTTTTTAAAAGCAGGATTGATAATATAGCGATGGAACTTCCAAAATAATTTCCCTGCAACGAAAAGTAAAATGACCAGGGAAAGAAAACACAATAAATGCGAAGAAAACTAACTCCAAAGCGATAGTGCATATTTACTGGAGGAAATTCTGCAATTCATAATTAGTATTCCTATCTACGAGTGGGAAACATACGGGTGCGTTTTGCGTACGGGGCAGCAGCGACTATTTGAACGCCATATAAGTTACGACAGAGCGACTTGGCAAGATTTAAACTTAGTTATGTGATATTATTAAAATACGCTACGGGTCTCCGATTCTTTTTGATAGTAGCTGGCGCTAAAAAACCGGTTTCAAAAATTGAACTAAATCGCGTTTTTACATTAGTCTTGATAATTGTTTTTATTTTACTCCGGGGAAATAACTACCCAAAAATTTATATGAATGGTTGTGATAGACATCTAATCAATGCGATGGATCTAGATGCGACAACATATTCCACGAGGTAACTTCAAAACAAGATCTGGCATTTAATTAGTGCGTTTCAAGTTCCTGTATTGAAAAAATAATTATTAATTGAATGAAGCCAAAACATTAATTCCAGAGCTGTCGATGCGTCTGCACGAGATCACCGGTAACCGTAGAGCTGGCAGCTTCTTTGGCCAGTGAATTAGCTTGACTATTAAAAGGGGGAACGCTGCCAGCAAGCAACCGAGGAACTTTTTTTTATCTTCAAGTTTTTATACCTGTAGTGTTTTGTAGTTTTTATTTTTATGTAATATATTGTCATTTAATCAAATTGTACCATCTTTAAGACAGATTATGAATTTAGAATACCTGTCACACTGGACAGAGTTTCGGTACTACTGAAACGTGGATGTACTGAGGTTTCCGAATATCTCTGACTACCTCCTCGGGGAATATAGTGTTGAGCATATGCTGTGCTATGAATTTAGAATAAGTAGTTTTTTTATATCCAATTCCATAATCTAATTTTTTACCTGGGACATTTATTGACTGAATTGAGCTAATATTTGTTTTACACTAGCTCTACCTTGCCTCTTGAGTTTTAGAAGCCGCGGTCGCGTCCGCAATGTTATCCCGTATGCGCCCAAACCCAAAGCGGTCAAATGAAGTTTCCAACCATCTCTGGCTGCAATTTGCTCACTTTTCTGTACCAACTTGGACGAAGTTCTTTGCTTTGAAAGCGTTACTTTGTAGCGTAGTCTTTCAGAACGTTTAATATTTTAATACGACTGTTTCATTTATCTTTTAGTTTGGAGTAAATAGTTTTTTGCGTTTTTTGGAAAAGACAAAGCGGGTTTTGTATGGAAGGTTGGCGCCTTATTTTTCGACGTTGTTTTCCAAAGTCAAAGTCAAAGTCAAAATTGTTTATTCAAAATAATATCACATAGATAACTTTTTGACGTCATGCTTTTGAATCTACCACCGCGTCGGAAGGTGTTCCGTTGTAGAGAAGATGCGGCCAGATACTCTACAACACACTTCTTTTAAACAAAACAAAATATACAAAGTACAATTACATAAATTCAATATTAAATTACATAGAGTAACATTGTCAAGACCAGACATTTTTGTCATTCAAATAATCATCGAGTTTATAGTAACCTTTTTTTACAGAGGACTTGTTTAACATGGGACTTAAACTTTTTGTCCGTCAAGTTAAGAATATTCTCTGGTATCTTCTATTGCCATCAACCAAACTTTAATATTTTAGTTTAGAATAAAGTAACAAACAAAACTTGTTCTCACATCGATATCCCTAAACTCAGTCCATCTGTCAGATATAAAGGCTTGAAGTAGAAAATATATTCATTACGTTTAATTCAAGCCTTTATATCTCCGTTCGGACTGAATTTAGAGAAATACTTGTATTAACAAGTTTTGTTTGTAACTTTATTCTAAACTATAATATTCAAGTTTGATTGATGGCAGCGCCAAAAAAATAGGTGGAAAGAATAAAGGCACCATTTTTAGTCAATGGCTTAGTTTTCCTAGTTTGAACAGTTCACAGTTATAAGCCAAAGTTTAAGAGTTACGAGCTCACAAATCTCACTTGTATAAGTGTTTGTCACTTACCGAATAAACATAAAACGGCATTTCATTAGAATATCGTTAAACGAAAGCTTGACACGTACCTGAAAAAGAAAAAAAGGAATATTTTATAATTTTTTTCTCTTCAAGAATAAACTATAAAGAATAAACAAATTGAACAAATTGAAAATATGTATGGGTCCTTCTTAATATGCTGACACTTTTTAAGGAGATGACCAGACCATCATACTAAACAACTTTCTCTATGGGACCAACATCGAAATCGCGAAAAAAAATCAGCTGTCCCATACATTTGGCTAGAGAAGGTTTGCAGGTTTGTATATGTAAGGTTTGCTGATTTTTTTTCGCGATTTCGATGTCGGTGTCATAGAGAAAGTTGTTCAGTTTGATGGTCTGATCGTCCCCTTAAAAAGTGTCAGCATATTAAGAAGGACCGTATATACACATTGAACACGTTGAAAATATGTATTTCTAAAGTCCGGCCGCTGAAAGATTGCGTTTGACAGTTACCATAAAATTGTAAAAAACTGAATGAAAATATTGTTTACCTGTGCTCACTCTAGTACACAGGGCACTAGCTGCCTTTTTAAGTTCAAAAAGCTACTAAATAATGATCGGCATTTATAGTTTTCATTCAGTTTTTTACAATTTTATGGTAACTGTCAAACGCAATCTTTCAGCGGCCGGACTTTAGTTCGTATTAATGTGTAAAAATAATGTTAGTATCTACATATTATACTTTTACTTGCTATATAGGATCCTTCTTAATATGCGGACACTTTTTGAGGGGATGATCAGACCGTCAAACTGAACTATTTTCTCTATTGGACCAACATCGAAATCGCGAAATAAAAATCTGCTGTTCCATAAAAAACTGCAAACCTACTTGAGCCAAGTGTATGGGACAGCTGAATTTTTTTTCTTGATTTCGATGTTGGTCCCATAGAGAAAGTAGCTCAGTTTGAAGGTCTGATCATCTCATAAAAAAAGTCAGTAGGTATATTAAGAAGGACAAGTACAATCAAATAGGTTACATATTAAACAGGGTGCTCCAGACCATCAAACTGAACAACTTTCATTGAGAAGCCAATATCAAAAACGCGAAAAAAAAATCAGCTATTCCGTAGAAAACGTCAGTGGATACTTGATCCAAATATATGGGACAGCAGATTTTTTCGCGATTTCTATGATGGCTCCATTGTGAAAATTGTTCAGTTTGATGGTCTAAAGTTTAATATGTAACGCATTTAATGAAAAAACATAAAATGTAACGTATTTAATTTTACACCCTGTATATTTAAAAAGGAAACACTGGAACGCTGTTAGTTTAAGTTAGTAAAATTCGTACATATTCTGGAAACATTGTCGATTGTCAACATAAATTTCAAAAAACCAAATTTTTTTATTTTTCTTTCAAGTCTCGCGGTAAAAAACATTGACTCGAACCCGAAACCGTCAATTAACTGCCATCCAAATCAATCGATCGAGGAATAAGATAGACATGCTAAAACTCGAGAAATATCGACGGACGATTTCACCGTAAACTACATCGAAAACGACCGTCGGAGATTTGCGAAAAAACTGGCCAAGCGCGATCCGGTGAGTAATTAGTGTTCCGTACAAAATTAAATGTCAAAGAATGAAAGCCTATGCAACAGATAAATAGATTAGCAATGCAATTCACTAAGCGCAAACGTTGTCAAAATCTTAAATTCTTTAAGGTATGTGTCAAACTCATATAAAAACTTCGACGATCTGAAGGATGCAAGAAGGATGTTAAATTTGTGAGCTCGTCGATGCTTTTGACAGCGATGAGACGCTTAGTGAATTGCACTCCAGAATCCAATCATTTATTTGCCATTATATCGGTTAGATAGGATATCTGAAACTTATCTGGAAGCGGTGAAACAGGCCCTAGATCTTCTACACAATGTTCCAAATTATATTTGGAATATAGATAATATTTTCTTTTCCATTTTTAAAAAGATAATTTTTTGAAAATATAACATTTTTTTACGCATACTGTGTAATCACATGCCTTCATTTGATAGTTCATACAATAAGATTAATACACAAAACTTAATTATTTTCTTTTCTAAATTGATTAATCCCCAAAAATCACAGAATCAACATTAAAATGGCAAACCTTTCATATTGGCTCATTACTTGTTTCACATTTTTCATGCCACATTCAAATTTAAAATAGCATTAAACGTATGACGAACAACAATATAATTCCATTTCCACAAGTGAGATCTTATTTTAAATTTTCATACGGAACACTAAAAAAACTTTTTCTCAAAGAAATCACAAATAAACGATCTACCTTTACTGGTCCGCTGTTACACCGTAGCGAATTTTAATTGATATTTTCTCTCGTACAAACTTAATCAAGATGTGATCGCTTAGTTTTATTATAAGACGGTGAATTTATTAATGATCGAGTATTATCGCTCGTTTTGAAAAGATTTATGGAATGTTCTTATCGATGAGTATGATCAGGTACAAAACGTGAAGATTATCGAGAATATTACCGTGAAAATTTTAAGTGCATTTTAAAAGATTTCTTATTAATGTTCATGCTAGGATTTCTTTGGATCTATCATACCTTACAGCCTTACACCATATAACTAGGGACCAGCCTTGCGGTAGCATTTCCCCTCTGCCACGTTACAAGATCAATTGATCATGTGCATTTACATACAATGTTATACCTTATCACTAAACGAGACAGCCTATAATTACGGAACAATAACGAGACTATTAGGGGTTCACATGATCCTATTTTTAAACACTCAAAATTCGAATCTAAAATAATGGAATAAAATCCCAAGTTGCGTATTTCATGCTACTTCCCCCGCAAAAAGTGGCAGAAAAGTTTGTTAGTAGAATTTCACGCGTAACTTTCATAGTTATATTGTCTAAGCATAGTTATAATGTCTAAAAAAAAAGATAAGCTGTAAGCTTATCTTTTTTTTTTATACGAAAAGGTATATCATAAACTATGAAGATTTAATAAATACCTACATTATATCTAATTTTTAAAACAGTTATAATTATTTGCATCATTTGACCATCAAACTGAACAACATCCACAAGTACCCATTGACATTTTCTGCGGAACCTCGAGATTTCCATCTTGGCTTTGTAGTGACAATTTTTCAGTTCAATGGTATAAAACAGACCCTAAAATATTAACCGCATTTAAGTTTACACCCTGTATAACCTAAACATAGTCATAATCATAAACACAGTGTTGGTAATTACAACAGGTTATTTCCAACCCGAAAAGGAATACACCTCAAAATCAAAGTTTTACTGTCAAAGAATGCACTGAGTTTAGTCTAGCAACATTGTTTAATATAAACCAAAGTAACAATGTATAGTATTTCCAACTATGTACTAGTTCTGAATTGTTCATTACTATACCTATTACCTTGCTCGTAAAGTATGTGCTAAATATTTTTTTAACGAATTTTCTTACGTAAATACATACTCTCACCAGTACAAACTCATACCTACCATGAGTTTTCACAGTACTTTACTGCTGTAGTAACGTCACCAATTTTGTATTGAATTTTGTACAGCGCTCCTAGTGATTACGTCGAGAACTAATTTCTGCCATACGAAATTGGTGACGTAACTACATTAGAAAAGTGCTGTGAAAACTCATGGTAGGCCTATTAAACCCAGAAAGGGTTGACCTTAGCCATTTGTAAAGGTGGCAAGTTAGTAATTTATAACTAATTATACAACGTGTTAATGAATTAACGCAAAACTAGAAAGTAGTTTGTTTAGAATCGAGAGCAGAATCGAATTTTCATATTTTCAACATGGGTAATTTTTTTCAAAATATTAAATAATTTGTTCGTAAAATTTTAAATTTACTGAATTCGATCTCCACCCGCCGCACGGGCACTCTCACCCTATTTACTACCAAAACAAGATTCTTAAAATGTATCCATGAGCACGTTAGCGCTTTCATCCATTGCTGAAATGATAACAACTCATTTTTGTCTGAAAAATTAAAATGCGAATAACTTTAAATATTAACTATCAAAATAATGAAATTATTGTTTCAATCGAATTATTTTGTTATAAATCAGTCGGGGTGTATGAGGTTTTGCGCTTATTCATTAACACGTTGTGTATAACATTTTGGCATCGCAGTATTTTTTTTTCAAAACAATAAAATAACGTAGTATTTTAAGGGTATATTACCGTTGGCGCGCTCCATACAAACGAAGTCTGGTTATATTTTCAAAACTAACCAATTAAAATCAATGAAATTTTGCAGAAAAAATCTAGAAACGAATTTCTGCTTGTATGTTGTCCGATTTTCGTTAAAATGTAAAGTTTTAAAGTTACAGTGCCCCAACGATTTCCATACAAATCTTCAATTAATCCTAGCATTGAAGCTGTGTATTTAACGAAAATAGCACAACAAACAAGCATAGAGATTTGTTTTTAGATTGTTTCTGCAAAATTTCATTGACTTTAATTGGTTAGTGTTGAAAATATAACCCGGCTTCGTTTGTATGCAGCGTGCATTAGCGTTCGGAATAAACATCTCTTAACAGGTTATCTTGTAGAATCCGACTGCCTCTTCTGAACAATAATGGGGGCCCAGTGCAAGAACTTTCTTGCACTGGGCCCCCATTATTGCCTTCTTGTTTTCAAAAGTAAAAAATAAGAAATAGCAAAGAAGTTACTAATTACATATTACACGACAGTGTAACAGAAACCGTGTTTAAAAAGCCATCGGAACCCGATACTCTCCATTCCTTAATCTCGACCCGTCCATCGAATCCTGAATCGATTAAAAAAGGAATGCTAAATTCGCATCGGCATCGTTCCCTCCCAAATTTACTGAACTACCTCCCAAGATAAGTTTTTGAGAAATAAACTGTACGGCCACAGCGTAGTGCAAACTTTGTTTCAAATATTCAGCATAACTTCATGGACTATTAATTTCAGCATCATCTCCCTTTATTCGTCCCACTACAGGTTTAAAAAAAATCTGCTATTATCATTGACTTACCAACTACTGGACGAAGGTACCGCGCTCAAAAGTGTCCGAACCAAAAGAGCATCAAAACGTAAAAAGAGAACCAATTACGCGACAGTCTTCGTTTGACGTGCCGCGATGGGCGAGGTGGATGGATAAGAATTTCAGCCTTTTCAATGTGTTTAGTTGGTTTATATTACTACACGTACTTAGGTTTGTGTAGTTTAGTTTGTGTGTTAGTCTCGGACACTTTTTTTCGAGCATTTTGTCCTAGACCCGGCGTCCATAGTATTCTACGTCAATGGCTATTACATACATTTTGGTTGATGAGTAGACATTGGAGATTTTCTTTAGAATCAACAATCACAATTTGTTGTCAAAATATAATGGTTTTAACTACCTGTTTTCTATAGATTTTGTTTGCAATTTTGAAATTGGCTCCATAGTGATAGTTATCCAATTTCATTGTCTGAAGCACCCACTAGTAGCGAGTAGTAGAAGCGGTGGTAGCTTTAAAAAAGATTTGACGTTTGATAATTGTGCTGTAAGCTCCTATATTGAATAAAATTATATTGAATTGAATTGAATTGAACTAAAATATGTAACGTTTACGTTTACAACCTTAAAATAAAATGACAATTTTTTTGAAACATAGTTAATTTATTTTAATTGCAATTAGACTACGCAACAAAATCTAAATGAATACAGATCATTTACTTAACTGTTAACTTAAACCCATTATTTTTAATAGTATATCAAAAAACAGTCTATTTCCACAGAATAGATATCCAACCAGAAAAACAGCTTCATACAAGTTCGCGGCGGCCAGTACACTACAGATGTTTCTATCAAACTGTTGCTCCTTCTCGTATGTGAACGTTCACGTATTGCCGCTCGCTGCGTATGTAGGGGTGTACCCTTAGAGCATTTAACTAGAGACAAGTCTCGCATTAGCATTCCCCTCTGCCACGGTACAAGACCAACTGATCAAGTGCATTTACATAAAATTGTATACCTTATCACTAACCAAAACAGCCTATAATTGCTTCAAACTAGTCTCGTGTATATTTTCACTACTACACACGAAACTATTTTTCATGATTTCTAACAATCAAAATTAGAATCTAAAGTAATGACAACTAGTAGTACACAACTACTACATTTAGTATGGACAGTCCAAACATTTTTTTGCGAATTTCCGATAGGTTTCTTCGGGAAAGATGTTCAGCTATTGTATCTGTTGTACCTCTTAAACTAATTCAACTGTTTACCTCTAACACCCTGTAGTTAAATGGTCTAAGGGTGTACCGGCCGCTGAGAGCTTGTATGAAGCCTTTTTTCTGGTTGGATATCTATTCGGTGCGACTACGATCGCTCGAAAGTAAAAAAGATGGAATCTTTAAAATGAACTGGACGATCCGTCGGTACATAATTTAAGGCTCTACTAATTATAATGGTGTATAATTATTGAACGCTCATCAATAGCAGGTTTTATAAATTTGATATTTTGTTTTTTTATCACCTTAATGGGGAATCATACAACGTGTTAACATATACACGTGTAGACCGCGAAACCTGTAAAGGGAAAGACTTTAAGATTATGGAATGAATGTATAGAATAAGTCTAGTCTGTTAAAAATAGATTTTAGCATTGACATACAAAATAATAGACGTCGGGTCTAGAACAAAATTCTCGAGAAATAACATTGAAAATGGTGCAATTCTTTATCATTTTGCTTGCGTAGTTTTTATCTTTCAAATAGAAATTTTATAATTCAATTTTACAAATCGTGTTTTTAAATCTGGTTTTCGAATGTCTATAACGCCTTTCGCCATATTGGATTCCGACGTGACGTCACTCCGATAGTACAAAATCTACTCATTATTTTCACTAATCTTGTTACTTGGTCTTTCGCAGTTCGTATTGTTTACTAACGGAGTGACGTCACGAGCAGAAACAGCATGGCGGCTAGCGTTTTCGCGCGAAAATTCAAAATTATAAATAAAAAATAGTTTTAAGGGCATTTTTCGGCTTTGTAAAATTAAAATTCTACTGGTTTATTACGATCTCAGGATGACTTTATAAAAGTTTTCAAAAAAGGTGTTATACCCTATTTAATTAAATAATTCAATTACTAGCACCTTACATTATGCCCCATAGGCTACAAACCCCACACCTTTTAATAGGCCCATAGCCCCATAAGCCAATAACCCCACCTTGTAATGAACCCATAGCCCCATAGGCCACTAACCCCACCTTATTTTATTCGTCTATTGAACGCCATACAGCCATCTCATAAAACACTAAAGTATAATTTCTTCTATAGCAAACGTAAAGCAATGAAAGGAACGATCCTCTGTCTCAGAAAGTAGTAAATCGAGCCGTCAAATAAAAACCGCACGCGCATACAATATAACATAAAGTACGCACACAATGACATTTTGTAATCGACGGACACAGGGACGGATTAAGGATTTTTAGGGGAGTCACGTTGCAGGTTCTGACGCGAGCACTTGTCTCGCGTGGTTTTCGCGCGTCGCGTTTTTGCCTGCCACGTTCCACAAGCCTCAATCTCTTCTTGTTCTTGACCAAAAACAATCCCTGAGATTGGGATAGACACTCCCATAAACTATTTGACACTGGCGGAAATGCAGTGCTAACGCACAAGCAAGAGTCCGTTACGTTTTTTTTTTTAACCTATTTCGTCCCATTGATGGGCAAAGGTCTCCCCCAAGCTATTCTAGCCTTCTCTATCCCGTGCCATCAGTTGCGAGTCCATTAATTATAAATAAAAATATAAAAAGGATTTGGGGCCCTAGTGACATTTAGCACTAGTTTTGACGTGCTAAAGGAATTAAATAACGGAAAGCAATGGCCAAAACTAAACATTATACGAATGAAAAATTTTAATATGTGCATAATGAAATTGAATCTTAATCTAACAGTTTATCTATTTGTTTATATTATAAACTTGGCCTATGTAGTACATGCATGGACAGAGTTTCGGTACTACTGATGAAACGTGGATGTTCTGAGGTTTCAGAATATCTCTGACTACCCCCTCGGGGAATATAGTCGTGAGCATATGCTTATGTTGATTATCTATTGCATAAATAAACTTTGTTAATGCAATTGTTTGTGCTTGTTTAATAAAAATATGTTATTAATTTAACTAATTGAACTACTGAATTGCAATCAACTTTGACGCAGATAAAAAAACGAAATAAACTTATTCATGAAAAATAATACAAAATACGAACATTCATAATAGACCCAGCACCAAAAACAAAAAGAATACTTTGTTTCTATTTTGACATGTTAGGAATTTACAAAGAGATTTACTGAAAAGTTTGTTGTTGCTTTTATATTTTGCTCCTAAAGTTTTAAATATTACATACCTACCTAATTATACGCTCTATCGTGCCAGTTGTAACAAAATACAATTTTCGAAAGCGCTGTGTACCAGAAAATAAAGCTCTATATTTATAAAGATAAGACCTACAATGTCTCCAATCTCCACCTATGTTTACGAATAAATATCTTCTTATCGTGTGAGCTGCAAGCCCTGGTGTCAGAATTTTTCCAAACCGCCTCACGGCCTCTGACGGGATTTTTATGTTATGACTTCTACCAGCAGAGATAGTAGCCGGGACCAACAGCTTAACGTGTCGTCCGAAGCACGGAATCATCTTTCTTTTCTGACAATCAGGTGATTCAGCCTGCAATGTCCTACCCAACTGGGGAAAAACACACAAAGTGACATAATCACGATTTGTCCCCCGTGGGAATCGAATCCACGACCTCCGTGTCAAGAGCCCAACGCGCTTAACCATTAGACCACGGAGGCAGTTGAAAGCGATAACTACGAATAAATATAATTTCATTTCAAAATATGAGAGAAGCGATGGCGATTCGAAAAGATACATATACAAGCTTCCGTTACCCAAAAATAACTTTTATCACAATATTTTCTTTTATACCCAATACATTTCACTCATACGATTATATAAAAGGGTCCCGAAATAGGATTTCCCTTAATCTGCCCCTGGCAATCTCAATCGTCCCGATGGTCCGATATAAAATATAGTTAAGACAAAACAAAAGGAATACTCAATCGGATTAATGTCCAGGGTTCGATTCCCTTTAAATACAATGTAGGAATTATTTATGTTAAGTTAAATACAGTGAAGGAAAATGCCATGTCTTATTGAATGACTGTTTGTCTTGTCTTATTTATTCTCTTGGTTGTGAGCGAGATATTTGTCGCTTTCGCTTCAGTTTATTGAAATAAAACCGGTCAAGTGTGAGTCGGGCTACTCGCGCACCGAGAGGGTTCCGTACCACATCACCTTTCTTCGGGTGGTTTCTAAAGCGCGAGACAGACTCACACTTGGCCGTTTTTTATTATTTGTTGTTTTACTGTAGAGTTTGCTCTATAATCACACCAAGTTTGACGCTTGTATGTATGACAGTTTTTACGATAGAGTGAGATGAAAAAACGATGATAAAGACTAGTTTCTTGTATAAGGACCCCCCCTTAATTTTTTGACATTTTTATTATTTGTTAGCAAATCCGTTATAATAACGCACATTCTGTGAAAATTTGAACAGTCTAGGGTTTGGGTTACGGAACCCTAAGAAGATCTGTGGGCGATAGACTAGCCGCCTGTCACCATTTGACGCGACATTTCATCCTGAACCGTTCATGCTAAAAGTGAACCTTGCTACAACTGCATGTTTCAAGGGATTGCTGGTAGTTGTAGCGAAAGTTATGATCATGCCGAGAGGTACGAGTATGCTTATAAAAAAAGAAATTATGTTTTTATTTGAATTATTGACAAGTGACTGTGATGTGTGATCGCAGACCGCGTTCATTGGAGTCATACATAATTCTTACGTTCATGGGTAGTCTTTTTATTAATAAATGTATTGCCTGAAATTACGAAAGGAATATATCAATCTACGACGATATAAACGAATGAGTTAGGATTGAGACACATTTACCGACGGCGATCGACGGTGGACCCATACAAAACTATCGACGCGGCTACGATGGTGGACGGCTTCCCATACTAAATGACATTATTGTATGGGCCCGTTGTCGGTCGCCGTCATAAAAAATCTAGAAATTAAGTAAATAAATAAATAAATAAATATCTTGGACATTGTCACACAAATAGTATGTTTGGAATGTTTGTATGAAGACCGATTTTCGTTAAAATGTATAGTTTTAAAGTTACAGTGCCTCAAAGATTTCCATACAAATCTTAAATTAATCCTAGCACTAAAACTGTATATTTTAACTAAAATATGACTTCATACAAACATAAAGATTCGTTTCTAGATTGTTTCTGAAAAATGTCATTGACTTTAATTAGTTAGTATTGAAAATATAAATTAATGCATTTACGAATTCGGAATAAACTCTTAAGAGATATGTCGCTAATTCATAAGAACACCCTCAATGATGACTATGAATGATAATTTGTATAAATATTCATGCTGTGAAAGAAGTATATCAGAGTAACGAGTGACATACCTACCCTAAAGTTTATACAGGGTCCTTATGCTAACACTTTTTAAGGGGATGATCAGAAACAACTTTGTCTATGGGACCAAAATCGAAATCGAAAAAAAAAAACAGGTGTCCCATACATTTGCAGTTTTGTACTGAACAGCTGATTTTTTTCGCGATTTCGATGTTGGCGCCTTAAAGTAAGTTGTTCAGTTTGATTGCCTGATCATCCCCGTCAGCATATTAAGAAGGAACCTGAATGTAATTAATGAACGGCAAAAGACCGCCACCGCAAACCCCAAACGTTTGACCCAAACATAACTCTGTTAAGAGAGTAACGTAATTCCAAGAAACTTTAATAACGTTTTGTGTGTATCTGACAATTCGATACTGAAGCCTTCAGGCGTTTCAGTTGTTCAGAGAAGTACCTACGTTTGTATACCATTTAATTTAATATTACTTAGCTTTTCCTTTCAAAGCAAATATGCGGTCGAGGCATTTGCGTAATGCTCAAGACTATACAGGATCATCATCATCATCACAGCATATATTCGTCCCACTGGAGGACACAGGCCTACCCTAACGCCCATAGCATTTGTCCACCGCGCGTGCCCAATTCGGATTGGTAGACTTCACATACGCATCGAAATTTCATCTTCAGCGTATGCAGGTTTCCTCACGATGTTTTCCTTCACCGTTTGACAGCAGGCGGTATTTCGTAATTAATTATAGAAAAACTCATTGGTACATGGCATTTAATCCGTGCGGATTCGAACCTGGACCTCAAGATTGAGATTCCATAGCTCTCCGCAATGCGCCACCGACGCTCAGGATACAGGATGTAAAACTAAATGGGTTACATAATGAAAGGAGATGCTTCAGACCATCAAACTGACCAACTTTCACTAAGGACCATACATCGAAATCTATGGAACCCATTTTTTTTTTTTTGTGATTTATTATTGGATGAATACGGTGGCATAAATGCAGTGGAAATGAGAGCTTTACGCAAGTTTTGTGGTGTGACTATAAGGGATAGAATAAGGAATACTGTAATTAGGGAACGTTGTGGTTTGAATGAAGATGTAGTGGTTAAAGTAAAGAAGGGAATGCTTCGATGGTTTGGACATATTGAAAGGATGAATGAAAGTCGACTTACGAAACAGATATATACGGCGTGTGTGGAAGGAAACATCGGTAGATGCAGACCTAGGAGAGGATACCTAGACCAGGTCAGGGACGTCATTAAAAAATGACAGGTTAAAAGTAGCCGAAATCGAAGGGAATGTATGACAAGATGTATGGACTTAGAGGAAGCAAGAGAGGTGTGTCAGAACCGCCCAAAGTGGAGATCTATAGTTTGTGCCTACCCCTCTGGGAAAAAGGCGTGAGTTTATCTATATATATATATATGAATATTACGGAGTTTCATTTCAAACTGTTTTATTTTTAGAATTTTTATTTATATTAAAAGGAAGGGTCCTACAATTTAAATATTTAGTTAACACCTTTTAAACGTCAAAGTAATTTAGTACAATCAGTATCCTGTTGCGAAAAAAAAAAGAAAAACAAAATCAGTCGTCTCTTTGACATCCGACAACAAACAAATTCATCGATTGCGGAGTTTTTGATTGCGATTTTTTAGGGTCCCGTAGGACTCTAGAGTATGAGTGAACAAGCTAGTAAGAAATGATTTTGTGATAAAAAAAACTGAGGGAATCTGGGCACCCACATGAAGGTTTTGCTCTGCGGTCTACTCTCGACACGCCGAGAGATTCCGAAAAAAACTACTTGCGTTTCTTTGAACTCGGTTGGATAGTTCTTAAGAGAACGAGATGACGTAAGAAACCAACTGACAACCGATGGGGAGTTCCGTGTTCCAGAATGGAGATCAGGAACTGGCGCGCTGGACCGACGACCTGAGACAGGCGGCTGGGAACGACTGGACGAGGAAGGCCGAGGATAGAGTGTTATGTCGGGCGTTGGGGGCGGCCTATTCGGCTTTGGACGATGATGGGCTGATAATGATGATGTTCATTGAATATTTCGACTTCGGATTTTATTCTAAAACAAAGAGTAAAGTAAAAAATGATTAATATAGGTTCCTTCTTAATATGCTGACGGTTTTTTAATGGGATGGTCAGATCATCAAACTGAACAACTTTCTCCATGGGACCGACGACGTCCAAAAGGCGAAAAAAAATCGACTGTTCCATAGTAAACTGCAAGTGCAAACCTACTTTGTGGGACAGCAGATTTTTTTTCGCGATTTCGATGTTTGTCCCATAGAGAAAGTTGTTCAGTTTGATGGTCTGATTAAGTTGGACCCTGTATATTTCTGTTTTTTTTTTCTAACTGAAAACTCGAATGTCAACTACAATACTGTACTAGTACCTACTGTTGAACGTTCAGTGTTCGCTAATTGTCTGTACCGTCAAAGGAACCCTCGATACGTGAACGCTTTTCACTCTTAGCCCGCTTTTATTTGGAATGCGAAAACTCGTCATCGTTCGGAAATTACACGTTTCGACGTTTCAAAGTAAATATGTTTTTAGTTTTCGATCAAACGGTTGTCCGTACGTTTCATAATTGACTTACTTGTCAATCGCTACAGAAGGTAAATAAACATGCTGTAGCGAAATAAGCTATACAGGGTATATTATAAAGACCCAATTTAAAAAAATAAATAAAAAAAAGAATAATAAAAAAAAAAGGTTTATTATAATTTTTGGCTGCAACCATTGCTGGTCTAGATTTTTAGGGTTCCGTATCCAAAGGGTGCAAACGGGACTCTATTACTAGGCTTACGTTGTCCGTCCGTCCGTCCGTCCGACCTATTTAGGGCTGTAACTTTTGAACCGTAATAGCTAGATAGTTGAAATTTTCTCCAAATATGAGTTATTGCGACGGATTTGTTAACGAATAATACAAATGTCAAAAACTTAAAAATTAAGGGGGGTTTTCAGCAAGAAACTAGTTATTATCGACGTTTTTTCTTCTCGCTCTATCGTAAAAACGGTAATACATACAAGCGTCAAACTTGGTGTGATTATAGAGCAAACTCTACAGTATAACAACAAATAATAAAAACCGGCCAAGTGTGAGTTGGTCTCGCGCTAAAGGTCCCGGAGAAAAACGTTTTTTTTTGTAAGTTAATATGTTGTGTTGAGTGGTGGTGTGGTACAGAACCCTCGGTACGCGAGTAGCCCGACTCGTACTTGACCGGTTTTTTTTTTCATTATAGGGTATGCATGAATGTATGTACGGTTATATTTATCATTATCACTAAATAGGCGGTGAAGGAAAACATCGTGAGGAATCCTGCATACATCAGAAGAAATTCTGATGCTTATTTGAGGTCTACCAATCCGCATTGGGCACGCGTGGTGGACTAACGCCCATAAACCCTCCATTAGGGTAAGCCTGTGCGTTGGACGTATACAGGATGTAAGGAAAAGTATCATTAAATTATAAACCACATACTCTACCCATCAAACTGAAAAACTTTGACTATGGGAACAAACCCGTCAGAGCATAAAAACCTCAATACCTACACGACTCAAATGTATGAGACAGCAGATTTTTTTTTCTGGCAGGCTTTCTCCCATAGTAAACGTTCGGTTAATTAAAAAAAAAAAAAGTTCAGTTCTATTGGTAGAGTATGTGAAGTAAGTTAATGACACTCTTCCTGACACCTGTGTATAGGCTCCTTTTTAATATGCTGACACTTTTTAAGGGGATGATCAGACCATCAAACTGAACAACTTTCTCATTGGGACCAATGTCGAAATCGCGAAAAAAAAATCCGCTGTTCCATACTAAAACTGAAATCTTACTCGACTTAATTGTATGGGAAAGCAGATTTTTTTTCGCGATTTCGACATTAGTCCCATGGAGAAAATAGTTCAGTTTGATGATCTTATCATCCTCTTAAAAAACTGTCAGTATATTAAGTTGGACCTTGTATACGTTAATGATGAATCAGTTAACTGAATAATAAGAAAATTATTCAATTAAACGTTTTAAGGGTCTATGTCGAAAAATAATTGAAGTGAAATGGGCGTGTGATAGCTTATATTACTGCCTGATGCGAGAGAAAGAGATGGGGCAGCGCGCGAGCCTGAAACGACGCAAGCGTAAAACAAACTTTATTTAGTTGTGATTGTACTTTTTATGTAAGTTCATGTCTGCTCTAATCAAAATTTATCAAATATCAATCTCTTTTTTTTAAATCAAGTCTCGTGTTTCTATTATTCTCCGTTTAGCAGTTCCAAGCGTTTATCGATAAAGACAGAGGCTACTTTGGCTTATTTTTTTATCGAGAAAATGTCTCTTAATCGTGTTTTGGCTCTAATCAAAACTTCAATTATATGTTAAATTTACACATATCCGCAAATCATTCTCCTACTGTACTTCATGAGATATGATGCTTTGAAGAATCCTATTTTTTCACATAGCCTCTTAAACAATAGTTCTTATTTATGGACTGCGCGTATAAATAAAGTCGCATGCGCCACTAATTATTGCTCAAAAGAAAACTGCATCGTCTCATACCTAATTCAATTCAAGTCAATAAAATTAGCAGTAAAACTGCACCTAAAGGATTATGACGTCATATCTTCACGCCGTTAATGTGACGTCACGGGACGCCATCAAGCAATTTACTGCAGTAGTAAAAGGTGTTCACCCATTTGCAGTAGTTTTATACTGCGGTTTTAATAGTGTATGAGTTTAAACGCGGCGATACATGCGCGTAATAAAAACTAAATTAAAAACGTTGAATGGAAATGCTTACTAGTGTTGCCGAACTATCGAGTCTGATACTATCGATAATTCGTTCGTAGATGTCAAACAACTTTTTCAATGGGACCAACATCAAAATCGCGAAAAAAAACATCAGCTCTGTCCCCAACATTCGGGTCGAGTAGGTTTGTAGTTATATATGGAACTGCTGATTTTTTTCGCGATTTCGACGTTGGTCCCAGAGAGAAAGTTGTTAAGTCCGATGGTCTGATCATCTCCTTAAAAACCGTCAGCATATTAAAAAGGACCCTGTATATTAACATGCCTAGCATAGCGCAATCCATGTTTTTCTTTGCCACCGCCACACGTCCCTTCTATAAAAACCGCGCCTAAGTTTGTATTTATGTACGGAACAGCTGTTTTTTTTTTGCGATTTCGACGTTGGTCCCTTATAAAAAGCTTTTCAGTTCGATGGTCTAATCATCTTAAAAACCGTCAGCATATTAAAAAGTATCCTATATATTAACATGCCTAGCATATCGCAATCCATGTTTCTGTTTTCTACCCTTATTTTCTGCAAAAATGTTAACCAGCCATCAATTGCAAACTTTTGAATCTTTACAATTTTAAACTAAACAAACTTTAAACTTTCCCCAACCATTGTTCAACTTAATTATTAAGCTTATCTCACCTAACTTGAAGCTAAACAACTGCACCAGGTTCTAAGTTAGAAATTATAACGTCCAAAGTTGTTTACTTGTATCTCGGGCTTGTTTAAAACTGACTCGGCTTTGTTCTGGAATAAAGAGAATAAATAAGAGAGCCATTAAGGCTTGGACTGAGTGATTCACCCTTACTATTGGAAGTTGGAAAGAATGGATTTAAAGCGAGTTTTGTTCGACTTTTTGCTAGGGGTGTACTACGAAATTTCTGCTGCTTGCTGCTGCCACGATGCTTAAGCGAAACTCCGAGTATAGGGCCTATTTAGTATGCAATCCGACGTGAGATGTCGAGCAGTTCGAATACGCTGATATGAATTGAACGAACTCGACTATGTCCCTAACACGCTACACTATGTTTGGTTCCTAACTTCTAATGCCTCGAATGTCTAATTCACCGAAAAGAATGTCTTATTTGCCGAAAATCAAATTTCCTGAATGTCTAATTCCCTATTATGTCTTATTTACAGAATGTTGATTTCACGAATGTTTGATGCTCCAAAAATGAACACAACACCCGAAAATCTACGTTCATCCACAGTCCACATATCCCAAAGTCAATCAAGTCACTAAATAGGTCCCAGAAGGACGGTTCCATGCAACGAGCAAAACAAGCATATGCACACATACCTACGGCGATCTCGGATCCAGTCGCGCGAACGCCAGTACTATCTATTCATTTTGTGGCCGTACGTGCGCGCCTATGTATGCGTGAGCCTCTTTCGCTCGTTGCATGGAGCCGGCCTTCTGGTTTGTTTATTTTGTGGTCAAGTCGTATTGCTCGATAACTCACTTTATCCTACTTAAACTCACTAAATTCTCGCTCCAATTTCTTCCACTTAAGACAAATGGTAGGAGCTAAGAGTGAAATAATTATGATCTAGCTCCGCAGCCTTGAGTTGCTTAATGGGATTGGCTGGAACTATGCTACTGAAGAACTTAGTTAAGTCCTCTTTGAAAATGACCTTAACCTTGAATGTTTAGGTAACCTTGACAAAGTACTGGTGATCAAACAAGTCGTAGTGGTTTAGTGGTTAGCAATATCGCCTTCTGAGCAGCAGGTGCCGTTTCTATCCCACTATTAGACACATACAATAGATAGCGTATTTAGATTTAAAGGACTTGTTAGACTATTAAACTGAAAAACTGTCATTATGGAGTAAAGTTTTTCATACAAAACTGCAGAACATACTTGACTGCGACTCGATGTATGGGACAACAGATTTTTCGATCTTGTCTCCGTAGTGACAGTTGTTCAGTTTGATGGTCTAAATCACCCCTTTAATTTTTACTAGGGAGTTTTGTTACACCCTGTATAATTTAAATAAAAATTAATTAACTATAAAATTATAAATATTAAAAAGCTGAATCGCTAAGAACTGACAAAAAACACTGTATCAATTATATGCTGAACGAATCAGGTACCTACCTAGTTACACAATAAGACCATTGGTTTCTATGAGAACCGTTAAAGTCCGGCCGCTGAAAGATTGCGTTTGACAGTTACCATAAAATTGTAAAAAACTGAATGAAAATATTGTTTACCTGTGCTCACTCTAGTACACAGGGCACTAGCTGCCCTTTTAAGTTCAAAAAGCTACTAAATAATGATCGGCATTTATAGTTTTCATTCAGTTTTTTTACAATTTTATGGTAACTGTCAAACGCAATCTTTCAGCGGCCGGACTTTAGTCGACTTATTCGACCGACCGACCCTTGATAACCACGGAAATATGGCATGACATGAGCGTGGCCTAAAAGTGTCATCCACTAGTATTGTCTTCGTCAAATATTAAACTATGCAACACTCTTATAAACTAACCTCAAAGTAAGCAATCCAGGTACAAAAGTGCTATTAAATAAAAATTGCAGCTCAAAGCAATTTCATCCTGTGATGAACTCAAGATATTAAAATTCGAGCCACAATGTTGAGACCTAGACTAATCTAAGTCTAGAGCACTAGAAGTCTATTTTATAGGACCTTTTCTCAACAATAAGGTGGCTTTCTTACGAGTTATTAAAGAATTGAAATTGGCTTTTTGTTTGTTGAGTGAGTATTGTTGTTGTTGAAGAAGGTCTTTTTAACACAAACTACAATAACTTGTAGAAAAAAAAAATAGAATATACAGGTTAAAATATTTAAGAGGGCGCTTTCGATTTAGATCATTAATCTGGACAACTATAACTATTAAGCTAAAGTTTTTTTGGAGTTCAAAAACAATAAAAACGCGGTAAGAACCTGTTAAAATGATTATGTATGTATGTATATGCTCACGACTATATTCCCCGAGGGGGTAGTCAGAGATGTTCTGAAATCTCAGAGCATCCACGTTTCACCAGTAGTACCGAAACTCTGTCCAGTGTGACGGGGGGTGAGCCCGTCGCCACTTATAATGGACAGTGGGTACAATACATGCCTCGAAATTGAAGCATGCAAGTTTCCTCACGATGTTTTCCTTCACCGAAAACCCAGTGGTGTTACAAATCGTACATAAATTCCGAAAAACTCATTGGTACGAGTCAGCCTGGACGGGGATCGAACCATCGCCTCCTGCACGGCAGGCAAGGTTACTCACCACTTTAGCTTAATTAATAACCGCGTAACTCTCAAAAATTGTGTAACTATAACTATGGAGATAACATCGATATGTATTGTGTGCACAGTCTATAAAATATATACTTTGGTTAGGCCACACCCCAGTTTTTGTAAGCAGTGCCTAAAAAAAACAGAGATTGACAAGATGACGTCAGTAAATGTGAAACGGAGTCTAGGCTACAATAACTTTAGCTGCGTACGGTACATGACTTTATCGTAAATAAAACATATTGACACCCGTCTATTCAAAAAGAGTTTGTATCCTTCTTCATCCAAGTCAACCCTACACATATGTCATGCACAATTTGTAGGAACGTCATCATGTCAAATCTAAATCGTTGTTTGAAGTGCCGGACTTGTGGTGTAAGTCTAGGCTACAGGTAACCGCCGAGGTAACTAAAGGGCAATAGAGGGGTGAAGTAAAAAGTTGGTGGGAGGCAGGGAGCATAGCCTTTAGAGGCATGTTGGGCCTGCCTTGGAGGTGTAGCGCATCTGGTATGTTTGCTGAGAACAGGGTCAATGATTTCGTGGCAGTGATGAGGACCGCGAGAGCCTCCTTCGAGCAGCGCGCGCGTGCGAACTCAATAATAAGAAAGATCTATGACAATTTTTATATTTTTGACGAACATTTTAATGTGATATCCTTTAATTTATATTGACATTGTATTGAAATCTTGTGTATATGGGACCTTGTATCCTGAAATGTTTTTTTTTTATTTTATTTTTTTTTAGCATGGCAGTGTCCATACTGTATGTAGTACTGGATACTCTTTCTTAAACCGTGGTTAGGCACAGGTCCGCAGACTGGCTTTTTCTGGGTGAGCGCGTTACATTCTCGGATTCATCTAACTATCCAGGGGTAATCTGAGTATGTTGTTAGTGCATAAGCATAAGCATATGCTCACGACTATATTCCCCGAGGGGGTAGTCAGAGATATTCTGAAACCTCAGAACATCCAAGTTTCACCAGTAGTACCGAAACTCTGTCCAGTGTGACGGGGGGTGAGCCCGTCGCCACATAATGGACAGTGGGTATAATACATGCCTCGAAATTGAAGCATGCAGGTTTCCTCACGATGTTTTCCTTCACCGAAAAGCCAGTGGTGTTACAAATCGTACGTAAATTCCGAAAAATTCATTGGTACGAGTCGGCCTGGACGGGGATCGAACCATCGCCTCCTGCACGGTAGGCAAGGTTACTCGCCACTGGACGACCACGACCTACCTGTTGTTAGTGCAATGTGGATATTAGGAATTTGAATACCCCTCTGTGAATTATCCGTGAGCAAACAAATGGCAAAGGCCTCCCTTTAATCCTTTGGGATGCACCCTGTCAAGCAACGGTTCCATCCAGTATCCAGGTCGTGCTTACATCTTTTCCTAGGACGACCTGGATGCCGACGACCATCCCACGGAATCCAGGGTGTTACAACTTTGACCTATTTTTCCAGGTACATTTGACATTCATGGTCCAATCCCACTTCAGTTTAATGGCTTCCTATGGAAGCCACTTTCGTGTTATCACTTATAACACTGGCTATTTCTGTTTTAAGCCGTATATGTATAGTGAAAAATTTATACCAAGTAAGTTATAGCCTGTAGAATCCCACTGCAGGGCAAAGGCCTCCTCTTACGAATAATGGTGAAAAAGTGTGAGCCATACTCGACCACGTGGGCCTAATGCGTGTTGGTGGAGGCAAGTTAGTGGTCAACTTGCTGTCAGAGAATTTTCAAGCCGCCTTAATAGGCCTCTGAATTGTCTTAGGCCTCTGACTTGGCTTAACGAATGGTTACAACGCCATCTGACGGAACTATCCAAGACTAACTGCTTAACGTGCCTTTCGAAGCACGAAAATGCTGGAGATGAAATACCACTAAACGGTCACCAATCTAAAGACTGATCAGACCTGACGTTGCTTAACTTCGTTGATCGTTTCCAATACCGAAGCTCCACTACGCCAACGAGCGCTTCTTTACCAAGAAAGAATATGAATTATTTGACCTACAAACTAACAAAGCTACCGTACACTTTTATACTTCTTTCAAAGATCCATTTTGCGGCTAAAAAAAAGGAGAAAAAAGCGCACAGCATTAACCAACGGCTCCAAAATACTTAGTATTCGTACGCCGTTCCGATCAAAGTATCTTCTTGTATCTATAAAATCGGCAATACTTTTAAACATTTTCCGAATAAAACGGTATACTAGCGAGACGCGGATCTATTCAGTGTCACTGGAAATACACGACGCAAAATGCAACTGCTATTTGAGTAAGCCACTTTGCTTGGGAACTGGCTTTGGTCTAAGTTTGAGGCGCTGTGGAGGAAAATGGAAAATCCTAAGGCTCAATTTACACCGAGATGGTAGCTACTTGCTTTTTGCCTGCTGTTTGAAAAATCAATTGACAGGCAGCACTATGGGACCAAGATTGCTGACGATGGAGAGAAAAGCGCCAAACTTAAATGTCATGTCCGTCGAATGCTTCCTGAAAGATGAGCAAAAATCTTCCCCGAAAACGGTGGCTGGCGTCCAGGCTGACCCAGGACGATATGGCATGATGACTTGGATAAATGTTAGGGTGCATCCACATCTGGAGCTTGCGAGCCGCCCGCGTGCTGCGAGCGCGCCGTTACGCGCGGTGTGCGCGTTTGGCTCGCGAGCGGCGCAAGGGCCGAACGCTCGCGGCCCGCGCGCTGCACCTACTTCCCCAACAACTGATGCTCACAGTATGAAAGCAAACAGAACTGCCCGCGCCGCTCACCATACAAGCCTTTCATGAGTTGCACTAAAGAGGCTCACCAAACAATAGTAGTAACGGCTCGCGTACAGCGCGTGCACAGCCGCGCATTCGCCAGATGTGGGCGCACCCTTACGGCAAATTGCCAGAGGAGGCCAGAAACGAGTGCAAGATTGCGTACTGAAGAAGGGCCAAGTAAAATTTACCCGGAACCGATGAGCATGTATGAAGAAAGCGTGTTGCAGGTCTGTTTACTGGGCGTTCGCGTATCATTTGCCTGCTATCCGGCCTGCCACGAAGCTCCACCATTTTGTGATGGCTCAAGCGTGTACAAAAACAATTCTTGAGATGATATTTATGCTTATTGGCAAAATCATCAACACCACGATGGAGCCACAATTTTAAGATTAGAATTAGAGCATGTGTGAAGATCATGATGGATTTTTGGGATACACGCGTGAGCATAAGTATGTATGTAAATGAAACATTTCATTTATTCGGTTTGTTTGTTTTACGGGTGACAACGTTTTAATAAGGAAAGGTCGCAAAAGCAAATATTTATGTGAGGATCCCTAAAAACCGTCTGCACTCGGAAGAGGTCGTTAAAAATTTTTTTAATTAAAAATTCTAACTCTGCATTATGACGAACAGACTGCGTGGGGATTTTTTTTATTATTCCCGGACACTTTTTAACTGACTTCCAAAACGAAGGTAAATTATTCACCTGTTTTTTGTTTCAGAATCTGCAAGTCGTGGGTTCAAATCCTACATTATATTATATACAGGGTCCTTCTTAATATATTGACACTTTTTTAAAGGGATGATCAGACCATCAAACTGAACAACTTTCTCTATGGGACCAACATCGAAATCGCGAAAAAAAAATCAGCTCTTCCATACAAAACTGCAAACCTACTTGAGCCAAATGTTTTCGATGCCGATTTCGTCCCCTAGTGAAAGTTGTTCAGTTTGATTGTCTGATCATCCCCTTAAAAAGTGTCAGCATATTAAGAAGGACAATGCATGTATAGATTTAGACTGTCTGCACCAAAAATTGTTTGGGCTTGGATGTATTTAGTGCTCGCTCTGTCTCTCACACTGATGATTGTCTACGACAACACTATTATACGTCGTACCAACCTCGCGGAGCATCATCAACGCTGAACAGTTGTCAACACTGGCTCGCGGCCATTTTTCACCTTTTCGGAACGATACGAACCGAGCGGACGCGTTTCCTATCGAATATTGTTAAAAACGAAGTAAAAAACCAGTTCGAAATCCGGCTCGAAGGACCATGTTTAGGCTCAGATGGTCTTTAAATAAAATACAGTGGACTGTTAACTGGTTTTTTTTACTTCGTTTTTAACAATATTCGATAGGAAACGCGTCCGCTCGGTTCGTATCGTTCCGAAAAGGTGAAAAATGGCCGCGAGCCAGTGTTGACAACTGTTCAGCGTTGATGATGCTCCGCGAGGTTGGTACGACGTATAATAGTGTTGTCGTAGACAATGATGACAGTGACAGCATCATATTTAAACATGTTTAAGCTGAAGTACATTTTGGTGCAAACCAGCCTTAAGAGAAGTTTATTCCAAATACGTAAATGCGCGCTGCATACAAACGAAATCTGGTGATATTTTCAATACTAACCAATTAAAGTCAATGAAATTTTGCAGAAACAATCTAGAAACAAATCTCTATGCTTGTATCTTGTCAGATTTTCGTTAAAATATACAGTTTCAATGCTAGGATTAATTTAATATTTGTATGGAAATCTTTGAGTCACTGTAACTTTAAAACTATACATTTCAACGAAAATCGGACATGATACATAGAGATTACTTTCTAGATTGTTTCTGAAAAATTTCACTGACTTTAATTGGTTAGTATTGAAAATATAACCAGACTTCGTTTGTATGGAGCGCGCCAACAATAATACATCCTTAATTAGTAAAGGTAGGTAGGTACCCAGTTTTAGCTTTCTTAATTTCCTTTATTGTATCATATTGTAATATTTTTATGTAAACAAACGTACAAAATCAACTCCTACAGAATTTTGAACGTACCAAAACTTTTTTTTACCTTTCAGAAAAAATCAGTATAAATAATAGCAATATCTAATTTGCGCAAACAATCGAAAATCAACGCGCAAACACTTCAATTTATCGCAAAAATCCCCAAAGACGGGGTTCAATCAGTATGGGTAGGGAACCCTAATGCTATTGCAAGGGTTTTGTAGAGAATCATCGAAACACGAAAGTAAACAATGTTAGGACGAGGTATTTTGTTTGGTACAAGTTAGAAGAAAATTCACAAATCGCGAAATAAGAATCAGCTGCTTCATAAATTTTTTTCGAGGTTTTTTCTATGAAACAACAGAACACAGATTAGGCCTCGCGATTTTGGTTTGGATCCGTAGTGAAAGTTGTTCAGTTGAAAAGCACCCTGATTGATTTGTAACGCATTTAATTTTACACCCTATATATTATAGCTATATGTGACTATCATTAAAACCGCAATAAATAAATCTGTGGTGTGGTAATCTGTGTGTGTGTAACGTGGATGTTCTGAGGTTTCAGAATATCTCTGACTACCCCCTCGGGGAATATAGTCGTGGGCATATGCATGCATGCAGTAAATCTGTTGTTCCATACAAAACTGCAAACCTACTCGACCCAAATGGGACGATGAACGACGACTTCGGTGTTAATCCTATTGATAAATATATTCAGTATTAAGGTCTGATCCTGCCGTCAGCATATTAACACTGAGAACAAAATTCTACGTATACGTAGCCCGTCGCAGCTTATACGTAGCCCGTCGCAGCTTACGTACCACGTAGCTTACGACGCGACAATGAAGCTACGAGACAACTTAAATACTACTGATGCAACACTCGTAATCAGTATCGCGTCGTAAGCTACGTGGTACGTAAGCTGCGACGGGCTACGTATACGTAGCATTTTTCTCAGTGAAGAAAGACCATGTAGGAATAAAATGCATTACGTTTTCTTATCTTATCTAGTTGTGGGGGCTGGCAAGTCAGCAAAACTTCGACCCAGTGGGATCTTTTGTGTTAGCCCCAATACTTTTTGCTTTCTTCACCCTTCGGCAATACCATTGAGGGGAAGACACCTAAGATCTTCTGGTTTTGGGTATCCATCTCTGAGGAGGCTCATGCGTTTTGCTGCCAAGACATCACAATCACAAGGGATATGCTCCATGGTCTCCTCCTCTCCACATGCTCGGCAGCTGGGATCTAGGGTGAGCTTGATCTTGTGCATCATTGTGTCTGTGGCGTAGTGCCCAGTGAGGGCTCCGACGATGGCACGAGCCGTGCTCCTGCTTGTTCAGTATGCGAGACATGTGTCGTCACATTGCTGTTAAATGTCTTAGAGTGTTGTAGACCTGCAAGGCCAGACCACTCCAGCCTGCGTGTTTTATCAGCCCATTCCTTAGTGGCCATTCTTATGCTGCATGCCGGGATTCCCAAACATGGTTCTGGTCTAACCATCTTTCGTTCTGACCCAGCCCTCGCAACCTCGTTAGCATTCTCATTACCATGGCCACCGGTATGCATAAACTCACAACCGCATTTCAGTTCTGGGTGGTCATAAGTTATCAACAACCCTTGAAGATATTTGTATTTTTACCTGACTGTCTGTTTACTGATGAATGCTCCTTTTTGAACATTTAATTAAAATTGAGGGTTTCAGGATGGACTGACGAGGCAAGAGGTGATAGTAAGTTATAGCTAATCGCTAGTTAATCGCTTTTTAGCGATAAGACCACCTTATTTGTACCTACTTTTAATTCTTTATCTGTATTCAAATGTATGTTCTGTTTTGGTGTGCAATAAAGTATAATTGAATTGAATTTATACAATTAGCCGGCAGGCTTTATCCGGCTATACGCCTGTGGGATTCCACTATAGGGCAAAGGACCCATTCCCGAATAAGGGTGAGAGGAAGTGGGCCATACTCCACCACGCGGGCCCAGTGCATATTGATGGAGGCTAGTTAGTGGTAAGCTTGCTGTCAGAGAATTTTCAAACCAACTTGTTAAAACGAAATCAACCTAAAATTTTGGACTTGCACAGACTTACGAATTTACTGAAACTCAAAATGTTTTATTCAAAGTAATATCACATGGATAGCTTTCTGACGGCATTTTTGACTCTACCACCGCGTAGGAAGGTGTTCCGTTGCAGTGAAGATGCGGCCAGAAACTCTATAAAACTAAGAAACTCTACAAATATACCTACAAGAAATATCGCATATTGGGTTAACAAATTTAATTATGTTCCATACATTTTTTCACACCTCTTGATTTTCCAATTTCAATTTCCTTAAGGCTATTTAAAATAAACAATGTAAGTATCTTATTTGTACCTTACAAGATCTTCAATACAAAGAAACAGCCTTCAATTGCAACTCGTAGCCCCGAAGCAAAACAAAGTAAGTCAATTTTACTTACATTCCAGTTTATAAATAAAGGGAAACCCCCTTTACTGAACAATTAATTACTGCAAGACTGTTACACTACTTTTTAACCTACAATGCAAAAAAGAAGGATGTTTAAAGGTTTTTTCGTTCATACCCGGCCTTGTCATAACTTCAGGCCAAACGAAAGTTTAATGTTTAAAAACTATTTTGTAATACTACAAACAAGCAATTCATGTTTATACAGGATGTAAAATTAAATACATAACATATCTTAGGCGGGGTGCTTCAGACTGTCAAACTGAACTACTTTCAGTATGGACTGTCTTCTGAGTTAAGAGCATTGGACTCTTGACACGGAGTTCGTGTGTTCGATTCCTACTGGGGACACCTAGTGATATGTCACTTTGTGCGTTTTTTCCCAGTTGGTTAGAACATTGCGGGCTAAATCACCTGATTGTCAAGATGATTCCGTGCTTCGGATTGCACGTTAAGCCGTAGGTCTCGGCTACTATCTCTGGTGGTAGTAGTCGTTAAATAAAAACCACGTCAGGGCCGTAAGGTAGTCTGAAAAATCTCTGACAGAAATTGCTGCCTGCACAATAAAAAGAAGTATGGAGCGAACATTGAAATAGCGAAAAAAATCTGCCGTGCCATGGAAAACGTCAAAAGCACTGAGAAAAAAATGCAACGTATACATAGCCCGTCGCAGCTTACGTACCACGTAGCTTAAGACGCGATAATGATTACGAGTGTTGCATCAGTATTTAAGTTGTCTCGTACTTCACAATGAAGCTTCATTATTCTTAGATACTGATGCAACACTCGTAATCAGTACGCGTCGTAAGCTACGTGGTACGTAAGCCGCGACGGGCTACGTATAAGCTGAGACGGGCTACGTATAAGCTGCGACGGGCTACGTATCCGTAGCATTTTTTTCTCATAGGGCTCACTGAACCAAAATGTATAGTGAAACAAAATGTCCGCGACCGAAAATTAGTTTTTCGGTACTAGTCAGTAAAAACTCGGACACCAGAGAACCCTGGGTGTCCGAGTTTTTCTCAAAAATTACTTACGACGTTCTCCCAATAGGGCAGACATCTTTTATTACGATCACCAACGAAACTTATGCAAACAGCCAAGCTATGTAATGAAGTACAACAGTTAATGGGAACGTAGCGAGAAATTCATTCTACAATACTGAAATACTTGTCTTAATGAGGGTAGTTCTCTGAAGCCCTTTGCGCTGAGCGAATGAGCGAGCGAGCGAATAAGCGAAGTATATTTAGCTCGAAATCGATTGGGCTATGTAAACGTTTTCTTCGGAACTGTACCGTCTCTTTGTAAATAGGCAGAGAGTGTCAGTTGGAATTGAACTGCCCCTCTACAGGTTGTAAGGAAAAGTATAATTAACATTTAAACCACATAGTCTACCCGTCAAACTGAACAACTTTTACTACGGCAGCAAACCTGTCAGAACAAAACAAAAAAATCTGCTGTCTCATACATTCGAGTCGTGTAGGTATTGCGGTTTAGTATCGAAAAGCTGTTTTTTTTTGCTCTGACAGGTTTGCTCCCATAGTCAAAGTTGTTCAGTTTGATGGGTAGAGTATGTGATTTAAAGGTTAATTATACTTTTCCTTACACCCTGTATACAAAGTGTAAAATTAAGTGGGTTAAATACTTTAAGGGGTGCTTCAGACCATCAAACTGAACAGCTTTCACTGGAGCCAACATCCCTGTTGTTCGTACAGGATGTTAAAAGTTTTTACAATGTAGAACCCCGTCAGGGTATAACAATATTATAGACCTTAATTACTTAGGTATTACATTCAATTAAGTTAACACTCTGTATATCAGGACAGATATACCATTATTAAGATAAACAAAAAACCCTAGGTAGGTATCGCAAACGGGGACAAAGAAAATTTTTGGTTGGTCATTGATTGGTTTGTCGGCCTGCAATACCTAACTAATAACAATCAAATTATATTTGCTCAAACAACGTTGTTATAGCTGATTAGTGCTTGTTTTTCTCTTTTCAGTTAATAGGTTTTTTATGCAGTCTGGTTTTTTGTTTATCTTAATAATTTAGTTTATTTCATACTTTTTAGTCTTGTGTCGAAACGGTAACATAAAAGTACTAAAATTGTTAAATATTTTTAATCGTCTGATTACTATCTTTCATTTGATACCCATATTGTAATTTTTAGCAAAAAAAAATTTTTATTCCCCCTCTCTTTTTTTAATTTGTAGACGCCATCTTGAAATAATATACCCTATGTCACTCTCACGATTTTTACAAATCCAATGTCACCTCATACGTTAAAATCCATCAAGCCGTTTGGGCTGTAGGCCGTGCCAAAGAAATAGACATACAAACATACATACATACGCTCGAAAAACATAACCCTCCTGGCGCAGTCGGGTAAAAACCAAATCTCAAACGCATCCAACCTTCCAAAACAACAGTGCATCCAATCTGAAATAACTTTAACCCCTTTGATGCTATTCGCACAATATTCCAGTTGCAATGTAAATGTACGTCTGACAATGATTTCTGACGGGTTACACATGCTCACTGATCTTAGCTCAGCTCAGACTAAACTTTGTATCTAGATTTGAAATAGATATGATTTAGAAATATAAAAAACTAGAGTTTACATGAATGGCATGCGTAGCATACTTGTCAGCACAAATTATACAACGTGTTAATGAATAAGCGCAAAACCTCATACACCCCAACTGATGTATAACAAAATAAGTAGATTGAAACAATAATTTCAATATTTTCATAGTTTAAATTTAAAGTTACTCGCATTTTAAATTTTCAGGAAAAAATGATTTGTTATCATTTCAGCTATGAATGAAAGCTCTAGCGGGCTCATGGATACATTTTAAGAATCTTGTTTTGGTAGTGAGTAGGGTGAGTGTACCTGTGCGGTGGGTTGAGATCGAGCTCAGAAAATTTTAAATTTAACAAACAAATTATTTAATATTTTGAAGAAAATTACCTATGTTGAAAACATGATAATTCGATTTTGCTCTCGATTCTAAACAAACTACTTTCTAGTTTTGCGTTAATTCATTAACACGTTGTATACCAGATTTTAAACCAGATCATATGCTATCAAACAAAAAAAGTTTCATCAAAATCGGTTCAGTAGTTTTTGCGTGATGCTGTTACAAACATACAAACAGACAGACAAAAATTCTAAAAAAGGTTGATTTGGAGTCCGGGATACCCAAAAACCATATCGTAATCTTTTTCATATAAATATCTTCAATGTACAGACACGCTTCTATTACAGTTTTATAATAGTTAAGATAAATAAAATATCAATCTCACCCTGTATACAGGCTGTTACAAAAGTAAAAATAACATTTAAAACTATTAAGGGGGTTGTTTAGACCATCAAACTGAACAACTTTCACTACGGGACAAAAATCGAAATTCATTATGTGAAAAAAATTTGCTGTCCCACCCATCCCATACATTAAGCTCGAGTAGATTTGTAGTTTGGTATGGAACATCAGATTTTTTTTTCACGATTTCGATGTTGGTCCCATAGTGAAAGTTGTTCAGTCTGAAGGTATAAAAAGTTAAAAGTTTTAAATGTTTATTTTTACTTTTGTAATATTTTGTACTTACAAGGAAAGAAGTAAGAATAGTAAAACAATCAGTAAACAATAGCTACGGAACTCTTATCATGAGCGTGTCGGACGTTCTTGGCCGGTGTATTCATGCAAGTTGTTACCACCACAGAAAACCACCGTAAAACTGAAATAGTAAGACAAGTCTGAATCCAACAAAATCCTCACAAACAATGAACTAATCAACCGCGACAAATTGGTTCCTACCCTCAACGCGGGTTGATAACTATTACACGGGAACCCTGGATTATGGTCAAATCCCATATAAGATTGATAGCGGTTAAAGGCCATGGCGCGAGACAAAGAGAACAGAAGGGAAACTTATAAAATTCACAATTGAACCACACATAAATTAAAGACGAGTCCATGTTTAGAAGTTTCTAAATAGTAAAATAAATTGACGATCATTAATAGGGTACTCAGAAGCTTCGCTACAACTACAAACCGTTTTAAAAAAAAGGCAGTTGTGTCTTTGCTCAAATTCATTAAAAAAATTATGGAATGGCATGCATAACATAATTATGCACGCTTATGCTCAACTCAATGTTTTATTCAAAAGGCATGTTTTATTAAATTATCATTTATTTAATAATATAATTTATTCGAAAAAAATATTAAAAACACAATAAAATTCACAAAATATCCAAAAAAGGAATGTAGGCTTCGTCAAAAAAGTATTAAAATAATATCACATGGATAGCTTTCTGACGTCTTTTTGCCTCTACCACCGCGCCGGAAGGTGCTTACGACTATATTCTAAATACATGTTTTTTTTCAACCGAGAGATTCCTGAAAACTCAGAAAATGCATGTTTTTTATAAAAATCTTTTTTTAGTTAAAATAACTCCTTATTTTTCCCTTTACTTCGTTATCGTTATTCAAATGTTATAAAATCAGTTGATAAGTCACATAACCCTAGAAATAGAATATACATCAGACTGTTATTTTATATTTAGCAGTTCTGTAAATGGTCATCTGTGACCAAGTTGCTGGACCAATGCAATGAAATGTTTACCTTCTAATTCTAAGTTCTAACTTTCGTTCGGTCACGCTTAACTGCTTAAGTGAGTGTATGAAGTGGACCTTTTGTAATGTTTGTATCTATATCGTGTCTAAGGTCATAAATGGGGGAGCGGACAAGAGTAATTGAAATTAACCATCCTGCCCTCAGTTATTAGGTAGTAAACATTACTATTGGTAAGTTATACAGGGTGTAAGGAAAAGTATCATTAACCTTTAAACCACATACTCTACCGATCAAACTGAACATCTTTTACTATGAGAGCAAACCTGTCAAAAAATACAGATTTTTGTTTCGCGATTTCGATTTTGGTGCCATAGTGAAATTTGATCATTTTGACGATCTGATCATCCCGTTAAATAAGTGTCAGCATATTAACAAGGATCCTATACAGGATGGAGGCAAGAGTTAAGATGGGGTACAAAGGGCAGCTACCAGAAGCATTATAGCTGCAAGAAAACGTTCTTAGGAGACTAACCCTAACTTTTGGAGTATTTTACTTCTGCATTCACAGATTTTGAAAAAACTGTACAGCGCATGAGAGAGACTCATAAAAGAGTGACCTATCAGCAAATTCAGGCAAGCTTAAGAGAAGTTTATTCCGAATGAGTAAATGCGCGCTGCATTCAAACGAAGTCTGGTGATATTTTAAATACTAACCAATTAAACTCAATGAAATTTTGCAGAAACAATCTAGAAACAAATCTCTATGCTTTTATCTTGTCCGATTTTCGTTAAAATGTACAGTTTCAATGCTAGGATTAATTTAAGATTTGTATGGAAATCTATGAGGCACTGTAACTTTAAAATTATACATTTTAACGAACCAAACCAACAACCAAGATCCTACATGAATATTTGCCGTGGTGGTCAAACGTTCACGTTGGCGAGTAACCTTGCCTGCCGTGCAGGAGGCGATGGTTCGATCCTCGTCCAGGCTGACTCGTACCAATGAGTTTTTCGGAATTTATGTACGATTTGTAACACCACCTGCTTTTCGGTGAAAGAAAACATCGTGAGGAACTGCATGCTTTAAATTCGAGGCATGTATTGTACCCACTGCCCATTATAAGTGGCGACGGGCTCACCCCCGTCACACTGGAAAGAGATTCGGTACTACTGGTGAAACGTGGATGTTCTGAGGTTTCAGAACATCTCTGACTACCCCCTCGAGGAATATAGTCGTGAACATATACATACATACAAATACCAAGATTTCAATAATTTCATAGTAAAGCTTCTCACGAAGATCTCATTGAATGCGATGATGCATAAAACACTGGGTGAATACAACAACGGCACAACTAAAAAATTGGCAAATTTGAGTTAGCACCGTATTCTGGTTCTACATCGCATACTTTATCTTATAGAGTCACGATATTTCACTGAATCTAACCCTTGCTGTGTAGTAACGCAACAGACGAACTTGTTCGCGCGCACTCTCTCGCGCCAACTTTAATGTCATTTTTCTCAAAATCAACTTTTTTGGCTTGTGCCGTTGTGGTATTCACCCAGCGAAAATGGAAAGGAAATTCTAAAAATATTATAAGTATGCTGTTGAAATGCGTTCCTTGAGAAAAATGTGTGGTGTTACGCTGAGAGATACAGTGAGAAATTGTGTGATTAGAGATCGATGTCAATTGAAAGATGTTGTGACAAGAATAGAGAATGGTATGCTTCGTTGGTTTGAGCATGTGGAGAGGATGAGTGATAGCAGATGTACGAAAGAGATATATGTAGCTAAAGTGAGTGGAAGTGTCGGCAGAGGGCGCCCTCGTAGGACGTATTCTGATCAAATCGGTTACGTCCTAAAAAAGGGGAGGTGCGGAGTACTCGAAACCGACGGGCATGTATGAAAAGATGTATGGATGTGAATGAGGCAAAAGAGGTATGTAAGGATCGTAGTATATGGCGCGCTCTGGTCTCTGCCTACCCCACTGGGAAAGAGGCGTGACGTTATAGATAGTTATAGATAGATTATAAGTATTCTCAACCTTGATCCACTTTTTATTTTCTAAAAAAATTCTGTGTGCCCCACGTATGTATTCAATGTTTCATGTATGAATAAACGAAAATAATAATGAGAGACACAAGAATAAAGTTGAAGGTCTAAAGTATGATATCAATGTCGGGTAATAATCCCGTATCGTTGTGCGACCGGCTTAGCCATGTTAATGTTCCGTGGACGACGTTACGCGATAGTGCACAATTTGGAGGATATTATTTTTAAGGTTTTAAAAACATTCTGTACATGAATGCTCCTTGCCTGCCGTGCAGTAGGCGATGGTTCGATCCCCGTCCAGGCCGACTCGTACCAGAGTTTTTCGGATTTATGTACGATTTGTAACACCACTGGCTTTTCGGTGAAGGAAAACATCTTGAGGAAACTTGCGTGCTTCATTTCGAGGCATGTGTTGTACCCACTGTCCATTACAAGTGACAACGGGCTCACTCCCCGTCACACTGGACAGAGTTTCGGTACTACTAGTGAAACGAGAATTTTATGAGTTTCAGAATATCTCTGACTATCCCCTCGGAGAATATAGTCGTGGGCATATGCCTATGCTCTACATAAATCTACATAGCTCTATATAGCAGGCAGGTTTGACTGCCCCATCATCACACACTGCATGAAAGTGATGATTTAATTTGTACCTTACTGTTTATGTTGTATTTTAGCATATGCTCACGACTATATTCCCCAAGGGGGTAGTCAGAGATATTCTGAAACCTCAGAACATCCGCGCTTCACCAGTAGTACCGAAACTCTGTCCAGTGTGACGGGTGGTGAGCCCGTCGCCACTTATAATGGACAGTGGGTTCAATACATGCCTCGAAATTTAAGCATGCAGGTTTCCTCACGATGTTTTCCTTCACCGAAAAGCCAGTGGTGTTACAAATAGAACATAAATTCCGAAAAATTCATTGGTACGAGTCGGCCTGGACGGGGATCGAACCATCGCTTCCTGCACGGCGGGCAAGGTTACTCGCCACTGGACCACCACGGCTATTTTACTTACTTACTAATATAATTCTTAGGTCAAACACTGTTACTAACACATGGATCATTTGTTATCTGTGATGTATGAATATTATTATTATAAATACATATGGAAAGGAATGAGGTTCGACTACCCCATTTCTATGTATCATGTAGATAAATGCTTCGAGGACAAGTATAAAATGACAATTTATGGGTTTTTTCTCGCAGGAGTCTACTACTATCCCCGACACAGACCTATCTTAACCTACAGAGAATTAAAATAGGCTTAAATCACTTCGAACCTCTCTAACAAAGTTGATTATCTTGAAAACAGCTGGACCTATTTCCAGGAGACCGATTGCGCTAATTTAAAACATGGAAATTCTAACTAACTATTCTTATCCAATTTCAGTTCTAATCACATTGCAATCTAATTACTATTCAACTGTGCTGAATTCTGCTAAACTCTATGTAACTGACAGCCTTTAACGTCTGAGCGATCTGTCAAAACGGCTTTAACGTCTGTCATGAGCTGAACCGCGATTAGCGCAATACCAAATGTGTCAAAAGTAATGGTTCGTACGTGGTCCAGTTACGGTCAATCACCGAATAATTACCGCGATTGCAGCCTAGGAAACATAGCTAAGAATCATATAACATTAATTAGCTTTCATTTACAAAAAACCGCAACGAGATCATTTATGTATGATTGATTTATTTTGGTGTGCAATAAAGTTTAATTGATTGATTGAAATCTGACAACCCATTTCGCCTCTATACTCCATTCAAAATAGCAACAAAATTTTAAGGCTATTTTGCATTACAGAAACTGATTTGAAACACTCCCTCTCACTTATTCTTAGAACAGCTTTGGTAGCATCCAAGATATGTCGGATAGAATATGTATCATCATACGCAGGTCTCTTGCCACTGTCAACGTACCGGCCACTCTAGAGCCAAAAGACATTGTACGGGAAGATGGCAAGAGACCAGACGGGATGTCTCTCGTCCCCAGGAAAATGGGTCGGGTGCTGGTGTGGGATGCTACCTGCGTGGACACTCTGGCCCCGTCCCATCTACGGGGAACGAGCAAAAGAGTGGGCTCGCTGGCGGAATCTGCCGAAAAGGCAAAATAGGGGAAATACAAGGGTATCGGCACCCAATACAAATTCGTAGCATTCGGTGTCGAAACCCTTGGACCGTGGGGTCCCGGCGCCCAGGCGCTTTTTAGAGATCTCTCAAAGCGCCTAGTAGACTCGACCGGGGATCAAAGGGCTGGCGCTTTCCTCGCTCAACGGATCAGTTTAGCCGTGCAGCGAGGAAACGCTGCTAGCATCTTGGCTACCCTCCCGCGCGGCCCAGACCTGCACCATATTTTAGGTTAAGTTAGTTATAAGTTCTTGATACTTTTCATTTATAATTCACCTACATTTATTTGTTTCGATAAATTAATTACATTTGGCCAGAAAGCTGAATAGGAATCGGAAAATCTCGTCGTCTTTATTTGGAATGAAGTATAGGTGGAATCACACACACACACGCGGAACGACAAGGTCAAAATTATAAAACCCCTCTTTTTACCCGACTGCGCCAAAAGGCTGTTAATGTTTTGGCATTGTATTCTTGCCACCTTTCTGCACATCAACATCCTAGCAGCTACGCAAAACTTTTTGTCGATAATACCAAACACATCTGTAGTTCGTAAAGTCACACGAATCGAGCCAATTTGGCACTTAACACGTTTCCGTAAGTGAAGTGTAAAAGGACGACTAATGTGAAATCAACTTGTAGCTTACGACGAGTAAACGGCTAATCACGCTGAAACCTTTACGGGGTGAGCAGACACGTGTCGTTGGAAACTTTTATTGGCTTTTTGTAAAATTTTTGAATTTTGACGGAAGAGTGGTTTTAAAAGGTTCGCGACATAGTTTAGATTTTGTACAAATAGGAAACCAGTCAAGTCATCATCATCATCAAACCTTAAAAATGCAGTTTGATGTTTACAGCTTTTCGGCCACTGACCTGAAACAAATAAAATAAATGACATTAGTGGAATTGCTAGATAAACAGAGTATATTAAATTATTCTTTTGCTTTTTAGGGTTCCATACCAAAAAGTGGGCCTACGTGACCCTATTACTACTACAAAAATACTATTACTAATAAACATCTTAACTATTATAAAACTGTAACAGAAGTGTGTCTGTACATTGAAGATATTTACATGAAAATGATTACGATATGGTTTTTAGGTATCCCGGACACCAAATCAACCTTTTTTAGAATTTTTGTCTGTCTGTTTGTTTGTATGTCTGTAACAGCATCACGCAAAAACTACTGAACCGACTGATGAAACTTTTATTGTTTGATAGCTTATGATCTGACTTAAAATCTGGTATATAATTTGTGACGACGAAGTCGCGGGTAAACTCTAGTTGTTAATAATTTGACTAAGAACACAGAATATTTCTAACGATCAATTAACTAAACCTTTACATGAAACACCACTGAAATAACTACCCCTAAAATCTATCCTAAAGTCTCAAAATACGATTAAATTCAAATCCCAAAAGCTAACTAAACACTAGATCCAGACTTGCTAGTGACGTGGAGTAACGACCCAGTCCCGGGAATCCATCAAGTCCGGGATCAGATCCCGCGGGATCGCATTATCGCCCGCGGACTGCAGTGCCCCGGGATTAAGGGGAGTTCGACGCAAATGGCATGTATCGGTTCCCCAAATTGAATTTGTTAACAAGTTTTTGGGTGTGAATGGAATTGGGGTCGTTTGGGTTTTTTGGGGCTTGAAATAGGGTGTAAAGTGGGTGTTTTAACTTTTTAAGGAAAATTAAAATGTATTTAGTTGATTTTATATTGTAATTAGCCATGTCAAACGTGTTGAATGAATTGGTTTGAAACTATTCTTGACAGCAAGTTGACATCAAAGGCTTTATTTTTTAACCATAAATTGAAAGGCCCTGTATATCGAAAATCTAAAGTCCGGGTGGACTTTAGATTTTCGATATATCGCGACCGTTTCGGTCCGACCTTCACTGTAATAGAGTTGTTATTGGAACGATAACGTTCACAAGTGTCTGTAATGCAATCTCATACCATATTTTTCTTAGACTACTAATGAAACTCCTCAAAGTATATCAGCTTATTATCGTTTAATCCAATAATGTCATATCTAAGTACACTTAAAGTGTTCAAAAGTAAAATCCATGCTATTACAAGCAACCTTTTAGTCTAATTTCATAATAAAACCAATAATAACTTTATCTATTTGAAATAAAGCACTTTACAAGAATAGGATCAGTTGACTCAGTTATAAAATCCATTGTACCAACATCCCTTCAATTTATACTAACACAGTTACTAGTTTGTGTTGGCTTTTCGGTGAAAGAAAACATCGTGAGGAAACCTGCATGCATCAATTTCGAGGCATGTATTGTACCCACTGTCCATTACAAGTGGCGACGGGCTCACCCCCCGTCACACTGGACAGAGTTCCGGTACTACTGGTGAAACGTGGATGTTCTGAAGTTTCAGAATATCTCTGACTACCTCCTCGGGGAATATAGTCGTGAGCATATGCTATGCTTTACTAGTGTACTACTTTTTTCCCTGTCTATCACAAGAGGCCGCACGAACGAGAGAAAGAGAAAAATAAACAAATAGGAAAGTTTTAATTAAGGATACTTTCGGACTCGTGTAGTGAATGCAAAACAAAAACTAAGCCATAGACTAGATGTTACATACAAATTACGTTACATGTTCATTAATGCAGTCAGATCATAATTAAGTTTTGGTATAGGTTTTTGGACATCACGACTTAGTAATATTTCAAATTAGGTTATGTTATTATGTACGTATCTACAATAAAGTATACAACGTGTTAATGAATAAGCGTAAAACCTTATACACCCCAACTGATTTATAACAAAATAAGATTGAAACAATAATTTCATTATTTTGATAGTTAACATTTAAAGTTATTCGCATTTTAAGCCTTCAGGCAAATATGATTTGTTAACATTTCAGCAATGAATGAAATTGCTAGCGTGCTCATGGATATATTATAAGAAGACGAAGTCGCGGTCTAAAACTAGCCATACCTATAGATAAGATTGTATTATAAACATCTGAAAACCAAACACATTTGCGGCATTTATTTATACACTCTCACTAACTAATAGGTTTATCGAACTGATCTCTAACGAGAATTCCCTAGAAAACGTTGAATTTCGAAAACACTTATCTAGCCAATTATACATATTAGTGGTGCCTAATAAGTGAACTTATCGATACCTCGAAAAATGGTAACATTATCGATAGTATCGATATTTTTGGTAATATCGATAGTTTTTTCTTCAAGAATTAACTTTATCTATAGTAATGATAGTATTGGATGATCCAATACTCCAGTATCTATACCATCGATACTCTCAATTGTAAATAAGCAATACTATCGATACTGGTTTGTGGTGAGAAATATCATCATCCTTGCCCTTATACCATTACTTGGGGTCGGCGCAATATGTAGTCTTCCTCCATTCCACTCCTTTTTTACACATGTCATCTTTCACACAATCCATCCATCTTTTCTTAGGTCGTCCTCTCTTCATGCATCCATCCACACCCATATTTAACACTAGTCTTGTAATATGACATCTCTTCTCATCGCATGCCCATACCACGATAATCGATTACCGCGCAGTTTTTCATGCACAAGAGCTACTTTCAAACTTCCTCTAATATACTCATTCCTAATCTTGTCCATTCTAGTAACACCACACATCTATCTCAACTGGGGAAAATATATAAAACCATCATAACCTGTCGTCATGTGTGGCTCGAAACGTTGGGCTGTTAAAGTGACGGATGAAAAACGACTGCATGCAGCAGAGATGCGAATGTTGAGATGGATGTGATGAGAAATCTTTGACTAATGATTATAAGGACTAGCCTTGAGGTAGCATTTCCCCTCTGCCACGGTATAAGCACAATTGATCTTGTGCATTTACATTCAATTTTACACCTTATCATTAAACGAGACAGCCTATAATTGCGAAATAATAACTTCGAACTTAGAACATTTGGGGTTCACACGAGACCACTTATCATGATTTTTAACATTCAAAATTAGAATCTAAAGTTATGGGGAATAAAATACAAAGTTGCGGATTTCATGTTACCTCGCCCCCCGCAAAAAGTGGCAGAAATGTTTGTTAGTAGAATTACACGCGTAACCAGTCCACATATAAATAGTCAAAGTGAGAAATAAATGTTTTTAATACTTATTATACCCTTGAAAATGGTGATAATATCGAAAGCACTATCGATATTGCTAATATTTTTCTAGGTCAACTATCGATATTCAAACTATCTATAGTTAAACTATTGGGTAAGATTCTATCGACAAGTTATCCCAACCACACCAGTCATCACTAATGTCTAGAAACAGGAAATCTAAATAGATTCAAACTGAATCTAAATGGAACTGCAAGTCCCTTTTATCCCGTAAATATGTCATTAACACGGGATTGGAATCCCACGGGACTGTATTATCGCTTCACTATAAGACGGGAAACTTAAGAGGGGAAAAGTCAATTATGAAATGGAGTATTTCAATTAAATTAGGATGTTTGTTTAGTTTTGACATCAGGGGAATTTGTGTTCAATTGTATTAGAGGAGTGCGTGGGGTGAAAGTATTGGTCTTAGAAAAAATGGTAGCATAATAGTACTATAATACAGGGTCCTTCTTAATATGCTGACACTTTTTAAGGGGACGATCAGACCATCAAACAACTTTCTCTATGGGACCAACATCGAAATCGTGAAAAAAAATGTTGCTGTCCCATACATTTGGCTTGAGTAGGTTTGCAGTTTTGTTTGGAAGAGCAGATTTTTTTAGCGATTTCCATGTTGGTGCCATAGATAAAGTTGTTCCATTTGAGGGTCTGATCATCCCCTTAAAAAGTGTCAGCATATTAAGAAGGAATAGGATAAATATCGTTAAAACATTCGTAGTTTGTATGTGATTCGTAACGATATTTAATTTACCGTATACCTAACACAATTGTATGTGAATCCAATAAACGTGTATCTTCATAATAAATCTCATTATTACTTAAATATCTCAACGAAAACTCTGTTTTATTCCAACATTTTTTCCCTCCACTTCCCACCAAATTAGGCGAAAGTACCTTATCAAGATGCCGATATTAAAATTTAACATTATTGCCTTCCAAAAGTACCCGATACAATAAAATATCGTTAAAACACGCTCCAATATTTGTACGAGATTTCACGAAAATCATTTTAACATTTGCGTTCATTGATATTAATTTTCTTTAAGGTTTGTTTAGGATTTTTATTGGACAAGGTGTTATTTATGAACTCGGGGAAAACGACATAAAACAAATTAGAAAAGCCTTATTTTTTAGGCGTTTAATGTGCTAGAGGACAGTGGTACATTGAGAGTAGCTATTGGATCACTACCTTCTTATAGACAAGAGCATACGCACAGTGGTTCACAGTTTGTGAAATATACAGGGTGAAATTGATATCATTAGCATCCTTTTAAACTAAGAGATCGGTCTCGAACTATTAAGACAAAATGTAGTCTCACAGGTTCAATCCCGAATTAAGACTAAACGTAAAATATACAAGGTGTAAGGGACAGCCCTCCGCAAACTGAAACGGTGAACTCAGACCATCAAACTGAACAACTTTCACTATGGAGTCTGCCTCCGGAAAGGCGAAAAAAAATCAGCTGTCCCACCCATATAAAACTGTTGTACCTATTCGACTCAAATGTATAGGACAGCAGATTTTTTTTCTCGTTTCCGGAGGTAGGCTCTATAGTGAAAGTTGTTCAGTTTGATGGTCTGAGTTCACCGTTTCAGTTTGCAGTGTGTTAATCTAGTGTAGTGGGCTGTGGCGCCAACACGTAATAGAAAACCCCATTTCTTCCCGTGGGTGTCGTACGAGGCGACTAAGGGATAAGGTTTCTCATTGCAGTGTTTTAATCCTGAAACCTTAAAAGTGAACCTTGTTACAACTGAAACCTTAGAAGGTGTTTGCAGCTGTAGCAAAGTTTCTGACCACTCCAAAAGGGAATACGGTCGTGAAATTATTTCCATTTGAAAGTAATAATAATTTGCAACAAAGTATAATTTAAAGAAGCACTATAATGTACATCTGAAGTAATTTAACGAAAGCTCTATGTCGAAGGCATTTGAGAGCAATCTCTCAAAAAAGTCACTTACTCAAACACTTATGCAAAGACAATAAAGTTGAAAACGGCATGATTTGGAAGACTTTGAGTAAGGATAATAGTTGTTACTAAAACCAGTTTCATTGTGATAGAGATGAATTCGTGATGCAATGTAAAGATTGTTTGGTACAAGTCACAAAAGTATAGCGATTCATTAATGCAGTCAAAAACGCAGCACATAATTATCTTCTTGCATACTACCTACGTACCTACTTTTGTATGGAAATGGAAACGTTTTTGGTACAAAAAGTGTTGAGACGTCGCTCGATGTTCCGGAACAAATATTAGTGTATTACGCGGCTAAATACAATAAGGTTTACTATGGGTCTCATCACATTGAAAGAGCAGCCGGCCCACATTGTGACCTAAGCATATTGCATTTTATCTACACTGAGATAAGAGAAAATCTCAAATGACATGACAGAACGGTTTGAAATTATAATGACCTTTTGACTAGTATATTATTTCTGCTAAATCAATCTCAATCTATCTCTCTCTCTCTCCTAAGATCAAGGTTTGTTTTTTGAGCAAAAAGACAGTTGATAAGAAATAGCGTAGCTTCGTGGCAAGCTTAAACGCGAACTACGCGAACACCACGCGAATGACACAACTGCTTGCGTTCAAACTTGCAACTGGACTCCGTGAGAACAGTTATTGCGCGGCCGCCAAATCCGTGCTGTCATTCTATCCCGTCTATTGGAAATATAACCTTAAATATTTTCTTTTGACATTTTTATTTTTTACGTAATGTACTTGTAATTATGAATTTGATAATATGAAATAAATAATTCTATTCTATTCTATTCTAACATTGTATCTCAAAATTAACTTGAATTTGTGCGAGTTAGGTCACTCCGCTGCCAAAGAAAATATACTCAAACGCGAACCACTGCCCTTTTTGAAACTTAAACCACGAAGTCAATAGTCAAGCATCCTACTCGCTTCATCTCAACACTTGTATCACAACAAACAGAGAACACGAACACAAATATTGGCGTGATCTAGTGGAAACCATGCCGGGCTAGCACGGACTTCAATAAAACACTATCTCGATTGTTTCGCATTTCTACCTTTTACGGAGCTATTTCGACTCGTTATTTTGTGGATTCGTTCAGGACATCGGTTTTGTTGTAAACAGTAAATCAAAGCGTCTTGTGTTGTGACCACAGAACGAAAGAAAGGGTTACGCCCTATTTTTGACTTTGAGCGCATATATCTCGAGACAGAAGATCGATGTCAATTGAAAGAAGATGTTGTGACAAGAATAGAGAAGGGTATGCTTCGTTGGTTTGGGCATGTGGAGAGGATGAGTGATAGCAGATGTACGAAAGAGTTATATGGAGCTAAAGTGAGTGGAAGTGTCGGCAGAGGGCGCCCTCGTAGGACGTATTCTGGTCAAATCGGTTGCGTCCTAAAAAAAAAAGTGGAGGTGCGGAGTACTCGTAACCGACGGGCATGTATGAAGAGATGTATGGATGTGAATGAGGCAAAAGAGGTATGTAAGGATCGTAGTATATGGCGCGCTCTGGTCTCTGCCTACCCCACTGGGAAAGAGGCGTGACGTTATAGATAGATAGATAGAAGCATTAATATATCGATTTATTTTCTATGGGAGATTTGTTCCATTGGACAAGACCTATCCAACGACACCTTACACGATTTAAAAAAAAATGGTTTTCCAACCCCTCTTTCGTTGTATGGGTCGAAAAAAAATTCCTGGTCGTACTGTAGGTACGTAATATCGACTACTCTCAAACGATGAAGGATAACATCATGAGGAAACCTGCATACGCTAAAGAAGAAATTCTGATGCGTATGTGAAGTCTACCAATCCGCATTGTGCACAAGTGGTGGATTAACGGCCACATACCCTCACTGTGGGTAGGCCTGTTTCCTACAACAGCAGATGTAGGATGATGATGATGATGACTGCATTTGGTACATAGATAGAAAAACATTCTTCACTATATTTTAAGTACCTAGCGGAAAGTAAGAAATCGTCCATTTAAAGTTAAACCATAAAATTATTTGTACAAATATTTTACTTAAAAGCTTTAAAACTTCGTGATCTAGTAGAAGTGCGTTTATCTAAACAACGAAACGAAGGCTGCGCCGGCGCCGGTGTCAGTGACACCATGAGTGGGGTGCGGTTATAGGAGTCGAGCGTAGCGGGTAGCGTTACGAGAAGAGGAAGCGAGATGCGATGCCACAGACGACATCAAAAACTGTCATATTAACGTTTCAAAAACTAAACACAGAGTTCAATCAACCCGATTATTCGAATTTGAAACTTTGCGCTTCAGGAACGAAAACTAAAAGGCGCCTAATGAGCGACCACTCACCCCTCGGTGGGAATCGGCCGTCAAACGTACCTAAGCTTCGAAGTGAGACAGGCCTAACTTAACTAGGCGACAGAAACATAAAACGTAGTATTGTTTTATTGTATCGACAATATACATCCATTACAATTACGCACTTCCATTTTACACTTCTATAAAGCTTATAAGTGCTAGCGAGAGGTTCGATAATGATTTATGACCCAAATTTTGCGTTTGGAACTGCGTCAGTATAGTGTAACGTGAGAGTTTCAAAAAGCAAGTAGATTGACGTCCAAAAACCATATCGGCTCGATAGTCCAGTTGGCAGTGAACATACCTGCTGATTCGAGGGTCGCAGGATCGAATCACGCAAGGGACAAATATTTGTATGATGAATATGAATATTTTTACCCAAGTCATGGATGTTTGTATCTACTTACAAAATGTATTCGATATCGTTATCTAGCTAGTCTTCATAATACAAGTCCAGGCTAGATTCTGGTACTTAAGCATAAGCATATGCTCACGACTATATTCCCCGAGGGGGTTAGTCATAGATATTCTGAAAGACAGAACATCCACGTTTCACGTTTTTTCGTTTCCGATTCTGGTACTTAATTGGAAATATTGGGATGTCATAATCACTGTGACAAATTCCAAGATATTTAAACGTTTTCCTCAGGTTTGGTTCAAGCCATCAAACTGAACAAGTACTATGGGAGCAAACATGAAATAGTAAAAAAAAATCTGCTGATTCATACATTTCAGTCGAAACTGGTGATTTCTCTACCCCTGAAATCACCTAGTATTTATTTCACTGGCTACCGCTGTATATTGGTATCCGCTTCCGCTTATCCACTAAAACCACACCCAAACCCTCAGCAGACGTCTCAGAGCGGGTTCAGAAACCAACCGGTTTGAACACACCGCCTTAAAAATCATGCCTTACATGAAGTTCCCTGACGGAGTCCTTATCACAAAGTACTAAGTGCGACAATAGTTTGATTCGCGTGTGTTTTATAAAAAACTGTTCCAATCTTATCATGCCGTACACGAATGCCCTTGAGGGAATCCTTATGACCAAGGATTAAGTTTGAAAATGTTTTGATTCGCGGGTTTTTAGAAAAGGTTCAAGATAACATAAGCCGTATGTTCTGATTTATGTTAATTGTTTATTGTTGATTTTATGAAAAGTAAGTTGGTTTCTTATGAATGTTGATGGGTATAGATCACTGATATGATATACCTGACGAAAGTCACTGACCGTAACTAGTTTTAAACATATTTTGGACTCTTGAACCTATGGAAATAACCATCTTGTCAAGTAGTTCCTGGCTTAAAATTGGGCGACGGCATTATATTCCCGTGGGTTAGGACACCCACTAGAACATGGGACTTTGAGTCAGGCGTTCTTGCTCACGACTATATTACCCGAGAGAGTCAGAGATATTCTGAAATCTCAGAACATCTTAGGGTCTCCAGTAGTACCGAAACTTTGTCCAGTGTGACGGGGGGTAAGCCCGTCACCACTTGTAATGCACAGTGGGTACAATACATGCCTTGAAATTGAAGCATGCAGGTTTCCTCACGATGATTCCCTTCACCGAAAAGCCAGTGGTGTTACAAATCGTACATAAATTCCGAAAAACTTGAACAAGATGAACAAAAGATGCCAACACATCTTTTAATAGAATATTTCGTTATTTACGAATCATTTTAATCGAAAAGTTTACGTCGCGGCTGTATGAGCTCAATTCCTTGGCCTTTAAAAAAGGCAGGCACAGTCTCGACCAAATTTTGACATGATCTCGCGAACATCTCTATGGAGCTATAAACATAGTTGCCATCATGCCGAGTTTTTAATAACTAAATTTAAAAAAAACTAAAGATAAATGTTAACGTAATTCAATCCATAAAATCAACTCCATAAATTTATCAATTCTGGGATAAACTACCTATCGAAATGGCCACTCCTGGAAATTATTTCATATATAAGTTTGGTTGGCGCCATTGCTCTTGCTGTGTTTCGTCGTATTTAAAAATTAAAAAAAAAATGGTTTTAGTGATATTTGTGAGATAGTTTCGTGCGGATTGTGTACCAAACAGTTGCGTAAAGCGACCGACGTAACAAGAATCTCAAATAAATACGATAACAGAATATAAGTTTTGGTTTAAGTTAACTCGTACATGGTCATTTTGGCGGCAACACGCGAGCTTACGAAATCGACCACAGATTCATCGTCATCTATCATCCCATCATCAAAATAAAGAATATTAAGGAAAAAAAATAACGAATGGCCCATAAGGACTAGTATCCAGAGCCGTTAAAAAAAAACATATATTAAAAGATACGTTTTTCATACCTTTCCAAAACAATCAATAAGTACAGTAATAGGCCCCACGCTTTACCACGAACGGCTAAGAGCCTCTAAAAATCTAAACTGTTCTAAACTATGGCTTTTAAACCTTTTACGAATTCCTGGAAAGTATTACATTAAGTATTGCCAGTATAAAGCTATCAGTATCCATTTTCCTGAACAAGAAATACTAGATGGTGTGGTATACATGCTTCAACATCAAGGCGTGTAGGTATTAAGTCCACTGTCCATTTAAAGTGGGCTCACTACCTGTCACACAGTAAACATTGAAGTGGCACTGCCTGCTTATATTGTAATAATTATTAAGTCGTGTTATGTTGTAGAGTTTCTGGCCGCATCTTCTCTACAGCAACAACACGTTCCGACGCGGTGGTAGCTTTAAAAAAAGATTTGACGTTTGATAAGTGTGCTGCAAGCTCCTATATTGAATAAATTATATTGACTTTGACTTTGCTAGTGAAATTAATGTGGATATACAGGGTCTGAACAACTTTCTCTAAGGGTCTCTCTATGGCACCAACATCAAAATCGCGAAAAAAAAAATCAGCGGTCCCATACATTTGGCTCAAGTAGATTTGCAGTTTTGTATGCAAGAGCTGATTTTTTTTCGCGATTTTGATGTTGGTGCCATAGAGAAAGTTGTTCAGTTTGACGGTTTGATCATCCCCTTAAAAAGTAACAGCATATTAGAGAGCCTGTATACGAGATCGTGAACATAAAATAATGAGACTATTTTCTATATTAAATTTCGACATTGTTGACGTTTTTGACGTTGTTGACGGTTTTGACATTTTACGTTTATGTACAATTATTTTATTCATGTGAATTGATAACGTAGAGAGTGAGTAAACACTATCTTTCTGAAAAGTTTATTGAGACATTGTTATGGAATTAATATGCTGTAATAAATTATTTGAATTCGAATGTAATGCATAAACTATGATTATGTACGATCAGTATCACTACATATTTCCTATAATTTAAAGCTCGCGACGTTTTTATGTTCCTGTCTGTCTGTCTGTATAGGCTAATCTTAGAAGCCACGCTCAGGGATTTTGATACGATTTTTAATAAAAACATTTTATATTCAAGAGGTAGGTTTACTCGAAAGAAGTGACCAACTGTACTATTTCTCTCTCTTTAAGAATCTGTCTTTTTGAGAATATGTCTCTTTAAGACTCTGCCCTTTTGAGAATCTGTCTTTTTGAGAATCTGTCCTTAAAATGTAAAAAATATAAACTGGTCATAATTTTCCCGTACAACAAGAAACAAGAATAAAATAGCAACACCACAGTCCCAGTTAGAAAGTCCCGCTACCCAAGATAATCATACGCCTGCAGCTAGAACGGGCCTGGAATAAGGCATGTTATCTCCGACATGCCCTTCTAGTAGTAGATTACATTCGTGATCTGTGTCAAATATTAATATTGTATTGCTTTAGGCTGAGGCTGAGATATTGAACGCGAATATGTCGACTTGTTAGACAAAAGGAAAGGAACTTTGATGAGCTTTTGAGAGGTCAAAAGGAACGCGTCCTTATCAAATATCTTTTCCTTAATTACGTAGTAATTATATCTAAATAGTTAGCAAGTTATACAGGGTGTAACAAAACACCCTAGTAATACCCATCAAACTGAACAACTTTCACTGTAGAGCTACCTACGATTTCGCGAAAAAAAACAGCTGTTGCATACAGTACCTACCCGACTCAAATGTATGGGACAGGAGATTTTTTTTCGCATTTCCTGAGGTAGGCTCCATAGTGAAAGTTGTTCAGTTTGATCGTCTTTTTCAGTATTTACTTGGCAGTCACTTATACTCTGTATAGCTTTCTGGCCAATTCTTATTTGCAAATAAAATTTATTTATCATCTAATTATAGTACACTGTGGATATACTATCCGGCATATCTTGGACGTTACTAAAGCTGTTCTAAGAATAAGTGAGATGAAGTGTTTCAAATCTCTGTTTCTGTAAATCAAAATAGCCTTCAAATTTCGTTTTATAAGGATGATCCGCTCGTTGGCCTAGTGGAGCTTCGGTATTGGAAACGATCACCGAAGTTAAGCAACGTCGGGTCCGGTCAGTTTTTGGATGGGTGACAGTGGTATTTCATCTCGAGCGTTTCCGTGCTTCAGCAGGCACGTTAAGCAGTTGGTCTCGGATAGTTCCGTCAGATAGCGTTGTAACTATTCGTTAAGCCAGGTCAGAGGCCTATTAAGGCGGCTTGAAAATTCTCTGACAGCAAGTTGACCACTAACTTGCCTCCACCAACACGCACTGGGCCTGTGGCGGAGTATCCTCCCTCTCACCTTTATTCGTGAGAGGAGGCCTTTGCCCTGCAGTGAGATTCTACAGGCTATAACTTACTTACATACTTTAGACGTGGTGGTCCAGTAACAGTGCAGTGCAGGAGGCGATGGTTCGATCCCCGTCCAGGCCGACTAGTAACAATGAGTTTTTCGGAATTTATGTACGATTTGTAACACTACTGGCTTTTCGGTAAAGGAAAACATCGTGAGGAAACCTGCATGCTTCAATTTCGAGGCATGTATTGTACTCCCTGTACATTATAAGTGGCGACGGCGTCACACTGGACATAGTTTCGGTACTACTGGTGAAACGTGGATGCTCTGAGTATCTGAACATCTCTGACTACCCAATCGGGGAATATAGTCGTGAGCATATACATTACTTACTTTTTTACAAGGATGATTATTCTTTTAGCTGTATTCGGGGCAAATAAAGTCATCCTCATCTATTCATGTTTTCAAACCTAAGAGGAAGGATCTCCATAGAGTCCGCATAAATTTACGATTGTAGTTGGTCTCTTTTGTCTTATGACATACCTTTAATAGTAGAAGGAGATGGAACTATAGATATTTGTTTATGCGGCTGTCCACTTTTTTTTGAGCTAGTGTGTGAAAAGTGACCGTAAACATAAGGCCATAGGTCACTTGGTGCCTTTTGTCCATACTACTTGACACCACACACTCAAACCTAAATGTCAAAAAAAGTGGACACTTTACAATTGGTATGGCTCACTCTAGTCTTAAAGGGAGATCCTTCCTCTTAGTTTCAAACAAAGAATTCTCAATAGATCCCGTCTAAAATCCACTCCAGTGAATTCAGATTCTTCTTTCGTAAACATTGTTCCCTTTACAGTTACTATCGGGAAGTACAATCGGCTGGAGATTATCTTTGTCGGTGAACTACGGAATGCAAAGCAATAGAGGCTATTATTGTGTCACGCGGAAACCAGCTTATTTGATGGTAGCAAGAGCGGACGTTTGTTGTTTTTATCCGACTGCGCCAGAAGGCGGGTTATGTTTTTCGAGCGTATGTATGTATGTATATATGTATGTATGTATGTATGTTTGTATGTCTATTGCTTTGGCACGGCCTACAGCCTAAACGGCTTGATGGATTTTAACGTATGAGGTATCATTGGATTCGTAAAAATCGTGAGAGTGACATAGGGTATATTATTTGAAGATGGCGTCTACGAATTAAAAAGAGAGGGGGAATAAACTATTTTTTTTTTAATTAAAAATTACAATATGGATATCAAATGAAAGCTAGTAATCAGACAATTCCAAATATATGCATATTATAGTACTTTTATGTTACCGTTTCGACACAAGACTAAAAAGTATGAAATAAACTAAATTATTAAGATAAACAAAAAACCCGACTGCATAAAAACCTATTAACTGAAAAGAGAAAAACAAGCTCTATAATCACTAATCAGCTATAACAATTTTGTTTGAGCAAATATCGCAAACGGGGACAAAGAAAATTTTTGGTTGGTCATTGATTGGTTTGTCCCCGCCTGCAATACCTACCTAATAACAATCAAATTATAATTGCTCAAACAGAGTTTTTATTGCTGATTAGTGAATGTATAGCTTGTTTTTCTCTATTCAGTTAATAGGTTTTATGCAGTCGGGTTTTTCGTTTATCTTAATAATTTATTTAGTTAAGAAAGAATTGAGAAGTGTTATTTAAGGGAATGTAATTCGGAGCGAGCATACAAACGAAGTCTGGTGATATTTTCAATACTAACCAATTAAAGACGATGAATTTTTTTCAGAAACAATCTAGAAACTAATCTCTACGTTTGTAAGTCAGATATTCGTTAAAATATACAGTTTTAGTGCTAGGATTAATGTCAACTTACACTATAGAGCCAACATCGAAATCATAAAAAAAAAACTACCTTTCATACAAAACTGCCGTACTGTCTCGACCCAAATGTATGGGATGATTTCATCATAGCAAGATATATATTATATATATAGATTTTATGATATTTATTTAGCTGTTTTTTTCTCGGCTCCATAGTGAAAGTTTTTTTCAGTTTGAATGTCTGATGCAGCCCCTTAAGTATTACTAGGGTGGTAAGTATTTAGATCGAGTCGCCATAGAAGTTTTCTGTAGAACACATTTTTTTTTCGCAATTTCTGTGTTAGTCCGATACTGAAAGTTCTTCAGATTTAGGGTTTGATCCACCCTGTATATCTCCGAAACGATTAGCTGGATCGAATTTTATTAAATACTTCAATGTACATAATAAAGAATGGAATTCCAAATCACATTTTCAAGAACTTTTCCGTTCTTAAATTGAAGCTAAGTTTCGTCGAGAATGTTTAAAACATTTTTCATACAAAATTATGCCTATCGGCGGTTCTAACTTGACCTACTCGACTTTACTTCAAGATATAAGTTACTCTCATGCCTCGTTTACACTGGATTTGTGCTAAGCTTTAGATACTTGAAATGTCACAAAAGTTAAGTGAGATACTTAGTTATTTTAGTAGATTTTAAACTAGGTATGCCATTGATCACTTAGATATAATTTCATACAAATGGGAACAATTTTCAAGAAAAGGTAAGCGTGTGCGTTGCTGAGTGAGAGCGAAACATGAATACGCCATTGCCTAAATTTTTCGCCGCGCTTAGCAGGAGTGCGATTAAAATTGGTGGAGGCAGGCCGTTATTTTAATTTTATCAAAGGGGGCAGGGTGTGTGTACATACACATACTCTTACACATGACTATGTATTATTGTATACATAACTTTAGCTTAAGAATTTATATTGTAATAGTTATTAAGTCGTGTTATGTTGTAGAGTTTCTGGCCGCATCTTCTCTACAGCGTCAACACGTTCCGACGCGGTGGTAGCTTTAAAAAAGATTTGACGTTTGATAAGTGTGCTGCAAGCTCCTATATTGAATAAATTATATTGACTTTGACTTTGCTAGTGAAATTAATGTGGATATACAGGGTCTGAACAACTTTCTCTAAGGGTCTCTCTATGGCACCAACATCGAAATCGCGAAAAAAAAATCAGCTGTCCCATACATTTGGCTCAAGTAGATTTGCAGTTTTGTATGGAAGAGCTATTTTTTTTGCTGCAAGCTCCTATATTGAATTAATTATATTTACTTGACTTGAAAAATAGATACTCTTTCTCGTACTATGACTATGGTAAATAAACTATATTGGTAAGGTGCGGTTGTGTATGCGTGACTTTTCACCAACAAGTTCACCTACACGCCACCCGTGGACAAACTAGCTCATCCAGTGGAAAATATAATATAGGCGAGTGCGTCTCGTGACAATTTTCTCCTCTCTTTAGAAGCTTTGTCTATGTGCAGTAATACTCATGTTCCTAAAAGTACCAGTTCACTGGCCTACTATAAAATAATGCTAGTAACTATACTACGGATAAGTTTAACTTAACCGTTGTAAACTAGGCACCAAGCTTAGTTAAGTTACCCCTCATGACCTTCAATACTTGATACTTGAAGATTTCTCTTGGTACTTGGTAACTTGAAGACTAAACTTGAAACCCTGAACATTGCGTCTTCAGTTTGTATCGTTAACTACATTATGTTTCAAGTATATGCAAGAATACTTTGGATGGTTTTGTAGGACTATGATTAAAAATTGTACTTCCAAACTTATTATTAAATAAATTTAAAAAAAAAAAGTTTCTGTTTTCAATTATTTATTTTTAAGTTCTTAACTTTCCATCACACTGGACAGAGTTTTGGTACTACTGCACGTCTAGTATGATTTCTCTACACGCGCGCGACGCGCCTCCGCTGCACACAAAATAACCTGTTCCTGCGCTTTTCGGAAAGCGTAAGCCGCGGTTGCTGCGACTTTTAGTATGGAAAAAAAGCCGAGTCGCGCGCGTGAAGAGAAATCATCAATGATAGACGGTCTGGTGAAACGTGGATGTTCTGAGTTTTATGAATATCTCTCACTACACCCCTCGGGGAATATAGTCATTAGCATATGCATATGGAATTTCGTGACTTAAATAGCAATTTTTACATTCACACATACCTACATAAACTCACGATCGTAATTCTGTGCGCCTAATATGATTACTGCATAGAAAATACGACTTGTAGGATGGGAAAAAGCCGAGTCGCGCGCAAGTAGAGAAATCATGCTAGACGTGCTGACGGTAAGCCTATGCCCTGCAGTGGGACTTACCTATACAGGTTGTAAACTTAAATACTTTACATGCTTAGCAGTACCCCTGCTTCAGACCATCAAACTGAACAACTTTCACTATGAGACCAACATTGAAATCGCGAAAAAAAAAACAGCTGTTCCATACATTTATTTTGGGTCCATTAGGGTTACAATTTTGTATAGAACAGCTAATTTGAATTTTTGGGGCCATAGAGAAATTTTTTCAGATTGATAGTCTGAACATCCCCATAAAAAACCGCCAGCAGATTAAGAAACATACTGTATTTTAATTGCATTACCAAAGTAATAATAACAACAAATTAATCACTATTCGAAGCACATCGATCAACATATCCCATCCGGAAGCTTAACTCCTCAATCTTGAGACCCGTCGCGTGATAGTATCCCGTTTACATTTCTGACAGACATCGGGACACGTCCCGAGATTGATATGAAGATAGGGATACTTTTTTTTTTTGGATTTATGGGAAAATGAACCTACAGTTACAGTTTAAAACATAATTAATATAGCATAGCATATGCTCACGACTATATTCCCCGAGGGGGTGTTCAGCGATATTCTGAAACATAAGAACATCCATAATTAATATACAGAGGGTCCTTCTTAATATTCCGACACTTTTTTAAAGGGATGACCAGACCATCAAACTAAACAAATGTCTCCTTTGGAACTTCATCAAAATTGCAAAAAAAAATCAGTTGTCCCATACATTTGGCTCGAGTAGCTTTGAAGTTTTGTTTGAAACAGCAGATATTTTTTCGTGAATTCGATGTTGGTTCCATAGAGAAAGTTTTTCAGTTTGGCGGTCTGATCATCCTCACTGTGTACAGGGTGAAATTGATATCATTGGCATCCTTTTAAACTAAGAGTCTACCCATCAAACTGTACAACTTTTACTATAGGAGCGATCCGATCGTAGCAAATATCAAAAAAGCTGTTCCATACTAAACTGCAATGCCTACTCGACTCAAATGTATGGAACAGCAGATTTTTTTGGCTACGATCGATTTACTCCCATAGTAAAAGTTGTTCAGTTTGATGGGTATAGTATTAAGTAGAGTAGAAAGATTAATGACACTTTTCTTTCTTTACACCCTGTATTAGCTTGGTTATTCATACTCTAAGCCTTATTGTTGTCCGTCTGTCAGTCTGTCTGTTTGCCAAGACCATTTTTCTCTTAAATTTCGAAGTCCAACAAAATAGTCACAAACTAATAACAAATCACTAACATCACGACTTTACAAATGGAACCTCGATAGCACGCCCACCTTAAGGCGGCATTATCGCCCCCGCGAGGGTGCCATTACATATTCAAATAAGTTAAGGCGATAGTCTGACGAATGTTACATAGATTATGGGTTGGATAGATGCGACAGTGTTTCGATTTTAGAGTCAATGCCTACTTGGTTAAGTTTGGTCACAGGTCCAGCACTCTTTAAAACGTTTTTGAAATTCGCACTTTGTTCAAACTGTCCATATGACATTGCGTGTAGGGTGTAATGCCGCGCTTTGCATTTAACGTCATCTACATTTCGATACTTTTGATTGTTCGTTCTGTTATTAAAAATAGTATTTGAGCTAAAGAATTACTGAAAATGTGAATTTAGCGTTATTTTTCAACGTTGTTTATGCACTGAAAAGACTCAATTATATGCAGTCAAATCCAACGGGTGCGCGCGCATGACTGCATTCCCTTGCTCGGTTCCCCTAAAGTGTCCCCAGAAAGTGTGAGGTAAGGTGGGGTATCTGAAGTCAGAGGGGGGCGGGGAGTGGCCGTTCTGTATGTATAACTATATACCTATTCTTGTGTGGTGTGGTTTGGCTAACATGTGCCGTTCTTGCACGATGGATTATTTTCTAATGACAGGTTAACTCCAGTCACTCTTCTGTCAAATCTTCTTTCAAGTCTGTGCAGAGGCGATAATTTATTCTCGAGCACGTGTGTGCTTTGCGCTTGACCTACGTGTTACCTACATGGCTTAGTACGGCACCGCCCCCTCACCTTTTGAATTAATTTATGAATTATAAGACTATTTCTACTACAGCGACTGTCTATTTACAAAAGAAGGCCATGAGTGTGTGCGCTAAATACATATCGCTATAATCACACCAAGTTTGTTGCTTATATGTATTACCAAAACTTGTTGTAAAAAAAACTTGTTGAATACTTGTTTGGGACGGTATTATTAGTAATTTTTGATGTGGAATGTTGATTTTTTTTATAATTTCATTATACAGCTTTGTAGCTTTAAAATCTAAATGGTCAAAGTTGGAGTGGGATCCAATAACTGTAGCTACAACCTGCAGTCACATTTTGTGGACATTCGATATGTTGTCCTCTAACTTTTATTGCACAAATAATCGATAGGCAAGATATCTCAGACTTCATTAGAATTCACCTTCTGTATAATTTAACAATTATTATTCTTTGCCTATTTGTATACGTTAGTCTGATACGTTGTCAATGTTAATAGGAATTAGGTGTGCATAGCATGGCTGTTGGAGGAATTAGCATATTCTGGCATGCATGAATAAAACCGTTTCAAGGTCTGGAGGAGATGGGTCAGTGAGCGATCACTTTATTTTATAATGGGACTGGATTCTTTGGTGCGTAATAACAATTGAGATTAAGAAAGGTTTTTGAACCGGAAAATAGAAGTGAATTGAATGAAAGACAGTGGACGAAATTTAACTTTGTAAACGTAGGTCTTATACAACGTGTTAATGAATTAACACAAAACTGGAAAGTAGTTTATTTAGAATCGAGAGCAGAATCGAATTATAATGTTTTCAACATAAACTGTATATTATAACGAAAATTACAGATTTCCGTTAAAATATACAGTTTTAGTACTAGGATTAATTTGAGATTTTTATGGAAATCTTTGAGGCACTGTAACTTTAAAACGAAACATTTAATCGAAAATCTGAATTCATATAAACATAGAGATTAGTTTGTAGATTGTTTCTGAAAAATTTCATTGACTTTAATTGATTAGTATTGAAAATATCACCAAACTTCGTTTGTATGCAGCGCGCATTTACGCGTTCGGAATAAACTTCTCTTAATGCTGGACTGTACACCTCAGATACAGTGACATCAACAGTCCTGTGTACTCTGGTCATTACAGCAGCGCATTAAGGTAACAGCTTATAAAGTCCCGTATAAATTATCGGTGGTCGTTGTACAGCGGTGTATAATGGGCGAGAGGAAGATTATTTATCGCCTACGCGTGGGGTTAGTCGGGTTGGTGGCATGGTGATGAGCGGTAGCGTGCGGCGGAACGATTTAAGTCAAGACAAGATTTATGGGGCATATAACTGCACGGCTATGTCAGTCAGCCCACTACAGATATTGCACTCTATCAATATCGGCCAGGTTGGTGAGTCAATTTCTTTTTTCATCACTCCTGCCTGCTAAATCAGAGGTCAATCGAATACCTGTTTGTTCACTGTTATTTGTCAAGTATTCTTACTAAAAACATCTTATTGTTTCAGTTTAGGATAAAAACAACATGCCTGTGAACGTTACTTATCTAATAGGGTCTGCATGATGCGCGCGATATATATCGCGCCTTTTATCTCGTTCGTTCGCGAGCAAATAGAAAGAGAGCTACGGCGCAATGCTGGTGCTGGGTAAAGCTAGTTATTTGGTAGGAAGCGATAGCGTGGTGATAAAATGTGCGGTGGGTTCTATACTCGCGCGCGACACGACACTCCGCTGTCTAGAAAAAAGTGCTTTTCAGAGAGCGCAAGATGCGTTGCCGCGACATATAGTACGGAAAAACTCGAGAAGCACGCCAGTAGAGAAACTACACTAGAGAACTAGAAATTATAATCGCTCACCGCTACCGCTCACCAACAAAGCGGAGCCTTTAAAAAGCTTACATCACTAAAACTGAGAGCACGGTAACGAGGATATTGATGTCCATTAATTATTTTATACCACGCCATGCATGCAACGCATGCCATGGTAGAAAGTTTACATTGGTTTAGCGGTGCATGCTGCATGCTGCATGCGTGGCATTCTTCCTGGATGCCGATAATGGGTTATTGTACTAACCAGGTATAAAATATCTACCATACATACTGGTATGTAACTAGAATGGACAAGATTAGGAATGAGTATATTAGAGGAAGTTTGAAAGTGGCTCCTGTGAATGAAAAGCTGCGCGGTAATCGGTTATCGTGGTATGGACATGTGATGAGAAGAGATGAGTGGCATATTACAAGACGAATGTTAAATATGAATGTGGATGGCTGCATGAAGAGAGAACGACCAAAGAAAAGATGGATGGATTGTGTGAAAGATGACATGTGTAAAAATGGTGTGTGCGCTGAAATGACGGCTAAAAGAGATGAATGGAGGAAGAAGACATATTGCGCCGACCCCAAATAATGGGATAAGGGCAGGAAGAAGAAGAAGAAGACATACTGGTAATATTACGTTCGAGAATATAAGATAAGATAAGATAAATATTCTTTATTTGCACACCAAAATACACAAAAAACAACAACAATATACACGAACAAGAAGGGTACAAAAGGCGGCCTTATCACTAAAAGTGATTTCTTCCAGACAACCAGTGGATGGAAGAAGTCTCACATGAGATAAATGCTATGGCGGTGTACTAATTAGAATATATATGTATATTCCAACTTAATATGCTGACACTTTTTTAAGGGGATGATCACATGCTGCAATTGGCTAAAGTATGTTTGCAGTTTTGTATGAAGCAGTTGTTTTTTTTTCGCGATTATGATGTTGGTCCCATAGAGAAAGTTGTCCAGTTTGATGGTCTGATCATCCCTTTAAAAAAGTGTCAGCATGTTAAGAAGGACCCTGTAGTTGCTACTTGAAAAACTGCTATTGGTGAAACGTGGATGTTCTAGGTTTTAGAATATCTCTGGGGTACCTCGGGGAATATAGTCGTGAGCATATGCTATGCTTGAAAAACTGCTGGACCGATTTTGAAACTTTTTCTGTTTAAAAGCTTTATGATTAGACATAAAACTGTATGTAATTTTTTAGCACTTTCTAAATTTTCAGGAGTCGTTCAGACCAAAAAGCTGAACAACTTTTACTATGGGGAAAAACCTGAAATCCCAAAAAAGAAAAACTGCTGTTTCATACATTTGAGTCGAGTAGGCACTGCAGTTTAGTATGTATCAGTTGTTATAGATTTTGGGTTTTCTCCCATAGTAAAAGTTGTTCAGTTTGATGGTTTGCACCAGCCCTGAAAATTTGGAAAGTGATTAAAAATCACCCTCGCTTCGATGACGGGCGCCGGAACGTACGAAGTCGCAGGAAAAAGCAAGTTTTTATATATTTTCGATAACGTGTGATTAATATCGATACTGCATGAGAAATACATTGTGATAAAGCTCTAACTCAAACATCGAAAGTTCGAATACAAAAACAAATTCGAAAAGTTTTCCCTCCAATTCGTAACTTCGCACCAACACTTATAATTGGCAACAAAAAGCAACAACAGTTAACATTCAACTACTATAAATTTTCAGGGTAACACATTAAAACCATCATATACTTTAGGGCTTTTTTCCACCGCCAGCTAGGCGAGCAGCAAGCTAAAATATACATACAAAAGTAAATAATAATCATAATTATTTTTACTCGAAAATTTTTATGAATTTGAAACTAAACATACCAAATCTCTGTTTCGAATATTTTAGCAGTTTTCAAATTTACTTTAAGTTTTCATTATGAATCTTTTCCCACGTAGCGCTTTCAGTGCCACGATCGGATCTAGAAATGCCTAAGTTATCAGTAAGCAATTTGTACAATAGCAACATTATAATACCTACTCGTCATTATGTGTTATTCCACGTTGGTTTTATTATGTTTAGATGTTGTTTGTTTAAAAAAAAAATGTTTTAATTGTCGGCCGGACGATGACCTGTTCAAGATAACATTGACGGGCCAGACCTCAGGTGTGAATGCGGTGTTACTCCTCAGACTATCCATCTTATATCATGTCTTTTCATCCCGGACATTTGCGCGGAAATGGATCTCATGGACGCTGCCGGTGGTGCTCTTCGTGTGCAAAATTCTGGACTAGAAAAACATAAAGCGACTTGCCTTCGACTTGATAGTAGAAAAATCATGTTTATACTAAATCCAGTAAATAAAACGGTTACTAGTTTTTTTCTTTACGTAAAATTGCGAGGTAATATTTTACTTGCTCAGCTTCCCTTGTAGTGTGACACAAGCCTAACAAAGTTCGTAGGGGCGGTCAATTAAGCGGGCCGCACAAAAACAGCAATTAAACCGGGCCAAGTTAGCCGCCTCTGGCTCTCTGGACATGATAATGCACATTTTCGAGCTACATTCATTTCTGTAAAGAGACAGGTGGGTTTTTGACGTCATTTTTCTTTTTCTAGAGCAACATGTTTTTGTAATGTTCACGGTTTTCTTTTTGACATTTTTGATGAGGGTTTCAAAGGAAAATTTTGAGGTGAAATTTGGAGCACACTCTGAATTTTTTGATTAGAATTTTTATTTTAGTAGCCTAATCTCATCATAGTTATACTTAACTCTACTAAAATTAGAACTTGTTAATCAGCATACCAAAGCTATAGTAATCTGAGGAGGTAGTATATTCTAAATCAGAGGTTCCCAAACTTTTCTTTACTACGCCTTTGTGCAAGCAAACTAAAAAAAAAATTCTACGGCCATCCGTGCCGATTTTACATTTTTTTATCAGGGGTTCCCAAACATTTCTATATCACGTCTTTGTACAATCAAACAAACAAACAATATCTACGCCCATCTGTGCAGATTTGACATTTCTTTATGTGACACCAAGCAAGATCAGTATCTTCTGGAATCCAGTCAATGGCGACTTATTCTAAATTTTTCCAGCCCTGTATTTTCAGTATGTGTGCGCCACGATATATACATTATACAGAAGAGACGTGTGGCGGTGGCGGATAATCTAAGTAACACAATATAAATCGTATAGTACGTAGCATCGATTTTGTCATAAAGGAGAATCGCGCCCGCGCCTCCAGATGACGTCGCCTGGAGACGCGGGCGTAATTCTCCAAACGACGCTATGCTACGTACTATAAGGTTTATAATTGTTTTTTTTTTTTATATCTTTGACATTGTCACACAAATTATCTAGTAACATTTAAAGTTCCAGAATCTAGCCTGGACTTGTATTAAGATGACTAGACAACGATATAGTATACATAAATCGATACAAACGTCCATGACTCGGGTACAAATATTAATATTCATCATACAAATATTTGTCCCTTACGGGATTCGAACCCGTGACCCTCGGCACAGCAGGCAGGTTCACTACCGACTGTGCTATCGGGCCGTCAAATTGTTAATTTGACTATCCGCCACCACCACACGTCTCTTCTGTATAAACCGCGCCTTACATAACATTAGGTCCCTAAAAATTCATTGATAAAATGGTTAACAATTTTAAGTCTTACCTTTAACTATTATACAAAGCTGAAGACATCAGCAACTTATTGAAATGCCGTAAATATTAAAATCCCCCCCCCCCCCCCCCACGATAAACCCCTGATCCGCTTTTAGGATTTATTGGCATTAAACCCTCACATTTTCAACTGAAGCTCAAACTAAAACTATGCACTATGAAGCACTTAAACTATTTAGCAGTTTTGGTATTTGCAAGTTATAATGAACTATGGTTCAACTTATGGCTTACCTGTGTATCGTGTTCGAGTTAACTAGCGTATTTGAATGTAGAAACTATTGACTGTATATTATTATCAGTTACATAAAGTTCTGAGTATGGGGTTTCCTTCTTCATTAGCAGTATACAACGTGTTAATGAATTAAGGGTATATTACTGTTGGCACGCTCCATACAAACGAAGTCTTGTAATTTTTTTGAATACTAACCAATTAAACTCAATGAAATTTTGCTGAAACGATCTAGAAACAAATCTCTATGCTTGTATCGTGTCAGATTTTCCTTAAAATGTACAGTTTTAAAGTTACAGTGCCTCAAAGATTTCCATACAAATATTAAATTAATTTTAGCATTGAAACTGTATATTTTAACGAAAATATTTGTTCCTAGATTGTTTCTGCAAAATTTCTTTGAGTTTAATTGGTTAATATTGAAAATATCACCAGACTTCGTTTGTATGCAGCGCGCATTTATGCATTGGGAATAAACTTCTCTTAACGCAAAATTAGAAAGTAGTTTCTTTAGAATCGAGAGCAGAATCGAATTATCATGGTTTCAACACTAAATAATTTGTTTGTAAAATTTAAAATTTACTGAACTCGATCTCAACCCACCGCCGCACAAGTACACTCACCCTACTTACTACTAAAACAAGATTCTTTAAATGTATTCATGAGCACGTTAGCGCTTTCATTCTTTGCTGAAATGATAACAAATCATTTTTACCTCAAAACTTAAAATGCGAATAACTTTAAATTTTAACTATCAAAATAATGAAATTATTGTTTCAATCGAATTATTTTGTTATGAATAAGTTGAGGTGTATGAGGTTTTGCGCTTATTCATTAACACGTTGTATACGTCCCACTGCAGGGCACAGGCCTATCCTCAGGGAGGGTTTATAGGCGTTAGTTCGCTTAGTGGGTCGAGCAGTCATTGACGTTTTCTATGGTACAGTTGATTTATTTTTCCGATTTCAATGTTGGTCCCATTGTGAAAGTTGTTCAGTTTGATGACGCAACTTCTTAACTATGTGACGCATTAAAATTTACACCCTGTATAAACGTCCCTCTCGTATAAAAGAGAACCACTACTGCAAGGAACAGGCCACGAATAGCCGTGACAGGAACTTAGTGTTACAGGCCAGGAATCGAACCACCGCCTCGTGATTGAGTCGCAAGCTCTCTTGCTATACCGGTCACCACGAGTACATATACTATAACCAGGCCTGTCTCACTCCACAGCTCAGGTATGCGTGATGGCGATCCGCGCCAAGTGGTGAATGGCAATAGGTTAGGTATACCGTGTAAACTTCTTGGTCAAATCTCATAACACTTGCCGCCATTTTGTGAGTAGTCAATGCGAGACTTGAAAACCCTAGCGATGTCACGCTGTTAGCACGTGAAAGAATGAAAGTTGGAGACTATCAAAAGGAAGCTTTCATGTCTAATTATTCGGTTCATTTTTGTTTGCACGCGCGCCGTTGTGACGGTTGGTAGGTTATTCGCCAATTGTACGGGTGCGAATAACTTTGCACCTTATTGCCGCGCGGAGAGAGTCGCTATTTATTTAAATCAATTTTCGAAGTGATTCTTCTGTAGCGGTAGGTACTGATATTTATTATGTGCTGACATTAACCAAAATTCAAAATGTCACTGTTGTTAGAGCCTTAAGCAGTGGGTAAAAGCTGTGGGTAGATGCGGCCACGGGCCACGGAACAACTTTTAGTGTTCATATTAAAACAGATAAAACCTTTAATGAGGATTGAAAGCGTGCGGGCGTGAACTAGCCGAGCTCGGTTCGGAGGACTTAACGAAATAGGTGCTCAATTTTGTTTTTAAACAATGAGCAAATTTGAGCATTTATTTTTTTAAACGGAGTAGGATTTGATGAATGGATAAAAGTAGAAGGACCCTGAACACTTCAAGATTTAAATAGAACTGTTACGGCAAGTCATGCGCAGGATAAATTTTATAGTCCGTGTGGAATCTTTAACCATGCATTTTATTCGTCAAACTGAAAATAAAATCACTATGGAGCCAATTTAGAAATCGCGAAAAAAAAACTGTTCCATACTAAACTGCAGCAGGTACATTTTTGACTCAAATGTATGGAATAGCTTTCAATTTGTTAAAAAGATAACATTGAGAGAGCTGCTTTCTTGTAAAGGTGGTTCGTAGTTGTAGCATAATTTTCTGGATACCCCAGAAGAGATTATGTGCGTAATTTTCTGTTACGCCGTTTTATGAGCGTAAGTATTTTCTGAGTAGGGTCGAAAATGTATGGATTTTGACATACCTACGTTTCTAACTCAAACTTAAACGTCCCTGAATCTCGGCCTTAAACCTAAGAAATACGTAGTCAAATAACACTGGCTAAAACAATATAAACCCGTTAATAAAGCGCAAAACCCGGTAATAAATAAAAACCCGGTTAAAAATAAAGTACGCATACGAAACCCACGTAAATAGTGTTCTTATCTCAAAATTTCTGCATTGAGTGAGAGCTTAGCATACCGACTGTAAAGTAGGAATTATTATGCTCGCGGTAAACTTAGGGTTACCCGGGTTTGATCCGGATTATATTGATTTATATCCGGGTTTGAGGCAACAAGAATTTTTATGTAAATCCTTATGCAAACGATTGAAAGACGTAGATGCTTAAAAATATTACATTTTATAACTTTGAACTGAGTGATTGCGATGAAATAAACACGAAATTTTACTTTTCTATTTCTATGTTTACTGGTTTACTTAAAAACCACACCCGAATAGAACAAACGAACAAAAAGACATACAGACATACATAAATTCCAATACATAATCTGTCATTTATCCTTTATACCCTGATTGTTTTTAACGATAATTGACCGTTTTATTACATGGTTAGAATAGACACTGTGTATTAGGAAGAAACTCATGGTGTTTTTTTCCATAAAAACACTGCAAAAACAACCTTATTCCAACTACTGACTGAGTAATAGCAACCCGAATATATTCCAGCACAAATTGTGAAACCGAAAATTTCCACAACCGGATTTATACTAAAAACCCGGGTATATTTTCCCACTATTTTGCTAGTGACAGCCCTATTTCGCAGAGCCTCTGTATGTGCGGCCAGATAGGCCACTTAGCGAAATATTGCAGACGAATTTCGTTAATGCACTAGTGGTTGCCCTAGTTTAGCATCAGCTTTTTAGTTAATAACGTTTGCATTGACTCATTATCGTTTAACATACAAGAGGCTTTGAAAGACCACACTTTTACACTAACTCATACATTTTTCCACATAAGGGGGCCTCCATTAATTACGAGAGCTAATTTTGGCAATTTTGTCGACCCTTTAGTGAGATGTCGTGGGATTTGGCTCGATCCATCTCGGCTGGGCAACGTTCGGGAAGCTACGTAGTATCTTCACGTCCTTCCAAATACCGCACTGTCTTAAAACGAGTCTTCGATCAGTGTGTGTTGCCAGAGATGACATATGGGACAGAGACGTGGTCGTTCACTCAAAACCTCATAAAAAGGCTGAAAGTCACCCAAAGGGCAATGGAGAGGGCTACCCTTGGAGTTTCCCTGCGAGATCGAGTCAGAAATGAAGAGATCCGCAGAAGAACCAGAATAGATGACATAGCCCAAAGAATTGCTAAACTAAAGTGGCAGTGGGGGGGGCACATTGCTCGCAGAATCTATGGCCGATGGGGCCGAAAAGTTCTCGAGTGACAAAGCACAGCGTGGGTAGGCCCCCCACAAGGTGGACCGGCGACCTGGTGAAGGCGGCGGGAACCCGTTGGATGAGGGCAACGCAGGACCGGTCGTTGTGGCGATCCTTAGGGGAGGCTTATGTCCAGCAATGGACGTCCATCGACTAAGATGATGATGATGATGAACGCACGCATCACACACACGGAGATTTCCGAAGGACCTGCATACGCTGAAGAAGAACTACTGCAAAAACAAAAACATATCACAGAGTACAGTAATCAAACGGGCAACCATACCAGACCTTTGAACAGCTGTAACTCCTAAACCGACTGGAGTTATACAGGAAGACCTGGTTCATCCCCATCACAGAGATGCTCTTCACCCTATGAATACTGAATCAGCCTTGCAGCTGATGATATCAAAAAGTACGTCTATCTCTATTGGCTATGTGCACGACACTATCGCCCCTAGCGGTGTCGGACCGCCGTGAATTATTTCAAGTAACGTGTTAGTTAAAAGTTTGATATTTTTTTAATAAAATAATGTAAAAACTAAAGAAATTAGCAACATTATCGGTATAAAAATTTTAAATTACCTATTTGTTAGAATCCACGATATTTGCAGTGCCCATTTCCATACAAACTTTTATCCCGGTTTTCACACCTTTGGAGATACAATTTCAAAAAATCCTTTTTAGTGAGCACCTAGATGCCAATAGAAACTTCCATGCAAAATTTTAAGTTGGTAGTCTTTACAGTTTTGGAGATTTCGTGTTGAGTTAGTGTGTGGATTTGCATAGATTCAAGCACATTTTACTCAGCTTGACCAACAAAAGTACACATTTCTGCCACCCCGGGTGCTGCGATCGATTTTTCAGTTTCCATCACCACTTCGCACATAGCCAATACTAAAAGGTAAACGCACACATAGCCGCACCGTACACCCCGCACGCAGCACAGAGAGAAAGCTTCGACACATTCGCGCTAGTTTACAGTCTATGGAAGACTTTGGACACAGATTATTAATAAGTTGGGAGAGTGCATCACGTGATCATTTTGTGCGCTTCTACAAGTTTTGTCTCTGTGGTTCCAGGAGCGCACAGATGTCTCCCATTGATTGACTAGCGCGACTGTGTCGAAGTTTCCTCTCTGTAGGGTATTTACTCAAGTGCTAATTAGTGTGTGGTACAAATTACAACATCCAATAATAATGTGTAACTATACATGTGTGTCAACTTTTACAACATGATTTTCGGATGTAAAATTTCGAAAACACCCTAAATAAAATCAAAACAAATTAATCAAAGCAATCAGGAAAACGAATTAATCAATCAATTATTTTCATGGCGCATTTTTTCAAACGAGGGACGAGAATTGTTTAATTATCCGGAAATCACGTGTCCACACAGTTCATCATATGAACAGTAGGCGCAATCGATAAAAAATGAAATTGATTCTCACAGTTTATTTCGACTAAACCTATCGCTTTATAAAATAACAGTAAGGTAAGCAGGATATTTTGTTAAGTGCACAAGTGTAGGCGCTAAACACAGATGCACTCTCTCGTCCTTACCCTCTTGAATCTGATGGAATGGGAAACCGATACGATCAGAGGTAAGCTATCAGAGATCTTGAAAATGCCTGAAAGAATTAATTACCTCTTACGATACCCAACTGGGTTGGTGGCATTCGAAAACGGACACCACATTGTGGCATAAAAGAACATAAATAAAAAGAAGAAATTGAATCCTTCAAAGTAGGGCATTGCTACAACGGCATGCTTAAAATGAAAAAATTGTGTTTGTGTTTTTCTGACTACCCCGAAATGGATTATGGTCATGAGTTTCACGTACGCATGTAATTTGATCAGCGTACTTATACTCAATCGTCTTTTCTTTTTTAAGTTTATTTATAAAATTCCTAAACAAATATCGTGTGAATTAAAAACATAGATAAACCCGATTTCAGGTTTGTCCCAATGCAGAAACATCGGGCATAATAAAACAAAAAAATAAAGAGAATAAAAAAAAATAGTTCTTATCGCGCATATAAATAAATGCATAGGCAGTTCTTTAGCAGACAGTTCTTGGGCAGGGCTGGAGAGATCCTTTTCATGCGACAGTCTACTTTCGTGGTTCTCCTACTGTACTTTATCCTATACTGTGTACAATCCACTCGTCCGTAGTATCGGGACATCGTTTGTAAAATTATAATTAACAGTATTGAATTAAATGGCGAATATTCGGTTAGTTACGTTTGTGATATGGTTTATTAAGATTAATTGGGCGAAAGGATAATTGCACGTGTAAATAATACACCGTAATCCCTTCTGGCGTAGCCAGCAACTTTATTATAACAATATTTTAAAGGGCTGTTGCATCAAGGTTCACTTTTAGAAACTAGATTGCGATTTCACGCGTCCTGAATTATTTTTCTAAATACACATCGTAATTTTTACTCGAAAGTGACTTACAATTTTAGCATTTTTCGTTTACGAATTAGGGACGCATGGAGACAATGAAGGGCCTTTGCCCAACAATGGGACAGCGACGACTGATATAATAATACACCGTGTTAATGAATAAGCGCAAAACCTCATACACCCCAACTGATTTAATTAGATTGAAACAATAATTTCATTATTTTGATAGTTAAAATTTAAAGTTATTCGCATTTTAAGTTTTGAGGCAAAAGTGATTTGTTATCATTTCAGCAATGAATGAAAGCTCTAGCGTGCTAATGGATACATTTTAAGAATCTTGTTGTGGTGGTAAGTAGGGTGAGTGTGCCTGTTCGGTAGGTTGGCATCGAGTTCAGAAAATTTTAAATTATACGAACAAATTATTTAATATTTTGGAAAAATGTAACCTTTGTTAACACTTTGATAATTCGATTCTGTTCTCGATTCTAAACAAACTTTTTCCTAGTTTTGCGTTTATTCATTAACACGTATATACGATTATATTTCGTCCAAAACGATTTACCTACTTTATTACCTACTTCAAACCACCTTGTTCTAACAGACTCAACAGACAATGTAATGAACACCTTGAAATATTAATTACGTCTGATATTAACAAGGGAATTACTAATTACGGTGCCTTGTATTAGGGAATCAAATTAACAATTACGGCCTATGGTGTAACCGTGGTTGTTTGAAGTTGTCACTCAGGGTCTGTGAGCATGCCACCGTTGACAAGAAGAGAAAAATAGAGATGTGCCTTGGTTACTTAACGCATGAGAGTCACGTTGCAGGTTCTGACTCGAGCACTTGTCTCGCGTGGTTTTTGCGGTTCGCGTCTTTGCCTGCCACGAGGCTTCGCAATCCTCAATCTCTTCTTGTCCTTGATCAAAAACAATTCCTGAGATTGGGATAGATACTCTCATAAACTACTTGACACTGGCGGAAATGCAGTGCTATATGCAAGCAAGAGTCCATTAATTAAAAAAATAATTTTAAAAAAGAACTTTACGCATGCCATAATGAAAGCGATGAAAGCCAAGGATCGCTCCAACGACCGGTCCTGCGTCGCCCTCGTCCAACAGGTTCCCGCCGTCTTCATCAGGTCGTCAGTCCACCTAATAGGGGGCATATCAACGCTACGCCTTCCGATACGCTGTCGTCACTCGAGAACTCTTCGGCCTAGCTTCGGCCCCATCGGCCATTGTTCTGCGAGCAATGTGCCCCTTTCCCAGCTTAGTTTTTGCAAAGGTAAAAGGTTTGAGTAAAGGTATTGTCATTTTTTTTACAGTCGCGGCCACCAATCAAAGTTTTATATAATTATAGTACTATAAAAAACAAACATATTGTAATAAACACTTATGGCCTAGCTCGCATCGGAGCTGAGATATTTTACTCTTAAGGATCATGAAAAAGTAACCAAAGCCTTTAAGAATCAACTCATTTTCAATGTTTATTACCTACTCAGCAACAAGGCGGTCTTAGCGCTAAAAACCGATTTCTCCCATACAACCTTAGAAGTTATTTGTACCTTAATAAGCACAGCTCTGATGCAGCCTAGCAATGAATGTAATCTTTTTTAATGTATTTTTAAAAGTCCTCTAAAAACCTATGTAAGTTTTATTACTGGCCGATCACTAAAAAAAAATCCCATTTTTCTCCATTCAACCTTACTCATACCCTTTTATATTTTAAATTTAATTTTATTACAACCAACGAGCGCCACTATTGAGGTAGCGTAGTAATACAAGGAAAGCCAACGTAATCTGTAAGCAATTTGTACAATAGCAACACTAGATAAGCTCCCCACTGCAAACTGAATTAGTCAACAGATAGACTGACGTTATGCATTATTGCATGTTGTGCTTTTATGTTTATAGTAATTAGATTTTGCTGAATTATTAGTGTTTCGTACTAAAACTGGCAAAACGGAGCGCTTATGGAATCACCTCGGTGTCTGTCCGTACGTCTGTCACATGGGTTTTTCACCCCTACGGTGCAGAAAGGGTAAATAAAAGAAATCTTTTTAACTGTTGTCGTGTGTAACTTTTCAAACTGCATATCATATATCATTTACAGGTTGTAACATACATTTTAGTCGAGTCGGTACTGCAGTTTTGTATGGGACAGCAGATTTTTTTTACTTTTTCTAGATGTTGACTCCATAGTAAAAGTTGTCCAGATGATGGTCTAAACACCCCCTACAGGGGATATAATTCGGAGCGCGTTCCATACAAACGTACTATAGTGATATTTTCAATACTAACCAATGAAAGTCAATGAAATTTTGCTGAAACAATCTTGAAAAAAATATCTATGCTTCTATGGAGTCAGATTTTCGTTAAAATATACTGTTTCAATGCTAGGATTAATTTAAGATTTGTATGGAAATCTTTGAGGCACTATAACTTTAAAACTATACATTTTAACGAATTTCTGACTCTATACAAGCATAGAAATTTGTTTTTAGATTGATTCTGAAAAATTTCATGGAGTTTAATTGGTTAGTGTTGAAAATATCACCATAGTACGTTTGTATGGAGCGCGCTCCGAATTATATCCTCTTAAGTATTACCAGGGTGTTTTGTGACAACCTTTATAATAACTTTTTTCATTCGCGCTTTCGATGACTCGTGGCCAGAGGCCAGAGCATGCCCGGGGCTCTTATTGTGTAACTGCCTCCGTGGTCTAATTGTTAGGAGCACTGTTTTCTTGACACGGATGTCGTGGGTTCGATTCCCACGGGGGACACCTTGTGATATGTAACTTTGTGCGTTTTTCCCCAGTTGGTTGAGACATTGCAGGACGAATCACCTGATTGTCTGAAAGAAAGATGATTCCGTGCTTCAGATGGCACGTTAAGCCGTTTGTCCCGGCGACTACCTCTGGTGGTAGTAGTTACATAAAAACCACGTCAGAGGCCGTAAGGCGGTCTGAAAAAACTCTGACACCAGGGCTTGCCCACACGATAAGAAGAAGATTGTGTAACTACCCGATTTAATCGGTATAAAATCGAAATGGTTTCGGCAATTATTAGTGATTCTGCTTAATATTTAGTCAGTTAATTTCAGACAACGGCTAGGATGATCACAGAAACCAAACACTATATAGGCAACATACCTGGACGTCTACCTACTGCACGTCTAGTATGATTTCTCTACACGTGCGCGACGCGCATTCGCTGCATAGAAAATAACCTGTTCCCGCGCTTTTCGGAGAGCGAAAGCCGCGCTTGCCGCGACTTGTAGTATGGGAAAAAGCCGAATCGCGCGAAGAAGAGAAGAATAGAAATCATGCTAGACGTACAGGTCAGATATGGTTGGAGAATTAAAGGGGAAGCCAGCAGTGGAATAAAATAGGCGAATGAAAAATAAAAACTTGTTTCTACAATTTTTTCTTTTTATTTTGAAATAATATAATTGGACTAAAACACAGTTTGGTAGGTTGCAGGTTCAACTCCCGTGGGAGAGTAAAATGTTTAAATTTTTCATTTCTTTTGATTGGAAAAGGCCGTGGTGGTCCAGTGGCGAACCTTGACTGCCGTGCAGGAGGCGATGGTTCGATCCCCGTCCAGGCCGACTCGTACCAATGAGTTTTTCGGAATTTATGTAAGATTTGTAACACCACTGGCTTTTCGGTGAAGGAAAACATCGTGAGGAAACCTGCATGCTTCAATTTCTAGGCATGTATTGTACCCACTGTCCATTTATAAGTGGCGACGGGCTCATCCCCCGTCAAACTGGACAGAGTTTCGGTACTACTGGTGAAACGTGGATGTTCTGATGTTTCAGAATATCTCTGACTACCCCCTCGGGGAATATAGTCGTGCTTATGCTTATGCTTTGATTGAACTAAAGCACAGTCTGACAAGTTGCGGGTTCAAATCCCGTCGAAGACAAAATTTTTCACTGTTTTGCGTCATGACCTAAATTATAATTAGTTAAGGCTCTATTACTTTTGTTATACTTACTCGTGATCAAATTCAGTATCCAGAACAATAGTATCGTTCAAAATACGCAGTACAAAGTCCCAGTTGCCATATAAAAATGAGAATAACTTAATTTAAAGTATTGCTGAAAAGCGAGCTGTACAGTGTTCTGCTGAAGGAAATTATCATTATTGTTATGTTAAGTTTCAGCAGGTGTTCAAAGTTTGTGCGGTTTAAGTTACGAGGTTGTAGCGAGTCAGATAGATTAAAATAGTTTGTAGTTACAACAACGTTCCAACCACCTGTAGGGAACGTGGCCTACCGGTGACGTATTCAGCTCCGCTGGAGAGGTTTGTAGCAGTCTTGTTTGCAGCACTGGAGTTTTATTTTAGTGATTTTTACACCAGAGTTAGCACGTACAAGCACCGTACCAATATGGAAGACGGAAACGGGAATACAACTTTTTTAATTACTACATTTTATGTTGGAGTTGCCAACATCACCCTGATAGGGATTATGGTTATGAGTTAATGTTTATGTGTGAATTTTTGCGGTTATTCTGGTCGTAATATGACACAATCTACCACTGTAACTCTTGTAAACCAGGATCAACAGTGGAGATCGTTAGGTACCAATTGTATAATTAATCCAGTGAACCTGCAAACCTCTATTCTGTTTTGGAAACAGCAACGAATTCAGTAAAAAAATACAACCTATGTTTCGTTTTGTCAATTTTTCTACGCGGCGCGGCTACATTTTCTCATATTTGAAAACAAAATTTTTACCTTAAAAATTTAATGTTATTCAATTTCAATAATTCTAATAACTCACTATTCGAATTATTAAAATTGAACAACATTACATTTTCTAAGCATATAATAAAAGAAATTTAACATTTCAAAATCAAATCAAAATAATGTTATTTCAGTCACAGATCTAGATTTATAGTACCTAAAGGAGATTAAATAAAAATCGCTTTCTCTTATAACTTGAACCAAAACAAGTCCCAACAAGACCAAGGCTTGTCGCAAATTATACTAATGAGTACAATTTTGCGTGCTGAAAAGATGCCGGCAAACAAAACCTTACAAAATATACACGTACAATGTACAGTATGCTACACAATTACATTGTATTTAGTTACGGTATAATTACACCAATTCAACCTAATAGGGGGTGTTTGAATGTTTCTTTTCCAATTGGCTGTGTGAATGAGAACGAGGGGTATATTATGGGTTTAGTGGTTAAAGTTGAGGTCAAATACTTGAAGTGTATTAGATTGTAATTTTTGCAACTTAGTAAAGCAATGGTGCAATATGTTTTGTGGCGCGCCTTGGGAGAGGCCTATGTTCAGCAGTGGACGATAATGGGCTGATGATGATGATGAAAGCAATGGTAAGTGTCAGGTGTAAGGGTCAGTTCTTTATACTGGGTGTATTGTACCCATGATACTGAACAGCTTTCCCTAAGAAACCAATGTTTTAGTATTAAAAGGCAAACTTTTGTTTGCATTTTCCATTTGTTCCTATGCGAAAGTTATCACCCATTAAAATAATGCAACTGCTTACACTAACACCCTGTATAAGTAGGCTCATGTTGACACGATTGAAGAAAATAGGGTGTAATGTAAACTTAAATGCGTTTCATACTTAGCTGACTTGCTTTAGTTTAGACTATCAAACTGAACAATTTTTACTCTGGGGACACAGAATAGGTAATAGTATATAGTTCTTTATACAGAACGGCCACTCCCCGCCCCCTTCTGACTTCAGATACCCTCAACCTCACACTTTCTGGGAAACTTGAGGGAAACCGAGCAAGGGAATTCAGTCAGCCGCGCGCAGCCGTTGGATTTGACTACATCAAATTGTGTCTTTTCAGTGCATAAAAACATTCACATTTTCAACAATTCTTTAGCTCAAATACTATTTTAAATAATAGAACGAACAATTAAAAGTATTGAAATGTCGATGACGTTAAATGCAAAGCGTGGCTTGCAACCCTACACGCAATGTCAAGGACGGTTTGCACAAAGTGCGCATTTGCAGACACCATTATGAAATTCAAAAACGGTCTTTAGAGTGCCGGACCTGTGATGGAGATCAACATTGAAATCGCGAAAAAAAAACAGCTGTTCAATATTAAATGTCAAGTAAAGACAAAGACAGTATTTTGACTCTTGTATTACTCTTGTTTAAAAGTTATGATCTTAAAACCCGCCAGTGGCAACCATAGCGCTTTGACCGAGCAGCCTAGTTCTCATACTGTTTCCCTATCTCTACTGTGTCAATGGCGACTCGACCCAAATGTATGGAGCAGCAATTTTTCGAATTGAATTAGCGAAAGTTGTGACGATGATTAGCGCGATACTAAATGTGCAAAACGTTGTTATACGGTGGCGATTTAGTAGGTATTTATGTAGCACGATCGGCCCCCAGATATGAACAATAGGTCCAACTTTTTACCGACTTGTACACAAACAAAGGGTAAAGATACTTACGTCTAGATTCAGAATAGATAAATAAATAAAACAAGGAACAGTAAGAGGGTTTGTGTGTCCGAGGATTTACGGCTTTGTACGAGACTGTGTACAAGCCCTTAGGTATCTTCTGAATAGTAGATAAAATCCTGGTTTTAAGTAGACTGCCTCCGTGGTCTAATGGTTAAGAGTATTGGGCTCTTGACACGGAGGTCGTGGGTTCGATTCCCATGGGGGACACCTAGTGATATGTTACTTTGTGCGTTTTTCCCCAGTTGGTTAGGACATTGCAGGCCGAATCACCTGTTTGTCTGAAAAGAAAGATGATTCCGTGCTTCGGAGGTAGTGCTTCGCTCATGGTAGTAGTCGTTACATAAAAACCACGTCAGAGGCCGTAAGGCGGTCTGAAAAAACTCTGACACCAGGGCCTGCCCCCACGAGAAGAGTATTAGGGAGTAAAGAAATGTGCCTTGCCTTATCTTATGCTCTGTACTAATTTTGGAAAGTAGTCAGAAAAATTAGAAGATACAGTTTCATAAGTAGGCTATGCATAAATCTTTCTACTAAAATTTTTTACAGACTTCCACACATTGACTTACTAACTACCTGGACGTCGGGTCCGCGCTCAAAAGTGTCCGAACCAAAAGAGTAACAAAACGCATAAAGAGTAACAATTACTGTTTGACTTTGACTTTGGTGCTACCATGAAATTCGATTGTCGATATTGCGTGAAGTTTTTCGTTGACTTTCGTACTCTTATCACTTCTGTTCCGCAATTGCAAACGACTGACATCAGTTTTGATACTTGGCCGATCAAACCCGTACTCTAATACACACATTAATTGTAAGAGGTCCAAATAATTGTAACCGATTCGTTTTCAAAAATCAGTGAAAATAAAATGTGGGCTAAAAAAAGACCCACCTCCGAATAACGTCTATGATTTTTCCATATTTTGTCTATTCTTCGAAGATACCTGTGTCGCGACGATCTTACAATAGAATGCGGATTTTTGCAAACGACCTAACGATTTTCGAGACGCATTGGCAGATCGTCAATCGAATTTCATTGTAGCACCCCTGACGCGATTGTAATTTTTATCGACTACAACAACTCATACAAGTTCAAGCAAAAAAAACGTAATTTGGATGTTGTTTTTTACAAAAAAAGCGCACCCTCTTTCGACAAGAAACTTTGAAAACGCGTGACCAATAAATTCAAAGGGGATTTTGTTAATAAAAAGAAAAACATTTCATTAGAACGGATAAGTTATTTGACTAATGTTAGGGGGAAACTTGAAATTTTACTAAACAAGGGGATTTTACGAAATGAAGACGTTTGGGCTTTCCGGAGCATTGGTGGCGCGGAGAAATATTGACTCAATTATGAGGGTCTCGGTTCGAATCCACACGCAACGCATGCACTGTAACAATAAGTTTTTCTTACTTATATTCATTTTTTTGTGTAAATTAATGGACTCTTGCTTGTGCGTTAGCACTGCATTTTCCCCAATGTCAAGTAGTTTATGGGAGTTGAGGATTGCGGAGCCTCGTGGCCGGCAAAAACACGACGCGCGCACACCACGCGAGACAATTCCCCAATCCTTGAACCCACAATCTTCCAATCACTGGTTTGCTTTTATCCAATTAAGCTACCGCGACTACTGTCGTTGTTTTTAAATTCACAATTGCATAGGAAACCTTACAACAAACAAATACACAGGTATATCCCTAAATCTTCAAGGTACCTACTCATATTACCACAACAATTTGTTTCACGAAACACAAAAAAGTTCAACAACCGCATTTTTCAGTTTCTCCTCCCCCTGTGTAAAGCAATAAAAACAACAGCCTGTAGAAGTTTTGGAGTTATAATCGTTAATTAAATCCCCCTGTAGATGTACCCTCTTGAATTATTGCCATAATCCCCTAGATATTTGAATAACTGCTTTGTAGCACGGGAATGAAGACTTTCTTTGTTTGGCAGATTTTTTGTCTACTCTGCATTTTATCAACCAAAATAGTTTGGTGGAGAAATTAATTGGAATAAAAACCGGCTTAGTGCGAGTCGGACTCGCGCACCGAAGGTTCCGTACACTGAGAAAAAAATGCTACGCATACGCAGCCCGTCGCAGCTTACGTACCACGTAGCTTACGACGCGATACTGATTACGAGTGTTGCATCAGTATTTAAGTTGTCTCGTACTTCACAATGAAGCTTAAATACTGATGCAACACTCGTAATCAGTATCGCGCTTTGACTAATTATTATAAGGACTAGCCTTGCGGTAGCATTTCCCCTCTGCCACGGTATAAGCACAATTGATCTTGTGCATTTACATTCAATTTTACACCTTATCACTAAACGAGACAGCCTATAATTGCGAAATAATAACTTCGAACTTAGAACGTTTGGGGTTCACACGAGACTACTTTTCATGATTATTAACATTCAAAATTAGAATCTAAAGTTATGGGTAATAAAATCAAAAGTTGCGGATTTCATGTTACCTCGCCCCCCGCAAAAAGTGGCAGAAATGTTTGTTAGTAGAATTACACGCGTAACCAGTCCACATATAAATAGTCAAAGGTATCGCGTCGTAAGCTACGTGGTACGTAAGCTGCGACGGGCTACGTATAAGCTGTAGGGAAAGTGGCCTACCGGTGTTTTATTCGGCTCCGCTGGAGAGGTTTTAGTGGACTGTAGTTTTTCTGGTGGCAGGAGTGGTTCGATGTAAAGGAAAGTCTTGTTTGCAGCACAGAGGTTTATTTTAGTGATTTTTACAACGGAGTTAGTTACACGCACAAGCACCGTACCAATATGGAAGGCGGAAACGGAAATACACCTTTTTTAATATACTACATTTCCTGTTGGTGTTGCCAACATAAGCTGCGACGAGCTTTGACTATTTATATGTGGACTGGTTACGCGTGTAATTCTACTAACATACATTTCTGCCACTTTTTGCGGGGGGCGAGGTAACATGAAATCCGCAACTTTGGATTTAATTCCCCATAACTTTAGATTCTAATTTTAAATGTTAAAAATCATGAAAAGTAGTCTCGTGTGAACCCCAAACGTTCTAAGTTCGAAGTTGTTATTTCGCAATTATAGGCTGTCTCGTTTAGTGATAAGGTGTAAAATTGAATGTAAATGCACAAGATAAATTGTGCTTGTACCGTGGCAGATGGGAAATGCTACCGCAAGGCTAGTCCTTATAATAATTAGTCAAAGGCGACGAGCTACGTATAAGTAGAATTTTTTTCTCAGTGTACCACCACCACAGAATATATTTACCAAAAAAAAAAACCGGGGCTGCTGGCGAGAGACCGGCTCACACTTCTTCATCGCAGCCTATTATGTCCCACTGCAGGGCACAGGTCAGGTAAGGATGTATGGGCGTTAGTCCACTACGCGTGCCCAATACAGATTGGTAGACTTCACATTCGCAACACAATTTCTTCTTCGGTGTTTGCAGGTTTCCTCACGACGTATTCCTTTACCGATTGAGAGCAGTTGGTATTGGAAGTTGGAAAAACTCATTGGTACATGACATGTCGTCATTAAGTGTTCATACCTCGCCGCATCGTGCTACCGAAGCTCTCAATCCAACGTGAAATACGTAATTATTTTTTTAATGAAGTAAAAATTTAAAAGCTTTCCCTCTCTCAACGTAAATTCTACCTAATCTCTATTCCAGAACGTACAAATTTTAATGGCCTAAACATTCCTCTTTTAAACTAGGTAGGTAAGGTACTCGAAATTCTCATTAGACTTCTTTAAATCATCTGGAACCTAATACTGAGATTCATTAAATACCACTGACCTTTCAAATTGTGTTTTTAAGCAAATCGGCTTACCTGAAAAATAGAAAAAATGTTTTAATTTTGTAATGAAAAAGAAACAGACTAATTTTAAATGGGAACTTGAACAGTTTTATATTTTTAGTGTATCAGAAGGATTTAAGGCTTAGATAAAAATACCAAAAACAAAAATGGCAAAATATTCACAAATCACTTATTTATTTCAAATCAAGAGTTGACTTGGATAGTTTCAAAGTGGACCCTACATAAATCTTAATTTAATCGTAACATTAAAACTATTACATTTTAACGAACATCTAATATTAGTTTCGAGAATTGTAGATCGTGCTAAAAATTACATTGAATGTAATTTAATTGTTAATATTCAAATAAAATCAATACGGAGAAATATCTTGTAGTATACTCGTAATAAGTGACTATACTTCATTCCAAATAAGGACGACGAGATTATCCGATTCCTATTTAGCTTTCTGGCCAATTCTGATTACCAAATGTAATTAATTTATTGGATACATATACTATCCGACATACCTTGGACGTTCCTAAAGCTGTTCTAAGAATAAGTGAGAGTAAGTGTTTCAAATCTCTGTTTCTGTAATGCAAAATTGCCTTAAAAATCGTTGCTATTTTGAATGGAGTATAGTATTTATTCCGTGACCATTAGTATATCGAAACATAATGTTGTCGAATGATTTCTATTTCACCTTCACCATGTGGTGTATTTCCCATACATAGTAATTCATAAATAAGACTTTTGGTCCCTCTTAAACCTATGATTATGTGTATGAAAACTCACGGCCATGTTCTCTTTAGGAGTGGGCAGAAATGTTTCTATAATTTCCAATGACCATTAAAACTTGCAATAAGTCATTAGTCCAAAAAACACGTGTAACAGTAACTTTTTAAGGTCTCTGAGAACCCTTAAAAGTTAGAAGGTGAACTTGAAGATTTCAGACGCTAAAGTTTCATAACTTTGAAAGTTTACAAGAGTTGTTTTGTAAATTGAATTGGACAGTTATAAATGAAAATCCAATATAATTTGATATTTAGACTGGATTGGTTTATAATTCTGTCTGGTATTGGTAACGTAAATTTTTGTGAAATTAACTTAGCGATTCAAACATTCAATAACCTTTCTATTTAAGACAAGATAATTTAAAATATGAATTTTTTTTGTTACCTAAAAAAAACGAAATCGTCCCATTGTTGGGCAAAGGTCTCCCCCAAGCTTTTCCAGCTTTCTCTATCGTGAGCTCTAATTAACCATTCTGCGTTCAAATAGAAGCAAAACAATTTAAAGGGTTCTAATTCTGAGTTTGAGATATAACTTTTTTGAGAGTCAGTTTTTTGAGTTTATAGAGAATGTTAATTTAATTGCATTACATATTAAAGGGTGTTCAGAACTCCAAATTCAACTAATTTCACTATGAACTGCACCATACAGTTGTTCCATACATTTGGCTCTATTACCTAGTCATTGACGATTGTGAAAGTTGTTCATTTTTATGGTCCGAAGGTCCCTTAAAAATATGACCAAACCTAAACCACAAATTTTTAATCAATTACTAATTAAGGGTGTATTCGGACAATGAAACTAAACAACTAATCGAAAATTAAATTTGGTTTCCCATACAAAAATGCAGATCAACCGTTCTAGTTTCATTGTCTGAACAATGATTCTAAAAACTTTCTCATTCATACACCCTTACAATTATTTTACTAATTAAAAACTAGGGGTGTATAATCCTAGTGTAAACTCAATCAAGAACCTTATTTAATCCAAGGAAATGCAATATACCTCTGCAACTTAACCTAAAGGATAGTATTACAAGGTGTTACATAAACCGGGGTATCTGGGCAATGAATCCTTTGCCCCAGGGACTATTCGGGAATATGATCCGACCCAAAGTGGTCTCAAACTAATTTACTACTGGATTCGGGAGTTATAAGCAGAGGTCGGATCCTGCCGGTCATTCCAGGGCCGCATTGTTGTTATCTTAAGATGGACCAATAAAAATTACCAACAATTTACAATGCTAGTAAAAGTTTTGTTGTAAATGCTAGTAACTATTTTTCCTACTCCTCCTATCTTCTTTGATTAATTCATTGCGGGTTCCAAGACAGATTAGGGCTCGCTGGACTTCATTGTCTAGTGTTGTGAATGGTCGCCGCTGTTGATCCTGGTTTACACGAGTTACAGCAGTGGGAATGTGTGGTGGACCTATGCCAGACTTTTAAAATGGTAGTAAATGTTACACACAGTAGTGGATGTTAGAGTAACGTCATCATATTTAAGCTCTCGATTGTCCTGAAGCAATTTTGTTGTTGTTGCTGGACTAAGCGATGTGGCTTGCCTAAACATAATTAAAGCAATGTTGGAAACTAATTGCCGTAAGTTATGATGACAACTGGACACAATATTTCTTTACTATAAGTTATAAATCTCTTATAAATGGATTGCTAATGAGGTGGAGGGTTTATTTTGTTGAAGAATACGCTTATTTGCTAGTTTTTGTAGAGATTTGATGTCAATGAGACCAGTTTTCTGTCTTTCGTTCTTTGTCACGTTATTCAATGCGGCCCTGGAATGACCGGCAGAATCCGAACTTTGGTTATAATGGATATGTATAAGCTGCTTAGATTGAAACAGTAAGAATTAGAGTACTGCATAAGAAACTTTATTCCTTCGAAAGACACACGGAGAGAAAAATTTAGTCGCCGTTAGCTACAATATTGTAGAACAATACTCAGAGATATTCTGAAACCTCAGAACATTCACGTTTCACTGGTAGTACCGTAACGTATCCAGTGTGACGGGGAGTGAGCTCGCCCGAAACAAGATAACATCAATATAAAATTACAATATATTTGGAAACAATATCATGTCAAATTATCAGCATGAGTAGATATAGGGTGATCCATTTTAAACCTTCATTTCTAAATCATATGACGTCAGCAAGAATCGATTGTTTTAAATCAATCAAATTAAAAATTGATTGCAAACCCTTCCGACCCTTTTAAACAAACATTTTCTTATCAAACCTTTAACTTTCTTGACAATTTAACAATCTAAAAGACAAACTAACTCAACAAAATGAAAACACTGAAACATTTTAGCGCGTTCTTTGTCTTTGAAAGATTTCAGCGACGATTATAAAAGTTACGATGGTGGATGTAATCTACAGAAGAGCTGTTAAAAAGATTTAGCTTATTGTCTTAGTTGAAGGTTTTAGTGTAAGGGAATATCGACTTAAAAAGTATACACTTTGGATCGGTTTTTAGTTAAAGATGGCTGTGGTAGGAGAGGAAGGCCGAAGAAAATATGGATGGATTGTGTAAAAGATTTACGAAGATTTTATTATACGAAGTTTGTAAATATGCTAGTAATACTTATCTAAAGGGGTGGTTTAAACTATCAAACTGAACAACTTTTGACTATGGAGCCAACATAAAATTCGATAAAAAATAATCAGCTGTTCCATACTTTGAGTCAAGTTGACATTAAATTTTTTTTATGGAGAATTAATTTCTTTTTTCTCGATTTCGATGTTGTCTCCATAGTAAAATTTGTTCAGTTGATGGTCTGAAGCGCTCTGTTTAATATTTAACGTATTTAATTTTACACCCTGTATATCTAACAACAATGACATCTCAAAATTATATTCACGCGAACATTTTCATGCGAAAAGTTTATATCCTTTAAATACAAAATTAGAAGTTATGACCCTAATTTCTGTTGAAAAAAAAAACGGGACTCCATACAACATATTATGCCCCTCTAGTTAAGGCATTCGCATTCTTATAATAAGGGTGTTAAGAGTCCTGTCAAGGAACATACTTATGTAAAATGTATTTCTAAATTTCGTGGAGTCGTACCACACTGCCCACAGATCCCTTCCTTAATGCAGTATTTATATTCGCCTGTTTGAGGTAGGGCTGTACTTTTAGCGTGTTGAATAATTAGAATAGAATAACAAAATGAAAGACCACTTGGTACGTAGCGATAATTGTGGCGTTCTCAGGACAAAGGGGCCTTGTTGTCGATATGAAGTTATTAATAGCTCCAAAATCTACATAATAAATTGATAAAGATATCTTGGAAACTAAAACGGACAAGGGTCCCTTTTCCCATAGATCGTCGCTTATACTTATATTACGATCATAAACTTTAGAAATATTTTTTTAAATCCGTAATAACAAATTAAACTTCATCATTAGCTAGCACTAAAGAATATTTGATTGATTGATTGATTAATATACATAGGTTACCGTCATTATCAAAAAATTTCGCAGATACAATATTAATAGCCGATAGCCGTTTTTAATTTCGCAGTAATTTAATTCAATCGTTATTCTACCCTGAAAACCTAATCATGCGAATGCTCCCCCAAGTATCACCACAAGGACCGGTCCTGCGCTGCCCACATCCGACGGATTCCCCCCGTCTTCACCAGGTCCACCAAGTCGGGCCTACCCACTACTACCCACGCTGCTGCAAATGAGAAACGATGATTAACCATATTCTCATGCTAGTTAAATTAGGTTGTATTTAGGGTCCTACTTAATATGCTGACCCTTTTTAAGGGGATGATCAGACCGTCAAGCTGAACAATTTTCTATATGGCACCAAAATCTAATTGTTAGGGAGGAAATAGGGATTGTATGGTACGAAACTGCAAACCTTCTCGAGCCAAATTTATGGGACAGCTGATATTTTTTTCGCGATTTCGATGTTTTTTTTTTTTTTTTTTTTTTTTTTCTTTATTTAAGGAGCTTTTTCTTTACAGAAGATGCCGCTCCATACGTCTACAATTCTATACCCTTAATCAACACTCTGTGATACGCTACTCTGGTACATTTTATATAGTGCTCTGGCTGTATCCGAAGAGGGAGCAGCATGAAAAGTAGTCTCGTGTGAACCCCAAACGTTCTAAGTTCGAAGTTATTATTTCGCAATTATAGGCTGTTTCGTTTAGTGATAAGGTGTAAAATTGAATGTAAATTCACAAGATCAATTGTGCTTATACCGTGGCAGAGGGGAAATGCTACCGCAAGGCTGGTCCTTATAATAATTGGTCAAAGGGCATAGCACGCCGACTCGCGTCTCGTGAAACCACGCTAACACTAGAACCACGCCCAAAAATAAAGCTTAATAATAAAACAAGGGCCACACCCTGCCCTCCCCGTTCGTGCTCATTAACGTAATGGGGCGTTGTAGGAATGAAATATTTTATTTGGCATTAATTTCATGTTGCTACTCTACTCTGTTCAATGATGCATCACTTATTAATGTTAACTTTTGAAATGGTTTGAAAAACAGCGGAGTTTTCTTTTTAACTTCAAAATTTTATACTTTTGTAGCTGACTGTACTAGTAAAATACCGGGTCAATTTTAATATGCTGACGGTTCTTTCAGGGTATGATCAGGCCACTAAACTGAACAAATTTCTGAATCGGATTTAAAAAATCACCTGTCAAGTAGAATTGCTGTTTTGTATGGATCTACAGATTTTTTTTTGCGATGTTGGTCCCATAGAGAAAGTTACTCAGTTGAATGGACGTACCGTTAAGAAGGATCCTGTATACTACAAAATTTTAAGATTTTATGATTAGTCGCATCTTACAAACAACTATGTACTTACTTGAAACTTTTATTTTTAAGATTTAGAGTAGGTGATAGAAACCATTCTCAATTAACTTCAAGCTTTCAACTCATCTGTCACCAACGAAACAGTAAATCCTAAAAAAATACATAAATAATACCATGTCAAAAAACAGAGTAAAAAAGCAACTGGCAATATTTTAGCACCATAGACAATAGGAGCTATACAGCGTGGCGCCATTAAAAATAAGGCCATAAATCGGGACTAATGACCAGACCGGGTAATGGACCGTAGCGAGCGACGCGCTTGGGGTTGAGCGATTTGATTCGGGTTCGATTCCGATAGAATTTCATTTTTAATTTTAAAAATTGGTATTAAAATATGAATTTGCTAATAATATTGATTATAAACATGTTACAGCGATGTTGTGCTATTTCAAATCAAACGAGGCGTTTTCCAAGACTAGTAAACCGAAAAGTCAGCAGATGGTAATAATTCAATTCAATTTTTGTTTAGTGGCATCCGATGTGTTATCACAATTCAGCCAATGTCTCGTTATGTGGAGAGTATACGAAGGAAAATGATCAGTAGTATTAATTAAGTCTAGCGTGGCAGTTTTTCCAATGTAAGTAGTTTATAATCTCAAGTGATTGTTTAAAGGTTAAAACACAAAAGAGTTCACAAAATGGAGGAGCCACGTGCAAGCCCAACGCGCCGATACGCACGCGTCCGTACTCCGCCAGACTTGCAGCGCGACTCCTAGATGGTAATATATATTTTTTTTTATTTATAATTAATGGACTTTTTGCTTGTGCGTTAGCACCGCATTTCCGCCAATGTCAAGTAGTTTGTGGGAGTATCTATCCCAATCTCAGGGATTGTTTTTGATAAAGAACAAGAAGAGATTAAGGAATGCGGAGCCTCGTGGCAGGCAAAGACGCGACGCGCGGACTACACGCGACACAAGTTCTCGGGTCAGAACCTGCAACGTGACTCTAGTAATATTAAAAGTTCAGAAAAACCTGTCACATTGACAGTAAAAAGTGCTGTTTGTCTATGGTTTGCATCATTCAAATGACGTTTGATAGTGGTGGTGTTGCCAATGGATAATTTTTCACTACTAATAAATACGCAATAGCACCGAAAATGTTCGTTTGCTGTACGTATAAACGAACATTGACTTTACAAAAAGTTAATCAATTTGAAGTATCAAAACATCTCTGATATTAAAGCCTATTAATAATCTTATTAATAGATCAAAAAATTGCTCCCTAAAATTAGGGAATGGGTAAAAACACGTAACACTTTCGATCTGACGTATAAATTGGCACGATTATATCTTTCCAATGTCTTTGAACAATTTATTTTTAGGAGTCACGTTGCAGGTTCTGACCGGAGAACTTGTCTCGTGTGTTGTCCGCGCGTCGCGTCTTTGCCTGCCACGAGGCTCCGCATTCCTTAATCTCTTCTTGTTCTTTATCAAAAACAATCCCTGAGATTGGGATAGATACTCCCACAAATTACTTGACATTGGCGGAAATGCGGTGCTAACGCACAAGCAAAAAGTCCATTAATTATAAATAAAAAAAAAATGTCAGTCTGTATGCTGACAAATAGCAGCAATTTATACCACAGCAGTCAGCACTACTATGGTACAAATTGCTGCTTTGTGTAAAAATACTTCATTTTGAATTGCTGTTTCATAGAATCATAATTATATGTTGTTTTAAGGGGATGATCAGACCATCAAACTAAATAAGAGTATGTGATACTGTGACTATGCCACGGTTTATACAGAAGAGACGTGTGGCGGTGGCGGATAATCAAAGTAACACAATATAAACCTTATAGTACGTAGCATAGCGTCGTTCTTGTCGGAAAGGAGAATCGCGCCCGCGCCTCCAGGTGACGTCGCCTGGAGGCGCGGGCATAATTCTCCAAACGACGCTATAAGGTTTATAATTGTGTTACGTTGACTATCCGCCACCGCCACACGTCTCTTCTGTATAAACCGCGCCTAACATTAAAATTGTGAAAAAAAAAACTGCAGTCAACCCCAGCAGGTGGCTTTGGGTTGAGTAAGTTTACAGTTTTGTATAGAACAGCTGATTTTTTTTCGCGATTTCGACTTTAGTACTATGTTGAAAGTTGTTTAATTTAATTTTCTGTTTTCATGTTTATTGGAGTTGAGTTGAACGAAAACACAATAAGGCTGCATGGCCATGCTCCTTTGCCTTTCATTTAAAAACAAAACAACGTACTATAAATTAATAACAGAAATGCATAGTTTACTCATGCAGCTTGCCAGCAAAATTATGTATACGATCATACTCACTTCTTCCCATATCAGATTGACCCAAATGCCCAATATTGCCCCAAATGGGGCATTAACGCTTGCAGTATGGAAACAGCGCCAAACAGTTTAATCTTTAGCCCCGGGGGCGGCCGGTTAATGTCAACTCTCGCCAAATAGCTCTATTAGTGCTATTTTGTTTTTAAATGACGTAAGGCGTTGGTTTTAAGGTGAAACGTTACCGGACTTGTTTTAAAAAATAGGCCAAGTGCGAGTCGGATTCGCATACCGAGGGTTCCACGTACCAACACAATCATAATATACAGGATGTAAAATTTAATTGCGTTACATATCAGAGGGAGTGCTTCAGACCATCAAATAACAACATTCACTATGGAGCCAACATTGAAATTGCGAAAATAAAATTCTGCTGTTCCATAGTAAATATCAATGAATATTTGACCAACGTGTGAGCAGGTGATATTTTTGTCGCGATTTCGTTCGATATAAAATAAATTTTACACCCTATATATTAATTAAATAACCAAAAATTTTGATTTGTACCATTGGACAGCTTTTATAGGAAAAAAGAAATCGCGGAAAAAAGAACAGCTATTCCATACATTTGAGTCAAGTAGGATTGCAGTTTTGTATGGAACAGCAGAATTTTTTTAGTAAGATTTGTTCAGTTTAATGGACATACCACGATAAGTATAATTTATAGTTACCTAATTCACCCAACAGCCGACTATTCCAAAAAGTAGGTAATTTTGCAAATACATGCCTAGGTACTTTTCTTCATCTTCTTCTTCTTATCGTGTGGGCAGCAAGCCCTGGTGTCAGAGTTTTTTCAGAATACCTCACGGCCTCTGACGTGGTTTTTATGTAACGACTCTACCACCAGAGATAATAGCCGGGACCGCGGCAGCACTGACTCATCTATCATTTCAGACAATCAGGTGATTCAGCCTGCAATGTCCTAACCAACTGGGAAAAACGCACAAAGTGACATTTCACTAGGTGTCCCCCATGGGAATCGAACCCACGATCTGTCAAGAGCCCAATGCTCTTAACCATTAGACCACGGAGGCAGTTCAGTCCCTTTTCTGAAGACCCTACCAACCCTTATCATAACGAAAATACAATAAGAAGTAGGTAGGTAACAAAGTAAAACATAAGCCATCCCATTTGACTCTCGTGGAATTTGGCACAGAAGTGCTGTTAAAAACCCGGGGTAACTTAGTCTCGTAGGGTTGTCAACATTTTCGTTTTTAGAAATCGCCATTGCTCTTGCTGTGTTTCGTGTTATTTGAAATTCGTAAAAAAATGGTTTTAGTAATATTTGTGGACCGACGTAACATGAATCTCAAATAAATACGATAACAGAAAATAAGACCATAGATCCATCGTCATCTATCATACCCTCATCAAAAAATAAAGAATAGAAAGAAAAATAATAACGAATGGCTCAAAAGGACTAGTATCCAGAGCCGTTAAAGAAATAAATAAAAAATAGAAATCCTAAAAACCTTGTCTGCCGTGCAGGAGCAGATGGTTCGATTCCCGTCCAGGCCGACTCGTACCAATTTTTCGTAATTTATGTTCCATTTGTAACTTTGAAGCTTTTCGGTGAAAGTAAACATCGTGAGGAAACCTGCATGCTTCAATTTGTATTGTACCCAGTGTATATTCCAAGTGTCGACGGGTTCACTCCCCGTCGCACTGGACAGAGTTTCGGTACTACTAGTGAAATTTCTTTTTCTATTTTACTCAAGTCTTTTGACAAGTGCGTCATCCAAATATGTGATGAATTGATGATGGATTTAAAATACTAGTAGGGTTAAAAGCGGGTTTGAAAAATATACGTAGATGAAATAAAGCACATGATGATGAGGGTAGAATTAGCAGGAACGTACAAATTGACAAAAAAAAGTAAATATGTAGATTCGTGCCTGTATAAAATTATCAATTTGAAAAAAAAAAACTCTTTTATGAACTTCTCAGAAAATACGCCGAAATTATTTTAAAAGTAATTATGGACAACCCTAATATTTATAAGGGAAATGCCACGTGGAAACGTACGCCAGTATCGACTCTGAATATTTTATAATGCGGGTTGCTGTTAAACTGGAGGACAAAATTATAGGCACACTTTTAGAACGGCTGGCTTTTATGTGACCTAATTATATAGAAAATGGAGTCTGATAAATATTACAGTGGATTTATTAGAGTGAAAATTTATGATGATGTCTATAGACGACCCGGTTGGTGTGATGGTTACCACGCTAGACTATCAAACCAGACGTCTTGGGTTCGAATTCCGGTTCACATATGGATGTTATGATTGAGTCTTTGTTGTATGGTTTCCATAATAAAACTTCCAGTACCTTACATTTTGGATCATAAGAATGTATGTTCCTGTGAGCGTTATATATTATTTATATTTTTATAGGGGTAAACAATGTTTTCAGCAGTTTGTAGACAAATCCAATGTAAGGCACGGTTTACACAGAAGAGACGTGTGGCGGTGGCGGGTAGTCAAAGTAACACAATTATAGTAAGTAGCATAGCGTCGTTTGGACAAAAACGACGCTATGATACGTACTGTAAAGTTTATATTGTGTTACGTAAATTATCCGCCACCGCCACACGTCTCTTCTGTATAAACCGTGGCTTACCTTTTAGCACATCATTCCATTGAAACACGCGTACTCATACTAAAATGTGAGCTTAAGATTTCGCCAGCGTTTGCGAGCCGTTTATTAATATGGACGTGAATGCGTTAAAGAGATAATCTACCTACAAATGCTTGTATAGAATTTGTAACAAGTTTTCTAAGTTCATTAGTATACATGTATGTATGGTTCAATTAAGCAACAATAAATCAACTACCATAATATAATATTTAAACAATATTTAAATAAGCAGTAATAGTATTGAAGTAAAAAGTTTTACAAGTCTGAATTATAAATAGAGTCTACTTACATAAATGGGCGAGAGGCGTGATAATATTAATGCATGTATTGATTAACAATTCAAATAGCGATGTATTCTTAACCGAACCGTTATGCCGCGTGCCAGCCGTCCGCTTAGCGCACTTTGTCACGCATAATTTCCTTTCCGAATAGAATCATTAATTTTGAATGAAGTCATTAATGACACGACACGACACAGATCATGCGCATATTTAAATGCAGTGCTCTCTCCTGTTGTTATTTTTAAACAACATCTGGAAATGGTTTTATTTATGTGACATTGTTGTTAGTCAACATTGTTGAGGTCCTTTTGCTAGGAAAAATATCTTCTTTGGGGTCTAATCATTACATCACATGGTTGAAGCATACCTCTCAATTTCGACTAATCCTGCGCATTTATATTAATTTTGTGTTTAAAGAGAAAATGTTATACTCTATCACCCAATAAATAACTCCAATATTCTTCTTATCGTGTGGGCAGCAAAAATTCTTGACACCAGGGGTCAGAGTTTTTTCATACCGTCTTACGGCCAAATACGGCATACCATAACTCCAATTAAAACCTATGTTATTCCGTTTTAATAGTAAATTTAAAAGCGTACACTTAACCTTGGCCGCCATTGTAAAAACTTTACGACCCGAAGCAAAATACACCGATAAGTCGTTTCGATGACGTGAGAGCTTTAGTAATCGATTAAAGTCGATATTTTAACGATATCTCTCGATTTTATTTCATGTTTTTTTTATTCAAATGATTGATAATGCCATCGAGAAGCGAATACAAAGAGGTATTACTGTTTTAGGAATGTAGTAGAGTAGTAAGAGTAGAATAAAATGTGTTGTTGAAAATAAATAGCTGAAGTAAAAACATAGTTTTCATCATAACTACATGTTCATGCCAAATTTCGATTCTGACTGACTGACTGACTGACAAACAACCCATAGACTAATTCATAATAAATAAATTAATCGGGGCAGCACGTTGCGAAGAGGTATGGACACTCAATTATGAGGGTTCGGATTCGAATTCGCACGCACTACATGCCATATTAAAGCCGTGAATCCACTAGGCAACATTTGGCGCGCAACACGTGATGCTCAACATGTTCAGCAACGTTGCACAACAGCGCGCGACGTTGCCAGCTGGCGCGCAACATGACGCGCGGATCTTTGTTTGTTGTTTAGTTGAGTTGCACGCTGACTTTCAACATGTTGGGCAACATGTTGTGCAACATGACGCGCGTCAAATGTTGCCTAGTGGATTCACGGCTTTAGTCGTGTTATGTTTCTGGCCGCATCTTCTCTACAGCGACAACACGTTCCGACGCGGTGGTAGCTTTAAAAAAGATTTTACGTTTGATAAGTGTGCTGCAAGCTCCTATATTAAATAAATTATATCGACTTTGACTTTGACCATGTACTATTCAGTTTTTCTAACTATGTACGAGTGCAGTCAACCGGCGAAGGAAAACATCGGGAGGAAACCTGCGTACGCTGAAGAAGAAATTCTGATGCGTATGTGAAGTCTACCAATCCGCATTGTGCACGTGTGGTTGACTAAGTCGCGGATAAAAGCTATACACCTTTGACTAATTATTATAAGGACTAGCCTTGCGGTAGCATTTCCCCTCTGCCACGGTATAAGCACAATTGATCTTGTGCATTTACATTCAATTTTACACCTTATCACTAAACGAGACAGCCTATAATTGCGAAATAATAACTTCGAACTTAGAAAGTTTGGGGTTCACACGAGACTACTTTTCATGATTTTTAACATTCAAAATTAGATTCTAAAGTTATGGGGAATAAAATCCAAAGTTGCGGATTTCATGATACCTCGCCCCCCGTAAAAAGTTGCAGAAATGTTTGTTAGTAGAATTACACGCGTAACCAGTCCACATATAAATAGTCAAAGCTATACACACATAAACATGAAATATGAACGGGTTGATGTCTTTATCATGCCAATTTTTTATGTCTATGGCAAGTCAATTTTAACGTTTATTTTTACGATCGATTTCTACAGGTTATCGGTTATTCCATTAAATTGGCGATAAATTTTGTTCTATGAATAAATTTGTTGAAAAAAAGACCTGATGTATCACTTTCCGTTTCGAAGTTTATAGCTTTTCGTGACATGATGTGTAAATTGAGTTTTTTATGATATTCGTTTTAATATATTTAATATTAATAACTTTGGAATTTGAGAGAAAAAGCATATACTTGTAACGGATTAAGTAGGTATACATAGTGTAATGTTAATAGCCGCGGTGGTCCAGTGGCGAGTATCCTTGCCCGCCGTGCAGGAGACTCGTACCAATGAGTTTTTCGGAATTTTTGTACGATTTGTAACACTACTGGCTTTTCGGTGAAGGAAACCTCATCATCATCTGCCCATCATCGTCCACTGCTGAACATAGGCCTCTCCCAAGGCGCGCCATAAAACTCTGTTCTCGGCCTCGGCGGTGAAGGAAACCTGCATGCTTCAATTTCAAGGCATGTATTGTACCCACCGTCCATTATTAGTGGCGACGGGCTCACCCCCCGTCACACTGGACAAAGTTTTAGTACTACTGGTGAACCGTTGATGTTCTGAGGTTTCAGAATATCTCTGACTACCCCCTCGGGGAATATAGTCGTGAGCATATGCATGCATGCATGCTACCTTTTCAGTGATGAGATCCTTATTTTGCGCCCCTTGTATATTCTCTCAGTATTTTTGGTGCTTATGTTGTTGGTGTAAAATAAAGTAGGTAAATTTTAAGCATATATCATATGCTCACGACTATATTCCCCGAGGGGGTAGTCAGAGATATTCTGAAACCTCAGAACATCCACGTTTCACCAGTAGTAAAGAAACTCTGGTAAATTTGAATAGACTGTTTAACATGCACATAAAGTATCTCGCCCACAAAAACCGTCCAAGAGAAACCTTATTTATCCCTTAGTTGTCTCTGATAACAACAGAAAGAAATATGCAATCTTCATGGTAAGTATAAAGAGCGGTCACCGTCTCATTTACCGACTGCACGCATCGTGATCACGCACGATGAAACAATTCCTTAAAATCTTTATTCCCCGAGCCCATCGCATTAATGTTAACTGAACGAAAATCACCGGCGTGTCTTAAACTACGGTTGTGGGATGTCCAGATACTACGTAATCTTTTTTTTCGGACAGCTTTTTTATTTTTTGTTTTGGATCTCGCTGAATCTCCTGTGAAACCAGGATCAACAGCGAACTTTTATTAAACTAAACGAAAATGATTCAAAACTTGCAAGCATTTTCAGAAACATAATTATATTACAGCTTCTACAAAAAATCTGAAAGAGTGTTGTTTGTCTGTATTTGTCTTCACGTCTAAAATACCAAAACTATTTTATGAAATATCGGTAACAGAACAGAAAAGAAAGGTAAAAATCTAGCAATCAATTTTCTAAAAAAGTCTTTGACACGTCATTTCATCGTCAAACCTTCGATATGTTAAAAAGAGAACCTTGTTGCAGTTGCATGCAAAACCCGTAGTTGTTGAAATGTTTCTATCCCTGAACGGCGTTGTGGTCGTGAGTTTATGTATGTATGTAGGAATCGCTTGAGGTCGTGACTGTAGCCAGGTTCACTTTTACTTTTTAAGGTTTAGGATGAATTGCGTGCCAACTATATTGACAGGTGGCTTATGGTCCACGGAAAAACAAACCTTTTCTTCCACGCACAACACTCACAGAAAATAATATAGTCAGTAAGCTGAAACCACACTGCTAAAAATTCTCCTAATCGAATAACAGTTTTTCAAGGTACCACACGGAATGAATTATTTCCAGTGGCGTAACGTGGGTTTCTGCCGCCCGGGGCACAGACCGATTTTGCCGCCCCCTAATCATTATAAGAAGACCTAAACAAAAAAGACGGAGCGAGCGAAGCGAGCTCGAAATTTTTTTGCACACCTAATCGAGTTGTGGTTAGAAATCTTTTGGTAAAATAGAAACTTAGAGCGAGCGAAGTGAGCTCGACTATTCTCCTCAATACGAATCGGTTAGAGCCAGAACGTTTTACGTTCAAAACATGTGCAAAGTAACCTAAGTAAAAGCAATGGATTGAGCGAAGCAAGACATTTTTAGCACGCACCACGCGTCTTGGTGATCAGAACTCTTTAGGATTATGTGTAAGCACAGTAATTAAAACAGAAACCTAGAGAGAGCGAAGCGAGCTCGATTTTTCTCTGCTCTACGAATGGTTATAGACAGAGCTCAATCAATAGATATTTTTACCGAATTTGTCGCCCTAATTAAAGTGCCGCACGGGGCATTTGCCTCCCTGCCCCATCCTCGCTACGATACTGATTATTTGAGTTGTAATTCGCATTCCGTAGTGTCTATAGCACCCCTAGTCCATACAACACAGACATAACTTTTTAGAGGACCGTTTCGTGCATTTCTCCTCCATTCGCACCTAAGTGTGCCATAAATTTGCTGATTGCACCAAGTGGCGGGGTGGTTACCGATTCATGGCATTTTCGACCTTAATGCTTGTCGTGCGGATTAGCTGTGAGGGGTTTGTCTTGTTTTTCTTTTTAGCTAATGGGAAAATCGCTGTCCAAATACTGATAGATAGATCTTGCAATATACAGGGTGTAAATTCAAATGCGTTACATATGGTGAGTAAGTAGGTAATCTTTATTTGCTCTTGATTAGGGTACAGTATTACAGATGATAGGTACAAACATTGAGGCTCTCCTAGATCAGCCATTAGGAGTATATTACTGTTGGCGCGCTCCATACTAACGAAGTCTGGTGATATTTTCAATACTAACCAATTAAACTCAATGAAATTTTGCAGAAACAATCTAGAAACAAATCTCTATGCTTGTATCGTGTCAGATTTTCCTCAAACTGTAAAGTTTTAAAATTACAGTGCCTCAATGATTTCCATACAAATCTTAAATGAATCCTAGCATTGAAACTGTATATTTTAACGAAAATCGGACACGATACAAGCAAATATATTTGTTCCTAAATTGTTTTTGCAAAATTTCATGTGTTTTTTTTTTTTTTTTTTTTTACATTGTCACACAAATTATCTAGTCACATTTAAAGTACCAGAATCGAGCCTGGACTTGTCTTATGATGACTAGACAACGATATATAATACATATAAAGATACAAACAACCATGACTCGGGTACAAATATTCATATTCATCATACAAATATTTGTCCCTTACGGGATTCGAACCCGCGACCCTTGGCACAGCAGGCAGGTTCACTACCGACTGTGCTATCGGGCCGTCAATTGGTTAGTATTGAAAATATCACCAGACTTCGTTTGTCTGCAGCGCACATTTACGCACTCGGAATAAACTTCTCTTAACAATAGCATGCAAATATTCATCTGAGAACATTAGTACAAACAATGACTGGATTGATGAATGATTAATTTAAAAATTCATATTAGAGTATTTACATTAATGTTACAATAATTTTATATAGAACATGTTAATGAATTAACGCAAAACTAGAAAGTAGTTTGTTTGGAATCGAGAGCAGAATTGAAGTATCATGGTTTCAACGCAGGGATTTTTTTTCAAAATATTAAATATTTTGATCGTAAAATTTAAAATTTTCTGAAATCTATCTCACCCACCGCTCGTGCACTCTCACCCTACTTACTACCAAAACAAGATTCTTAAAATGTATTCATGAGCACGTTAGCGCTTTCATTCATTGCTGAAATGATAACAAATCATTTTTGCCTCAAAACTTAAAATGCGAATAACTTTAAATTTTAAGTATAAAAATAATGAAATTTTGGTTTCAATCTAATTATTTTGTTATAAATCAGTTGGGGTGTATGAGGTTTTGCGCTTATTCATTAACTCGTTGTATATTACTTCTTCATATTACATTGTCATCCCTAGTTAAAAATTCTTATACAGAATAGAACGTATTGCGTAAGAGCCAGGTGCATAAGGCGGTCTTAAATCTAGTAAATGTCAAATCTTTCAAATTCTCTAGTAGTTTGTTATACACCGTGTTCCTGAGGATATGCATTAACTTTGCCTTGCCTGTTGTTCAAACCATTAAATTGGTAATTTTTCACTATTGGACCTGGGAATTGGTAACATTGAAATGCTTACGGTTTTTGAACAGGATGATCAGATCATCAAACTGAACAACTTTCTGCATGGGACCGAAACCGCAAAAAAAATCTGCTGTTCCATACATTTGGGTCGCGTAGGCTTGCAGATTTGTATTAAGCAGATTTTTCTTTGCGATTTCTATTTTGGTCCTATGGTGAAAGTTGTTAAATTTGATAGTCTAAACCACCCCCTTAAATGTTTATTTTTACTTTTGTAACACCTTGTATAGAGTCTTTCTTTATAATTGCTGACGGTTTTATAAAAAGATGGTTAGACCATCAAACTGAATAACTTTCACTATGGAGCCAATATCAAAATAGTGAAAAAAAATCAACCGTTCCATATAAAACTTCAACGGCTACTCGACCCAAATGTATCAAACAGCAGATTTTTTTTCACGATTTGGATGTTAGCTCCAATAGTGAAAGTTTATGGTCTGATCATTCATTTAAAAAGTGTATTAAGAAGGACCCTGTATACAGAGTCCTTCTTAATATACTGACACTTTTTTAAGAGGATGATCAGACCATCAAACTGAACAACTTTCTCTATGGGAGCAACATCGAAATCGCGAAAAAAAATCTGCTGTTCTATACAAAACTGCAAACCTACTCGAGGCAAATGTATGGGCAGCTGATTTTTTTTTCGCGATTTCGTTGTTGGTCCATAGAGAAAGTTGTTCAGGAAGATGGTTTGGTCATCCCCTTAAAAAGTGTCAGCAGATTAAGAAAGAACCCTGTACACTATTACCTATTCTGTGCCGTCTGATCATCCCCTTAAAAAGTGTATTAAGAAGGACTCTGTATGTGCTGACACTTTTTATAAGAGGATGATCAGACCATCAAACTGAACAACTTTCTCTATGGCACCAACATCGAAATCGCGAAAAAAAATCTGCTGTTCTATAAAAAACTGCAAACCTTACTCGAGGCAAATGTATGGGACAGCAGATTTTTTTTTCGCGATTTCGATGTTGGTCCCATAGAGAAAGTTGTTCAGTTTGATGGTCTGGTCATCCCCTTAAAAAACTGTCAACATATTAAGAAGGACCCTGTGTGTATTTTTCTTCCACATATTTATTAAAACAATTTTCTATTTTAATACAAGCATAAGCATAAGCATATGCTCACGACTGTATTCCCCGAGGGGGTAGTCAGAGATATTCTGCAACCTCAGAACATCCACGTTTCACCACTAGTACCGAAACTCTGTCCAGTGTGACGGGGGGTGAGCCCGTCGCCACTTATAATGGACAGTGGGTACAATACATGCCTCGAAATTGAAGCATGCAGGTTTCCCCACGATGTTTTCCTTCGCCGAAAAGCCAATGGTGTTACAAATCGTACATAAATTCCGAAAAACTCATTGGTACGAGTCGGCCTGGACGGGAATCGAACCATCGCCTCCTGCACGGCACGCAAGGTTACTCGCCATTGGACCACCACGGCTTATTAGATTTGGAGTAGATGATAGAAATACGAATACGAATCAACTGGGCGGAAAGCCAGCCAGCTTTTAATAAAAGAGCAACATAAAACAATGCTTGCTCAGTGGAGAGGAATAGAACTGGGTTATAAAGTAAACCATGCTTGTATTTGACGTTACAAATTGAAAACTCTTAATGCAGCTACCTAACAATTCAGACAGACGACTGGGTAATTATACGACCCTTTCGTGACACACTGTTTGTGCTATTGGCACACCCCTGGTACTCCATACAACAATCTCACCGTAAATGCGCGCCGCATACAATCGAACTCTGGTGATATTTTCTATACTAACCAATTAAAGTCAATGAAAACATCGGGAGGAAACCTGCTTGCTTTAATATCGAGGCATGTATTGTCCCTACTGTCCATTATACTCGTAAGTGGCGACGGGCTCACCCCCCGTCACACTGGACAGAGTTTCGGTGCTACTAGTGAAATGTGGATGTTCTGAGGTTTCGGAATATCTCTGACTACCCCTTCGGGGAATATAGTCGTGAGCATATGCTATGCTTATGAAAAAGCACAGACACAAATATTAGTTTCTAGAACGTGTTGAAAAATGCTATGCTATGCTTGTAGGGCACGCACTCGGTTCCTCTTAAATGTTGATACGTTAAAGCGTTTGGCCTCGCTATTCAATTAAATCATTAAACGTTATTTGGGCTGTTAATTAAGTGGCAACGTGTAATTAATCGACAAGCGTGTTAATTAGCTTTCTAATTTAACTAGCTGAATGTGATACCTACATCTTTATCTCGTTATCATAATAATACCTACGAGTATATGACTAGTCTGGGTCTGGTTTAATCAAATGTGACTAAGATAATCAGTGTATGCGTATGAGAAGTCTACCAATCCGCATTGGGCACGCGTGGACAAATCATACTGGTAACACTAAGGTTCAAATAGCCCGGCGAACTACCCTGGATAGATCCTGGCAGCGGAGCGGCGCAGAACAGTCCGTAGATATGAGTAACAAGGAGCACTGAAATCCTTAAGGTGTCAGCCTTCACCATTGGTCGCTGATCCAACCACGGGGTAAATTGTCTTTTGGAAACGAATCACACTTAAAATAACTGGTAAAATGGTTAGAAAATGTATATTTGACCACGGAGCTCGTATATCGACCGCCGCGACTTTTAGTTCGAAACGGAAGTGTCCACTATGTTTTGCGTTGGCCAATCAGCGCACGCGCAAGGGTTTCATTGTCACCAGGCCAATAAAAACTATAACAAATAAACTAAACTACGCTTCCAAATTGTGTTGTCTTCAAATACAAAATTATGACTTGAATTTAGAAGCCTAAACAACAAACAACAATAATCTCAAGCGCGGAAATGATTAAAAGAAATAAACCTACTTCCGGTACGGAACACACACAATTGACAACATTTCACTTTACAAAATGTACCGAAATAAGAAATCCATTTGGAGATTATGTGATTCAAAGCTTATATCAAAATTATCAGATTTAACTATCCATTATTTCTCGAGTTATTTGAAAAATACTGAAAAATATAATAGAGGTTGAATGAGATTTTATTCCTTTGCCTGCTTGGCTTTTTTATTGTATTTGACAGTTTTTATTTGTAATGTTATTGCGGCCAAGGTATCTTAGCTATAAATCCTACGTTTTTCAGAAAATTCAAAAGTAAATTATAAATAGAAATATCGGTCAAAAATAAAATCGGAAAAATACGTATCTCTTACTTTTAAGCTATTTTATATTTTTTATTAAAAACAAGTGGTTAAAAAAATATTATGTTGTCAATTGAACTATTTTGTTAATCATTATCCAAAACTGTGTGTATAATGTCAGCAGTAACCGATTACAAAGTAGCAACGCGGAATTATGTATCAAAGAGAAATCGAATGCTTTAATCTCAGATAGTACATCGTAACACCCTCCATTTTCTACCCCCGGGGTTCAACCCCTTCTGACACGTTCTTTGATAAGCATTAAAATACAGTTGGTATGTAAATTAATCTGATTATTATTATGAGATACAGGTTTTTGAACTTTAATTATACAAGGTGTTACAAAAATTCAAATAAACATTTAATGGGGTGTAAACAAAAAATCGGATGTCCCATACTAAATTACAAATCTACTCGAGCTAAATATCAGCAGAAAAAAAACCAGTTTTTTTTTCGCGATTTTCATGTTGGTCCCATAATGAAAGTTGTTCAGTTTGATGGTCTAAACAACCCCCTTAAAAGTTTTAAATGTTTATTTTTACTTTTGTAATACCCAGTATTGGTGTTAAGTTTTTGTTTCTGGGAACAATTTAGTTTTGGATAGAATATGATTTGATTACCTGGAGGGCGATCGCGCTAATTTAAAACATCCAAGTTCAGTCCTTATCCAATTTCAGTTCTAATCACATTGCAATCCAATTACTATTCAACTGTGCTGTGCAACTCAATGTGACTGACAGCCTTTAACGTCTGAGCGATCTGTCAAAACGGCTGTCAAATGAATAGCGCAATTCCTTATGTGTTAAAAGTTGTGCTTCGCACGCGGTCCAATCATGGTTCAGTTGCGATTTATTTACCGCAATTGCCCTCCTGAAAAATTATAAAATTTAAAAGAATTTTATCAATTACCACACTTTTTGACCGCATTTTTAAAATTTAAGTTGGATATGTACCTGTTTAAATTTCTTGTAATTTACATATTGTAACAAAACACCCTAGTAATATAGGGTGTAAGTGACAGCCTAGCAAATACTGAAGCGGTGAACTCAGACCATCAAACTGAACAACTTTCACTATGGAGCCTACATCAGGAAACGCGAAAAAAAAAATCAGTTGTCCCATACAAAACTGTTGCACCTAGCCTCAAATGTATGGGACAGCTGATATTTTTTCGCGTTTCCTGAGGTAGGCTCAATAGTGAAAGTTGTTCAGTTTCATGTTTTGACCATATATCTTAGCTACACAAAACCGTTGAAATCAAAAGTAATCAACACAAAAATGAAAGCATTTTCCCGAAATTGTTTTCCTTTTCGATAATAAAAGCCACGGATTACGTTTCATAAAAAAGTTAATGATATACCTACTAAAAGATTGGCTTTCTTTAGGTTGACATCAAAAAACAATTAGGATATTACTATCTAGAAGATTGTAAATTAAATACCTACTTGCTTTTATTAATAAATAGGAAAAACGTATAACTAAATACTAAACAGCAATACCTACTCGATTCATAGAAGGTATGGGGCAGCATATATTTTTTTGTTCTGACTGGTTTGCTCCCATAGTAAAAGTTGTTCAGATTGATGGGTAGAGTATGTGGTTTAAGGAAGTATGTCGACAAATAATTGAAGCGAAATAGGCGTGTGATATCTTATATTACTGCCTGATGCGAGAGAAAGAGATGGGGCGGCCTGAAACGACGCAAGCGTAAAACAAACTTTATTTAATTGTGATTGTAATTATGTAAGTTCATTTCTGCTCTAATCAAACTTTATAAAATATCAATCTCTTTTTTTTTAAATCAAGTCTCGTGTTTCTATTGTTCACCGTTTAGCAGTTCCAAGCGTTTATCGATAAAGACGGAGGCTACATAGGCTTATTTTTCTATCGATGTGTTTTGGCTCTAATCAAAACTTCAATAATATGTTCAATTTACACATATCCGCAAATCATACTCCTACTGTTAGTACTTCATGATATATGATGCTTTGAAGAATCCTATTTTCTTCACATATCCTCTAATAGGTTAATGATACTTTTCCTTACACCCTGTATACACCGTTAGTTTTAAGTTAGTAACTAAACAACTTTACTAAGAAAAATGGGTCTAAAAACAGGATTTTTTTTGGACACCCATAATAAAAGATCGGATCAGCCGATAGATTTTCTATGGGCGTCAATTTTTTTTCGTTGTTGACCCATGTTCCATAGAGAAAGTTATTAGGTTTCATTTTCTGAATACACCCTTCACATTTTGTTAGTAATCAAAAACTAGCAGTGTAGAGGCGTTTTGTACCTTAGGTTAGCTCCATACAAACGTACTATGGTGATATTTTCAATACTAACCAATTAAACTGAATGAATTTTTTCAGAATCAATCTAAAAACAAATTTCTATGCTTGTATAGAGTCAAATTTTCGTTAAAATGTATAGTTTTAAAGTTACAGTGCCTCAAAGATTTCTATACAAATCTTAAATTAATCCTAGCATTGAAACTGTATATTTTAACGAAAATCTGACTCCATACAAGCATAGATATTTGTTTCAAGATTGTTTTAGCAAAATTTCATTTACTTTAATTGGTTAGTATTGAAAATATCACCATAGTACGTTTGTATGGAGCGCGCTCCGAATTATATCCCCTTAATGTACAGTCCCTCTAAGACTGAGACCGAAATAACATGATAATCCACCACTCTTCTTTCACTGAACGTCACCCTACTCTCATTACGTCCCATTCTACCAAAATTGAAAATTCAATCAATAAACAACTATTATTGAATTCTATAGACACAATCTTATCTTCTATCAGTATCAAAAGAGAAATACCTCAAATAATTTCCCCAATCCGATCCCCGATAAGAGAGGGGTTGAAATGAGCAAGGGAAAATAAGTCATTAATAGAAAATAACCTTCATATCAGAAGTGGGATCTAAAACAAGATGGCTGGGCAGATAAAGGGAATTTTAGTGTTGTCTAATAGCGAAACTATCGATAGTCTATCGATAATATTGTGACCTGAAATATAGGAACAATATCGATAGTATTGAGATGCAATTGTATCGATATTGTCGATAGTATCGATACTATAGCATCTTAATACTATATATACTAAATTGGTGAAATTGATATCATTAGCAACCTTTTAAACTAAGTGTCTACCCATCAAACTGAACAACTTTTACTATAGGAGCAAATAAATCGGAGCAAAAAAAAATCTGCTGTTCTATACTACACTGCAATGCCTACTCGACTGAAATGTATGCAACAGCAAGATTTTTTTTGCTCTGATCGATTTGCTCCTGTAGTAAAAGTTGTTCAGTTTGATGGGTAGACTCTTAGTTTAAAGGGACGCTACTGATATCAATTTCACCCTGTATAAATAGCTTTTAAAGTAATATTATTGATACAATCGAAAATGTAGATATTATCGATAGCATTATTTTGTCACAATTTTTCAAGGTCAACTATCGATAGTTAGGCAACACTAGGGAATTTCACTTCCCCTGCTGTTAAGATTAGGGGTAGTGTACAATGTTATTAGAGGTGATAGTAATGGCGGGATTAAATAACTCCTTTGTAATTTTACGGTGTTGAGTTTAGTGCACTTTACCTTTGTTGCATCTAGTGCGTATTCACACGACACGAATTATTTAGTTATTATTCCTTAAGTTTTGTTGTTGTGTACATAAAGATTAAATTATAACCTAAAAAAAGTTAATAAAAATGCAAAAAGCAAAATGAAATAGCATAGCATAGCGTATGCTCATGATTATATTCCCCGAGGGGTAAGTCAGAGATATTCTGAAAACTCAAACATCCACGTTCCACTAGTACCGAATCTTCTGTCCAGTGTGACGGGGAGTGAGCCCGTCGCCACTTGTAATGGACAGTGGGTACAATACATGCCTCCTAATTTAAGCATGCAGGTTTCTTCACGATGTTTTCCTTACCGAAAAGCCAGTCGAACAAATCGTACATAAAATCCGAAAAACTGAAAAAAAAAACGCTCAATGAAATAAAATGCTCGCAATTATTGGTATTGTTGGCACATGGAATTATGAGTTATATATATCAATTTATTAGTTAAATACTGATTCAGAACGTTCAAAACTAATAATGGTATTACAAATTGCTTCTAAAGCGGTAACATAACATACCTCTATTATTATTAGTGCCAAAATTGCACTTTATAATCCCTCTACACTAATGTAAACACTCCCTAATAGCCATAATAGGATCCTGTATTAATATAGAAGGCGGAATATTGAACTTTATTACAATTAGTTACATTTAATATCATTATCTTTTATTGTCTAGTCGAAATGTAATAGTATTTAATTTTGTAAGTCTAAAAGTAGTGATTAGACATTTTTGAGTTGAAATTAGATGTTTAATTAATTAATGGCTTTTGTTGGTAGATAAGATTAGGGAGGAAGATCGACTCTGTCGGCTCTATTTGTAATTAGGCGTGAGTATACAATTGTACAATATACTACACTACATGAACATGTAGTGGTGAAAGTAGAGAAGGGAATGCTTGGATGGTTTGGACATATCGAAAGGATGAATGAAAGTCCACTTAAAAAAACTGATAAATAAGGTCTAACAAAATTAGCTGATACCATTTTAAGGGGATGATCAGACCATCAAACTGAACAACTTTCTCTATGAGACCAATATCGAAAACGCGAAAAAAATCACCTGTTCCATACAAACCTACTCGACCTAAATGTATGAGACCACAGATATTTTTTTCGCGATTTCGATATTGGTCTCATAGAGAAAGTTGTTCAGTTTGATGGTCTGATCATCCTCTTAAAATAGTTTCACCTAATTTTGTTAGACCTTATACAACGTGTTAATGAATTAACGCAAAACTAGAAAGTAGTTTGTTTAGAATCGAGAGCAGAATCGAATTATCATGGGTTTCAACAAAGGTAATTTTTTTTTCAAAATATTAAATAATTTGTTTGTAGAATTAAAAATTTACTGCACTCGATCTCAACCCACCGCTCGGGCACTCTCACCCTACTTACTACCAAAACAAGATTCTTAAAATGTATCCATGAGCAGGCTAGCGCTTTCATTCATTGCTGAAATGATAACAAATCATTCTTGCCTCAAAACTTAAAATGTGAATAACTTTTAATTTTAACTACCAAAATAATGAAATTATTGTTTCAATCTAATTATTTTGTTATAAATCAGTTGGGGTGTATGAGGATTTGCGCTTATTCATTAACACGTTGTATAAGGTGTTACAAAAGTACATTTAAAACTTTTCAGGGGGTTGTTTAGACCATCAAACTGAACAAATTTCACTATGGGACCAACATCGAAATCGCGAAAAAAAATCTGTTATCCCATAAATTTAGCTCGAGTAGATTTGTAGTTTAGTATGGAGCATCCGATTTTTTTCGCGATTTATATTTGTATCTTTGTAACACCTTGTATAATGCGTGTGTGGAAGGAAATAATGGTAGTGGCAGACCAAATTTAAAATTATTGGTATTTTAAGCTACTTTCTAGTTTTGCGTTAACACGTTGTATATGTGATATCACAAACTTTCTGTTATGTTTTTGTGATATTATCTATGAACTTTAACATAATACTTTATCTTATTTTTTTATTTATTTACTAAACTGGGTGTGGGTAAGACTATAGACCTATTGTTTTAACTAGAGTGTAATGTCTTTCGCCAACAAACTGTACTGCAGTTTGGCGAAATGTAACGTAATTTGTACCCTCTGTAATTGTTAAAAATTTAAAATATTAAAAAAAAACCTAGGAGGAAGTACCTAGACCAGACCAGGGACGTCATAAAAAAATGACAGGTTAAAAGTAGCCGAATTCGAAGGGAATTACAGGAGGTATGTACCAAGAGGAAGTAAGAGAGGTGTGTCAGAACCACCCAAAGTGGAGATCCATGTTCTCTGCCTACCCCTCCTATTATTAAATCGGTCTAACTTTTAGTTAAGTCGGTAGAGGACGCCCTCGAAGGACGTACAGTGATCAAATCGGTTACGTCCTACAGAAAATAGAAGATGTAAGGGAATTGCTTACGAAATCTTAAAAGGGCGAAAGTACCCATCAACATGAACAACTTTCACTATATGACCAACTGTGAGATCTCAAAAAAAAAAGGAATTTAACGTTAGTATGAGATAGCAGATTTTTTTGTTAGTTGAGATCTCATAGTTGGTCCCATAGTGAAAGTTGCTCATATGGATGGGTACTTTCACCGCTTTTCGCATTTTTCTCGGAGACATTAAGACACAGGAAGCTGAAACTTGGCACAGTTATAGCAATTAACGGTCCAATAACATAAATAAATTCAAAAAAGCTTAATGTTAATATTGAGGGGCAGTTTTAGAGGGCAGAAATAGATGAAAAACTAAATTTTCGTTTCTATGTTATCGTGTTTAATTTTTATTTGAAACTTTGTTAACTTTAACCTCTGGGTTAAAAGCCCTATTAAAAAAAAAAAATTTTAAAAATATATAAAAAAAAAAAAACGTTGTTGAACAACATTTTTCAGTAAACCAAGTTAAAAAATCACGCACATTAAAATTAAGGTGTAGATGGCGGGAAAATTATCAGGCTGGCACTAAAATGGATAATTTTTTTTTCTATCCCCAAAAAACTGACACCAGTGTAAAATGATCTTCAGTTACTATGTGACCACATACTAAGTAAGTTTCAATTTATAGTGGTGGTCATCAAAGACCCATTTTAAACAACTGATAGTACGGAACACTAATTGCCCGAATACCGACTCGCACTTGGCCGCTTGTTTTGTTTCTCGGGCGGTTTACAATGACATTCATATTCCTTGGTTCAACACCTGCTATACCAATATCAAACCATACATAACAACATAACTAATACCACCTCCACACCAAATAGCTTTAAACCATCACGTGACAATTTGTCGCTTAAACCCTTGATTCGATTGTCACTCACTTCACGACTATAACCACTTGAACCCTAGATATTCTTCAAACCTTTCAATTTCGACCTTATAGATGAAGCAACAAGGTGGAGGAACTCTGGAGAGAAGGGTCGAAGTAATTTGGTTATAAAATCAATCAATCCAATCACGTGACAGTCGTAAATTTGGCTCTAATTGGCCAACGAGACCAGAATTTGATGTGTTCATATTGGTCGGCTTAAATAGGGTTGTCAATGTGTCAGAATTGATTTAATTTAGTCGTCTGTCTCACAAAGGTAGCGACAGAAAATGAATTGCCGAATTTTATAATTTTTTTTCGTTTCTTTACGACGAAATATGTAGAAAAACAATTTTTGAATTATTTGGTTAAACACCTTGGACACTTGGCACTTTATACTCAAGTGGGAAAAACTGTCAAGAAGAGTAACTTAGCATATGCTCACGACTATATTCCCCGAGGGGGTAGTCAGAGATATTCTGAAACCACAGAACATCCACGTTTCACCAGTAGTACCAAAACTCTGTCTAGTGTGACGGGGGGTGAGCCCGTCGCCACATAATTGACAGTGGGTACAATACATGCCTCGAAATTGAAGCATGCAGGTTTCCTCACGATGTTTTTCTTCACCGAAAAGCCAGTGGCGCACTTCCTACAAACGCAAGTTTATGAAAAAAGAAAAGATAAAGATTATTAAGCGGAGATTTGTAAGTAATTAGCACACAGTTATTTAATCAATGGTTTCAAGTTCAATGCTGTAAATCTTCCTTAGAGTAAATAAAATACATCAAATAAAAATGAACAACTAATCTACAAAATAAAAAGACACTCGTTAAATAAACAACCAAAATAATAAGACAATTGACTCTAACAAAAATGTTTACTTTAAAGCTTAATATTTCGCTAACGGATCCCCAAACCACAATATTTTTAAAAGACCTATCCAAAAGCCGTGGTGGTCCAGTGGCGAGTAATCTTGCCTGCCGTGCAAGAGGCGATGGTTCGATCCCCGTCCAGGCCGACTCGTACCAATGAGTTTTTCGGAATTTATGTACGATTTATAACACCACTGGCTTTTCTGTGAAGGAAAACATCGTGAGAAAACCTGCATGCTTCAATTTCGAGGCATGTATTGTACCCACTGTCCATTATAAGTGACGACGGGCTCACCCCCCGTCACACTGGACAGAGTTTCGGTACTACTGGTGAAACGTGGATGTTCTGAGGTTTTTGAATATCTCTAACTACCCCCTCGGGGAATATAGTCGTGACCATATGCTTATGCCTAACCAACGACCCACACCATGGCATAGACGAGAAAAAAATGGCATCCCCACTTTTCGTGTAGGTACCCTAAAAAAATATTTTTCAAGATTTTAATTTACCACTTTGTCGGCGTGATAAATATGTATACCCATGTCAAATTACAGCTTTTTAATACTAAGCGTGTCTGAGCTAAGCCGCAGACAGACGGACGGACATGGCGACACTATAAGGGTTCCTTGTTGACTGCGGAACCCTAACAAACTTCCTCGTTAACTGCCAAAAAACCTCGACAAAATTCCAGTTATTAAACCACTAAGTAACCCCTCACATGGTTACGAAATTTTCACACTAGTTAAACTTAACTTTAGACTTTCAAACTTCAGCATATAAAGCATCTTATTAAAGAGCTTATACGATGGAAATTTTGCTTTAAAATTTGTGATTAAGATCGTAACAAGTAGGTATTATGTTACGATAGTTCGCCATTTCATATCGTCGAGGATTGCCCACTTAGAAAATATGGAACATTAAGGGGTTACCGTAGGATTGTGGCCACTTTTAGATTCGCATAAATCGTGAAATACCAGGGTGTTGTATTTCGTTTTCAGATGGGTATATAGTCAAAAAAGTTGATTTTGAGAAAAATGACATTTAAGATGGCGCGAGAGAGTGCGCGCGAACAAATTCGTCTGTTGCGTTACTACACAGCAAGGGTTAGATTCAGTGAAATATCGAGTTAGGTCTATATTGCACAAGATAAAGTATGCGATGTATAACCAGAATACGGTGCTAACTCAAATTTGTAAATTTTTGAGTTGTGCCGTTGTTGTATTCACCCAGCAATCGCGTATCAAATAACATTTGCAATTTATAATATAATTATGAAGATAGAAAGCTTTGAATTATACATAGAAAATTTCAATTCCTTATATCTTCGTTATTATATTATAAAATGCAAATGTTATTTAATACGCGGCATCTATATTTTCTAAACTATTTTTCCATTTATAAAATATTACTTTTAGTTGTACCGGCTTCGCGTATTACGCGTCGAACTTTTGTATGAAATTGACAACTCTGCAACCACCTTAACGAGAATTGTTCCTAGCCTTCATTAAATAGTCCTCATTAAGGGGATATAATTCGGAGCGCGCTCCATACAAACGTACTATGGCGATATTTTCAATACTAACCAATTGAAGTCAATGAAATTTTACAGAAACAATCTTGAAACAAATATCGATGCTTGTATGGAGTCAGATTTTCGTTAAAATATACAGTTTCAATGCTAGGATTAATTTAAGTTTTGTATGGAAATCTCTGAGGCACTGTATCTTTAAAACTATACATTTTAACGAAAATCTGACTCTATACAAGCATAGAAATTTGTTTTTAGATTGATTCTGAAAAATTTCATTGAGTTTAATTAGTTAGTATTGAAAATATCACCATAGTAAAGTTGTATGGAGTGCGCTCCGAATTATATCCTCTTAAATAGCTAAAAACCTAGACATTAATTAAAATACTAATTAGACTTCTCGGAACTCACAAAACAAAATAACTCAATTAATCTAAAATTATTAAGTATTATTAAGAAATTTCAGTCTGGAAAATTTACTAGATTAACTTCAGACATAATTGAATCTAAATCTAATTACCAGACTGGATACTTTGAAGTCAATTAGGAGTGGTTAATTCATACGTACTTACCTATATAATTAATATATCACAATACGTTACCTTCTATGTATAAAACAGCATGTATGAAACAGATGTTTTTTTCACGATTTAAATGTTGGGTCCATAGCAAAAGTTGTACAGTTTTATGATCTACTTCATTTAATATTTAACGCATTTAAGGGTCTATGTCGAAAAATAATTGATAGCTTATATTACTGCCTGATGCGAGAGAAAGGGATGGGGCGGCGCGCGCTTTATTTCATTGTGATTGTACTATTTATGTAAGTTCATTTCTGCTCTAATCAAACTTTATCAAATATAAAACTCTTTTTTTTAAATCAAGTCTCGTGTTTCTATTATTCACCGTTTAGCAGTTCCAAGCGTTTATCGATAAAGACGGAGGCTGCTTTGGCTTATTTTTTATCGAGAAAATGTCTCTTAATCGTGTTTTGGCTCCAACCAAAACTTCAATTATATGTTCAATTTACACATATCCGCAAATCATACTCCTACTGTTAGTACTTCATGATATAGTATGATGCTTTGAAGAATCCTCTTTTTTCCACATATCCTCTTAAGTTTTACTCTAACTCTGGATACAGGGCCCTGCCGGTTGCGGACGGTTGTTTAATGGTTTGATCGGAACATCAAACTGAACAACTTTTTCTATGGAACCAATGTCGAAATCGCGAAAACAGCATCTACGTTCAACAACTTTGTATTGGGCAAGTTCTGCCAGCGTACGATGACGCTAAGTACACACGGCGACACATCAAGCTACGCAAAACTAAAGTAAGCTGGCCGCGCGTAGGTAGAGTAGTGTATACCGTCGCGCGGCCAGCTTATGTTGGTTTTGCGTAGCTTGATGTGTCGCCGTGTGTACATACATTAGTTTATGTATGTATGTATTACTGTGATTCTTAGAGAGAGTGACACTCAAACAATAATTAAACTATTCCAACATACAAATGTACCAAAAAATCCAAAATCTCGAAATATTCAATCAGCGAAAACTCATTAAAAATAACACTTGAAACTGATAGCAAACTCGGCCTTCTGTCCAACGGCTAAGTTTAAATTAACCTTGTCACCCTACACGTCCTGTCATGGATCTAAGAAAAGAAAAGAGTCTAAGCTAGAGGGTTTATTTTTGTCTCCAATACATCATTTTCCAACAGTGGCACAAAGCGCACGAAACTTATGAGTATGAAAATGTTTAGTTCTACTTACGAGTAAGAAAAAGCTGTTAGTACCTACATATCAATGTGAAAAGAGTTATAGAATCAAAATTCTAAAATGTCCACATATAAACTTACGTATGGATAGGCAACTATTTTTCATTGCTTCGATGCTATGGAAAATAGTCCTTAAAAGTGTCTGATTGTACTGCACATTTTATTCAAATATTTTGCTCAGATTTTTCTTAATAAAGTGACTTTCTAAATTATTGTTCCTTGGCTCGAAATTTTACAATGAGTTTTAAATAATTGCTTATGCATTTCAATTTGTAGCAAATTCAATATTTAAACTCTCAGTATGGAGCGACGTAATTGCTTTTCAAAACCTTCGATAGAGCGCTGTTTTTCATCCCAGTCATTTGGTACATTAATGTGAATAAATGAAAGCTTTCTCCTTTTTTCCATTTCTTACCTCCATCGAAATGAGGGTTACTTTGGAAGTTTAGTAAAAAAAGCAGTAGGGCGAAGTAAGAAGGGACAGAAGATGACAAGTCTTAATTTTGAAGAGGTTTCACGACTTACATGCTTGTTACGAAGTTGAAAGATTGAGGGCAAGAATTTGAATACAGGGTTTAAACAGGTTGAATACAAACTGAACAACTTTCTCTATGGCACCAACATCGAAATCGGGAAAAAATGTGCTGTCGCATACATTTGGCCCGAGTAGGTTTGCAGTTTTGTATGAAACAGCAGATTTCTTACGTAATTGAAGTTAACACTGCACAGGGTGTAACAACAAAACCCTAGTAATACTCAGGGGTATGCTTGAGACCATCAAACTGAACAACTTTCACTATGCAGCCAACGACGAGAAAAAATTAAAAAAATCTGCTGTCCCATACATTTGAGTCGAGACGGTACCTACTGCAGTTTTGTATGAAAGATCGTTTGTTTTTCGCAGTTTGGATATTGTCTTCATAGTCAAAGTTGTTTAGTGTGATGGTCTGAAGCATGCTGACCAAAGAATAACAAAAAAAAACAAGACCGAATGTCGTGATACGTGATCTTTAATTACTAAATCTTTATTTTTGTGCAAGCAACACGTTTAATATTCTATGACATTCAAATTAACAGAAAAATAACCAACGAATGGCTTAAAAGGACTTGTATCCAGAGCCGTTAAATATATTATTAAGGTGTCAATATCGACTTTTGTGATTGGCTGTAGCTGGAACAATCGTACGCCAGGTGCGTAAGGTTGGTACAAAGAGATTATACCTAATAGAGTGAGCCATACCAATTGTAAAGTGTCCACTTTTTTTGACGTTTAGGTTTGAGCGTGTGGTGGACAAAAGGCACCAAGTGACATATGGCCTTATGTTAACTGTCACTTTTCACACACACTAGCTCAAAAAAAAGTGGACAGCCGCATAAACAAATATCTATAGTTCCATCTCCTTCTACTATTAAAGGCACGTCATAAGACAAAAGAGATTAACTACAATCGTAAATTTATGCGGACTCTATGGAGATCCTTCCTCTGAGGGTTGGTACAGTGCACTGAAAAAGTAGGGATGACGATGAAAGTGGTGCAAAAGGTATCAAACAGCCAGTTCTCGGCCGGCACTGGAAGTGATAACTCGTCTCTAAAGTGATTATTGTGTATTTATTATTTTATTATTATAATAATTCAGCAAAAGTAAAAATATAAAATATTATTCTAAAAGTATATCGGAGTTTAATTACGTTACTCGAATAACATGTATTTTCCCATCCAACTCAAATATTCACGGAGTTTGGGACCAAGGGAAAATTTTTGCGCGAAATTTTTCTCTCTGACCGAAGCTTTTCGACTTATGCATACGAAATGAGGGGTTAGGTTAGACAGTAATACGTTTTTAAGAGATGGCTATGCGAGGGGCGAATTTTGAAATCGAACGAGATTTTAATTGTATTACCCAAATTGAGTTTTGATTGATGTCTTTTCTGCGAGTTTGGTTTAATCGTATTTTGGATTTTGGTTTTTCTCAGGGGTGTTTTAATTACGACGATTTTTTGGGGTGAGTTTAGGGTTTGTAATAAGTAGACATCGAATTAGAGCGTCGCCGTGGCGCGTTGTTCGTTGAACTTACGCTCTATCATGAGGGTCTGGATTAAAATCCGCACGGACGATATGCTAATGTGCCGATGAGTTTTTCTAACTTATGTACGTAATACCGACTGCTCTCAAACGGTGAAAGAAAACATCGTGAGGAAACCTGCATACGCCTGGGCACGCGTGGTGGACTAACGCCCGTAAAGCTTCTCTGAAGGTAAGTCTGTGGCCTGTAGTAGGACTTGTATAGGCTGATTATGATGATGATGATGATGAGGAAGATATAGGGTCATTACCTTATATGCTGACGGTTTCTTAAGAGGATGATCAGATCAAACTGAACAACTTCGAGTGAACAAGGTCGAAATCGCGAAAAAATAATTTGCTGACCATACAAAACTGAAATTTTGACATTTTGGTCCCATAGACAAAATTGTTTAGCAATTGAAAATGTCAAAAATACTATGGAGATACGCATCTTTCTACTGCTGATTTGATTTTCAAAAATCGCACTCCTGAAGTTTGATTTTTGAAAGTCAAATCAGCAGTAGAAAGATGCATATGCCATAGTAATATTGACATTTTCATCTGCTGAGTTCGAAGTATGAGTTTCAAAAATGGCACTCCTGATCATCCTCTTAAACTCTTAATTTTGTCAGACCTCATATAAGCTGATTTCCATACAAAATAACCCTGTATTGTAAATAAGGACCTTGTAAATGCACTTTCTAATAACCCCAAGCACTATCCTCGGCTATTATTCATTTATTTGACCCACTAGGGGTCTTTACCACCTTACTTATACCATTTGAACATTCAAAATTCAACTTTAACAGAAAGATATAAGGGTAAACTAGTTGGTAAAGTAAAGTTTGTGTTTCTGCACGCTAGCCATCTGGCGCTCTATGCCAAAATCGATGTTATTATAAGGGAATGATTTTCGCTTTCGTATAATTAAATGTTGCTTCTGTAAAGAGTTCTTCATTAAATGTTAGACAAGTTCAAAATTGACTCGCTTGGATGACTACACAGTCAAACTCAAAATGTTCTATTCAAAATAGTATCTCATGCAACTGTATACATAACCGTAGCTTAATTTATATTGTAAAACAATATAAATTCTTATCGTCATTATGTCGTGTTATATTTTAGAGTTTCTGGCCGGAGAGAAGATACGGCCAGAAAGTCTACAAAACACATTTTATAAAAAAAATACAAATATACAAAGTACACTTATAAATATATATTGAATTACATAGTGTAAAATTGTCAAGACCAGACATTTTGGTCATTCATATAATCATCGAGTTTATAGTAACATTTTTTACAGAGAACTTGCTTTGTTTAAGAGAGTAGTGGTGATCCAGTGGCGAGTAACCTTGCCTGCCTGCGATGGTTCGATCCCCGTCCAGGCCGACTCGTACCAATGAGTTTTTCAGAATTTATGTACGATTTGTAACACCACTGGCTTTTCGGTGAAGGAAAACATCGTGAGGAAACCTGCATGCATAAGGTGTATGTCTGGAGGTATTCCAAAGTGATCTAGATCTGTACTTGTACTATTCCGTTGTAAGTATGAATGAATGAAATATACTTTATTTACACCAAACATAAAATACAGGGAACCAAGTCCCCTTAAGACGCAATAGATTGAAAATTTCGTTCTCTGGCTAGTGGACTCGGTAGCGAATTTGGATAACGCACTTCCCCGGTTTGGAAGAGTGCGGGTTCAAGTCCCGCCCGAGACAAATTTTTCAATCTTTCATTTGATTCGAAATAGCACAACATGGCTATAACATGTTCATAATCAATAATAGTTAAACAGTAAGAGATCCGCAACATCATCATCATCATCAGCCCATCATCGTCCACTGCTGAACATAGGCCTCTCCAAAGGCGCGCCACAAAACTCTGTCCTCGGCCTTCCTCATCCAATCGCTCCCCGCAACTTTTTTTAGGTCGTCTGTCCAGCGGGCAGCAGGGCGTCCCACACTATGCCTACCAGTTCGCGGTCTCCACTCTAGAACTCTGACACCCCACCGGTTGTCAGTTCTTCGGCAGATATGACCAGCCCATTGCCACTTCAGCTTGCTAATTTTCTGAGCTATGTCAACCACTTTAGTTCTCTGACGTATCACTTCATTTCTGATGTGATCTCTCAGAGAAACACCGAGCATAGCTCTCTCCATAGCTCGCTGAGCGACCTTGAACTGATGAACAAGTTTCCGCACCATAGGTCATTACTGGCAGGACGCACTGATTGAACACCTTTGTTTTGAGGCATTGTGGTAGAGCCGAGGAAAATATTTGACGGAGTTTCCCGAAAGCAGCCCATCCCAGTTTGATGCGCAACATGCTTCGTCAACTTACCAAACTAAAATCCACCTCACGCTTCGTCAGTAATACAAAAAATCAACGTAGCGTTCGTTAGTAATACAAATAGTCTGAAGTAATTCGAAACAAAAAGAATATAAGTAGAAATATAAGCATAACTGAAAGTCAGAAACAGTTTGCTACAGAAAAAGTTTGTAAGCACCATGTGTTGAAGTTAGAACATCGCTTGTCTCGAAACTTAATGTGTGTGTGGTGCATATTACGAACAATTAGCGGGTTACACGTTTTTTAATTTCATAATTATATTAGCCTATGGCATATGGCCAGGATTGAAAGCGGCGACCAATTACAACGCTAGACAATGAATTCCAGTGAGCCCGAGGATCTACATCTGTCTTGGAACCCGCAAGGTAGGTAATGTGGGTTGTGCGATGTAGGTTATGTTTTGGTTTTGGTCATGTTCAACTATATGCTATTCTGTGGTTCTGGTTTGGTCATGTTCTGGTTTCGTCGTGTTCTGGTCAAACGTAAACGTCTAACCTTTTTTTGAAGCTAACGTGTTGTCGCTGTAGAGAAGATGCGGCCAGAAACTCTACAACATAAAACGACTTAATAACTATTACAATATAAATTCTCTGGTTCTGGATATCTGGATCTGGTTAAGTGATGTTCTAGTTTCGTCCTAATTATCTACATGCCAATATTGAAACCCCAAAAAAAAATTTCACTTAAGCCTATGTCTATGATTAATATATTGAGAAATACAAGTTACTCGACTGAAATGTACGGAATAGCGCATTTCTATCGCAAATTCACTGTTGATTGCAGTCATTCCAGAGTGAACGTTGTTCAGTTTGATGGTCTGGACTGCCTAAATATGAAACGCACCCCTACATACAATAATGCATAAGTCAACGTTTTTGGGAAAGAGAGACCAATCTGTACGTTCGCAAAAATGTGTCTCTCTATCCCAAAAACAGTGACGTTCATAGTTACAATGCAAGAAATAAAAATAAATTGGTATTCCCACATTTTCGACTCAGTAAAGACAACACATCTTTCATGGGGCACTGTATACGCTATTATAATAAGACCAGAGGATATTCTTAACTTGCCAGACAAAAAGTTTAAGTCCCATGTTAAACAAGTCCCCTGTAAAAAAGGTTTCTATAAACTCGATGATTATATGAATGACCAAAATGTCTGGTCTTGACAATGTTACACTATGTAAGTCAATATTGTATTTGTACTTTTTATAATTATATTTTTTAAAAGAAGTGTGTTGTAGAGTTTCTGGCCGCATCTTCTCTACAACGGAACACCTTCCGACGCGGTGGTAGAGTCAAAAATGACGTCAGAAAGCTTTCCATGTGATATTATTTTGAATAAAACATTTTGAGTTTGAGTAAAATAAAAAGTATTGACTTGTACTAAACACAAAGCGAGTCCAAACTTCCATTTAAATCGAATTTACTACACTACGCTTCTTGTACACACCAGTCGTTAAACAATTTTCTCTCTATCTTTACACTTATTTTATTAAAATAGTTACCTACTTAAACTAGAATCATACTTTAGTGTTTAAAGTGTAAAATATGGTTGAAGAGATTACACGTGTTTAAATAATGCACAATTATAAAATTGTTTGTTATATGCCTATACAACGTGTTAATGAATTAAGGCAAAACTAGAAAGTAGTTTGTTTAGAATCTAGAGCAGAATCTAACTATCATGTTTACAACGAGGGTTTTTTTTCTTCAATATATTAAATAATTTGTTTGTAAAATTATATATTAACTGAACTCGATCTCAATCCACCGCTCGAACACTCTCACCCTACTTAATACCAACACAAGATTCTTAAAATGTATCCACGAGCACGCTAGCGGTTTCGTCCATTGCTGAAATGATAAAAATCAGTTTTGCCTGAAAACTTAAAATGCGAATAACTTTAAATTTTATGTATCAAAATAATGAAATTATTGTTTCAATCGAATTATTTTGTTATAAAACAGTTGGGATGTATGAGGTTTTGCGCTTATTCATTAACACGTTGTATACACAGTATAATACAACTATAAACTTGGAATGTCTGTTGTTTCTACATTGAACATAAAAGAATTTTTTTTTTTAAATCAGATCCCAAAATATTATATTAATATGAATGTTGACATGATATTTGTATTTATGGTAAGCCTAAAATTGGGGTCCCAGAAAAACTAAAAACGTTACAAATACACAGGTTTCCACGAAATAACTTATGGAAATACATTATTTAGAAGAGAAGCCAAGAATAGGTATTGAATGGTAGCTAGAATTATGAGATAAAACATAAATTCCTCATCACAAATTCAGTTCTTTTTACCGTTTGTGCACGCATCATGACTTAATGTTGAGTAAAATTTAGGTGATCGAAACTTTTCGCCTTTTGTATGAAGAATAAAGCCCTGTTAGGAATTCCCTAAAACGAAAAAAATCGGTAGACAAAAGAAAAATTAAAACTGGCAACTGGAAATGTATTTTCGTACAATTCCCATTAAAACTAAATGACTTTTCGGAATTTATGTACGACTAGCAGCCCGTCCCGGCTTCGCACGGGGTAGACAAATAAATTTTAAGACTCATTTTTCTACACCTTCGGTTACATTGTTCAAATTTTACCAAGGATCCCTAATTTTTTTCAAAATGAAATGTAGCCTATGTCAAATTGGAAGAATGTAGCATTCTATTGGTGAAAGAATTTTTTTAAATCGGCCCAGTACTTTTAGAGCCTATTCATTACAAACATACAAACATACAAAAATAGGTACAAATCTTTCCTCTTTATAATATTAGTGTAGATGTAGATGTAGATTTGTAACACAACTGGCTTTTCGGTGAAGGAAAACATCGCGGGGAAACCTGCATGCTTCAATTTCGAGGTATGTATTGTACCCACTGGCAATTATAAGTGGCGACGGGCTCACTCCTGCTCACACTGGACAGAGTTTCGGTACTACTGGTGAAACGTGGATGTTCTGAGGTTTCAGAATATCTCTGACTACCCCTTCGGGGAATATAGTCGTGAGCATATGCTTATGCCCATTAAAGCTTATTCATAATAGTATTATTAAAACCGTTACATTTGAATGTATAAAACGACCATGCCATGAGTCTGATACCGACAAACTTTCAGGGACTTTAGTTTGAATTACAGTTTGATTGTGTTTTTAAGAATGTAAAGGGTGTTCTTGTTAAATTTTGGTTTTTCCGAAATGAGAAATACAGATTTCTCGAAGAACTCCTCGGACCTCAGAATAGGGCGTTGCTGGCATTGTGCGGTGGGTTGGATAGCAGGGATCGGATGTTTTTTTCACGGTTTTTAGGATTACGGGCTTACCCTATTACTAAGCCTACGCTGTCCGTCCTTCCGTCCGTCCTATCTCTAAAGGGCTGTATCTTATAAACCGTAGATAGTGAATTGAAAATTTTACAGAAAAACACACATCTTTTGTGGTAAATTACAGTTGTACGGATCTCTCAGTGCGCGAGTCCGACTCGCACTTGACTGGTTTTTTCTGGAAAAGTTGATTTTATTTTCGTTATTTCTATATTTATTCCATAGATAAAGTTGTTTAGTTTGATGGTCTGATCACTCCCACAAAAAACCGTCAGCAGCATAATTACCCTGTATTAATATTCAATTCTAACATCTCCAAACATCCTGTAGATGAGGAGATTGACGATATCCTCTTTAGAATATAACAAAAACTAGGTCAAAAGAATAGTTAGAGAAACGCCGTGGTCAAGAGAAAATTTTCCTTACAACGTATACTCGTCTCATTCTGTATGACGGAATTCAGCTTGACTTATTTGTAATTGTAAGGGCCTGTTTCACCACTTCCGAATAAGTTCTTGTTAGCTTATCCAAAAGTGGTGAAATAGGACATCCTATTAAGCAGGACCCTATGTCCCTCTGCAGGGCACACGGCACAGGCCCTATTCTCAAGGAGTGTTTATGAGCGGTAACCACGCGTGCCCAATTAGCCGCGTACTGACCAAGCGAGCGGCTTCGCGAGGCAGCCTCGGACATTTGCCGCAGTACGCATGCCGCGCGAGGCGGCCTCGGTCTGTAAGTTTTCTAATCCGAGGCTGCCTCGCGCGGCAAGGCCGAGCCACCGTGAGCATCGACGCTCAGTTTAACTTGAAGTAGAATAGAGACCGCGCGTGCGTATAGTCTTGAGTGAGCGCGGCAAACGTACTGAGGCGCCTTTGAGCATCGACAAAAACCGACAACGCTCGGCTCGGGCCGCGGCACGTTCGGGCGAGGCAGCGCGTGCGTTTGCCTCGGGCGAGGCACGTCTTGACCGACCGAGGATTTGCCTTGCGAGGCAGCCTCGCGAGGCTGCTCGCTCAATCAGTACGCGGCTATTGGCAGACTTCGTAGTCGGCCAAGCCCTATTTTTATTAGACCGAGTTGAACACTTACTCAAGACTCGCTTAAAATGAGATCTCATAACTTTTTAAAAGGATTGCGAGTCTTGGTTACATTTTACATGAAATGTTTTAAAATAATATCACCAAACTGCCAAAGTGAAACAAAAATCAACCGAATTCTTTAACAACTAAACACCATAAGACGTCAACCTTTCCCCTAGTGGCACGATACGGTCAACCGTTCATTTTTCACTAAACTCGTAATAGTAAACCAGTTAGGTGTCCTTTGCGAGTAAGTTTAGTTAGTCGGCTCTTTGAAACAGCTATCCAAATCGAATTACGTTTGCCTTGAGGCTGGGTCGCTTTGTGTGGTTCACGGCAGAAGCTATGGCTTTTATTAACCGACTTTAAAAAAGGAGGTTTCAGCATTTTTGGGTTCCGTACCCAAAGGGTGAAAACGGGACCCTATTACTACGCATACGTTATCCGTCCGTCCGTCTGTTTGTCCTAACTATTTAGGGCTGTAACTTTTGAACCGTAATAGCTAGACAGATGAAATTTTCACAGAATGTGCGCTATTATGGCGCATTTGCTAACAAATAATAAAAATAACAAAAAGATAAAAATTAAGGGGGGTCCTCAAACAAGAAACTAGTTTTTATCAATGTTTTTTCTTCTCGCTCTATCCTAAAAACCTACAAGCATCAAACTTGGTGTGACTATAGAGCAAACATTACACTATAACAAATAATAAAAACCGGCCAAGTGTGAGTCGATCTTCCGCTGAAGGTCCAGTAGAAAAAAACATGTTTTAAGTTAATATGTTGTGTGATGGTGTGGTACGGAATCCTTGGTGCGCGAGTAACCCGACTCGCACTTGACCGATTTGGATGAATCTTTTTTGTTCTGGAGTTACCCCCGAATTGGTCCCATTTTAATTCGGTGAGGATCTGATGACGTGCTTCGAAGTCACACACAGAATAGTATTCCTCAAAAGTGGACAACATATATTTAACGATTGAAGCATTTGCTTCGTATGTATGTACTTCTTACGAATGTAACTGATTTACCGTTTCTCGTAAAACAAATATAAAATCAAAGTAAAACGTTTCCAAAAGCGGAAATTATAAAGGCTTTTCTATTATATAAAGGTTAATTCTAAACTTCACTTCATAAAAGGAATAAGAAATTAGGTACGAATGCGGTTATGGAGTGATGTGTCATGGAACTAAAGTGGTTGACAGCTCTGAAAATTAGCAACCTGAAGTGGCCATGAACTGGTCATATCTGCCGAAGAACTGACAACCGATGGGGTGTCAGAGTTCTAGAATGGAGGCCACGAACTGGCAAACGTAGTGTGTGACGCTACGGCGACTGTACCGACGACCTGAGACAGGTAGCGGGGAGTAACTGGATGAGGAAGGCCGAGGATAGAGTTTTTAGCGCTCCTTGGGAGAGTTCTATGTTCAGCAGGCTGATGATGGTGGTGATTTTTAGGTATAAGTAGTACTAATTTAACACTTTGTGTACACAGGATGTAAACTTAAATGCCTTACATACTTTAAGGGGTGTTTCAACCCAACAAACTGAACAACTTTCACAATGGAGTCAAAATCGAAAATGAGGAAAAAATTTATCTGCTGTTACTTTAAAAACGTCATAGGCGATAAGGCGACTCGACCCAAAATGTATGGAAACGCAGTTTTTATTTCAGCTTCAAACTGGAAGTTGTTCAGTTTGACGGCCTGAAGCACCTGATATGTAACGAATTAAATTTTACACTCGGTATAAACACACTAAAGACCAACTTCTAAACGCAATCACATTCCCTATTCGTATCGTAGCCATATCGCGGGCGTGCAAAGCGTATCGCCAGACAATCTCTACTCGACACACGCTAAGTACGTGTTTTCTTTTATCTACAATCGTAACGTTTTACGCGGTGAGATGCGACTTGAATTAGAATAAGGCTGTGAGAAGGTTTTGAAGCTTTTTTGTAGATATTACGTCGGTTGAGTAATAATTACGTGTGAATATGCTTAGAGATGTTTTAGTTTTACGATTTACATACATACATATACATACAAAAAAAAAGGCTAAAAAGCCGTGGTGGTTCAGTGGCGAGTAAGCTTGCCTGCCGTGCAGGAGGCGATGGTTAGATCACCGTCCAGGCCGACTCGTACTAATGAGTTTTTCGGAATTTATGTACGATTTGTAACACCACTGGGTTTTCGGTGAACGAAAACATCGTGAGGAAACCTGCATGCTTCAATTTCGAGGTATGTATTGTACCCACTGCCCATTATAAATGGCGACGGGCTCACCACCCGTCACACTGGACAAAGTTTCGGTACTACTGGTGAACCGTGGATGTTTTGAGGTTTCAGAATATCTCTGCCTACCCCCTCGGGGAATATAGTCGTGAGCATATATGCTTATGCTTATGCATATACATACATACGCTCACGACTATGTTCCCAGAGGGGGTAGTCCGACGCGGTGGTAGATTCAAAAACATGACGTCAAAAAGTTATCTACGTGATATTTTTTTGAATAAACAATTTTGACTTTTTTTGACTTTTGGCTCACTCCCCGTCACACAATGAAACGTGGATGTTCTGAGGTTTCAGAATATCTCACTACCCCTTGGGGGAATACAGTCGTGAGCATATGCTTATGCTATCAAGTGTCTCTGTGTGTGAAAGCGATACGTTTAACAGTAAGACAAGCATATACAGTGGCAGTAGGTAAGGTAAACCTTCCGCTTATTTACTGTTCGGATGGCTACTGTACTGAGCCCGGTTTTCCTTTTATAAACATTCGTGGAGGATTTGTGTTGTGGTGTAAGTTGTGAGAGACTAGCGGGTAACTTTCAAGGATGCCACATTATTACAGCCACGATGAAGGCCCTGTTATTTCTGAACCTTACCTATACATTAAACTTTTTCTACAGTTTTATTAAATAACATAGATTTCGAGAAAAACCAAATCACTTCTCATGTCCTGTAGATTGTTCAGTTTTGTTTTCTGCTTAAAAACTTTTATAGTTAATGTATAAAATGGTTACAAAGTTACCCAATTTTAAGGTAAAATCAGGTGGTCGAGCCTTCGATAGACTTTGGAAATTATTAAGATAAACAAAAACCCGACTGCATAAAAAACCTATTAACTGAAAAGATAAAAACAAGCTCTATCATCACTAATCAGCTATAACAACTTTGTTTGAGCAAATATAATTTGATTCTTATCAGGTAGGTATTGCAGGCGGGGACAAACCAATCAATAACTGGCGACGGGCTTTCCCCCCGTCACTCTGGACAGAGTTTCGGTACTACTGGTGAAACGTGGATGTTCTGAGGTTTCAGAATATATCTGACTACCCCCTAGGGGAATATAGTCGTGAGCATATGCTTATGCGATATTTCGGCAGTGTTATAACTGGCATGATCACGGGGAGACTGATGAACTGTAGGTAGATTTTTAACAGCAGACCAATCTGTCTACCCTCATTGTTCGTCGATTGCTCCGACCACTACTATCGGAACTCACTCGATTGTCATTGTCACTTTTGACATTCTGACTTTCATTTTGTCATTTTGACTTTTGTCTTTTTTCATTCTAGATTAAATAATAACCGCGTAGAGTCACGTTGCAGGTTCTGACCCGAGAACTTGTCTCGCGTGTTGTCCGCGCGTCGCGTCTTTGCCTGCCACGAGGCTCCGCATTCCTTAATCTCTTCTTGTTCTTTATCAAAAACAATCCCTGAGATTGGGATAGATACTCCCACAAACAACTTGACATTGGCGGAAATGCGGTGCTAACGCACAAGCAAAAAGTCCATTAATTATAAATAAAAAAATAAAAAATAATAACCGCGTAGCTCTCAAAAACTGTATAACTTTTTAAAGCCAATCAGTTTCTCAGAAATGAAGATGAACCCGAAGAAGAAGAATCAGATTCTCAAAAAGCCCCAAAAATGAGATTACACCAACTTTTGTATCTACCATTGTGAAACGCAATAAAGCATTGAGTATTGAGATCCCAAAAACAGCCTTGTCAGAGGATATCCTCTGCTCATGTCTTAGACAGAACCCTAAACGTCGTATTAGGAAGCAAGGAGGGTAGGATGTAAAAAAATAACGGAACCCTCGGCAAGAGGAATACGAATCAAAGTATCGGATTTTTGTTTTTTTTTTCGCCTATTATATCTTTTTTTGGAATTACCCTGGGGAAAGGTGAAATTGTATTCAATAGAGGAAGTAATTTATCTTTTAGGTTAAGAGTATTATATGTGATACTTATGTTTTCATTTGTAATGATATCGTTAGGGAAATAACATAATTATGTTATTTGTTATCGAGTGATTAACTGCCTCCGTGGTCTAATGGTTAAGAGCTTTGGGCTCTTGACACAAAGGTCGTGGGTTCGATTCCCACGGGGGACACCTAGTGATATGTCGCTTTGTGCATTTTTCCAAATTTGGAAAGAAAGATGATTCCGTGCTTCGGATGGCACGTTAATCCGTTGGTCCCGGCTAATCGGACAATGTGCGAATCGGCCAGTGTGCATAATCTGTGTACGAAACTGATAACGTATAAGTCACCGTGTGGTTTTCATTTCTATGAGAATTAGCTTTGTAGCCAATTATGACACACATTTATCTCCTCTTCAACATAAAGACTCGCCTCATACACAAGTGTATGTGTAGTGTAGGTATGTTGGTGAGTGTGTGTATGTGTGTGTTTAGGTGTGTGTAAGAGTTAATCTAAAGTCATTACAAAGAGCAAAGATTTGTCTTTGATTTGTTTTTGTAATTTCAGCCCCTAATACCTCTGTGTATAGGGCGCATCGGATAATTCGCGATTGGGGCTGTGTTAATCGGACAAGGTGCGAATCGGTTAGTGTGCAAAATCGGACAGTGTGCGAATCGGACCATTTGAGAATATGACATTTTGATAATCGGTCATTTAGCGTTAAGATTACTTTTAGCGAACTGATTCTGCGTCCAGACCTAGCTAGGTAACTGGAAAATGTTTACATCAGTGAAGTTCTTTTTATTCATTAATTTATCACTTTCTAGCTATTGTTACGAATGACATCCATGGACAATAAATTTTGTGTTCACAATTGATAAAAAAAATAAGTTTCTTATCTGAAAAACTTTATTCTGAGCTAACAAAAAACATCGTAATACTCAACCAATCAACCGAACAACTATTTCATGTGAACAATTCAACAATTGATTATTCAGTTGACATTTCTATTCGATTATTCAATTCTACATTTAAAGCAATAAGTCGTTGAAATTGCTGATTGTAGATATAAAAGAAATGTAATAAAGAAATAGAAGACCTTAGTTGGGCCAAAAAATAGAAATTTAGAAGAGAAATGTAAAAAATAACTGATTGCGATGCCGGTGTTTAGAAACCTAATCTGCTATGCATTTATTGTCAATATCTTATACAAGGTGAAATTTATATTATTAGCATCATTTTAAACTAAGTGAACAAACTGAACAACTTTTACAATGGTTTGCTCCCATAGTAAAAGTTTTTCAGGATGCTAATGATATCAATTTCACTCTGTAGATACAATTATCTCATCAGAAACTATAATTTAGTCACTCAAAGTCAAAGTAAATATAATTTATTCAATATAGGAGCTTACAGCACACTTATCAAACGTCAAATCTTTTTTAAAGCTACCACCGCGTCGGAACGTGTTGTCGCTGTAGAGAAGATGCGGCCAGAAACTCTACGACATAACACGACTTAATAACTATTACAATATAAATTCTTAAGCTAAAGTAATGTATACAATAATACATAGTCTATTTAATAAAATAATTGATACTATACAGTAAAGTAAATAAACTATAAGCTAGTGACCTCAGACCCAAGCATTTTGATCATTTAAATAATCATCCAGTTTATAATATGCTTTCTTACAGAGGACTTTATTGATTTGAGTTTTAAACATGTTTTCGGAAAGATTCAAAATGGTCTCGGGGATGTTTTATTATTGTACTCAAAGATAATCGTGCTAATCGTGTCTTAATTTTAGAAGTGAAAAATGTCAAGGATAAAACAAGATTTAAATACTGCTGCTCAATGCTGATGTGCTGAAGAACAAGTAAAAGTTTAACTTCAATCGCAAAAAAAATTGGTTTAAAAGTGCGTAAACAGGTTCAATTTTTGTTTTGTTTTATTTATTTACAGTTACATACATACATACATAAACTCACGCCTTTTTCCCAGAGGGGTAGGCAGAAACTATAGATCTCCACTTTGGGCGGTTCTGACACACCTCTCTTGCTTCCTCTAAGTCCATACATATTTTCATACATTCCCTTCGATTTCGGCTACTTTTAACCTGGCATTTTTTAATGACGTCCCTGATCTGGTCTAGGTATCCTCTCCTAGGTCTGCCTTTACCAATGTTTCCTTCCACACACGCCATATATATCTGTTTCGTAAGACGACTTTCATTCATCCTTTCAATATGTCCAAACCATCGAAGCATTCCCTTCTCTACTTTAACCACTACATCTTCATTCAAACCACAACATTCCCTAATTACAGTATTCCTTATTCTATCCCTAACAGTCACACCACACATCTTGCGTAAAGCCCTCATTTCCACTGCATTTATTCTGCTTTCATTCTTCTGCTGCCACACCCAACTTATATAATTAATAATTTACAGTTAAAGTGGTATAAATATGAAAGAAACGTCACAATCGGTCCAGTAAAATAGTAGCGTGTAAATGTGATTAATAATGCTAACTGTAGGCACTCATTTTTGAGTTTAATTTGCAATTAAATTTAATACCGTAGTATTCCATCGGGAAAAGCGTTTATCTGTTGTAAAGATATTTCCGTAGTCGCGCTGCAAGTCTGACGGAGGGTGGACGCGTGCGTGGTGGCCTCTCTTAGGCTTGCACGTGGCTCCGCCATTTTGTGAAGCTCTTTTGTGTTTTAACCATAAAACAATCACTTGAGATTATAAACTACTTGACATTGGCAGAATTGCCGCGCTAGACGCTTGCAACCGGCTATTAATTAAGAAAAAAAAAAATAGATATTTCCGGAATTCAGACATTAGAATGTGTAAGTTAAATTGGAAAGAATGTTTAAAATGTTGATACATTGAGTCGATTTAGAAGTCAAAGACGTTCGTTTTAGTGATTTATATCCTCTAAGTTCAACAGACTATTTAGCTTGTTGTCATTTAGGTATGACAGAGATAAAATGAGAATGGCGTTTTAAAAGCGTTAAAAGCAGTCACAATAGCGCCTATTTGGAACATTCGGTTGCTACGTGCAAATGCTATCTGTAGCACGAGTTTACTATGGTTATGTCAACGTATCAAATGCGAACATGTTGATATTAAGTAGTAGGGATTCGCCGTTTCTGGACCAATGTTCCTGGGCCAATCAGAGGCCTCCACGTGTCGATCGTTTTTTGGTGCACGTGAATTAAAAGCGCGAATCAAAGTAATTGGCCCGCTATAAACTTTATATTAAAGTAATCCGCGGGTGATATCAAACCGCGAATCAAAATAATTGGGGCGCTATAAAGTTTATATGAAAGTTATTCGCGGGTGATATCAAATTAATTCCCGATTTCAATCAATGAATTCGCGGGGTAACATTTATAAATGTAGTAGTAGGGATTCGCCGTTTCTGGACCAATGTTCCTGGGCCAATCAGAGGCCTCCACGTGTCGATCGTTTTTTGGTGCACGTGAATTAAAAGCGCGAATCAAAGTAATTGGCCCGCTATAAACTTTATATTAAAGTAATCCGCGGGTGATATCAAACCGCGAATCAAAATAATTGGGGCGCTATAAAGTTTATATGAAAGTTATTCGCGGGTGATATCAAATTAATTCCCGATTTCAATCAATGAATTCGCGGGGTAACATTTATAAATGTAGTAGTAGGGATTCGCCGATTCTGGACTACTTGATGTATGTTATGCGGTTTTTATATCAAATTTATTTGAGGTACACATTCAGGGTGGTCCTCGCGATGTTACCTGCGTGAGATTTAAGGTTTTTTTTTTTCAAAGCGACCAAACACAATGAGGTGATCTATTGTTTAAGGGTATTCTTAAGACCGTCCGTTACAGGCTTCGACAAGAAACCGACTCATCAAAGAGGCTGGGAACTATTGTACATTGATAAGCGTGGTATTTACAACGATTCTTTATAATTATTTCTTAATAGTGTTTCTTGGGCAATAGCGTACACGTTTTAACAAGAAATCGACTTCTTAAGTGTCTCCATAAAATGCATGTTTGTGCAAGTTATTTATTGTTAAATGACCATCTATAAAATGTTGCACTCGCTGATGTTCGAGTAAAGTATTATGCAGATTGCGAATATTGTTATTTTTTAAAAGAAATAGGTTTTTTAGGTATAAAAATTTATTTAAAAAATATAGTTTTCAACATTTCAGATATTAGTAAATCATTATACAAAGCGTCATCATCTGAAAACATTTTAATAAAGTTAGACATCGAGATACCCTTATATCTAAAGTGAATGTATACTAAACAATATAAACCACAAACTGAACTTAAATAGTGTTGTATTACTTTACTATTGTAAATACTTCTTTTCGTATTTCTCTCCAAAAAAGTAGCATGATAACCAGTTGGCTTTCGACCAAAGGAATCAAAATATTCCCCCACGCCGTCAACATTTATAAAAATAGCGACCCAATGAGAACCAGGCTTTGTATCAGGATCCAAATTACTAATCAGATAACATGGTAAATGGACCCGTACTGGTATTCGATTGGCTGCAAAAACATTAAATTCCAGACGTGAATCAACTTTTTTCATACATTTTTGAATATCTTGTGTATTCATTTTACCTATTCTATTCAAAACGAATTAATAACGTTTATTTACTAAACATTTGAAGCTTACATCAGTGATGATAAACGCTAATTAAAAATACATAGTGGTGTTTAGCATTTATATTTATTTTACACTTAACTATTGTAGTCTATAATAACATCACGGTTTTTATTTATTTCAATAACACTGTCAAATTCAGCGTATATCATACAGTTTACAGTTGTTTCAAGAGATTTATCAAATCGAACTTCCAATCGAACACTACCACGTTTTATTATATTCCAATGAGACTGTGCGTTTGCGCATAAATCAGGAGTCATATCAAAAGCCATTAAACAATATCCATTTGCAAAACTTTCTTTCGAGATTGAATTTCCATCATTCAGGAAATGAATACCTGTTCCTGAGAATAAAGTGTGATATGCACTTGTAAATACATTAGTACTAAAAGATGTTTGTAATGTTCTTGATGGTATTTGATGGCCGTCTACATATAAGCTAAATAAATTAACACCGTGATTACTAAAGTTAAAGGGATTTGTATTAAGACTACCATTGAATGCTCCATTATTTACGAACCCAACTACACATCGCTTAGGTACTTGACCCAGAAATATATTGTCTATGGCTTTTCCTTGAATTCCTGCTGGAATTGTTAATACTTTTACTTCTGCACGTGTAATCGGATATTTTGCAGTTGTGGTGGCTAATACTTTTTCATGAGCAAGTAATATTGATGGGTTTATTCTAGCTTTGCGCATTATAAGAGAAGCAGTAGAAATGTGAACGTTGAATTTAGTATCTGACGATGAACACATGAGATTGAAAGTTTCTTTAGTACGTACTAATTTCACACGCAATTCCACACCATTAATTAAAAACTTTTCTTGATTAAATATATCTGCATGTAAATGCCCAATCATTTCAATTGTGTTACTTTCTTTTGCAATGCTTTGTCTTTTCGTAAATCCTTTGTTTGTAGCGTCACATGAATCCATGTTTGACGCTGTATCTTCATACCACAACCCACAAGTAAGATGAGACTCTTTAGCAGCTGGACCATAATTAAGTAAAGTCTCTATATATGCACGATATGCGTAAGTATTATTTGGTGGAGACACAAGTTTTTGGTTCATGTAAATATCTACCTGATTAAAAAGTGAATGCAACCAATTATTTACAGGTGCTACTGCGGTTGCTGCAGCAATGGAGGTTAAATCTTGGTTTAATATTTTAGCTTTTATGTAAAGAAGAGTGTGAGACAAATCGATGTAATCATCACCAGAGCCAGGTACCAAAAATTCAATGGGTCCATCATCACTTAATGATGATATAGGGTTATAGTGAATCCACTGTCCACTTTCAATGCTGGTTTGCGTTGATGGTAGTGCAAAGAGGTCTAGCTCTGATTTGATACATTCACAAGAGTGGTTGTGTAAAAACGACATATTTTATTTTATTTTTGAAAAAATATCGGTAATCTGCTTTTTTCGTATTTTTTGAACACCTCTTCGCTGTGATGCTTTCGATAGAGTGATTAGCTTCTTACTTGGTCTAACAATTTTATATCCTGAACCAGACATGATTGAATCAATTTTTTCATCTGCCTTTCTTTTTAAGTTTGAACTAACAGTTTTCAAACGCGTTTTTATAGATTCATCTAAAGGGCGTGCGCTCACCATATCTGATAAAAGACCCATTCCCGCATTTAATGCTTCTTTACCAACAAATTTAGCACCACTCTGTAAAAGTGGAAACACTGATCTGAATAGTCCACCTAGGAAACTTCCAATACCATGACCACGTTGATGAGGTGCGCCTTTATATATAATGCCGACTCCTGAACCAGCTTGATGAGAATAATATCTTTCATAGGGACAAGTCATCATAATATAGGTTTTTAATCACTTTACTCGTTTAAAATGCAGTTTAATTGATGAAGTTCCAAATTGAAATGGTACCCTTTCACCTATACTTGTTCTTATATCTATTTCTATGATATCAAACTCTCTGCGCATTACAGGTACATAATGAGCCGGGGAAAATGTGTTCATTTTATATGCACCATATGTGTATTTTGAAGGATCTAATGGAATTATTCTTAATAAGAATGCCATGACATCTCCAACTATTTGTGGTTGAATTATGTCAGAATAAATAAAAAGTTGTGATGGCAAACCTAGATACAAATTTACAGGATATTTTCCTATACCACTGCGAATAATATTTGTGTTAGGTTCAAAGCCGAGTTGTAAGCTAAGTCGAGAGGTAAGTTTGAGGCTACTTATACTTTTCTTCAATGCTGTGACCTTTACAAGTTTTGATATTTCATCATATTGAAATTTTACTTTATCTCTGATTAAGCTATTCTCATTGAAAGCACTTAAAAATGTTTCGATGCTATCATAGTTCGTAGCAGGTATATGGGATTTGTAGTCCAATGTGCTCCGCAGATCTTCATTAGATTCGATTGGTACATGTTCCTTTTTCTTAACGTATATGACATTCTCGTGATCTTGAACGTTTAATATTGTGCATGGATAGTGACATTCCACCAGCCCAACCACCCATTCCCCCTCTAGTTTGATTGTTTTAGGTAATTTTGTAAAAAAATTTGATGTTACATTATCAGGAAAATATGACATTGAACTATTACTTAGCAAAGTTATGTAGAAACTATCTTCAATCATATTTTTCTAATGCTGTTGCGCGTATCCAACTATTAAACTTGTCAGGATAACCTTTCCACTTAACAAACAATTCCTTTCTGTTACCTGAATAGCGAGTGCGCAGGATTTTATCAATTTTGTATGCAATGGTGGGGTCATATAATACTTTTTGTAATTCTTTTTCATAAAAAGTTCCTACGATAGGCTCATTTTGCAGGTCTTTCAGGGTATATACTACCTTAGGTTTTCTATTAATTATGGAAGATATTATAAATAGTTCATCACTCCAGTTTGTTTCGTATCCTTTCTGAAAAATATGTTTATATTTAGTAATTCTAACATGATCACCGACACCTAATTTTGGAGATTCCATGATATTATTTCGATTTTTTGGTCTATCATACAAGTTGCACCAGACGGTCATAATATTGCTAGAATTAACATCACATGGACTCATTTTTATGCTTGAATGATAGCTGTGATTATATGAATTAAGTAAATCTTGCAAGATATTCACATATCGATATGTATTTTTATGAGTAAAATAGCGCCACATTTTCATTTTTAGGGTTCTTTGGAACCTTTCTACAATACTGGCCTTTATATCAGGATTGTTCGTAGTGTAGTAGTTAATATTATTACTTTTAAAGTATCCCTTTACGTCTTTTGAAACAAACTCAGTGCCTTTATCTGATTGTATATGTCTAGGAGTAGCTTTTGCTTCAGCAAATATACTTTCGAAGCATGTTTTAATTGTTTCTGAATTCTTTTTCTTCAGTGGCCTTGCAAAAGCATATTTACTGAAGACATCAATAACACACAGAATGTATTTAAAACCATCATTATATTGACAATAAGTTCGCATGTCACTCAAATCAGCTTGCCAAAGTTCATTAAAATTAGACAAAATATATTTATTCCTAGGAAATTTTCTATGCACAGGTTTATGCAATGTGTATGTTTCTTGTGATCGAAGCCAATCTTGTACTTGAATTTTGTTCATTTTACCTTTCATAGATTCAGTAAGTTTGTTAACGCTGCCGTACCCCGCTGGGTGAGCAACATCATAATAAATATCTTCTATGTTCAATAGGGGGTCCATCTTTCCCAATCGATTCTTCTTTTTTCTCTAGCTCTAGACGATACTGGTGTACGTGTTGGAGTCTCCTTTAATTGCTCTATAGTATAGTTTTTAAGGTATTCTTGGGTCTCACGATTACCAATGCATGACAAGGGTACCCCAATATCAATCAAAGTTTTTGCAAATTCTTCCCATGCTAAAGGTTTTGGTCTTTTTAATTTTCTTAATATGTCATTAATTAAATCAACAATATTACTGTTAGGAATAATTTTATTGTTAATAATGATAGTACCTTTATTATCCCATTTGATTTTATCTGGATTTTTTAAAATACAATCTAATAAAAATTGACCCTTTTGCTTGAATGTTTTCGGTATTAATCTTAGCAAATAAGCATGATCGTATACGTGCAACACATCTTCTTCTGAAGAAACCTCTCTTTCTACTGGTTCGGTTTGTGTTTGTACATCAACTTTCTCATGTTTTATTTTATCGACAACATCACTAACTATCGATAATTTTAATGGTAATTTGTTTTGATCACTAAAGTGAAAATATCGCTGAAGTGTTTGATAGTATAAAGACCATTTTTCACGATCATCCAATTTACTACTAATAATTTTATCCATTTCCTTATCCAACCGTGAAAGGGTATCATCACTAGAAGTCTCCCTTTTTTTCAGATTTTCTATTACACTTGGATCAACAAGTATCATTTTCTTTGTATTCTCCATTTTACTTGGTTATTGTATTTATTAATGTAGAAAGAACTGCACCTAATATGATAGGCAGAAACGCACCACCCTTCTGAACTATTAAACGCCTCCTAGTTTTGTTTTTGCTTTTGGTTATTAACTTTCTAAGAACGTTCTTGTGTTTCTTCAGTATAGATTTATCTTTATCTTTTAACGGTACTTTACCCTTTAAAACGTTGAATATACACTCACTTATGCAGTTTATTTCGTCTTCTCCACAAATTTTTAATAATGCGTCTCGATATTTGGGTTTGAGATTGAGTAGTGCTTTTAATAGTCCATGATGCGTCTTTACTCTTCCAATCATTATTTTATACTGTTCTTTTATGATTGATTTCTATTTGATATCACTTGAGAAAAAACAGTTCAGTTTACATATACTGATAACAGATTCCTTGGTCTCCTTTATATCAATTTTATTTTCAAATGTTTTCAAAATGCATTCACAAATATATTTTATTTCTTCGTCGCTACAAACCTCTAACAATGCTTCGCGGTATTCTGATTTTATCGTATTTAATGCTTTTAGGAAATTGTGATTAGTTGTTTCCTGTTCTGACATTATTTAGAACTGAATGAAATATGTCGATTAACATCATATTTATACCCCTTCTTTGGAATATAAACTGTACAGTAGTTATCAAATGGAAATATTTTAGTTTTAAAACGATACATATCATCAGTATTTTGTTTGAGATCGATCATCATATACCCGTGAGCTTCCGTAGTTGAATCTTTATATGCCTCTTCAACAAATTTTGAATTGTCAGGATTAACTTGACGAGCTAAATATCGTATTTGTGTTCTATCTCTCGGGTTTTTAAAATAAATTATGTAACTAGAATTCAAAGAAATATCTCGTTGACCTTTACCTTGATGGAATAAGTTTTGAGTAATATAAAATACACTCAGATTCCTGTGATGACTCCCTTTAGTAAAAATATCAACAATACGACCATCTGATTCTCTCATAAGATCATCAATTATAATAAGTCTAGGTTTCTTTCCATCAATCATATTCAAATCTGGAACACCTTGATTATAATTAACTTTTTCTAGATTATAAAGTGGTTGCATTTCATCATAACACCATATTATTTCATGAAATTCTACGTCACATATTTCTTTGCAATGGTTTAGAAAATTTGTTACAAATTTAGTTTTACCACAACCACTTGGTCCAGCTACAATAGTTGTGAAAGGATGGCAAAAATGAATCATAGTAAAATAATTTACTGTGTGTTGGTTTGAAGACGAATAAGTTTTGAATGATTCATTTTAAACAAAGTTCTTACTTTTAAATAAAACAGGTGAAAGAATAATGAAAATAAAAAGAAATTGATAATAATTAATGAATTGTTTATTTTACAAATTAAATTACATTAATATCTACAAAGAACTACTTCTACATTTATTTCAATAATAATGCTAGATATTAAAAAACATGCATTTGAACTATTACATTATTATATACACAAGTAAACTAAAAATATACTATACATCTTAAAATAATAATGGATAGCTATTATATTCTAGAAGAAATTTTAAAAAGACACATAAATACATCGAATAGCAAATGACATACACTTCTATAATGGTACAGAAACTAATAATACCATTGTTTGTTCTGTGTGTTTATTTTGTATCAGCGTTTTCAATCGATTGATTCCGCGATAGGTGATGTTTTTACTATCCTATAATGACCCCACGCAAGAGTATCAGTAGAATTGTCTAATAAATATCGTTTTGTATCGCTGTGTGAGAGTGATATTTTAGTAATTTTTTGAGTAAATATTATGTGTTTTATTGATTTGAATCGTAACATTTCACAGCGTTGAATATTCTTTTCAAATAAACATTTTTTATAATCATCGAGACAAAACTTTTTAGTAACACATTTATTAACGCCTTTTGCTTTAGCAATAATGTTATTATCTTGAACGTCTATTGCGTACATTTTTGATCGAAGACCTACAAACTCTTTAAAAATTTGACCGTTGTTTTCATCTTTGAAAAAACCTAATCGCTTTTTGTTTAATAATGGTAAACCATATTCGTTGTTAAGGGGATAATCCGATGTATCAAAATACAAGTTAAGATCTGATTTTATGTCGTGATAAAAGTTTTCTGTAAAAATTTGATACACTAAACTGTCAGTATCTGTGTAAAGCAGTTTAAGGTTTTCACGATATTTCGTTTTCATAAAATCATAATGAAATTGATACATTAATGTTTTTGATAAATCTAAAATACAAAAACCCAGGTAAATTGGTTTGTTGTATAAGACTTTTGTTTTATTTAACTGTACTGCAACTAAATTCTCAGAGAATATTGATAAACTGTGGAATTCGGGTCTAGCTATTAAAGATTGAACCCCTTGAGTTTTACCGCGATTTTGCCAGTGATTCAATAATTTAACGTCAACTCGCTTAGTTACATTTTCCATCGTTTTACCAAATACCGAATTATTCATCAGTTTATAAAAATCTTTATCAAAATCAGAAGATGCTAACGAACGCATGCGAGTGTTAAGATCAATATAACTTTTTAACCACGCTGATTGTTCGAATTTCAATATTCTATGGATTTTAAGCAAGCGTAATCCCTTTCTTAAGCACTGTTTTAGATTTCTATAATGAATGACGTAGTTTGTTTTTTTGTTTAAATTAGGAATCAATTTTTTTTCTTTTGTGTTACCTAAACAGACATTTTCCGGACAGAATGGGAAGTCAGAGTGATCGTCATGTAAATCGTTTGGGTATTCTAAATCAACTTCCAAAATAAAACCGTGTTCAGCATCGTCCGAAACATTGTAATCTGTATTTACATCGACCCATTCAAATTTGCCAGTAGGAAGGCTTTGAGACATAGCCCAACCGTAAAGATTATTTGCATCCAGGTACATGAGAAATGAAGAAGGAGAGTTTCGATCGTATTCTGGCATAAATTTATTATTAGCTTTTGCATATCTATTACTGCATTGTGATATACCACCCCGGATATTATTTGCGATGAAAGCAATTTTATCAATGTCAGTTAAAAGTTGTAATTCAATTTTAGTGATAATTAACATGGCATCCCAACTTAATCCTGGTGCTGTGTAATAGTGAGAAGGATCTAATCCATATGTTGTAAGACACACGTTTCTAAAATTTTCAAACACATCAGTTAATAATAAAACGTCTGTTTTTAAGTATAAATCGGAATAATCACCCATGTTCTGACAACCAAAATGATTCCACACATCAATAGCATGTTGGTAATCGTTTTCTGATATGTGATTATCTGTCAGAGAACTATAAAATTTATCGCGAGGGGGAAGTGAAGTTAGTTTTAACGATTCAAATGATGTCATAAATTCATATGGATAGACACCTTTACGTATTAATCTTTTAAAGTCTTCTTCGTTTGGGAAAATTAATTTCAACTCATTGAATTGTTGGGATGTTAGATTTTTAGCTAATTTGTCAAGGCTACTAGACATAAATTTAAATGAATCAAGAAACCTCAACGTCATTGAATGGTTATTAATGTGCAATTTTTTCGAAAAAGAAATATATTTCTCTTTGTTCTCAGGGATAACTTCTATGTCACCATCTTCAAAACTTAGTCCATGCACTATAAAATGAGCATCATAGTTGCTTAAGTTGTGGAAAAATATTGGTATGAAATTAGGTGTTTTGTATTTTTCACAACACGAAGGATGAGCAATCCCTTCATATAAACCAGTATGCCAATTATATGAAATAGTAGAATTACCATTTAAATTTTTTGTACAAATAAAACAAACAGTACTTTGGGCGATGTTAGCATTATTTGCTTTTGTTAAAGGTAATGGGGGTTTAACAAAAGCATTTTTTTTGCAAATGATTTCTAAGTCATTTTTAATTAATTTCATGAAGGTTTGTTCACAATCTTTACCTGTATAAGTTCTGTACGTTGATAGGGAATCATTATAAGAACACTTGATATAGTACCCAAAACTGTACATTTCATGTTTTTGAACATTAGTAGTTGAAGATTTATTTGGATTGTCAGAACAAGTTTGAATTGGGTTTAAAAATGCTTCGAAATCGGCATATACAACAAACGGTAGTCGTAATTTACGTTCATAATTATTGAAAGAAATTTGGCTGGAGGGGGTCAATTCATTAAACCAATTTTTCTTTGTATCTTGTGGAGAAGGTAAATTTGTGCACACATGGAAACAATCATTTTCCTGATGCTTCACTAATTTATTAAGTGATGTAAAATGTAATAAACAGCCATCACAAATATGGAGTGCATGTTCTGATGACGTTAATTGGTTAGATACCAATCGAGATAAATTTTTGATATAACAATAATGTCCTCTGTTACCTTCGGTAATGTATAATAAATTTAAATGCTTAGTTTTCCTACATTTCGTAAAGTGTAACGGACCCACAACGCTGTGTTTTTTACTTTCGGAATTATAATCTAGACCAAAAACATTAACACTTACATCATTCAGTTTTTCAAATTTATAAACATCATTTATTTTGATTGGGAAAGGAAGATTTCCAAATTTCAATTTATTTTTATGAATCGCGTAAGAATTTACCCTGTTAGTATGTTTATTATCTTTTGTTTCATATAATCCGGATAATACAGCCCAACGAAAGCATTCATGATCCTTATTTTGTACATTAATCACGGCTTTTTTATTTTTTATGTCTACTGGCAAGTCGATGTATGAAGAACCACATAATGGGTTAAATTTGTTGATGTTCAAATCTACATGATTTATTTTAACTAAACTCCATCCACTATCTTTCCTCTCAAAATTTGATAATTTGTTTAAAATTTCGTTACTAAGCAATGAAAAAATAATATTTTTATCATCACCAGTAGAAACAACATAATTACTTATTTGAAAATCAAACGTGTTATTTAGCTGTTTTGTCTCTTGAGTGAAATTCGCATTAAGAATCAAATTAACTTTAATTACAACTTGATCAATAATTGAACGTTCTAATAATTTAAAAATTCGGTCTTTAACGTTTTGTAAAAACAGTTCAGGTGTTTCGAATGATTGGACACTATCAGGTAATATTCTATAAGTAACAACTCTATTTCCGAATACACTTTCAATTAACTGTACGTTAGAAAATTCCCTATCAGACGTTAAAACATTGTTTTTGTGTTTGTTGCTCTTTAAATGGTTTACAAAATATTTCCTTGACACACGCACATGACACACAGAACATTCAATTTTATCATTATTTTCTGTACTTACATTAGTCTCAGACGCTTGCAGTGGTGTAGTTGCATCGTAATACGAAGTCGAAGGACCATATTTCTTTGTCGGTGGGCGCTCTTCTATCTCCGAAGTCGTTGTACGTCTCTTTAATCCTCCTCCATCTTGCGAAGATCTGTAAAATAAAAATAATCATGAGTATATTATGATTTCATTGTACAGTTAAATCATGAAAATTATATGGTTTAGATACTAACTGAACTCTTTTTGACACCCTAAGCAATACGCCTGCATTATGAAAACTCCATCTATTTCATCCGATGTAGAATCATTTTTAGTTTCCATATTACTATGTCCATTACATGGTGTAAAATATGGTACTATATCTGGGTCTTTTATCATGGAGATAGGTAACACGTTTTCTATGTACCACATTCTTATTGAACGGTGCATTTTATTTATAATTAAAGATTTGCTTAACGTTGCAATCTCATGTGGAGTTAATCTATTACTTTTATGAATCGAAAACATTTTTGGATAAATTGTGATACAAGTACAAGAGTCACAGGATCAATGAGTTCAATGACAGAGAACCCTCTGTTTAAATACTTAAAAGTTCCCCAACCACTTCCTTTAGAAAGGTTTTGGGGTGTTATAAAACAAAAAAAGTATAGCAGGTACTTGAAATACACGTTACAACAGGATCAAACAATATATTATGTCTTTCACCCTGAACTCAAAAAACTCAAGAACACGTTAATACAAGCTAAAAAATAATACTCACGTGTTGTACTGATGTTGACTTAGATTTTCACATACGTCGTACAGTTGCATGTCATCGTTGTTCTCTCTTTCAACATCTTCACAAAGCTGGTCGAGTTCAAGATCGTAGTCATCACAGTTCAAAATGTCCATGGTGATGTTTTGTTTATGATAATACACAATAATTATAAGAACTTAATATTAAACCTAAACAAACACTTCAGTTACTATTTCATATCACTTCAGTTACTATTTCGTATCACTCCAGTCACTATTTCGTATCACTTCAGTCACTATATTTCTTATTAGTCTTGTCATTATCTATAAAATAATTAGAACAATCCTGCTTGGATGCTAATAATTTAGTAATATTAAATATTACATCGCGAGCACTTTGTAGATGTTTATCCTCTTCGCAATCTGCATAATATTTTACTCTAACATCAGCGAGTTTCCATTGCTCCGATGGTGCAACGTTTTTTATTTTATTTAAATCATATACTTCAATTTTAATGAGGTGAGATGCATCTGCTCCTTCATCATTGTTGGATGTTATATACGCCACTCCTCCGGAAGAGCTTCGAGCCACACTGGACGACTTCTTTTTTATCTTCAATTTCTTTTTTTGCTTCTCAAAAAATCGGTCTATGTCGTTGGCAGATCTCTTCCTAGCAATTGCTTGCTTGCCTTTGACACCAAGCGTTCCCTCCTCCTCACTAGCTTCATCAGGAGTTGCGTAATAGTACGGTTTGAAAGTATTTTCCGAAAACTGAAACAATACATTAAGCAATAAATTAAATATTCTTAGATATTTCACTAAGCACTACCTAGCCTTAACCAATGTACTAAGGGTACTAGACATACATACATATTCTCACAACGGTAATCCCTTTCAGGGTGGTCAGAAACATTGTTGCAACTACCAAGAACAAATCATCAATAACTGACCAATAATATTCAAAACAAGTAATACAGTGAAAACACAATTAAAGACACAAAACACAGAACACACAATAGAAAAGAAATAAGACAAGTGAATTAAATAAAAATACTTACATCCATTTTTTATTCTGGCTCACTCACACTGCACAAGATAACTTTACTATAACTTTGAAGAACTACTGTTGTCAACAGAACTGCGTAGAGAACACTGATGCATCTGTTTGGAACGAAGTCCGCTTTTATAGATCGAAGACAATGGACCACCCAATAGAAAAAAAGACGCGCGGTAACCAAAACAGCAAAAACCTGCACCAACATGTTTAAAAGAGAACCTGTACAAACATGCATCTTGCACATTTAAAGAAATAATATTTCATTTAAATAAAGGGCACAACAAAAGAGCGGTATCTGTTTTCATGAAGAAAAAAAAAAAGGTTGGGCAACGCATTAAATATGACGTACCTATTTTAACAGATAACAATAGACAGGTAATTCACCCATTGTTTGCATATTGAGAAAGAAACGGCTCCTAATGTAGGCTAAAGGAAAAAGCATGTTTGTGCAAGCTCAAGCGGCGTTATTAAAAGAAATACAGAACTTTCGGACAGCCTTCGACCACCTCCTTTTTCTTAGTAGTTTCCAACTTCAATAACAATAAAGGGACGGTCTTAAAATATCATTAAAACACGTATTAATTTAATATAACCCACGGATAAACTTTATTATACCTGAATTAATTTAATTGAAACCGCGATCAAATGTGATCTACTTAATTCAACGTTCACATTTCTACTGCTTCTCTTATAATGCGCAAAGCTAGAATAAACCCATCAATATTACTTGCTCATGAAAAAGTATTAGCCACCACAACTGCAAAATATCCGATTACACGTGCAGAAGTAAAAGTATTAACAATTCCAGCAGGAATTCAAGGAAAAGCCATAGACAATATATTTCTGGGTCAAGTACCTAAGCGATGTGTAGTTGGGTTCGTAAATAATGGAGCATTCAATGGTAGTCTTAATACAAATCCCTTTAACTTTAGTAATCACGGTGTTAATTTATTTAGCTTATATGTAGACGGCCATCAAATACCATCAAGAACATTACAAACATCTTTTAGTACTAATGTATTTACAAGTGCATATCACACTTTATTCTCAGGAACAGGTATTCATTTCCTGAATGATGGAAATTCAATCTCGAAAGAAAGTTTTGCAAATGGATATTGTTTAATGGCTTTTGATATGACTCCTGATTTATGCGCAAACGCACAGTCTCATTGGAATATAATAAAACGTGGTAGTGTTCGATTGGAAGTTCGATTTGATAAATCTCTTGAAACAACTGTAAACTGTATGATATACGCTGAATTTGACAGTGTTATTGAAATAAATAAAAACCGTGATGTTATTATAGACTACAATAGTTAAGTGTAAAATAAATATAAATGCTAAACACCACTATGTATTTTTAATTAGCGTTTATCATCACTGATGTAAGCTTCAAATGTTTAGTAAATAAACGTTATTAATTCGTTTTGAATAGAATAGGTAAAATGAATACACAAGATATTCAAAAATGTATGAAAAAAGTTGATTCACGTCTGGAATTTAATGTTTTTGCAGCCAATCGAATACCAGTACGGGTCCATTTACCATGTTATCTGATTAGTAATTTGGATCCTGATACAAAGCCTGGTTCTCATTGGGTCGCTATTTTTATAAATGTTGACGGCGTGGGGGAATATTTTGATTCCTTTGGTCGAAAGCCAACTGGTTATCATGCTACTTTTTTGGAGAGAAATACGAAAAGAAGTATTTACAATAGTAAAGTAATACAACACTATTTAAGTTCAGTTTGTGGTTTATATTGTTTAGTATACATTCACTTTAGATATAAGGGTATCTCGATGTCTAACTTTATTAAAATGTTTTCAGATGATGACGCTTTGTATAATGATTTACTAATATCTGAAATGTTGAAAACTATATTTTTTAAATAAATTTTTATACCTAAAAAACCTATTTCTTTTAAAAAATAACAATATTCGCAATCTGCATAATACTTTACTCGAACATCAGCGAGTGCAACATTTTATAGATGGTCATTTAACAATAAATAACTTGCACAAACATGCATTTTATGGAGACACTTAAGAAGTCGATTTCTTGTTAAAACGTGTACGCTATTGCCCAAGAAACACTATTAAGAAATAATTATAAAGAATCGTTGTAAATACCACGCTTATCAATGTACAATAGTTCCCAGCCTCTTTGATGAGTCGGTTTCTTGTCGAAGCCTGTAACGGACGGTCTTAAGAATACCCTTAAACAATAGATCACCTCATTGTGTTTGGTCGCTTTGAAAAAAAAAAACCTTAAATCTCACGCAGGTAACATCGCGAGGACCACCCTGAATGTGTACCTCAAATAAATTTGATATAAAAACCGCATAACATACATCAAGTAGTCCAGAATCGGCGAATCCCTACTACTACATTTATAAATGTTACCCCGCGAATTCATTGATTGAAATCGGGAATTAATTTGATATCACCCGCGAATAACTTTCATATAAACTTTATAGCGCCCCAATTATTTTGATTCGCGGTTTGATATCACCCGCGGATTACTTTAATATAAAGTTTATAGCGGGCCAATTACTTTGATTCGCGCTTTTAATTCACGTGCACCAAAAAACGATCGACACGTGGAGGCCTCTGATTGGCCCAGGAACATTGGTCCAGAAACGGCGAATCCCTACTACTACATTTATAAATGTTACCCCGCGAATTCATTGATTGAAATCGGGAATTAATTTGATATCACCCGCGAATAACTTTCATATAAACTTTATAGCGCCCCAATTATTTTGATTCGCGGTTTGATATCACCCGCGGATTACTTTAATATAAAGTTTATAGCGGGCCAATTACTTTGATTCGCGCTTTTAATTCACGTGCACCAAAAAACGATCGACACGTGGAGGCCTCTGATTGGCCCAGGAACATTGGTCCAGAAACGGCGAATCCCTACTACTATATTATGACAATTTGAACATCATCTGAAAATAAAATCCTCATATAACAGCCCATTCAATTGTTTTGATGCATTTCATACAATACAAACCTTATGGACCGGGTGCCCAGAACCATTTTTGGACCATTTTCTTTGACTATTTATATGTGGACTGGTTACGCGTGTAATTCTACTAACAAACATTTCTGCCACTTTTTGCGGGGGGCGAGGTAACATGAAATCCGCAACTTTGGATTTTATTCCCCATTACTTTAGATTCTAATTTTGAATGTTAAAAATCATGAAAAGTAGTCTCGTGTGAACCCCAAACGTTCTAAGTTCGAAGTTATAGGCTGTCTCTTTTATTGATAAGGTGTAAAATTTAGTGTAAATGCACAATATCAATTGTGCTTATGTATATACCGTGGCAGAAGGGAAATGCTACCGCAAGGCTAGTCCTTATAATAATTAGTCAAAGACCATTTTTGTTGATCAAATTTGCATTTAAATGTTAATACGCATCAATACAAGCCCCATACGATGGCATGAAAATCACTGGCGCTGGACATCAGGTTTTTGTTTTGACAATTTTCGTAGTAACCAATTTATCTGAAAACGCCCTGTGCACGGGGCTCCTATCTGAAACTTCTCAGATACTTTTTCGGTAATCTCTCATGACCCCCTAGCCCCTCAGCTATTAAATTTACTCCCTGAATATGACAGAGTTCAAACCTTCTGGGCAGTGGTCCATTATGCTTGTACATTAGTCGAATGATCGATAACCTTGAACATAATCGATATATCGAATAGTCATAAAGTCGAAGAGTTTATTGAATATCAAATCGATACATTATTCAAGAACGTAGGCGTCAAACTGACACAAGTTTGGAAACAGTTCCATTGAATAATACAATGAGATGCTCCCGTTTTTAGGGTTACGTGGCCCGAAGAAGCAATTGGTTCACTTTTCCGTTTCAATCGATCAAATCAGCCCACATCAACCCTGGGCACAGGTCTCCTTTTCATTGTGCCTCTCCTCACGGTCCTGTGCCAATCTGTGTCTGATCCGACTTTTCCGAAAAATCATATTTAATTTATTTGCATGCTTACAGCAGTACAGGGTGTTAACTTAATTGATTTACATTCTTTAGATTATACCATCAAACTGAACAACATTTACTACAGACCGAAATTAAAATCGCGTAATAAAAAAAGGCTGTATGTCGTCGCTATCGGGTACATTTGAGCATGTGACGTCACCAATTTGGTTAGTGTATGAATCTCTAGGCCGTCCCCTTCCAAAATTTCCACTTACGCTTGCCATATTTTCACTCTTCAGTCTTCTCTCATCCAGTCTATCCATTAGACCACCATCTGAACATATCTTTCTATCTATCTTTGCCACTAAATCCTCTTTCAGACCACAATGTTTTCTAATTAAACGATAATAAAAAAATTAAAAAAATGTGCTTTAAACCGTTTTTTTTTTGCTGCTCTGTGCTTATAATTTTGGGTGTAAAATAAATTATATTTGAATGATTAACTATTATTTAAGTAGGATAAGTACTTATCCAAGTTAACATTTATTTTAAATGTCAGAGGTCTTCCCAAATCCTCTTAAAATTCGCATTTAACAAACTTTTTCTCAACATAAAGGTCACAATTAACAGAATTATAAAAGTTAACGCACTATCTTTTAAAAAAAGCAAAATTAATTCTTTAAACGATTGTTATAGAGTATACGAAACCCTCAACGCGCTAATCTGACTCGCACTTAACCAATCTTTTCTTAACAAAGGTCACCCAAAGTTGAATAAACCATAAATAAGTTACAAAAAAAGCAATAGGTCCTCTCAATATTACCCATCAAAACGTAATACGTTTATTCTTTGCTAAAATACTTCTAATAATGTAAAATTTGAGTGGTTTTCTGTCTGTCACTCAATTTGATAAAAAATTTCAGCTTTTGGCACAAAAAGCAATTTGTGGGCATTATTAGTTTAGTGAAACGAAATGACATTTAATTTGTCAAAATCAAAATGGGTTTTAGATAGTGATGAATGTACACTTAAATTGGGACTTACATAGATAAGGGGTGAGTGTGTTTACGCTATTCGATACGATATCGTATCGGAGTCCGATACGATACGACGTATTAATGAATTAACGCAAAACTAGAAAGTAGTTTGTTTAGAATCGAGAGCAGAATCGAATTATCATGGTTTCAACATTGGTAATTATTTTCAAAATATTAAATAATTTGTTAGTTAAAATTTACTGAACTCGATCTCAATCCACCGCTCCGGCACACTCACCCTACTTACTGCCAAAACAAGATTCTTAAAATATATCCATGAGCACGTTAGCGCTTTTATTCATTGCTGAAATGATAAAAACCATTCTTGCCTCAAAACTTAAAATGCGAATAACTTTAAATGTTAACTATCAAAATAATGAAATCATTGTTTCAACCTAACTATGAGGTTTTGCGCTTATTCATTAACACGTTGTATAACATGCACATAACATTGCGAAAATTTTTAGTTTCAATATTCTGGGCACCTTGGGAGAATCCCAAGTTTAACAGTCGAATAGTTAATTTTCGGTCACTTCAAAAAGGTCAGACAGAAACAAATAGGTTAAGATAATGACCAAAATGTCCTATATTAATGGAATAATATAAGCCAATCTAGGTCCTAATGGTTTGTTCTTTGTCACTGTCTTTAGAGGATTAGTAATGGTTATAGAAGAAAATTGTCTGCGTTATTGGCTAATGTTATCGAATTATCGCTAATTATTCACATTTGTTCTACGTAGAACCACATGAGTAAATACATCACAGAGAGAAAGATTTAAACAATTTATTTATTTATTTATATTTATCAGACATGCCAACCGTACAAAAGTATAACAGCATATAAATAAATGAAGAGGACAATATCCTAACTAATGTACTACTAATAGGCATGTGACAGCACTCATATTGACAATGTTGTCAGTATCAAAACATGGATATTAATTTAGGTAGAAACATTCTAGAAGAACATTTCCAAACAAAAGAAGATTAAAAAAGGTGAACAAAAATTTATTTAAGAAGTAACTAATTGGTACATCGTTTGGTAATGATCCTAAACAATAGCGCTAATGGACAATCTTTGGGAGACACTGGGAGACACTGGGCGAGCGCGGTTTATACAGAAGAGACGTGTGGCGGAGGTAAATAGTCAAAGTAACACAATTATAAACCTTATAGTACGTAGCATAGCGTCGTTTGGAGAGTTACGACCGCACCTCCATGCGACGTCACCTGAAAGCGCGGCAAAAAAATGCAAAAACGACGCTATGCTAGGTACTATTAGGTTTATATTATGTAACCTAAATGATCCGCCACCGCCATACGTCTCTTCTGTATAAACCGTGGCTAAGCTTGTCAACTAGCGCGATTGATTGAAGCTTTATCTCTGTGGGGTATTTATTCATGACCATGTGGTAAAACTAAGTGAATTATACTTAGGGTTGTCTATTGTCTTTTTATATCATAGATATTTGTATAACGCATAATAGCCATTCTGTAATGATGTTGTATGATGCAGTACATTAAATTCTTTCTTTCTCATATATTAGTGGCACAAAAAAGAAAGATAGAAGACTGCCTCAGTGGTTAATGGTTAAGAGCATTGGGCTCTTGACACGGAGGAGGTGGGTTCGATTCCCATGGGGGACACCTAGTGATATGTCACTTTGTGCGTTTTTCCCCAGTTGGTTAGGACATTGCAGGTTGATTCACCTGATTGTCCGAAACGAAAGATGATTTCGTGCTTCGGATGGCACGTTAAGAGAAGTTTATTCCGAATGCGTAAATGCGCGCTGCATACAAACGAAGTCTGGTGATATTTTCAATACTAACATACAATATAGAAACAAATCTCCATGCTTGTATCTTGTTCGATTTTGTTTAAAATATACAGTTTCAATAATAGGATTATTTTAAGTTTTGTATGGAAATCTTTGAGGCACTGTAACTTTGAAACTATAAATTTTAACGAAAATCTGACAAGATACAAGCATAGAGATTAGTTACTAGATTGTTTATGAGAAATTTCATTAGCTTTAATCAGTTAGTATTGAAAATATCACCAGACTTCGTTTGTATGGAGCGCGCTCCGAATTATATTCCCTTAAGCCGTTGATCCCGGGTACTATCTCTGGTGGTGGTAGTCGTTACATAAAAACCACGTCAGAGGTCGTAAGGAGGTCTGAAAAAAACTCTGACAACAGGGCTTGCTGCCCACACGATAAGAAGAATAGAAAGATACAGAAGGTCGGCTCCAAGCAACTAGCAAAACATATATTATATGGGATTCAGAATGAATAGATAATAGTACTGTAGCCCCGGGACTTTATAATTACCAAAAAGGTTACCGATTGCCGTTTTGATATTGTTGTAAGGTACGACATTACTAATATAAAAACCCACGTTTTAAAGATCGCAAAAAACCGATGTAAAAAAATTTTTCTTAAATTTTTTAATTTCGAGGTTACCGTTTTTTTTCTATACCGTCATGTTCTTCACCTTAGTTCAATACCCATACGTAATTGTAAGACTGTCTAAAGTTGCAGTAAAAACAGTTAGTAACCTCGGAACAATACAGGGTGTAAACTTAAATGCGTTACATACAGGGTGTAAGTGACAGCCTAGCAAATACTGAAACGGTGAACTCAGACCATCATACTGAACAACTTTCACTATGGAGCCTACCTCAAAAACGCCATAAAATATCAGCTGCCCCATACAAAACTGTTGCACCTACCCGACTCAAATGAATGGGACAGCAGATTTTTTTTCGCGTTGCGTTTCCTGAGGTGGCTCCATAGTGAAAGTTGTTCAGTTTGATGGTCTGAGTTCAACGTTTCAGTATTTGCTAGGCTCTCACTTACACCCTGTATAAGAGGGGTGTAAGACCGACCATTGAACTGAACACCTTTAACTATGGAACTGACATTAAAATAGCGAAAAAAAAAATTGTTGTTCCATACACTTGGGCCGAGTAGCCGTTGACGTTTTCTATGGAAAAGCTGATTTAATTTTTCGCGATGTCGATATTGGTCCTATAAAAGTTGCTCAGTTTGATGGTTAGAAGCACGCCCTATATGTAAACTCATTTAAATTTCCACCCTGTATACCTATCACCGGCAATAAGCATTTCGTGACCACAACAGGCATGTCTTTACCATTGAGTTGTGGGTGTTGTGTGGGACAAGCGATGAGCGTACGTGGTATTATAATGTCTAAATTATGTCCTTCAACACTCCATTCAACGGGCTCGAAACGAAAAGAATACAATGACGTATGAACACGTTCGATGACGTTTGAGACAAAAAAATAGGGCTGCTAATGAATGAGCAGTGATCGATCAACATTAAAAGCAGTGCTCTGCCACACTCAGGACACTTCATCAATCAATCAAATCAGCCCACATCAACCCACTGCTGGACAATAATCACTTTTATTCTTTGACTATTTATATGTGGACTGGTTACGCGTGTAATTCTACTAACAAACATTTCTGACACTTTTTGCGGGGGGCGAGGTAACATCAAATCCGCAACTTTGGATTTTATTCCCCATAACTTTAGATTCTAATTCTGAATGTTAAAAATCATGAAAAGTAGTCTCGTGTGAACCCCAAACGTTCTAAGTTAGAAGTTATTATTTCGCAATTATAGGCTGTCTCGTTTAGTGATGAGGTGTAAAATTGAATGTAAATGCACAAGATCAATTGTGCTTATTCCGTGGCAGAGGGGAAATGCTACCGCAAGGCTAGTCCTTATAATAATCAAAGAAAATAAAGGATCTATTGATGGCATTCCTCACGGTTCCGTGTTAATTGAATCCGAACACTAATAAATATAAAAATGTAATTGGTTCGAATTAACATGTTTTACTGAGTGAGTGAGAGAGGATTACACTATACTGCTTATACTGTCGGTAACCGAGGGGGTGAGGTTGAAACTGGTAGGGGCAAGGAGTGTCCGTAATTCGCGTAAAAATTTATTAATTAAAAAATTCATACTTTAGGTTTGTTGTGAATCTAGCAACAGAAAACAACCAAAGATTGTGCAATTAAAAATAGCAACAAAGTACTTGTCTACAATCGATTGTACCATATATGGATTATGTCATATTGGCCGGGGAGATGTGGTACTTCAAGAACGCTGCATCTTATAACTTAAACACCAAACGTCCATCTTTCTTCATAATGCGCCCAAGGAACACTCAAAAGCAATCAATGTAAGAAGTTAAGGGTGGAGTGGACCTTCCGTAATGGATAGAACATTAGGGACCCCTAAGTGACCCTTCAAGCTTTATCTTGAGACTGAAAATGTATTGTTTCTGGGTATAATTATGATGCAGACTGTTTTAAAAATGTACAGGATTTGTTTTACGTAAAATATTATTTGAGGCTTACTGGCAGACTTAAGAAGGTCGGATTTTCGGTGAAGAAAAACATCGAAACTAAACCATTGAGGCATGATGTACTACGTAATAGACTTGACACTGGACATGACAAAGTTGTCCCATTCAATGTGGCGATATCACCGCACCTCACGTAGTAAATAGCTATCCATATCTCTGTTGTTATTACTCTTTTATTTATAAGTTTGTAGTTTTTTTTCGTATTGTATAATCATCTCTAAGTTCTGAATAGAAATGACAAAAGTGTTCCATTCAATGTGGCGATATCACCACACCTCACTCAGTAAATCGCTATCGAAATCTCTCTTGTATAATTACACTTTTATTATTAAGTTCTGTAGGCAAGCCTGCCTCTCTTTTTTAATCTCTCTATAGTCTCGGGTATGCTGGAAGAAATATTTTTAGAGATAAGCTCGCCCTTTGTAACTGTTTATTACGCTGTTTTAACCTGTATTTCCGCGTATACAAGGTGTTACAAAAATACAAATAAACATTTAAGGGGGTGGTTTAGACCATCAAACTAAACAACTTTCACTATGGGACCAATATCAAAATCGCGAAAAAAATACTAGTGTTCCATACTAAACTACAAATCTACTCAATCTAAATGTATGTGACGGGTGATTTTTTTTTCGCAATTTCGATGTTGGTCCCATAGTGAAAGTTGTTCAGTTGGATAGTATAAACAGCCGTCTTAAAAGTTTAAACAGGATATAATTCGGAGCGCGCTCTATATAAACGTACTATGGTGATATTTTCAATACTAACCAATTAAACTCAATTAAATTTTTCAGAATCAATCTAAAAACAAATTTCTATGCTTGTATAGAGTCGGATTTTCGTTAAGATGTATAGTTTAAAAGTTACAGTGCCTCAAAGATTTTCATACAAATCTTAAATTAATCCTAGCATTGAAACTGTATATTTTAACGAAAATCTGACTCCATACAAGCATAGATATTTGTTTCAAGATTGTTTCAGCAAAATTTCATTGACTTTCATTGTTTAGTATTGAAAATATCACCATAGTACGTTTGTATGGAGCGCAATCGGAATTATATCCCCTTAAATGTTTGTTTTTACTTTTGTAACATCTTGTATTAAAGTGTTCTGATAAAATAAAATAAACTCTATTAGCATCGAAAACTTACACAATAGCCCTTCAACTGGGCTATAGTGATATTTATTCATGAGACTGCGATGGCGAGTAGACTACCGGTAAAGTGCTGAAATGCTTGTACAAAAACGCCACTATGTCTATTACTGGACCTAGATAGATCTAAAAAATCCCCTAATGCATGATAATTAGTACTAATTACCTTTAAACAAGACTGAATAAATAATAAATATTGAAAATTAGCAATTACTACATAAATTAATCAATTTACCCAAAAACTTGCTTCGTAAAATATTCGCCAAGTTTTATAAAAGTACCTGTAACAAAAAACAATATTAATTATAAAATGCACTATAAATTACTATTAAACGAATTTAAAGATTAATAACAGAACAGCTACTAAAAAATCTAAAAAGAACAATGAAAACTGTATTTAAAAAACTAATCTCAAGAAATCTAATCAAAACTAGTATTATACTCCACGCCTTCGACCTCTATAGGAGGTTAGGCCACGCCTTCATATAAAAAACCTTTTAGGTTGTAAGTCAAAAGCGATAAGATTTTAAATTGGTAAAGGTGGGGCTGATTGGTATAGTGTAGCATGGCATGGACATGCTATTATACTATCTGAGATAGTATAGAATAGATATTCCCTTCCTATCTTTAGTGAGGTCTTTATCCCGCAGTGAGATAACAAGGACTACTTTACACACACTTTTTAAGGACAATTAAAATATTAAGTTCATCTTGTGTGTAACTTGAAAAAAATACCACATAAACAACGAATTTTACGCAGCTATCTTGTTTAAGAAAAAGATAAAAATTAAATTCAAGAAAACATCAGAATTAAACGATACGTCGAACATTTTACTTATACACCGTGTTAATGAATTAACGCAAAACAAGAAAGTAGTTTGTTTAGAATCGAGAGCAGAATCGAATTATTATGTTTTCAAAATAGATAATTTATTTCAAAATATTAAATAATTTGTTTGTACAATTTAAAATTTACTGAACTCGATCTCATCCCACCGCTCGGGCACTCTCACCCTACTTACTACCAAAACAAGATTCTGAAAATGTATCCATGAGCATGTTAGTGCTTTCATTCATTGCTGAAATGATAACAAATCATTTTTGCCTCACAACTTAAAATGCGAATAACTTTAAATTTAAACTATCAAAATAATGAAATTATTGTTTCAATCTAATTATTTTGTTAAAAATCAGTTGGGGTGTATGAGGTTTTGCGCTTATTCATTAACACGTTGTATAACTAGCTTTAGCCCGCGACTTCGTCTGCTTTGACACAAAAAAGTAACCTAGTCTATCCAGAATAATATTATTATAATGTTCTGGATTGCCAAATTTATAAGCCGCTTTTGCCATTCACAAACATCTAAACTTCATCGGCACAGACTTTCAGGATTGTTAAGTTAATATTAGAATAATTATTTGTAAGCTTAGCAAAATAATATTTGTACAATAATTAGTAAAAACTTGGAACTTTTCCATTTTACAATATTTCTGTATTCGTTGATACTCTAAATCCATCTTCTAGAGCAGTTCTGTGTACGTTTAAAACTCCAGTCTTTTAAAACTCAGACCATTCGAAGTTTACTGTACCATAAAATATTATTAGAAAACTGTAACCGATGGTAATTACAAGCAAAACACTTGAAACCATTATATATAGATTAAGGAAGACTCGTATTATTAACGAAAAGATAATTTTGTATGATAAACGCGAACTAAGCATTTTGAGTTGCGATTAGCGTTGCCTTAAGTAGACCATCAAAATTGGTTTCTTAGGCAAAGGTAATTGTAGATGGCGCCACCGAAATTTCCATGAGGTTCAAGGTTCGAATCCGCACGGACGACATGTTATGTACCAATTTGTTTTTCTAACTGATGTCCAAAGGAAAACATCGTGAGGAAACCTGCATACGCTGAAGAAGAAATTCTGATGCGAATGTGAAGCTACCAATCCGAATTGGACACTGTGTGGACGATTTTAGGCTGAGGATGACGTAGTACTATATAAGCTAATTTTAGCTAATCGACAAGAGTTACTAAAAAGTAGCATATGCTCACGACTATATTCCCCGAGGGGGTAGTCAAAGATATTCTGAAACCTCAGAACATCCACGTTTCACCAGTAGTACCGAAACTCTGTCCAGTGTGACGGGGGGTGAGCCCGTCGCCACTTGTAATGGACAGTGGGTACAATACATGCCTCGAAATTGAAACATGCAGGTTTCCTCACGATGTTTTCCTTCACCGAAAACCCAGTGGTGTTACAAATCTTACATAAATTCCGAAAAACTCATTGGTACGAGTCAGCCTGGACGGGGATCGAACCATCGCCTCCTGAACGGTAGGCAAGGTTACTCGCCACTGGACCACCACGGCTTACTAAACAGAGTTACTAAAAAGTATAACAGAATAAACGATAAAAGTTTCACCAAGTGTTATTTATCTTATTTTTCTCAATTTTTTAAGGCTTTAGATCGCCGGGACAGTTAT